>JANRMT010062793.1:24840489-24891319 GCA_026402145.1 Polypterus bichir lapradei | reverse complement strand
AAGACATCTCAATATAGCCAATATTTACAAAACTAAAATGGGTTGGCATAGTAATTAAAAAAAAACAATTCACTGTGTCTTTTCCTACAATTCTCAGACTAATTTGTAGAACACAACAGATTTAGAACAGAACATTTGAACTGTTTTCTTCTTTTTTTGTCTTGTTTTAAACTTGTTTATTTTACAAGCAACTGAACTCTCTGTTTGCAGCTGAACAGCTCCACTCTCCTTTCTCCTTAACCCACTCTACAACAACAGTCTCCTGTTTCCCTTTGCAGAAACTTTTTTCAAATTCATCCATATCCAAGTTATTTGTTATGGACTTCTCATGGGCCAGGATCACCAAACTCCTCTTTCTTTTATGTAACATGGTGTGACGATAGGGGGTTAGGACCCGTGACAAAGTGGAGAAGGAACTCTCACACGATGGTGAAGACACACCAATGACACCAATGACCAGGGCTGTTACATACAATTTATGCAACTCAGGAAAGGCTTCCTTGTACTCCTGCAGGAGTTTACACACAGTGGACAGGTCTGTTTCCTTTGAACATTTTTTGAGCAGCATCTGTTTTGTCACAAGAACTTCATTTTTCAGACTTACAACATCTGCTACAGTGCCAGCCATCACAGCCAGAGGGTGCAACAGGGTGGGATCTAGAAATGCGCTAGATTTGGGTGCAAGACTAGATATGCCTCTCATCAGGTCAATATTCTTGTGTGAAAATCTAGTTTCCATTTCTGAAATGACCCTGTCAAGGATGTTGAGCAGGGATCTTTTCAGAGACTGATGGGGGGAAATGGTAGGGTCACCAGAGTCTGTATGGCCCAAAGTTGAGAGCACAACACTTTGACCCCAGTGTTTGCTCATTGTTCTCCTTCTCTTTGTTGGATGTGACTCATCCTCAGCAGGAGATGAAACTTCCCAACTATCATCCTCACGGATGTTTTTTAAGGAGTCCAGTGCTGCACTAACAACCTCAGAAGCACTGCACAGATCAACTGACTGAGACTGTAGAATAACATTTGCTGGTTTCAAGACACCAAGCACCCGCAATGGGAACTTTCCAATCTCAAAGAAGTGATGCCTCTTAATTTGGCATAGCAGGCCTGATGCCTCAGTGTACAGGTCAACTGCAGCATCATCATCCTCTGTCATCTCAGATAGGATACTAAGGATTTGTTTTTGAGTGTCCACAGTGCACCTTGTCACCTCGTAGTGGCTTGTCCATCTGATCTCAAGCGGCCTTTTTTGACAAGGTGCATCATGTTTATTGAGCACATAGTTCTGGTGAAAAAAGTTGTAGAGTGAACTAGATAGGCTAAAAAATCTTTTTGTACACGGCTCACTCTGTATGCATGCACAACCACTAAGTGCAGTAGGTGGTTGTAGCAGTGGATGTATGGGACATATCTGTCAAGCCTCTTTTGGAGCAGAGCTTGTACACCACCTCTAACCCCACTCATCACAGAAGCCCCAACATAACACTGGCTAAGTATACTGTCAGCACTGTGGCCAGCATCAGAAAGGTGTAACAGTATCTCAGAGGTGATGTACTCTGCATCAAGTTGTTGTAAGTCAAGCAACCCAATAAGATGCTCCTCTGGCATGGAATTTCTGACAAACCGTATTATCACAGACAAATTTTCCACATTGCACCTATCCCTGGTCCCATCACTTTTGAGGCAAAACCCTGCAGAATCAGCACTTTCATATTTTTTCCTGACCTCCCCAAGCACCATGTCAGCCAGTGTTTGGATAATTTCATTTTGGATATCCTTAAATGTATTTTTTGCATTTTTTGGGATAACCTTAGCAATGCTTGCTAGCTTCTCATCCTTCTCTAAGGTATATTCCATCAGTTTTAGAAAAATACCTGAAGCAATGTCATCATCATTACTCGCTGCATCATGTCTCAAGGATTCTGCAGTCCCACGGAGCCCCAACTCATTTACACAGAGAAACCTTATAGCACTTCCAATACTCTTGACATAGTAATGGTTTCTTTTCAAGTTGTGTTTTACCAACCAACATTGAATCCACAGTCCCCCCTGTGGCCTCTCTGCTTTTATGCTCAGTCCAGATGGTTGATGCATGCACATGGTTGTGGCTGGACACATGCCTCTGTAGCCCCTTGTCTCGATCAAGTGCTGCTTTCCAGTTGTTAACACCAGTTAAGGTAAAAACTACATCCCTCTCATTAACAGTGCTGCCATATTTCCGACAGGAGAAACAGAAGCATGCGTCCCACACAACAGAGTACTCCAGCCATGGTCTTGTGCAGTACCAGGCAGGATTGAATGATCTTAATGTTGTACCACCAAATACACATTTGGGGTAACTACCCAGTATTGGCTGGGATGGTGTATTGCCATTTAAGTCACTGGGTAGCTGAGCGGGTTGCTTTGGGGCAGCAATTGTTGGCAGAGGTACAGGAGAAGCAGTGCCTGTTGATGCCACAGGAGCAGACATGCTAGCTGTTGTCTCTGATGTACCAGCAGCAGCATCATTGCTACTGCTATTGGTACAGGCAGGAGCAGCGCAACACTTTTTAAAAGCTTGGAAAAAAGGATGCATCTCACAGCATTAACTTTGCCTTTGTGAGCTGCTGGAAGCTGGGGTGGAAAGTGATTAAGCCTTACTAAAATCGCTGTGATTACATCAGTATATGAAACGAGAAAACTGTTGAGTGCAGAGTGAAAGCTGGAGCGGGGCTTTGTGTCGGGCTCTGACAGACAGACACAAGTCCTCCAGTCAGCTCTATGCAGCAGACAGGCTCACAGTGGTGCTTGTGGGATCGAGAAAGAAATACTTCTCTACCAAACTGAAACTGTGAGAAGAACAAAGGACTAGTCCCCCATTGACTGTACAAATATAGATGGATTTTTTAGTTGTTGTTAATTATCTCACGAGTCGCTATGACTTTGACAACAGAGATTTGCTGCTTCCTCAAAGCCTGCCGCTGTTGCGCAGCTCATTTTGCTCTGCCCTGCCTACTGAGAAACCTGACACCGGGTCATTTGCATACTAGCAGTGATTGAATGTTTACCTGGGGGGAGAGTGAGTCGGGGATCTCTGTCGAGTGCTGTGTGAGCCTGCGGACAAACAGATCACGGAAGGAAAGAGCGAGCAGGAGGTGAAACCTATCATCTCATTTGTGCCTTTTCCAGTGGATTTTTCAGCTACTTTAGTAAATCTTATCCATATTCAGTTTGTGGATAATTTATTATTTTCTTTCTCAACTTCTAAAAATTTGATTTAAGGGGGAAGGATGTTTGTTTAAGGGGGCATTGCCCCCTCTTGCCCCAGCGTAGAGCCGACCCTGTTTGTGAATTTCAATTCTGATCTGAGAAATGCACCAAAGTGATTGAGAACAACTGTAAATGAGCTTTACTGAAGTTGTTAGTCTTTTCATGGGCATTGCTTTCAATTCTTTTCCTTGGATTTAAATTTTTTGCTTTTGTCTTTGAATTTCGATTTTTGAATTGTTGTTTTGGGAATTGGTAGTTGTCCAGGTGGATGCTGCACATTATTTGTGGTTGAAGTGGCTCCCCACTCACTATGTAAAGTGCTTTGAGTAGTGGGAAATTGCTACAAAAAATTTTAAAAAATTATAATAAATATTATTATTATTTAAGTTCTGTTTTTGATCTTAGTCCATAAACACAAATGGCTCCCTTAGCTGCCCCCCTCACTAAAAAAGAGCTTCTCCTTATACAGTTTTTAACAATAAAGTAAAACTTCCACCATGCTTGTGACAGTCAAATGTAGGTAAATAAAAGTAAACAAAACAAATAACCCAAAAATAATAACTGGAGTGAAAAAAAATGGAAAAATCACCCAGATCTTAACATTTGTGATTATTTCTAATATGGATTTATTATTTCCATGGGATTACGCTAATTCAAAAAAAGATAACAATATTGTTAATTATGGCATTCTCTGTTATTGGTGCAATCTGTCTTGGTGTTTGCATTGTTATAGTTAATTTGAATTCCTCTTGTGAAATGTGCTAGTAGCACAAAAAAAAAATCTCATGACAGAGATGTAAGATTTCCAAATGCCCCAAAGCCATTTCTGCATCTTTTTTTTAGATGAGGACCACAAATAGAGCAGACAGTCCACCAGGGAGTTTAACCAGCCCAGGAATGTCACAAAGCAAAAAAGAGGACTATGTGAGCATTTGGCTATAGGACCATGCCTTGCCACTTTTGCCTGCAAATTGCCCAGGTGCCTCTTATCAGTATCTATTGCAGTGCAGTACTAATCAGGCAGCAGTAATAGCATGTGTTGACAAAAGAGACATATAAGAGAGTTGGGTACAGTTAGTTTGCTCTGACTTTCTGCCGTCAGTCTTTGTAAAAGCCTCTTTTCTTGCATCTACAGTATGTCTCCTGAATTTTAGTGTTCCATGCTTTTTGACCTTTACTGTTTTCATGGTTTATGGTGTTTGCCAAGTGTTTCTGGGAACTTTGCCTGTATTTGCCTTTTTTGTATTTTGACTTCCTGTCTGTTTCTCAGATTACTGTTTTTGTATTTTGGGTTTCAAATAAGGATTGTTGATTTGTTGTTTTTGTGGATCTTCAAGCCTTTGGAACTCTTCACCTATCCCTTTGTTAATACTGCCAGCCACAGCATACAGTACAGGATGGTGCACCATGTTGCTGACCTGTAGTTTAGTCTTTTTCAATGAAAAATTCACACCAAGAGGATGCACTCTGTGTGCTCTTGCTTCTTTCTGTGGGCATGTTAGCAGAGTGTGCGTCCCAAAAGATTTAACATCTGGTTTCTCAACACTAGAAAGGTATAAAAACAAAACAAAGTTGTTTTTTTAATATTTAAAGATTTATAAAGATTTAAAAAAAATGCAAAAGAAAGCAAATACAGGAATAAAGGAAAATGGAAACAAAAATGAAAGTGAACAAATTCAGACACAAATGCCAAAAACAGTGCCTTTAAATGAAAGTGGGAAGTCAAACAAACCAAGAAATCCAAGAATAAGTGCAAAATCAGTATCCAAAGAACAGGAGATAACATAAATGCTAAAATAGCTCTTTCATGTGCAGCTCATTTCAAATAGCACTGGAGCCAATCCCCCAGCTGAAGTGTCAGGTGGCCCCACACCCCTTAATTACCATAAAGGATACAAGGAATTCAATTTAAAGGACTAAACACAACAAAACTATCATTATGCATAAACCCAAAATAATTAAAAAACTAAATTTTTATCAATACATAAAACAATAACAAATATTTACTAAATATTTAATAGAAAATAACAAAATGATTAAACAAAATGAAAACACACACAGCAAGGATGAAACCCTATATGTAACATTATACTCCTGCAGGCACCCCAGTGTTTCCTTCTATTTGTTAAATTCCACTAAAAGGATAACTTGATAACAGTTCTCCACTTAACTCCTATAGTCTATCTCATCCCCTTTATCAGTACATCCTATAAGTGCATAGCTATCAGAGAATTTCTGAAAATTACATGATCTGGTGTTATATTTATAGTCTGCGATGTACAGAGTAAAGAGAAAAGGAGACAGGACTGTGTCTTGTGGTTTGTTCAAGAATCCAGGACACAATAGGCTTATCCACCGGCATGTCTCTGAACTCACCCCTTGACAGAGATGACTGGACTAGAGAAATCAAAAAATACAATCCTCACAGTGCTTCCAGCTTTATCCAGGTATGAATAAGCCTTGTGAAACAGATGGATAATTGCATCAACCACTCCAATTTTTGATTGATAGGCAAACTTCAGTGAGATGTATGTGCCACTGGTCTATAGTCATTAGATGAAGAGGCACCTGCCTTCTTCAGAAGAGGAACAATGTAGGATGTTTTCCACGGCAACAGCAGTTTCTGGAGCCTTAAGGGATAAACTGAACAGGTATCAGAAGGTAAGTACAGGCTTAAGGTAAGTACAGCCTAAGTACAGGCTTAAGAACTTGGAGACTGACTCCATCTGGTTTTGCAGCTTTTTCTGTCTGTAGCTCCACTGGTTGTCTCCTTTCTGGTCTTCAGTTATGAACAGCCCACACTGATGGTCAGAGTTGGACTCATCACTGGCAATTGCAGTTGACATGGTAGGAGCTGTTGATGTAGTATGGATGGGGAGACTGTCCATTGGAAAAAGGTGGTAGTGGGAATGAAAATCTATTAAAATTTGTTCAGAGTGTTAGCTTGGTCCACATTCCATTCCATTCTAGCTCCAGAGCCCTGGATTGCTTGAGTCCAGTAATTATGCACAGTCCATTATAGACATCCTTCATGCTATTCTGAGTTATTTTTCTTTTTTAAGATTATAAGCTTCCTTTCCTTCACTCAGCCTTTTCTTTAGGACTCACTGTTCATTCTATAGAGCCATTCCCCATACAGTTGTGACTCCTTTTTCCCATAATTGAACTTATTTACACACTTCTAACAA
Organism: Polypterus bichir lapradei; assembly: GCA_026402145.1. Taxonomy (NCBI): domain Eukaryota; kingdom Metazoa; phylum Chordata; class Cladistia; order Polypteriformes; family Polypteridae; genus Polypterus; species Polypterus bichir. The sequence goes on along the minus strand of JANRMT010062793.1, from coordinate 24,884,879 downwards.
TGTGTTGCAAGTGTAAAAAAAATGTTATCATTGTGGAGTTTTAACTTTTTTTTGAATACCTTTCAGATTTGCATCTAGAAATTCAGCTTTAATTTTCTTGTACATTTCTTGCATGCAATATTTACTATGTTGATATTTAAAATTTTCTGATGATCTCAATTTGTAATTTGCATTGCATCACATCATTCCCCATTTTAAACAGCTATTTTCATCAAAGCTTTAGGTGACCTCAGCTCCTAAAAAAATATTTTTTTCAGGAGTGGTTTTGTTTAATATGTAACAGTTTCTCTATTTTCTCTCCTTGCCAGCCTACAAGAAATGGATGAAAAACCTTGGTGAAGGACAAGTGAGAAGACTGTGAGTAAATCTCTCATTGCTCGTTATGAAGAAGGCAGCTCCCAGGCTTATAAGGGGCACGTTGCAGAAAAAAAAATCTTGCAAAAAAGCAACAAGTAAAAGAGCTTGAAGAACAAGAAAGACCATTAAACATAACAGTGATTGGCAGAAAGTCTTATGAACTGATGCAGTAAAAATTTGACATGTTTGGTTCACAATTACAACAGCAGCTCAGGAAAAGAGTAGGCAAGAAGAACATTGATGCCTGTTTGCTGCTTTCTATGAAGCAGGGTGGTGGTCCTCTTATAGTTTGAGAAGCATTTTGGCCAACAATGCAGGGGATATGGTTAAAACTGAGGAAATAATGGCCACAACATATAAACCAATTTTGTGCCTTGATGCTATATCTTTCAGTAAACAACTTAGTGATAAAAACTTCATCTTTTGACATTATAATGACTTCAAACACACTGCAAATACAATTAAAACATAATTGGACCTGGAGTCTGTCTTACATTGCCAACCTCAGAGCCCCATAATTGAAACTATGCAAGGTTACCTCATTGGAGAAAGAGCAAAAAATGTCCATAATCAAAAGAATTATGAACTCTTGCAAGAAACTTAGAAGTATTTACCTCAGGACTGCTTGAAAAGCAATTCTTATTACATTGTACTATATCAAAGTTTATTTTATGATATTGTATATTGTTTGTGCAAGTGAACTGACAACTACTGCCTAGTTAACTAGCTTTTTAAAATAAGTATAAAACCTTTGCCCAATGCTGTATAAATATAAAGCATCTTTTTTCATTTAATGTCAGGTGGTGTAGATACTCTTCAGCTAAGAAAATCCTCCATGCATCTATCAAACATATTTAATCAATTTTCTCTGAGAGTTGCGTAAAATTTCTTTGCAATGGTATCAGAGCAAAAAAAATTATAGAGAATAGGTGGAAAGGTCTTGCAAAAAGACAATTTTCCCTTGTGGATTAATGCAGTGTACCAAATACCAAGAGTATCAAATATACACAATACAAAAATGCCATGTTGTTTGTGTTTGAGTTTTGATGTGCTAAAGCTACTATCACAAAAAAAAGCTGAATTAAAAGAAGCAGTCAAAGCTCAATCAGTCTGACAATGATGCTGTCGATCCATTTGTCCATCTCTGACCCTCCCCCTCCTGTGTGTACACACATGGAAAGGCAGATATGGAGGCACGATGAAAAGGGAAATTGCCTTATGCACATTAGATTGGAATTGATAGAGATGTCTTTCCACTCTCTTCTCTTCTTGTTGATGTGTCCATTGTTGTTCAAAGTGACAGATTCCTTTAATGATGAAGTAGTGGCTCTGTGGTTAAGAATCTACACTGGTATCTGGAAGGTTGCCAGTTCAAATCCCATTACTCTCAGAAAGGATCCTATCTTGTTGAACCCTTGAGCAAGGCTATTCAACTGAAAATTGCTCCATGGGTGCTGTATAATGGCTGACCCTGCATTCTGCAATTTCCCCTTGGGCATTAACAAAATTTATGAAACCAAAATCAAATTAAACTATGTGATCCCCAGCTGCATATATGGAATGGAAAAAACCTTGAGAGAATGTTGCAGGTGGTCCTTCCAGCATTTCTTCGAGCCAACTCAAGGGCCTTGGAGTGAGTTCGCCATACAAGACCATCCTCTGAAGTCGAGATTCACCCATGCAGAAAGTGTATCTAATCCAGTGAAAGTGAAGACTGAGCAGCTTGGCTTTAAAGGTGGTTGATGAGCAGCATTCCAGACATTTAGTGTGTGGGATACTGTCCTCCCAAGTGATACCCAGGATCTTTTGGAGCAGATGTGGAACTCTTATCAGGTGCAGATTGGCTTATGATAGGGACTCCAGGGGCCTCATGTATAACGCCGTGTGTAGAACTCACACTATAACATGGCATAAGCACAAAAGCGGGAATGTGCGTATGCACAGAAAAATCCAGATGCAGGAATCTGTGCGTACGCAAACTTCCACGTTCTTCCACTACATAAATCCTGATCAGCAAGAAAAGTAACCCTCATGCACGCGCCTGCTATCCCGCCCCAACTCCTCCCAAAATTACGCCTCTTTGAATATGCAAATCAATATAAATAGCCCTTAAGCTCAGCTTTCTGTGGAAAGACAATGGGAAAAGCACGGGGGGAAAATATAAGAATTTCAGCGAACACCAAGGGGAGGCAAGGAAAAATGTACTATTTGTGGGTTTAAACAGTGGTATAATCAACAGAAGGAAGTTGATCGAGTGACAGAGTGTCAGAGAAACTTGAAAGCTCAAGTTCAGAAAGTCACACAGTGCCCGAAATAAAAAAGAAGTTGTCACATATCAAAGTCGCTGTGAAAAGGCGAGTCATAGCCCACCGTCTGAGTGTCATATGAAAGCTTATTAGGGTACAGAGAAAAAAAAATAGGCACAGAGTGGGAAAAAAGCACGAAATGTCAACTTTAATCTCAAAATGTCCACTTCAATCACGTAGTTTATTTTGTCATTAAAGTAGAACATCATAAACTTCATCTTAAAATCATTTAATTTACTAGTTTCTCAAATCCCATTGTAACTAAAGTAGCACATTAAATGCTTTGTTTTGTATTTGATCTTCTATGTGCTCTATGTGTGTGAATCACTATGTGCTTCCCCGCTTTCTCTTTCTCCGACAGGACACAGAATCCATTACATTCGTAATATTAGAGCTCTCTGAATAATTAAAATACTGAGATGTATACGTGATATCTTTTTCATGATGGTAGGAATGAAAGCATGTTATTAAACATGGGAACACGATGGCGCAGTGATTGTGCGCGACCTTCGATGAAATTATTGCAGCAGTACTGTCTCTTTTAAACGTACTAACCTCCAATTCCTGTCCTTACTTTTCTTTCTCCAAATACCCAATCGCCACACAATCAGCTCTGCAATAGACATTAAGCCATCTGTAAGCTTACAACGACAATTCTTCAAAACTTTTAAGGAACATTGAAATATCTTCATAGTACGTGTTTAATTATTTGATCCATCTATCCTTCCAGTGTCGCACCAGCCCAGCAAGAATACAGCACGAGGTAGGATCAATCCGTGAACTAGGTAGCGCTGCGGCACCGTGTCCTCACATGTTTAATTATTGACAATACAGATTATGTAAATGAAGTTAAAGTTTTATCTGTATAATATAATCAACATATTTTGCTGCATTTCATCTTAAAAATGATATTGGCATCATATGTAAATACATGCTTTATAAAGTGGCGCAGGCTGTGCGATATTATAACTGTTGTGCAAGTTTACAGTGAGGTGATTGTACTTATAAGTACAAACTGTTCTACAAGGAGCACTTGATGGACTGATTGACTGTGTTTAAGTTCTTGGGATGAAACTCTTTCTGAACCGCAAGGTCCGTACGGAAAAGTCTCTGTAGCATTTTGCCGTGGCTGAGGCAGCGTGTGCTTGAAGCTGTATCCCGATAATTCCCCACTCAGATACAGTGATATAAATACTCTGTGTGGTGCAGTGAGAGTAATATGGAAAAGGATGTTGCAGCCCTTAACGGAAGCAGCTGAAAGAAGAAAAAGAAGGTGCAGTGAGTAACAACGCTAAAGCAGTTATGGTATTTGGAATACTATGGCTATTCCCTGGACCTTTATATTGTTACAGGTTAATTACAATCAGATGCATTACACTAATAAACATTATGCGGTTATTTTCAGTGTATTTATAAAGCCACGTCAGGAATGTGGATCTAAGAAAGAAAGGGTAACCACACAGGAACAGTAGCACTGCTTTGACGCTGGGTTCCGCCAGTCTGCAAAACTGAGCACAGAACTTGCATATGACAGGGTATGAGGTACCGTGGAAATGTGCATGGCTTTACGCCAAGTTTAGGTTTTATACATCTCGATTTGAACATGGAAACATTTGTACGCAACATTTTTGTGCATATGCACCGTTTATACATGAAGCCCCTGGACAGGAGAGTTGATATACACACCTCACAATAGACCACGGCCTTGGTTGCCATGCAGAGATTCTAGTTAAAGAAGACACACTTGTAGAGGTGGCAGAATACAGAGGAGGCTTGTTGAGGGCAGTTTACAATCTCCTTAGTCACTAAGGCATCACTAGAGATTATGCTTCCAAGGTAGGAGAAAAATTGCTTTTTCCCCAGTGTTGTGTTGCCAGTCTTGATGACCATTGGAGGATCTGAGTGCTGGAATGCAGTTTGAAAGGTCTGCATCTTGGAGGTGCTGACTTCCTGGCAAAGCCAGGAATAGGCTGAGTGTAAGGAGTCAACAGCACTGTGAAGACTGTATGGGTAAACAGCTACACTGGCATCATACTGGAGCCCAAAGGCTGACAATCTTCGAAGGTTGGAAATATTACCATCTAGTTGGTACCAAAATGGTAAAGAACATAAGAACCAGGACACAACCTTGTTTAACATCAACAGTGATTTTGAAGGGAGATGTTTCCCCACCATCAAGGTCCTCTGCCCTCATTTCATCAAGGAAGAGACACCACATAGTGAGAAATTTTGTGGGACATCTCAAATTATAGAGCTCTTCCCAAAGCACATGTCTTGCTGGTGTTTCTGAGCCTTCTCCAGAAGTTAGAAGGCAATGAAGATCATACTGATCGTGCTGAGTTAGGGTCAAAACCCAGCTTGCAACTCCAGAAGTACTTTGTCTACAATGTGACAGTGTAGCAGGAGAAGTATGACATTGTCAAGGACTTAACATGCAACAGTGTAATACTACACCTATTTCCCCTGTCAGATTGTTCTCCTTTTTTCTCCTAGATGGTGATGATGCTAACATTGTCCACTAGCTGGGAATCTTAGAGGTTCCAACACAGAGTGAAGAAATCGGCTAACTGGACAAAAAGATTTAAGTCCCTATATTTACTGTAGGTATTTTGGCAGATACAGTGCCTTCATTGAGAGCTGTCTTGTTCTTCAGGGCTTGGGCAGTAGTTTGGACTTCTTGGAGACTTGGACACTTTTCTAGCTCAGGGACCCAATGATATTCTGGGTTCATTTGTTTCAAGAGTTCCCAAAAGTGCTTTGCCCAATGATCTAAGATCAACTGCTATTCTCCGAGGTGTGTCACACCACCTGCAGACAGTTCTGGAACCATGGTCAGAAGGAACATAAATTCATTTGCTATCATTGTAGAATTAATAATTCTTGTTCTCGTCGATATAGCACTGGATCTCAGCAGCCTTATTTATCCACCAGTTGTTCAGGATTTTATGGACCATTTGTTATGCAAATGATCTTATTTTTTTCCTACTTTGGCAGGAGGGAAACTGATGAATTCACAAGGAAGGATAGAATCTCATCTGTGGTCTCAGTGAACCAGTTTGGATTCTTTCCCTTGGAGAATCCAAGAGCTTTATTGGGTGTGGCTTGGAGGCCTATAGGTAGCGTCCACAGTTCATCAACATCAGGATTGGCAGTCGTGATGTCACTGTCTATGGTTGAGATCAGAATATGTTTAAACTGAGTGCAAAGATGAGTTGTCAATGTGTCACTGGTATTGATGGTTGCAAAGGATTAGGGTGTGGCTTTGTCAAAGGAAACACAGATGCAATGCAATGATGATTGTCATATGAGAGCCTTTCATCAGTGGAACACCCAGGGTCATTAAGCATGAGCTGATGTCGCCATGGGACTCAGGGGAGAGGAGTTCATTCTTGACAGTAAGGCCAAGTTCATGCATGCAGATCACTGATTGTGGTCGGCCTTTCTAGAAAAATATATACCCAGCTGGGGTTTTAGTGATGAATCCTTCAAAGGTGCAGATGTCCACACTGTAACGTTGGAGCTCTGAGGCTACAAGGGCAGTTCTATGAAGTGGTTGAATCTATGAATGTGTGAATATTCCAAGAAGCAAGCATGAAAGAGTTTGAAGTTTTTTGAATACATGCTAATGGTTGACTCACCAGGTGCAGTTGCCTGGCTGAGTATGGGTCGGTTAAACTTTGTTTAGGAACCCTTTTATGGTCCCTTTCCTGTCAGGTGCAGGCAGTGTTATCCTTGAAAAAAGCTTCCTAGTCATGCCAGCAAGACACAGACTTCTCTCTGTCTGTTGCCTATTGCCATAGGACTTTGATAAAGGAAAAGGATGCGGTAGATGAATTAAGTGAAGAGTCTGTGCAATGAAGTTGTTGATATCGGTGGAAGCGAGGGTGCAAAATCCTCAGTAACACCGCTTCACTTCCTGTTTGGACTCCACTTTGTATAGAATGATGAGGGATGCCAGGATGTTGAACCACTTTGAGTGGACCCTTGGTGGGACTGGGGAGGGGTGGTGGTCATTAACTTCTGACCTTGGCACAATGGGTTGTTCTAGCAGGGGTACACATTTCCCAATGGCATCACTCAGGGGATCATTGATCATACAAACCACTTTGCCATGTTAAGGCGCTGACTCATTGGAGAGTAAAAGAAACAACTAGAAATAACATACATTTCAGAATGCTGCTAGCCTAGGGCAACTATAATATGTTTTCAGCACTTTTTATTTACCTCAAAGATGTTTGTCATTTTGAGTTGGATGCAAGGCATTCGTTTAAAGTAAATCAGATATTATGAAAACAGCATATGGAATACTTTATCAAATTCTAAAAAGTGAATATAAAACAATTTTAAAATTATTTCTCCATCTTGTATTTATTTATGTTTTTCCTGGATTGTTTTTAATCATTATTGCATTTTTTTAGTCAAGGTGAAAATTAATTTTGAAGACAGCCTTCATGCAAAGGCCTAGATGCAGATTTTATGACAACATCTTCCTGTGAATCAGCAACTAAAATGCTCAGCATGTTAAGTGGCAAGTCTTTGAATAAGAATCCAAGCACAAGTAAATATTATTGGTGAAGAGAAAAATAACTGTAATGCATGTGAAGAAGTGCTTATTGTTTTTGTTTAAAATAAATAAAAAATGAAAGTCTAATAATCTGAGTGGGTGGCATGGTGGCGCAGTGGTTGCGCTACTGCCTCGCAGTTAGGAGACCTGGGTTCGCTTCGGGGGTCCTCCCTGCGTGGAGTTTGCATGTTCTCCCCATGCCTGTGTGGGTTTCCTCTGGGTACTCCAGTTTCCTCCCACAGTCCAAAGACATGCAGGTTAGGTACATTAGTGATTTTAAATTGTCCCTAGTGTGTGCTTGGTGTGTGGGTGTGTGTGCATGCCCTGCGGTGGGCTGGCACCCTGCCCAGGGTGTTTTCCTGCCTTGCAACCTGTGTTGGCTGGGATTGGCTTCAGCAGACCCCTGTGACCCTGTAGGTAGGATATAGCGGGTTGGATAATGGATAGATGGATGGATAATCTGAGTAGTCAACTTATTGCAGTTCAGGGGTTATTAAGTTTTTAAGCTATTACATTTTGTATTGATTTGTATTTTCTCCGTTTTTGTTTCAATTTTGTATGTAAGAATTATTTGTCATAATCTGTATTACTCAAAGAAACAGGATGATACTTTTACCAAGTTTAAACAGGATTTGAAAATAGCTGGGTATAAACCCAAAGACTAATATGTCTTCCTTAAAATTTCAAATTACATATTATCCTCAATATTTACCCCATGGTTTTAATATCGGCAAGATATCATTCAAAATTTGTTTTATCCATCTCTAAATAATTCACATGTTACATTTGACCCTTAGAAGCTTATCAGTATTCAGCTCTCCTTTGAATATCTGTCATTTATGAGTGTGATTTGCATAAATGTATGCTAATTTTTCTAATAAGTATCAAGATTAATTTACCACATATTAGATTCTAATGAGCTCCAAATTATTCTGGATGATAACCTTTTTGTTTCAAGACATAGCACAGGTGATGTTTTCCTTAAATTCCAAATTAACATGTGGTACACTTAAAGTAGATCTGCTGTGCAGTTTTTACTTATGGTGCTCATATTGTGACCAGCAAATGAAATATGTATCCATCCATCCATCCATTATCCAACCCACTATATCCTAACTACAGGGTCATAGGGGTCTGCTGGAGCCAATCCCAGCCAACACATGGTGCAAGACAGGAAACTGACCCCGGGCAGGGCGACCAATGGAGTTTCAAATTATAAAAATAAAAATAGGTACCCTTTATGCAGTTGTGATTGTGATTATGATGATAATGAAAATTATTCAAGTAACTGTATTGCATGCATATACAAAATGTCCCTGAATCTAGTGGAATGAGTTCTTTAGTATGTATTGCTTGCCAAATTGGAAGAGGGAGAAAAGTGACTGCTCAGGAGAACAGAGGTCTTTAATATTCCAATTTGGTTCCTCTTTGTCTGTTAAACATTACATATGATATAAAAAGATGCCAAAAATTTGTTATCACTTACATGGGACTATCATTTCTAATCAAAACAGAATGGATAATACATCATAACAAAACATATATATGTTAATAGCTTCAGAATGTCAAAGAATCCCAACTTGTTCATCAACACTACAAAACATGCCTGGAATTTTAAAAATTATATTGTTAATTATGATAATAATGATTACATGTTCCAGACAGTAAATCTCCAGTAGCATTAACATTAAAAAAAAAACTTGTAGTTTATATCTCCAGGGCAGATGGAGTGCTGTATAATAATTAAACTGACCCAAAACTAAATCCATACTAGAATGTAATGCAGACAGTGAGGGCAGACTCTGTACTTTCTAATCTATACTAATAAAAGGCAAAGCCCTCACTCACTGACTGACTGACTGACTCACTGGCTCACTGACTCATCACTAATTCTCCAACTTTCCGTGTAGGTAGAAGGCTGAAATTTGGCAGGCTCATTCCTTACAGCTTACTTACAAAAGTTAGGCAGGTTTCATTTCGAAATTCTACGCGTAAAGGTCATAACATGAACCTACTTAAGTACACATATACGGCCATAGCCTGCAGCTCGGTCGCCGTGTGAGGCGGAGGTGCGTCTTTCATCGTCATGCCACCCACGTAATTGAGTGCCTGCCCATATAAGGCCATCCATCAGCAGCAATCCAATAGACACGCTGCCGCTAAATATTCGTGGGTGAAGGACTGTGCTTATGCAAACGAAGATGAGATGGTCAGGGATAGACTAGTGTTTGGCACAAACTCAGCGAAAGTGTGAGAGAAACATTTAAGTGCCGGGTCTTAGCTAACATTAAATAAAGCTGAGAACCTTCGATACATGTACTCTGAGCGGCTCACGTGAACTGACTGTGAACGCAGTACTCAGAGAACAAGCAAGAGCTCCAAAGAGCACTGAACAAAACAACGGATTACACAATTGAGAAGGCAGCAAAAGAATATGAAGCGAGTGACGCATACAAGCATATTCATAAGTGCAGCTACTGCGGAAACAAAGCACGGTGAAAACCTTAAGTTTAAATTAAGTTCATAGACACGCTGCCGCTGGTGTTTGTCATGCCTACGACGAATACGATATTCGCGAGATACAAGTTTAATGAGAAGACGCAGGGTATAAACAAGACTTTTGATCACTTTGTAACAGAGTTAAAATTGCTGTAACGGAGTTAAAATTGCTGGTGAAGGACTGTGTTTATGCAAGCGAATAGGAAAGCAAGGTGTAAAGCTTGAGTTTAAATTACGTTCATAGACACGCTGCCGCTAAATATTCGCAGGCAAATCCACAACTTAATACCAGGAATGCCTGTCAAACATCTTAGATTCACGAGTACCGATTTGGGTAGTGATCACTTCGATGAATGAAACCTGTTAGCTTTACAACGGTTGACAACGAAGATGAGATGGCAGTCACAAAACAATTACATTGACAATCATGTTACGTTATTTTTAAAATGTTTCCTTTTCTTTTTCATAACTTCTTTAACACACTACTTCTCTGCTGCAAAGCGCGGGTATTTAGTGTGTTTATAAAATTCAGATTCAAGTGTGTGGTCATGTATACAGAATACCATTAAATTCTTATGTGCATGCCTTCTTATAGTCTGACAGCAGTATATGTACCAATACCAACAACAACAACAAAAACAAGTCAGAAAATGTATGCATTGCGTAAAATTCAGGTGCATTTGGGGACTTAGTTAACTGATTTGAAAGCTGGTGGGTTTTTTTTACAGTTTTCAGTTACTTAACTAAAGACTTAGCACAATTTTAACTGTTGAATATTTTTTGTAATAATAAGTTATATTCATATAATATATGCCATTACATGAATTAGTAGACTACATTAAATACATGCTTTTTAATAGCATTTTACAATTCTGACTCAAGAGCTTTCAAAGACAGAATATTCAAATTCAAGTGATTTAAAAAATGGCATCAATTGATGTGCTGCTGTTCCTATGGAGGATCTATGAGTAACTTTTGTTTAAATTTCTTAAACATAACATTTTTAACACTAGAATTACCAAAGCCACGAAAAAACTTGTAAACCCGACCCACCTTAAATCCCTTCACACCTCTCTGTCAGTGTCTTTTGTCTTGCAAATGTGTCAATCAAGACAAGCAGCAAGCAGCCTACTATTCCATCCCCTCCCATGATGATGTTTTCTGAAATGTACTATATATGTCATAAAATCAATAATTCCAAATATCATATATACCTATGTCTCTGTTTTTTTGTCAGTGTGGCTTTGACATCATGGATCATAAGGTGCATACTAATTTAGTGTAAGCAGGAACACTCAATAAAACTGAATAAAAAAAATTTAAGTGATAATGGGGGTATTTCCCATACGTCGCTTAAATCATCCGAGATCAGATGCCTCATCTTGGATGAGTTAATGCCGGTGAAACTCATTCGGGATAAGTTGGTTTTTCAAATGCTGCTGTGTAGTAGATTAGTCTAGCTGGATCTAATCATCCCAGATGATTGCACGCACCTACGCTGATTGAAAAGCCCATATATATTGAGTCTAGAAAACATGATTAGCAAGTCTTTGATAGGCTGCAACAAAATGACAAAAGAACGGGCACATTTTTTCACATAAGCGGAGCACGACCTTTTACTCAAAGGATATGAAGAATTTCAAGATTTAATATGCACAAGGGGTAACACTGCAAAAGCAGCCCAAACCAGAAAAGACGGCTAGCAAAAAGTGGCCAACAAATTAAACGCTAAGTAGTGTGCATTGTACTTACTGAATGCAGCATTAAATTTCCAATGTGTCAGATTAATTATTATTTAGTATGTCATAATTCCAGATCGAATGTGAGCACAAGGAGAACATGGGAACAGGTTAAAGTGAAGTACAAGAATATACTTCAAACTGGTAAATATTGGTATATAACTAAAGAATTGCTGACATAAAGAATCATATATAATATAAAAAACATTAATTTTAAAGCTAATAAGAAGGCAGACAAGCAAAAAACAGGTGGAGGTGCACGCGGTCCAGACCTAACCCCTGCAGAAGAGTTGGCTCTCCAGCAAAATGTCCATCGCCCTGTTTCTGAGGGCATTCCGGGGGAAGCTCCTCCTCAGAACCAGTGGCAGGATGCAGTGGTCACTTCATTTCAGGTAAAGGATGGTCATTGCATATATTTGTCCTCAATGTGTGCCATAGGTATGTTCCATATAGCCCTCTTTTTTTTGGTTGGATCAGTTGCAGGGAATGTCATATCCCTAGAACCTGTGTCTAACCAACGAGATATTGACGAAGGTCAAATATTTGATGAAGACACTGTGTCTGATTATTCATCAGGAGGAGGGGTAAATCTTCCAAATAATGTTTGATCAAACTCCACTCTGATCAGTCCCATGTGCCCCAATCACATTTGGGAATCCTGAGTAATGAGAGTGTTAGGCTGATTGTGGGATTCTTTATGGAACTGTGGGTGTTTTTGCCTGTGTATTACCTACCTGCAATGGCATGAAACACCTCTTTTATTGTCTGCACACGCAGGTGTCCAGGAAACACTATGAAAACCTGAAGGAAAAATTTCAGAGCCAAACAGACTTTACGAATTGCCTGGCAAACTGCACTTTTAGATAGATTTTCCGCATCGCCTACAGTATATAGAAAAAGTGCCACTTGCAAAAAATCTCAAAGCAATGCATACTGTCTGTGTGGTTGTGAGAGCCCGACTTCACCTAGTTTGACTTCAAATATAAGGTGCTAATAAATCTTTGAGGTACAATATTCCCCCCCGGCTAAAGCTGTATCTTTCGAAAATAATTTCCTCCGGGAGCAATAAAGGATCTTGCTGATCGCGCAAAACCCTCTCTATATGGTTTGATTATTTGGATGTGCTGCTATGACAACACATCCAGCAAAAGTTTTGAAAAACTGACAGATCCAGGATCATGCCAAATCGTCAAGAATTATATCTGGCTAAACAAGTAACCCACATACGAAAAATACCCCCAATGAGATACCAAGAATGCAGATTCACCAGCGTTTGTGTGTCAGCTTTTATCCCCCCAGATCAGAGAATTTCCAGTTACATTGTCTCAAAACACCACTCACATCTATATTTATTCCCAGTTTTAAATAAAAACTAACAGTGTCAGATTGGAGGGGGGGGGGGGGGGCGTTGTATCTTGATCGTGACTGAGAGAATAAAAGTGAAAAAAACCCCACTAACTTTTATAAGTACTAAAAATTTACACCAACTGTTACAGACACAAATCAAATGTATGTTTTTATTGTAAAATATTAACAGTAATAGCAGCTCACTACTCAAATGGTAAATGTGTGAGGCAACCATTATTGAACCAGCGGCCTCAAGATTATAAGTCAACAGTTCTTAACGCTGCACCTCAGAAGCTGTCCTTGCCCCTTTTGTGAAAGTGTTTATTTGATATTTGGACTTCAGGCTTCACACATTATATAGTTCATGTATACATTTTGTCATTTATTACTAAAATATGAAAAACATTTCTGTTTTAACAATGTGTTTACATAGATTGTTGTAGAAATGGAACACACATGAAATGCATGTGTTACAAATTATAACATATTATTTCCCTATACAACTCTAGGTACCTCACTCCCAGATAATCAAGGCTTGAGCTGGGAGAACTTTTTGCCCTTTCTGCGGCGGTGGGGGGGATGGAATAGTAGGCTGCTTGCAACACATTTACAAGACAAAAGACACTGAATGAGATGTGCAAAGGGATTTAAGGAGGGCCGGGGATTTGCGAGTGTTTTCATAGGCTTTGGTAATTCTAGTGTTAAAAGAAGTGCTTCAGACCAGGATGGAGTGTAGGTTTTGCTGATAAATTCTAATATCAGAGAAATATTGAATGATTATGAAATGTAAGATTTGTATTTAAAAATTTAAAAAAGGTATTTTCAAAAATAACAAAAGGGATAAAAAATAAAAACCTCAATAACCACCCAAACAATGAACAGAGTTATTGTATAGTGGGAATACCAAAGGTGACACTAATCTTCAGTCCCAACATACAGAGAAGCACAAGAGCTCCTCAGGCCATAATCCTAACTTGGTCTTTGTCATTCTTTTCACCACTAAGCAAATCTTTCAGCATGGTGCAAATGTTAGTTTTACTCCATTCTTGATATTTGCAAAATAATCAGCCTCTTTGTGCATTGCAGAAACTATATACCACACCATAGGCCTTGCAGCACGCTCCATGGCTCTGATCATCTCACGGCATATCAAATGCAATTTACTCAAATTTAATGATGGAGTTAGAGCAGAGTCGAACAAGGGGTAGACAAGAAGGCTCTGCATACTTCCCTGCCAGATGTCCGTTTTGGTGGATCCACGTCAAATAAGTGTTGGTGCTAGTTTGCACATGCTGGGGCCTGCCAGTTACAAAGTCCAGGATCCAGTGCTACTAGTTGGCATGAAATCCCAAGTCTCAGAGTTTGGGGATGAGCTTTTATGGTACAACAACATTAAACAGCTGAGGTATAATCTATATACACTTCTGCAGAAAAGCAGTTTCTGTTATCCAGGTTTGGCAAGTTAGAATAGAGTTCAAAAGATATGGCATCCTCTGCGTAATATGCAAGACTGGAGAATATTCTGTTTAGTGTGCCGCACCACCCATCTCACAATATAGTTTTTCATAATTTCTCCAGATCAGCAGATAATAGCCAAGGAATCCTTTAATGGAAGGAAATGCTACTGCCCAAGAGATGACACAGGCAGCATTGGACCCAACTTGGGCTACTTGGGGCTTAGGGATTCAGGCACATAAAATGCTTCTGTAGCTGGTTCTAGTAGGTACCTCTGTGACCAGACAGTGTCTTTAAATGCTACCTTTTCCAGAGTTTTACTAGGTAAAGGGATAGATAGGCAATAGTCTTATGGGGGTTGAAATGTGTATGAGGTGGCTGAGTTGAAGACTGTTAGTGAGTTATTAAAAGGTGAGAAAATGAACAGATGTTGCCAGAGGAGCAGGTCATCTTCTTTTTGTATCTTACTTTGAAATATAGAGGTTACTATTGTCTGTGTCACCTTTGTATGATGAGATCCAAACTAAACACAGCACATTTGGTAATTTAGACTACTGTGTGTTATTTGGCGTGTAAAGAAAAGCAAGGGGTGCTCTTCTTGTTACAGAATAGCCATCATTCTGTGAACGTTGTCTGATGAGACTGAAGGAGATGGTTGCATAGTTGTAGCACAATTGCGTTAGCTCACATGAAGATTCAATGGAGATTCTGCACAGCATCAAGTTTTACACAAGCTGCAGCATATATAGTTTAAACCCTCTGCATTATAGTCGTGAGGCATTCTAAAGAACTACATTGAGACTGAAAGGTTTTACATGCAATATTTTAATGCATGTGGAGCATTGCACTGATCCAAGTGTGAGTGAAACAGAAGATGTGATGTATAAATTAAGTGCTTATGCAATTAGCATGCATAAACATATGAGACAAGAATTCAACAGTGGCAACCCAACAGCTGCCTTTACATATCTTCATCTGAAGACTAATGAACAAATTATACAGCCTCACTAAGTATCACATCTCTTTATGGGATCAATCTTTTTTTTTATTATTTTCTTAGTACTTTATGAGATAAACTTGTGTAGTATTTATATGCAGTGTTTATAAAATTATTTGGCTATGAAGAGTGTTTTCACAATATGTGTATTTGTCATTGTTTCCATGTAAACCCATTATAACAACATTTACTTTTTAAGCTATTAGATTTGTAAGAAAATGATGGTGTCGCTTAATATTTCAGTTAGTATGGTTATTAGGAAAGATGACAACTGAGGGCTTACTACATTGGTTTACACTAAATTTGCTGGAATGAAATATTAAAAGCTGCGGAAGTTCCTGTGTGGCTTTGTGCAGTTTTTAATTTAAAAACTTGTGCTCATGCTAATAATTGTAAAAAAAACCCTAATTTCATCCTTTGACCATTTTGCTGCCTCACAGATCCTGCAATCAATAGCTGGCCCAGCAGCACTGGCTTTGAGGCAAAAAATAACCCTGGTTGGGACACCAATCCATCACAGGGCACATTCACACCAAATCTAAACCTAAGCAAATAATACACTTTTAAATCAAGCTTTTAAATCTTATTTTCCTTTTTGAAAGATTTATTGACTTATCGAGAAATTTTTATTTAAGATTATTTAGATATTTTTTAAGAAATCTTAAGTAAATTTTCCTGATCCCATTAAAAGACTTTTTACTAAATAAAAACAAAATCACTATTGGTTTGGCCAGTTGTACGAACAGGTATTCTGCTTATGTGAATGAAGAAACATCGGGATTAAGGCGTAAAAAACAGATTTTATTTCATACGTGGAGGTTTTCCTATAATATTTGGTAAAGTGATAAACCATCCTGAGATTGCTGAGAAGGTGTAACAAGTTTACAGTTATGGTAAATACTAAAAATGCATATTTCTCATTATTTTCCACTATATTTTATAAATACCTTTTTTGTAGGCAATGTAAAAATAAATACAGAGTATTGGATCATTATTATTGGTAATGATTTTTTTATCATTTCACCCATTGTAGCTTTCAATCATACCCTGCAATTGGTTGGCATTAAACTGAAAACACTTTAATGTAAAGTGCAACAGCCACTACAACAAAGTGCGTGCTTTAGATCAGTGGTTTCAAGTTCCATTCTTGTGACACCCTGGGTAAGGACCGTGTTGTACAATTCCTGACTTGGGGTGTCAGTAGATGAGACTGAGCAACCAAAGGATGGAGTAAGAGAGACTCAGACTAATAAAAACTATTCAAAATCAGGAATTTGTTTTATTCCAGCAGTGTCCATACTATTTTACAAAGAAATGTACTGCAAAAAAAATATTTACAAAGTCCAATGCAAAGACATTTCCAAAAAGAAAAAGCAGTGCAGTTGTTATAATATTTACAGTGGTTTCCAAATCAAAAGAGAAGAACAAAACAGAAAAAAAAATGTTCCACCTCCTTTGTCCAGCTACAAAAGGGCAGGCTAAAAAAATAATCAAAACAAAATGAATAAACTAAGCACCTGCTATATACACAAAGAACAGTATGTATCTCCACTACTTAGTTAAATAAATCAGTAGCACAGATCTACATTAAAGCTTGAAGACCTAGTCAAAAGATGACCTCTGCCATTTGGATGCTGGTTTTATATTGCAAGCCCTTTTGATCATCAAGTCCGCCTTTATGTTTCCCTCGGACTTCCAGTAATCAGAAACCTACTCAGGTACATCCATCCATCCATCCATC
The DNA here is from genome assembly GCA_026402145.1 of Polypterus bichir lapradei. Taxonomy (NCBI): domain Eukaryota; kingdom Metazoa; phylum Chordata; class Cladistia; order Polypteriformes; family Polypteridae; genus Polypterus; species Polypterus bichir. The sequence continues at coordinate 24,867,874 of JANRMT010062793.1, read as the reverse complement.
CTCTTCCGCTTATCCGAGGTCGGGTCGCGGGGGCAGCAGCTTAAGCAGAGAGGCCCAGACTTCCCTCTCCCTGGCCACTTCTTCCAGCTCTTCCGGGAGAATCCCAAGGTGTTCCCAGGCCAGCCGGGAGACATAGTCCCTCCAGCGTGTCCTGGGTCTTCCCCGGGGTCTCCTCCTGGTTGGACGTGCCCGGAACACCTCAACAGGGAGGCGTCCAGGAGGCATCCTGATCAGATGCCCAAGCCACCTCATCTGACTCCTCCCAATGCGGAGGAGCAGCGGCTCTACTCTGATCCCCTCCCGGATGACTGAGCTTCTCATCCTATCTTTAAGGGAAAGCCCAGACACCCTGCGGAGGAAACTCATTTCAGCCGCTTGTATTCGTGATCTCGTTCTTTCGGTCACTACCCATAGCTCATGACCATAGGTGAGGGTAGGAGCGTAGATCGACTAGTAAATTGAGAGCTTTGCCTTAGGGCTCAGCTCCTTTTTCACCACGACAGACCGATGCAGAGAACGCATCACTGCGGATGCTGCACCACTCCGCCTGTCGATCTCACGCTCCATTCTTCCCTCACTCGTGAACAAGACCCCGAGATATTTGAACTCCTCCACTTGGGGCAGGATCTCTCCCCCAACCCTGAGAGGGCACTCCACCCTTTTCCGGCTGAGGACCATGGTCTCGGATTTGGAGGTGTTGATTCTCATCCCAGCCGCTTCACACTCAGCTGCGAACCGATCCAGAGAGAGCTGAAGATCACGGCCTGATGAAGCAAACAGGACAACATCATCTGTAAAAAGCAGTGACCCAAGCTGCGCCTAGAAATTCTGTTCATAAAAGTTATGAACAGAATCGGTGACAAAGGGCAGCCCTGGCAGAGTCCAACTCTCACCGGAAACGGGCTCGACTTACTGCCGGCAATGCGGACCAGGCTCTGACACCAGTTGTACAGGGACCGAACAGCCCTTATCAGGGGGTCTGGTACCCCATACTCCCGGAGCACCCCCCACAGGATTCCCTGAGGGACACGGTCGAACGCCTTTTCCAAGTCCACAAAACACATGTAAACTGGTTGGGCAAACTCCCATGCACCCTCCAGGACTCTGCTAAGGGTGAAGAGCTGGTCCACTGTTCCGCGACCAGGACGAAAACCACACTGTTCCTCCTGAATCCGAGGTTCGACTATCCAACGGACCCTTCTCTCCAAAACCCTCGAATAGACTTTTCAAGGGAGGCTGAGGAGTGTGATCCCTCTGTAGTTGGAACACACCCTCCGGTCCCCTTTTTTAAAGAGGGGGACCACCACCCTGGTCTGCCAATCCAGAGGCACTGTTCCCGATGTCCATGCGATGTTGCAGAGACGTGTCAACCAAGACAGTCCTACAACATCCAGAGCCTTAAGGAACTCTGGGTGTATCTCATACACCCCCGGGGCCCTGCCACCAAGGAGTTTTTTGACCACCTCAGTGACTTCAGTCCCAGAGATGGGAGAGCCCACCTCAGAGTCCCCAGGCTCTGCTTCCTCATTGGAAGGCATGTTAGTGGGATTGAGGAGGTCTTCGAAGTACTCCCCCCACCGACCCACAACCTCCCGAGTCGAGGTCAGCAGCGCACCATCCCCACCATCTAAGGTGTTGACACTGCACTGCTTCCCACTCCTGAGACGGCGGACGGTGGACCAGAATCTCCTCGAAGCCGTCCGAAAGTCGTTCTCCATGACCTCTCCAAACTCCTCCCACGCCTGTGTTTTTGCCTCAGCAACAACCGAAGCCGCATTATGCTTGGCCTGCCAGTACCTATCAGCTGCCTCCAGAGACCCACAAGACAAAAAAGTCCTATAGGACTCCTTCTTCAGCTTGACGGCATCCCTCACCGCCGGTGTCCACCAACGGGTTTGGGGATTGCCGCCACGACAGGCACTGACCACCTTGCGGCCACAGCTCCGGTCAGCCGCCTCAACAATAGAGGCACGGAACATGGCCCATTCGGACTCAATGTCCCCCACCTCCCTCGGGATGTGGTTGAAGTTCTGCCGGAGGTGGGAGTTGAAGCTACTTCTGACAGGGGACTCTGCCAGCCGTTCCCAGCAGACCCTCACAACACGTTTGGGCCTACCAGGTCTGACCGGCATCTTCCCCCACCATCGAAGCCAACTCACCACCAGGTGGTGATCAGTTGACAGCTCCGCCCCTCTCTTCACCTGAGTGTCCAAGACATATGGCCGCAAGTCCGACAACACGACCACAAAGTCGATCATCGACCTGAGGCCTAGGGTGTCCTAGTGCCAAGTGCACATATGAACACCCTTATGCTTGAACATGGTGTTCGTTATGGACAATCCGTGACGAGCACAGAAGTCCAATAACAAAACACTGCTCGGGTTCAGATCGGGGGGGCCATTCCTCCCAATCACGCCCTTTCAGGTCTCACTGTCATTGCCCACGTGAGCATTGAAGTCTCCCAGCAAAATGAGGGAATCCCCAGAAGGTATGCCCTCTAGCACCCCCTCCAGAGACTCCAAAAAGGAGTAACAGTACTCAGTACTGTACTCAGGTACAGTCAACTCTATTCAAATGGTCCTGCTCTCTCTCTCTCGCACACGTCTGTCTTGGTGACTTGTGGGGTCCACGTTCAGCCTCTGTGAAGTAAGTACTATTTTACTTTCTACCACTTTCACTTCTATACTTTGCCACACATGTGAATTCCCTTTGTGCAGGCTAATTTAAAACCGAGCTTTCTCTCCTTCAGATCTGTTCCTCTGATTTTAAATACAGGTAAAATTCTGTTACAATGAACTGTCAGGGACCTAAAAAATATTTTGTTGTAATAAAAATTTTGTAGTAATGAGATTCTGTATTTGTCACTATAGTGTTTCTTTAACTTTCATCCAGGCGTTTTCAATCATTTCAATAGTTTCTTTCACGTTAATTTTAATCTCCTCCTGTCTACAAGTTATGCTGATGAGATTTTTTCTCAGCATTTCCTTGCGATAATACACTTTTAGGGTGCGAATGATGACCAAATCCAATGGCTGAAGCACTGCTGTGCAATTGGGTGGGAAGAATTTGACGCAAACATCTAAATGTGGAAGCATGTTGTGGGCAGCACAGTTATCAATCAGAAGCCGAATCATCCTTTTCTTCTTCTTCTTCATATTATGAGGTTTCTGAACTCTTTTGGGATCCCCCCACCCAACAGGAACGACACGCTAAAGTGCATCCTGAAGCGTGATTACTGAGTCTGTGGAAGACTGTATGTCCATTGCCGGGACAGGGCAACAGCAGGCTCACAGCAGTGCAGTCAGGCGCCACAGAAGAAAATCATAAAAGATCTGGGTTGTGCTATAAGTGCCTGTCTTACACACCAAAATACGAGGCTGAGTCTCAGTACTGCAGCAAAACCAGCTTTATTCAGCTTGAAACAGGAACAGCAGGGTTATTTATTGTAGCAGGATCTTCCACTCTCCTATACTCAGAAACAGCAGTCAGGTAGGGTTGTGGCCAGGTTAGTGGCCAAGTAATACTATTGCCTGCATTTACAATGTTCCTTGCATCACCCATCGAGATCTTTTCTGTTTGCTTTGGGGAAGAGCCTCAGCAGAGCTGTGAGCCTGCTGTTGCCCCAGTAACATATAAACAGTCTTCCACAGACGCGGTGATCACACCTTGGGACGCTGTTCGGCATGTTGTCCAGTTGGGGGAGGTCCCAAGAGAGTTTAGAAACCTCACATTTTCTTAAATGAGTGCCGCATTAATAGGACTGTTTCTTGAACGAGCATCACTGAACCACATAAAAACTGCTTTTTCAACATCTTCAAATGCAGCAGTTCGATTATGTTTGCAACCTGAGATTTTTCTTTTTTTTGTTTGGTCTTTCAAGAAAGTTGACAGTGTCAATAGTGAAATTCCGAATTCACTGGCAACGTCATTTTTCTTTTTGCCGCAATCAAGAGCTGCAAAAATGAAAAGTTTTTTTTTCTAATATGAACTGTTATTGTTTTTTTGTGTCTGCCATTTCTATAGGATTGTGACAATGAGTTAAATTCCAATAGATGTTTTTCAGATGTTGGCAAGCAATAAGCAAAAGGTATCACTGAAAACCACCGAAAACAAAAACAGCACGAGGAAAGTTCGAATAAAGAAAAAAATTTTACAATGTTTCTGTTTGGGGATCGTTGTCCAAAACTGAGCTGCAACCACAGAACTAACTGCTCTGTGATTCATTCAGGAATTTTAAGGTGTTTTGGGCACTTCGTTGTAATGAAAGTAACTGCTGAATGTATTTCATAGTAACGCGATTTCTATAAACTCGTGTCATATGGGGAAACTGTTAAAAATACTTAGTTGTAATGAAAATTTCGTTGTAAAGATATTCGTTGTAACGGAATTTTACCTGTATACCACTTTCACCCTCTCTCCTCCAGTGGTTACAGAAGCGCGCCTCCGCACTTGGCCGTCAGAAACCGAGAGCATGATCCAAAAACGGCCTCAGATACGTGCCTCAGCGTCAGCAAGTTTGAGCTCCACGGCTTGCTCTCAGAGCACCTGTAGGCTTACGGGCAGGCCTTCAAACATCTCGGCACTTAAACTCCCGCTGAAACTTTGTACAGCTGCCGTGTTAATCTATATAGAGGCATTAAAACTGGTAAATGAAAACTTTATTTCTTTTACATTTTTTTTCCCAAATGTCTGTGATAAGCCAAGTGGCTGTCTCTTTATTTGCATTATTTACAGCCTCCGAACTTATTACAGTCCTGGACTCCCAAACTCCACCACCCTTTTTATGCCTACCGGCCCACAGTCCAACCAATTAATTAATTTAACTACTCTATAAATTGATTATTTCCCAGTGTCTGTGTTTTTCTGTGTTACACCAGAAGTTAGAAAGTGAGTATTCATATGTTTTAGAAAAGAATGAATTCATTCTTTTAAAATAGCTGTTTAATATTTTGATATTTATTAATGTTCAGATTTTTTAACACATTTGCTGAGAAGTACATACAGTAAGTGTATAATTATGAAGTAGCTGCTAACCTTTAACTTTCACTGTCATTTGCTGTTGACTCCTCTCCACAGATCATTAATTGCCACTATTTGCAAATAATTAAGACAGCAAATCCCACAGATAAAAGTAAATCAAGAAGTAAATGAGAAAACAGTTAAGTATTTAAAGTGATAGCATAAAAGTCTTAATCTCTTATATTTGTACTTTAAACCTCACATAAATAGACTTTTCTGTATGCAAAATAAGAGAAGGAAAATTGGTTATCGAATTAAATAATTAAAGGGCTCAGTCATTGTGATTGGCTGGGAAAAACCTGCAGGCACATGGATTCCCCAGGACTAGAAAACTCCTGCCTTAGGTGGAATAATTATTTGTCTATTGCAATACATGTTTTACTACTATAAATTGTTTTTGAGTTGTAACATTTTAATTATTGATGCTAAGAATTTTTCAAAAGGTGGGGCAGATTCCTAAGTTTAACTCTATGTATATGATCTGCTTTGTATGTCATATTCTGCAGTTTCATGTGTCAGAGGGGGACATTTTTTGTACACTGAGTCATTCCATTTCTCTCTTAGGAAAGGAAACATGTCAATATTACATTTAAAACCCAGCAGATGAACAGGCAATAGGCACCCATTGTTGACACTGGGGGTGAGAAGTTATAAGGCTGTCTGCAGATTGTAGGTATTTGCTGTATTGCAAAGAAGTCACCACTTTGAAGTTTTTGGCTGGTTGAGATTGCAGACAATACCAAGTTGTGATAACAGAACTGCTCCTTCCTTGGAGGATGTCTGTATTTACCTGACTTGGAAATTAACATGTTTGACAATATTGGTTGCTAATCAGCAGATCTGTACTCATTAATGGTTAGTAACAATACATTTTGTTAACTTGTGTTTTCATTAATTGTTAAACCCAGGAAATTTCGATGTGCCATTGTTTAATCTGTTTGTCCAGAACTGTTAATGGCAGGGACTGAAGGAGATTTAAGCTTCTGGGCAGGAGAAGGCAAGATAGGGACAGTCCACTGAGAATGCTGCTAAGACTCGCAGAGAGCACAGGGGCTCACTGGCAGACTGGTGTACGTGGCTGGTGTGACGTGAGAGACACGTACGGCAACACTTACCCCAAGGGAGGAAGAGACAGCTCCACAAGAAGACGGTTGTGGGTCCAGCGAGTGAGGGAAGCTGCATGAAAAGAGCAAGCAAAGCTGGCAGACGAGAAGTGAGGCGTACCTAGGTCACAGCAACACAAGGAGCCCAGAGTGGAGAAAAAGAACGACGAGGAGACACTGACAGGGATTCCACGATTGGACAAAACTTCTGTTGTGAAACGAGTGTCCGGTGAACAGAGTGCATCCATGGACAGTTGAACAATTAAGTGTTGGGGTAACCCAGTGCGCAAACTGAACTCTGAACCACTAAAGGTATCCTCCAATTCTGTTTTTGACAGACTTTTAAAGTGTGGACTGTGTGTTTTCCTTTTAAAAAAAGGAAATTCGTTCTTGATATTGTTAGATTTGTTTATGTTCATTTATCTTTTTCATGTACTTATTATTGTCTGGTGTAATAGAAGTTACTGTTGCTTTTCCTGAAATTACTGTTGTGTATTTCATTGTGTGTTTACTCACCGCCCAATTTAAAGAAACCTGTGTGCTATTATTGGTAAATTTCAGGAGTTCCCAGTCTCTTAATAAAACTGGGTGGCGTAGTTGGATATTTAAATGGTGTTTAAGTTAGATTACCTGTAAGTGTGACCAGACACCTGGCACACATTTCCTACAGAAAAACATACTTTTCTGAAAAAGTAATCTGTTCCAGATATAATAGTCCTGTGGGCAACAATCTTCCTTTTATTGTACATTAAAACATCTACACATTCTTAACCTAATTCCACTCTTCTTTCTCTTAAGGACTTTATACATTACTTGACTTTTTTTTTTTATAGATCGGTGATTTTTTTTAAAACACCTGCAATAATTAAAATAAAAATCAAAAATTACTGATGTTCTTTATGAATAAATGTGAACATCCTATCATGCATTTGTTTCACAATGTTTAGTGTTAATGCTTATTACTCCTAACTGAAAAAGTAATACAAAACACAGACACCTGTGAAGAGCTGGTTCTGGAATTATGCACACCTGGCGGAAAAAGCCGGATCTAGGCAAGCAGACGGAACATTACAAGTGTTAAGGCTGTCAATCTTCTGGGGCCTCTTGCATAAACGGTGCGTATGCACAAAAATGTTCCGTACAAACGTTTCCACGCTCAAATCATGTTGTATAAAACTTAAACTTGGCGTAAAGCCATGCACATTTTCATGGTAGCTCCAACCCTGGCGTACGCAAGTTCTCCGCTCGGTTTTGCAAACTGGCGTCACCCAGCGTCAAAGCAGTGCTACTGTTCCAGTGTGGTTTCCCTTTCTTTTTTAGATCCACATCCCAGACGTGGCTTTATAAATACACTGAAATTAACTGCATATTGTTTATTAATTTAATGTATCTGATTGTAATTAACCTGTAACAATATAATGGTCCACAGAATGATCAAACTATTCTAAATACCACAGTTGCTTTAGCGTTGTTACTCTCACTGCACCTTCTTCTTCTTTCAGCTGCTCCCGTTAGGGGTTGCCATAGCGGATCATCTTTTTCCATATTACTCTCACTGCACCACTCTGAGTATCACTGTATCTGAGTGGGGAATCACAGCTCTACAGCAGCTGACTGGAAAGAGAATTATCGGTATACACAGTGAGCTTAAGGGCTATTTATGTTGATTTGCATATTCAAAATTCTGGGAGGAGTTAGGATGGGGCAGCAGGTGCGTGCATGTGCGTTATTTTTTGTGCTGACTGGGATTTATGTAGCGGAAGAACATGGAAGTTGCCGTTCGCATAGATTTATGCATCTGGATTTTTTTGTGCGTAAGCACATATCCGCTTTTGTCCATACGCCATGTTATATTCTATGCACAGCGTTATGTATGAGGCCCCTGGTCTGCAGAGACAGGAAGAGAAAAGGCATCAATCAACAGTTCCCTCTGATGTTCTGGTGGGAAATTACTATTATCTGAGCCTTTAAGTGGCCCCCAATGTGCACAAGTGTGACACTGTACAGACCTTCCTCCAAGATGTTTTTCACAGTTGGTACCATTATTGCTAGTATTGTTTATTGAAGCAAGAAGATATTACATTCTACTAAAACCATTACACAACATGCCAGTTACTGTCTTTCTAATAAAAACTAAAGACTTGCTAGAATTAGTATCATATAGGCTAACTTTTAGTTCTGAATATTGATGTTAAAATCCTTATGAAAGACAGATACTTAGAGTCAAATCTTCTGCAGTTGTTTAATACAATATATTCTCCTACACAATCTCTTTTTTTGGTTCTTAAATAGTCAAGGATACACAGAAAGCCTATGATGGAGTTGAATTAACATATATACGCTACTGTGCTATGTAGGTCTGGGTTTGGTTCTAATATACTGTATCCTATATGCTAATTTAGAAGCTTCATTCCACATAAATAATATCCAATTCTGATTATTTTACAGACAGGGGTGTTCATTTTCACAAATGCTTTTTGTGATTGTTATTGAATCCCTACAGCACCATTTTCAGATGCACTTAGAGATTAAAAAGGGATCATTAGTGTAAGATTTGAACAGAAAATATCTATTTATGCGCACCATTTGCTTCTTTATATGTCAGACCCATATTCATTTTAGTCATTACTATTATACTGAGGAATTTTTGGAATCTCTAGATTCAAAATTCATTGGAAATTAGGTCATACTTTTTCCACTGAATTTTATTGCATGCCAGACAAAGCTTGGTCACTTCTTGCTGGTTGTATCAGAAAAGTACAAATGTTTGGAAATTATTATTGCAAGTAAACAAAAATATCTCTTTAAACATAATTTCATTAACGTGATGGATAATATTATTAAACAAGACGTTAATAGATGGTCCTCCCACCCTTTAGCCATGAGAATTAAGATCAAGATGAATACCGTATTTCCCCGAAAATAAGACCGGGTCTTATATTAATTTTTACTCCAAAAGATGCACTAGGGATTATTTTCAGGGGATGTCTTATATTTATTCATGCACAACAATATACATATACCCAAAATTACAGTCATGTCATCTTCTTCTGGAATATTGTCATAATTATCCACATTCAATCCCTGAATTCCAGCCTGAAATTCTTGCTACTCTAGCCGTTTTTAGGATCCTCCGGGATCGATGTGCGTGCATCAATGTTTGATGAATGGTTCGAAGTGGTGAACCAAAATGCCAACATACAAATGCATTCATGGTGCTTTTATATTCAAGCGTTGCATATTCCCAACGTAATGACATGATTTTTTTTTGCACCTTAACAATAGTATCAGAATATACGGAGGCATATTTGAGCCACAGAGAAAAAAAGTAAGGACATGGTGTAAATGCCTATTTTGTGATTAAAATGGAAGTTTCTGCTTTAACCTCAATGTCCACTTCAACCCCATATTTTACTTTATTGTTAAAGCATACTGTCGTAAACATCATCTTAAAACCAAGTTGTTAATCGCTATGTGCTTCTGGGGCTTCCTCCTGACCTGACAGCTGCAGCAAGCAGCAATAGATCACCACACAGAACACATTAAATTTATGATATTCCAACACTCTGCTCATTTAGAATTCTTAAATTTATACAGTACTTGATATCACTTTCATGATGAAATGCATTAAAGTATGTAGGTTACATTTTACAGATAAATCGTTAATTTTGTTTAAATAATGAATACTGTCACTCATATGGGGGTGGCACAGTGGCAGAGCGGTAGCGCTGCTGTCTCGCAGGGAATCACGTCCCTTGTCCCCTGCCTGGAGTTTCCATGTTTTCCTGGTGGGTTTCCACAGTGTGCTCTGTTTTCCATCCAAAGACATGAAGATTTGAGGATTTGGTGACGCTGTGTGCTTGTGTTCACCTTGCGATGAGCTGATGCCCCCTCCGGGGATTTTGCTTATGTCTCATGCCCGATGCTTGCTGGAATGAGCGCATCCCCAGATTGATGAATGTAATCATTAAACATCTTTTTCAGAGATATTGTGACAAGGTGTCCTCGGAATTTAATAGATGTTTCAGGCGCACGCATCACATCGCGTGAAGTATAAACCTGGCCTTAGGCGCCTTACTTTCCAGCTGATGATCTTTATTATGGCTTATTTTTGGGGTAGGGCTTATATTACAGAGCAGCCTGAAAATCATACTAGGGCTTATTTTCAGGGAAATATGGTATCCTACCCAAGAATTAAAAACACATTATTAAGGTGACTCTAAAGAGATCTAAAGCTAAAGGCAGCATTATACTACATAACTTTCTGTTCTATTACTGGACTGCATATACTGTATAAGTGCAATTAAATATTGGAAACAGGCAGAAGTCCACCATACCACAACTGCTTGGTTAGCGAAGGTCATAAATCTCATTCACAAACCTCTCTGTATGCTTTGTGGGCAGGGCTTTGGATTTCAAACCCTAAGGTTGTAAGGTTGTTTAGCAAAAACAGCTTTATTCAACTTGAAATGGGAACAGCATGGTTATTTATTGTAGCGGGATCTACCACTCTCCTATACATAGACAAAGCAGTCAGGCAGGGTCGTGGCTAGGTTAGTGGCCAAGTAATACTCTTCCCTTTATTATAACATTCCTTGCATCACCCATCGACGACAGATGCTCGACCGCGATCGGCTTGGATTTGCTTCACCGGTGCTCTGGTGCAGTACTGTAACAAGCAATCTTTTACTTAGGTGAGTCATCCCATTGGGTATGGTCCCAAAAAAACTATCTGCTTCTGATTGATAACTGTTCTGCTCACAGCATGCTTTGACATTTAGATAATGTTCGAGCTGAGTTCCTCCCACCCAATTACATGTCAGTGCTTCAGCCATTGGATTTGAGCATAATTTGCACCCTGAAAATATATTATCGCAAAGGAAATAATGAGAAAAATTCTCATCAGCATAACTTGCAGAAAGAAGGAGATGAAAATTAACGTGAAAGAAGCTATTGAAATGATTGCAAACACCTGGACACAGGTTAAAGAAAGCACTATAGTGACAAATACAGAATCTTATTACTACGAATTTTCATTATAACAAAATATTTTTTAGGTCCTTGGCACTTCGTTTTAGCAGAACTTGACCTGTATAGGTTGTAATTTCTTATACCAGATTATTTACATGTAGACTTATTTTGCTTAGTTGGAAGGATACCACTAGGGAATTCACTAAATCAGTGGGAAAGCAGTGCCTAACTCAAATAAGAAAAAAAAATCAAGTAAGTATCCAAACCTTGAACCTTTGTATTTTATTTACTCTTTTATTCAACATGAAAAACCACTTTACATGGGACTCTCTTGCTTTATAGCTCCCTAAATCTTGTAGGGGTTAAATACTGCAGTGTTTATTTTACAACATACTATTGTACTTGCTTTGCTCTTTCTTTTTTGTGATTGGTTTTAAATTTTGTTTGGATTTAATTATTTTAATGTAATAAAACACAATCCAGTGTCTTTTTGCTACATTTATGTTGTACTTCTTAGAGGACTAGTTTCTCCACAAGGTCTATCCTTTAATAAGCAAAGTTCAGACTCCTCTTAATATGAGCTGGCCATTTTGCATATCATAGCAGCCATGATGTCACAGGTCACATGCATCACATGCCAGGCAACAACGCAGCAACATAGGAATCAAAAATAATAATATTAATTATAAACAAGTGAAAATAAAAATTAGTAGCATGCCTTTGAGAAAATATAAGGGTAGATCTTTACATTACTTCTGGAATAAACTTGTCACCTTTCTAAGCTGCTGTTAATTTCTGCATGTCAGTCACTTAAGTGACAAGTAATACAGATTAAGAGAAACACTAGACATGTACTTTGTTAAAGTATTGCCATTTGAGGAGTAATGAGATTTTGCCATTCATCTTGTGGATTATCAGCAGGTTCATTTAATTTTTGCATTAAAGAGTTGAGTTTGTATCTACTGGTATCTCTTCTTGGACTTGCAGCAAAGTCTGATGTTAATAAAATAAGAATTTCCAGTACAAATAAACAGAAAACATCAGCAGATGTCGGGAGGCGGTGTGTTTGTGTGGCATTCTACTGTCACATGTGGAAGAGTTTGAGTAATTTAGGGTAGGTTTATAATTGAAGATAGAGAGAAATAAGATTGATCGGTTGATTGGTTGTGCCTGCAGCATTAGTGCTTTTATCATACCGGAGTGCTCTAATGAACTGAGAGTTAAATCATTATAGAGTTAAGTCCTCCTCTCCAGATTTGATCTGTTTAGATTGGTGTTTCACGTGGCTAAAAAGATCAGCAGATTTGTTGGGAATATTCTCTCTAATGGAGTGAAAAGCTCAACAATCATGGAGAATTTAAAAGTAGAAAGTTGTGGTGGCTTGGGCATGTAGTGACTTGCTGGCTAGGGAGTGCCTAGTAATTCTCAAAAATACTTGGAGGCTGTTAAGGATCAGGTCACACAGTCTATGCAGGTCAACATATTGCCACAATTCTCAGCAAGACAAGTAGACAAAAAGTGAACTGTAGTAGTTACTGAAACACACACTTGATTTTTGTTGGGTTACGCTCGAATCTGTTTCAAGAAGTTAGAGGAGACTAGGTAAAATCCCAGAAAAAGAGATTTTAATTTAATTTTTCCAGATGTCAAAAGAAAAGAACATGGATGAGGTGTTTTATCTCTATATATTGAGAGGGTTATATTGTGAATGCATACAGTTTTCCTGACTTTCTAAATAACTAAGTTCAATCCTTCTTATGGTAGCCAGAGGTACTGTAGATAATGAATTAAACACAACATATATAACCATCTAGTACATATTTCTTATCCTATTTTAAAAGATTAATTTTAGTATTTTGCACTTGGACTTTTATTAGTCTAACTTTTACTTAGTAAGAACTTTGCTTTTTTTTAGTTTAAATAGACCTTTTTTTCATAGTACTGATTAGAGGTTACAATAAAACATTTTACAGCAGGAAATTAAAATTGCCAGGAATTATGTTTTTGAGGAAGTTATTGAGTTCTGAGATAAATGTACAAGTACCTGAATACTTGTTTTTTTTAACCACTCTCTCTATATATAAACACTCTCTGTTGTTTATGAAAAAGGTATGCATGATAAAAAAGATAACTCTGTAACAAATACAGTGGGTGGAACACATATTGCCACACTGCTACAATTTGATGATTGAGGCAGTTTTACTTCAAACAGACCTCCATATGTGCTCCGTATTTTTTTTTTCTCATTCTAATAGAATCATATCCCATTATAAGTTCAGCTATTTCACATGACATATTTTGAAATAAAGATGTAGGCTAAATTGCAGTAAATAAAGAGGCAAATCACCCTTAATTAAAGAGACACAACTATGCATGCAGTTTTCATAGTCGAAGCTGAAGTATGTTTATGTAATTTGGGAAAGAAATAAAAAGTGCAGTTTTACTTTGTATTGAAAATTAATATTGTCATATCTTTCACTACAGTTAATAAGCGGGCTATTTGCTCATGAACAATTTAGCATGCGTTTCCTATAGACTTAACATATGGTCTGTTTGTTCAAAATAATGTGCTTGATGAAACAACTCAAAATTGGTCTGTCTTTAAAAATATATAAAAAAATTCTCCATGGATTATAGCCATTTTTCTTTAATTATCATTCTAAATTTATAACTCTTGATTTTGCAAAAATAAGGCAAACTAAGCTGATCATTTGTGCTGGAAAATGTGTTCTATATATTATGTTTGAAGAAACCATTAACACCTTCCCACACTTACACTTTTTTATCTTTGCAGACAAGTGTTTTCATTTCCATCAGGGTCCTAATTATGAAGGACAATTAGAACAAGAAACGGATGATTAAATACAAATTATTTATATTTTACATCAAAATACTAATCATATTGCTAAAATATAAAATGTTAATGCCTTATAAAATTATGCCCTATAATAAAACTTAGCATAGCATATATAAACATAAATTCTGGAATTTAAAACTGACAATAAAATACAGTGAAAATATTTTAAAATATAAACCATTGAAATATATTAAAGGGTAGAGTTTTCATCAGCTTATCTGCTTAAACATTTGATATCATGAAAAAACAGGTAACACTTATTTAGACCCTGGGACCTGTGCAGCATTAAATGAAGCACACAGAATAAGATGTTTTTTTCAGTGACAAAGGTGACCTTTCTCATATTGTGGACGGTGTCCATTCAGAAGTCAGAAACAGACTTTGCAACATTCACTCAAAGAAAAACACCAAAAAAATGTTTCCACTGGTCTCTAAGAACTATCGTTGGAAAATATAAAATTAATTTTCTCTTGTATGCAGCTGATACCCAGCTTATTCTTTTAGACCAAATGACATTTTCAGTATGATAAAGCCACAACAATATTTTGTCACTTTTTTAACCCATTTGGTATTAAACTTTAGTTTTATTGTATCAACACACATTTTTCCTTTGACACCAGTATGTTTTTTTCAAACACACATAGTAAACTAAAAGGCTAGGTTCAAATATTGGAAAATGAAGAATGTTTCTAAAAAGGTAGTATTTTTTGTTTTCTCGGTAATTAATACATTTATTTCTAGCATGATTGAAAACCATTTTATATATAGCTTTCATTAAATTTAAAATGCTGGTTCAAGAATCACTACAAGTAGAAAATACAACCATACAACCTGTGATAAGAATTAGACCAAGACATCATAAAGATTTGGGGCAGCCACCCATATATTGTTTTTCCAGCTGCAAAAGTTGATTTTTTTTTTAGTAGCACTATGTGCATAGTACAGAGTCCACAACAGAACTGATTAAGTGGAGGTAAGATGGAGGTTTTAAGGGCTAAAAAAGGAAATTATGTCATCTATGCCAAAACCGGAAGTGACGTCATCAGAGGCGCCGGAACAAGGCAGGATTTCCCGGGAATAGTCTGTAAAAGACTGAAGAGAGACAGTCAGCACATTCCGCCACTCCCTGGTCTGATGTAGTATTACAGTTACTCAAGTCCTTTAGCTGCCTCCTACTTGCACGTGTGATAAACCATACAACTTCAGTTCTTAAATGAGAAGTCAGACAATGACACCTTTTATCGAAAGCTTGCATATTGTAATCTTTTTAGTTAGCTTGCATATTGTAATCTTTTTAGTCAGCTAATAAAAGGTGTCATTTTGCTTGACTTCTCCCTAAATCCATAATGGCTAACGTGGTACAATACCCAAGTACTATTGGTGTCCAGTTAAGATTAGGGTGATGTCAAAATCCTCCTTCTTACATATAAAACCTTAAATGTAAATGGCCCTGCTTACTTATATGAACTTATTACAAACCAGAGTACATAATATGATCTCAAATTGCCAATCTATTAAACATTCCAAGGGATGCTGCTAACTGGAGTTTTTGTTTTCCTTTGTTGTCAACTGGCCATAGTTCGACGTTAACATTAATGTATGGATATTGTTAGGTTCCATCAGTTACGAACATCTTTATTTTACTGTGTGTTTAATCAAATCTATATCTTTATATGCATATATCATTTACCGTAGATCCCGGAATACAAGCCGACCCGGTATATTAGCCGATCCCCTTCTCTACCGACTAAATTACATGTATTTGCCGATGACCGGTATTTAAGCCGACCCCCTTCTCCAAGCAAAATTTTCTAAATTTCCTTAAAAGTGTCTCTTCGGGTATATTTATAATGTTTATCGGCGAGAATTTGAGACTGCCGGCATTTTTGATGGAAACTAGGAAGTGATTGCGGAGAAGTTTGGTTTGGAACCTTTGTGTTGAAACTATATACGCAAATATGGTACATCGGTGTCCAGAGCCAGACATCTGTTTTGAGTGTTTTTCATCACACGCACAACATCCCAGACAACATAGCGAGACCAGCGGGCTCTCCGTGGTTTGTTGTCGGGTCTAGGAGACGACACAGACGGAGGAGGGAAAGAAAGCAGAAGCGGGGCCGCAGATACGGCGTTATGCTAAGGCTAAAAAACAACCATACAAGCCCTATACAGAACTTTTTTCTGCACTGAAGGAGCTGCTTTTAATCTCATTGTAGATGCATATAGTGACAGTAAAAGGCATTCTATTCTAGAAACAATTTCATACTGTACTCACCATTTAATTTGACATCTTTGGGCTGCAGGAAGGGAGGAGGAGGAGATATTTCCACACAATGTCCATCTTCGTTTCGAAATTACATCCACAAACACATGTATCTGGGCTCCGACTGACGCTACTAACGCTCTCGGTTGTTTGTTTACAATCATGCAAGCGGATACACGTGACCGCATCCGTTTCGTAACGCAAGATGTGGATCGTAAATCAAAATAAAAAATTTTATTTTAAACTTCCCGATAATTTATTATAAATTTTATTAATAAAATCAACAACTAAAACACTTTTTTGAATAAATTCTTTATTTAATTTAAAGTACCGGCATGCAAAGTTACTTCTTCATCTGAAAGATGGCTCTGTGGTTTCGTCATTATATACTTCCGTATTCTTCGGCAAAACCGGCATTGCGCTGGAAATCTTGAATCTGAAATGATACTCGTTGTATAAACCGACCCCCAAACTCCAAGCCAAAAATCTAGGACGAAATTCTCGGCTTGTATTCCGGGATCTACGGTAATTAATAATTTGTGAAGTTTGCAATTGCATTTTACCTATGAACCTGATATACCACTCTGAGCCTGCACTCAAGTGAAGAACACTTGTAATGAATGCCATCGGTGAAGGATCATCTTCTACACTTCACCAACATGTACTTAAAATGGGGTAAATGTACAGAAAGAAGACTAGCACCCCCACCATATTTTATTATTAACTTTTTCCACTACTTAACAAGAATCCTCCTGGCTATTCCCAACAAGAAGAAAGTCTAAATCGTTATAACAGTTGTAATCTATAATGAATGGAAAATTTAGAACTTAATATAGACAATACACATTGAACAAACTTCTGTATCCTAAGTCACTTCACAAATTATTGTAAGCTTAAATGACTATGAATCCTGTTACTCTGACAATTTAAATATAACATACAAGGACAGTCGAGACAAAAAACAAAAAGAGCAGTTCACATGCAATAACATTAAGATTTGAATGTGTACAGTGCATCTACAGCCAACACATAAATTTAATTGAATCTCATCAGGTTTATTGTTGGGGAGCTCCTGTTTGCCACCACTTGAAGTGATCCTTCTCCACCTGCTTGACACACTGCTTCCCTTAGTGTGAACCTACTCCACTGGTGATATTCCAGTCTTTTGTCCTCCAAAGGTATTTCTATTAGATACTCCTGCCACTGCTTTATATAAATATTCCTGAAGTTTGGTTTGTGATTTTTCTGTACTTTTTACTTTTAAAAGGCTTCTAGTAGAACCAACACCAGTGTCCTAGCAATGTCTAACATCCACCAAGGAACAGTCAACCTGAAAGGGAGTCCATCAGTATTATGAAACAAAACAACAGCATAGGTAATGAATAAAAAATTAAATTCACTATGTGGTAGTGCTACATTCTATAAAAATAAACTGGATTGAATTGAGTTGAATCATCTAAGAATGACAGAGGTCAAATATTTGAATGTATGCTTTATATTCCACAGTGTAATAGTACACAGTGTCATGCAATGTAATTCTGTGATAAGAAAAAATATTTACATCAGTAGGTTATTTTTGAGTTAACGTATTGTAAATAAAGAATGTGCAACCAATGTTGTTAGAATACTCCACACATTGTAATAACACATCTGTTTAATGGCACAAAGGGATTTCCAATACATTAATTACCAGCCATTGTATACCACCAGTTCAATGACCTGCAAATGCCTAAAACCCTTGACAGTGTTGATGTTTTGCATGACCTGAAAATACGATAAACCCATTAGAAACACATTAAGAAATCTCTGTTCTCAGTATCCCCTATTGTGTAAAATGTGCAATTAACAAGACATATAATACAGTCCAATGAAAAGAGTATGTTACTCTGTTAATACGGGAATATGTGTTAAGTTTCTACAGCGCTAGCAGATATCAAAATTAATAAATATTTATCCAGCTGAATTTATAGCAGTTACAGAACAAGATGACTGCAAAATTCATAGCATTCTGCGTTAAAATGCTTTCTTAATGAAATGCAAATTTTATAATTATTTCTCAATCTGCAATAAATTGTAATTTTATTTACAATATAAAGTTATTTTCTGCGGTGGGTTGGCACCCTTCCCGGGATTGGATTCCTGCCTTGTGCCCTGTGTTGGCTGGGATTGGCTCCAGCAGACCCCCGTGACCCTGTGTTCGGATTCAGCGGGTTGGAAAATGGATGGATGGAAAGTTATTTTCTCTGATTTGAAATTTAAAGCTTTATAAATAAACCCAGCCACTACATACATTATACCTGCTAGCTTACTGCTTTTTGGTCTGTAATATTTACGTTGTATCATGCCTCAACATATGTATTTAAGTAAAGTGAGCGCTGTACGAGCAAATTTATTATTCCAGTTCATGCATTGAAATGAACATCACTGCGCAAAAATTCATTTCAGTTAAGTCATCTTACCTGCTACCAGTAAGGAGTACAGCTCACAATAGTCAGCATTCGTGCGGGCCTCCCCAACACCTCTTCCAGTAATCACACCACAACAATACATTCTGGAGAAACCAATAGTTTTTTCAAAATAACACATCCACTGTTTCTCAGCCTGAAATAAGGACTTCATTGTGAAGTCATTTGCAATTACATTTAATTTTCTACATTCATTTATTTAAAAATGCATACAGTACAGTGCATATAGGTGCTTGCTTTGTACACAGGTAATTTTTTATTTCAGTATTTTTAACAAATTCATTTACAGAAGTTAGGTGACAGTGCATAATGTGATTGTTTTTGTTGGTGTTTTTGCATAAAAGTTTATGCAATTTTAATTTAGTCAGACACCATTGCAAGGGAAATTAGTGGAAAACTCAGGCAAAGTTTTTACTTAGAACCTAGTTTATCTGGAAGTATTTGCTTAATCCTGAAAATGAAAGCCAGCTACAACATACAAGGCCTATTGTGCATCTGGCAGAGGAAGGTCCATGCTCTGTGCCCTTGGTAATTCTTTGGAATTAGCTAATGCCTCTACAATAAATAATAATAATTCTTTTTTTTTACATTTATATATCATTTTTTCTCATTACTCAAATCACTTTACATAGTGAGTGGCGAGGGGCACTTCAACCACCACCAATGTGCAGCATCCACATGGATAATACAATGGCATCTGTTTTTGCACCAGTACGCTCACCACATGTTAGCTATTAGGTGGTGAAGGGGTGAGAGATATAGTATTGAGTTAGGGATAGGGGATGTTTAGGGATCCAGAATTATTAGGCCAAGGTGGACAATTTAGCCTGGACATTGGGGTACAACCTACTCTTTATAAAGGATGGTTTTACATCTCATGCAAAGAACGGTGCCAATTTTTATAGCACAGTGTCACTATATGACACTATAGTGTCACTGTATGGTGTCCCACAGGGCTCAGTACTGGGACCTTTACTGTTTTCACTTTACATGCTTCCACTGGGATCTCTCATTAGGAAACATAATGTTAATTTTCACTCGTATGCAGATGACACCCAGTTATACCTTTCATTTAAATCAAATGAAGTTTCTCCGATGTTGTCTTTAATAAGTTGTGTTAGTGAATTAAAGGAGTGGATGAATGAGAACTACTTGTCTTTAAATACAGATAAAACAGAGATGTTAATTGTTCAAGGGAATGACGCTGATCACAGCAATATTTTGTCGACATTTAACTCAGTTGGAATCCCAATTAATTTTACTGAATCAGCCCGCAATCTAGGAGTTATCTTTGATTCTAGCATGTCATTTAAAGCACATATTACAAAGTTGTCCAAAACATGTTTCTTCCATCTTAAAAATGTTAGGAAATGAAGGCGCTTTCTAAATAAACAGGATTGTGAGAAATTAATTCATGCATTTATCTCTAGTAGGATTGACTACTGCAATGCGGTGTTCACTGGCTGTTCAAACTGTTCTTTATCCAGTTAATCCAAAATGCGGCTGCAAGAATTATTACAAGAACAAGAAAATATGAACACATAACTCCAGTTCTTAAATCCTTACACTGGCTCCCGGTTAAGTTTAGGGCAGATTTCAAAATCCTCCTTTTAACATATAAAGCATTAAATGGCCAAGGTCCGGCTTACTTGTCTGAACTTATCATGACTTACAAACCTGAGCGCACATTAAGATCTCAAGATGCCGGTCTGCTTATGATTCCAAGGATTAATAAAATAACAGTGGGAGGTCGAGCTTTTAGTTACAGGGCCCCTAAACTGTGGAATGGTCTTCCTGCTTCTATAAGAGATGCCCCTTCGGTCCCAGCCTTTAAATCCCGGCTGAAGACTCACTACTTCAGTTTAGCATATCCTGACTAGAGCTGCTGATTAACTGTACATACTGCATCTCTGTTGTTAGTCATTAGCACTAAAACATAAGTAACATGATAATTATAATTGAATACTAACCCTCACCTATTCTGTTTCTGTTCTCGGTACTCAAATGTGGCAATTGGTGCCACGGCCCACCTGCCAAGTTGTTTGCCTGCCTATGGTAAAGTCATCCCTGGTGGAGGATCACAGGAATCATGGGAAAGAGGGGCCCTTTCATCGTTTTTTTTTGGGAGTTTTTCCTTGTCTTCTTAGAGAGTCAAGGCTGGGGGGCTGTCAAGAGGCAGGGTCTGTTAAAGCCCATTGTGGCACTTCCTGTGTGATTTTGGGCTATACAAAAATAAACTGTATTGTCTTGTATTGTACTATCACTGCAACGAGCATTGGGTTTCACACACAGACCTCAGGGTAAGCACCCCTGCTGGCTTCACCAACACCTCTTCCAGCAAAAAAACAGCTTTTCCTGGATAGTGTCCTTTCCAAGTACTGGTAGGTCTCAAACATAACTAGCTTCAGGTTGATTACCTATTCTGAAATGAATGTGGTATGGCTGCCGAATATCTGTCTGCGTAATCTGCACTCATTATGCATCCTATGGATTTAACTAGTATTAATTCTACTAGTCAGCAAGGTAGGAAGAAATTGATGATACCAGATTTCCAACTACCTAAAGTTATTTTACTGCAAACTCTTACCTGAAATAGATAAAAAAAAATCTACTTTTTATTTTCTTATGGTGATTTTGGCTTCATTTGAAAAAATGTTAATGCTGCTGGTCCTTTATAAATATTATTATTATTATTATTATTATTATTATTATTATTATTATTATTATTATTATTATTATAGGCTGCACACGTGGCACAAAGGCCTTTCAACTTCAGATCCTTGGGTTCAAATCATGGACAGGTCATTTACTGTGAGGCGCTTCAGCTTTCTACCCATGTGTGTTAGCTCATGTAGAGAGTTTAAACTGGCTCTATTTGAGTAATTGTGGGTGTGTGACTGAATGTGTCCTGTAATTGGCTGGATTCCCCATTTCATTGCTGCCTTTTAACAGGATAATTTTCATCTCCCCGTGTACAGGAATAACACAGTTGGGAGTTTTCATGTTGTGCAAACAGCACCATTCTTTAATTTATTCAGACCATGGGCCTCATTAATAAAACTTTGCATTGATTCAAGTGTGGAAATATGCACACACCAAAAATTAATTAATATGCCAAACATATTAGCTTTCTAACACTTTTCTATGCAATTTACTCTTTATAAATTGCAATCACCTTGTAAATATGTGGACATGAACACACCTTGAACATCGCCCTGAAACATGTATATATGAAGCATGCTAAATTAACCTCCATACATATACAATCACATTGCTGCAGAACTTCTTTGGGTGGTAGAGAAGCATTCTTCCTGATGCACTGAGACCCCATCACCTGCATTCAAGAGTATTTGGTTGTAAATCAAGATCAAGCATGGCATTCTAGCACCTCTCCTTTGCGTTATTGGAATCCAAGAAAGGCATAAGTCACCAGCATCTGAGTGGGTAGCCACTATCACCTGGCACATATAATGACATGATTGCTTTTTCAGTGAATAGTACAGGCCTTATGAAACCCTGAGCATTCAGCCAGATACCTTAAGAACAAGCCATTCACCACATACAGTAACGTTGTGCCTGCCAAAGCTACTTTGCTTCAAAATTAAACGAATCATAGGTTGACCCAAGCCACTGAGACTTGATGTTTGTAAGCCACATTTTGGCATCACAGATGATAATGAAATGCAATTGCTCACAGTTAACAAAAGCATCTTTATTCTTGATAGGTGTCCTTATTGCTCTAGTTACATTAGGAGACACAGACACTGCTGCAAAATGCCTTTTATGTTGGCAAAAACATTTTTTTCATATGTGCATCCACTCCATACAAAAACTGGATGTAGTGCCATGCTGCTCAGTTAATGGCGTCCAACACAACAGATACAGTGGAACCTCAGTTCATGAACATCTCGGAACACGTACAAATCAGTTTACAACCAAAAAGTTCGCCAAAATTTTGCATCTGTTCACGACCACACACTCAGTATACAACCAAGCCAGTTTCCCTTTCGGTTTGTGTGTTCAGTCTCTCCATGTGCATTCCCTGTGCAGCGAGCGAGAGCGAGAGAGCGACACACACAGACACACACGCGAGAAAGACAGACACACACACGGGCGCGCGAGAGAGAGGGGGCTGGATGCATAAGGCCAAGAAGGCAGTTAAAGAATGCACCGGGCTTGTTTTTAAAGAGACAAATTCGAGCATTGTTTTAACCTCGTTGTATTTAATGAAGACTTTTTTCTATTGGATTTTAACCTCCACTTCACTTCTGTTTACAGCAATCGGTTCTCAGCGTGCATTGTTGCAATGTTACTTTTCTTGGTGGTTTTTTAAATTACGGATTTTTCAAATGTTAATTTTTTTCCCTGTGCTTAAAACTCATTAAAAAAAGTGTTTTTAGCGAGCGGTTCGTAGCGCTATAGCGCAAACTCTTGCAGTGTTAGTTTTCTCTGTTGTTCAAGGTTTTCTCAGTTTTATTCAATGTTTTTACATTTAGTTTACTATTACGCTGTGCATTCTATGGTATAATTAACTATATTTGTGCTTAAAATCTTAAAAAAAAATATATTTACATACAGTTTGTACGGTCTAGAATGGATTAATTGTATTTACATACAATCCTATGGGGGATATTACTTCAGTTCATGACCAAATCGGGTTATGACCAGAGTTTTTGAATGAATTATGGTCGTGAACTGAGGTTCCACTGTATAATGGTGTGAAGTTTGGCTGAGAAATTCCTGACTTGTCAGCCGCTTCCTTGGAACTGACAACAAGTAGTATTAACTGAAAAAAAAACATTCTTCAGTTCAAATACACAGCATTGGCCACCTTTAAAAGGGAACTGAAATGCAATCTGTACATAATATTCATCATATTTTATGGTGTAATATATTTGTCATGTCCATCCACATTATAATAATGGCTCAGTGATATGAATTATGAGTGTGAGTCATCATTTAGCTGGTTTACATGCATATCCTGATTTTTTTTCCAAGGGTGTCATTTTCCAAAATGTTGCATACACATAGTTCTGTGTTGCCGTAAATATGTTCATGTTTACCCGTCAAGTTTTCTAAGTCCCAACATCGTGTGGGAAGTTATGTACACACATTTTCAACCTCTTTTGCGCATATGTAAGCTTTAATTCCAGCTCCAGGTCTGTACTATGCTCCCATAACTGTTTCCCGAGTCTGTGAAGCACAGTAGGTGTCAAACTTCCCTTCATAAAATCACAGCACTAATCGCATTTGATGGAAGACCACGGCTCATTTCAGGAACACACTGGAACTTAAAAGGTTGTACCCATACTTCCTTATTGATCTTAAAAGCCTTTAGCCACAAGCTGGGATGCTTGGCTTGCATTTCAACATTCCAATTCACAATTGCAGAATTGTAGACAATCCTTGCATAAGACATTCCTTATCTGTTGTGTTCCAAATATTACTTTGTTTTTCTATGGTAACAGCATGCCATAATATTCATTTTGGTAATATTAAAAAATCAAGTTTGCAGGGGGTATTATAGTCATTGGGGACTTGAGTGAAGTGCTGGAGTTTTAGAATGGAAATAATAGATCATTATTTGGAATACATGCATTTCATGTGTGTTCTGTTTCTACAATAATCTGTGTAAACACATCATTAAAACAGAAACGTTTTTCATATTTAAGTAATAAATGACAAAATATAGGCATAAACTATATAATGTGTGAAGCCTGAAGTCCAAAGATCAAATAAACACTTTTACAAAAGGTTCAAGGATGCTACAACAGTTTCCGTGGTCCAGCGGTAACAATTGCTGACTTGTAATCAAGAGTCCCCGGTTTGAATCTGACTGCCTTGTATATTTACCGTTTTCAATAGTGAGCTGCTCTTATTGTTAATATTATACAATATACACATACATTTGGTTTGCGTCTGTAACAGCCAGTGTACATTTATAGCACTTGTAAAAGTTAGCTTTTTTTCACTTATTTAAGGGGGGCCGGATTTACAAGTTTTTTTCGTAGGCTTTGGTAATTCTAGTGTTAAGCACCAATGCTGGGTGAATCCTGTCTAGATTTAGTATTTTGTAATAATCAGGATAGTATTAAGAGTGTAAAGGGGATTGAATGACTAGGGTCAAGTAACCATAATACAATACAGTTCTTCTTTTGGAAGAGTACGGCTGCTAAGACTAAAACTGTTAATTTTAACTTTGGTATGGCAAATTTTGAACAGATGCAGCTAAATCTAAGGAGTTTAGACTGGGGTAAGCTTTTAAGTGCGGAGACAGTTGAGGAGCAATGGAACAGATTTAAAAACATTTTATATGTAATGCAGGACAGGTACATACCTAAATTTGGAAACAGCAGGAAACTTGCAAAAAAACTTTGCATTGGGTTAAAGAAGAGTTAAAAAAAGAAGCTGCAAAGGATAAAACAGCTATGTAAGAGAGGAATATAGTAGATATGGCAAAATTTGACCCAAAGAGATTCTTTCAGTATTATCATAGTAAAAGAAAGCATATCCAGAATAGTAAAGGGGAATTAATAAATGCAGACAAAGAAATAGCAGATGCTCTAAACTTGCATTTCCTCATGTGAGGAAGTGGATAACCTCTTACTGGACTACTAAGCAGGTACTGAGTGATTTGGAAATTGTACAGGGAGAAGTACTACTCAAATTAAATAGGCTGAAATCGATCAGATCAGCAGGACCAGATAATATTTACCCTTGAGTTCTCAAGTAGGTTAGCAAGCACATATATAAACCCTTGACGCATACAGTATCTTTAGGAAGTCACTGCTCACTGAGGAAATTCCAAAGGACTGGAAAATGGCACATATTATCTTGTTACATAAAATGGGTGACTGGGGAGGTCCAAAAACTATAGGTCAGTAAGCTTAACATGCTTCACAGGTAATGTAATGGATGGAATTATTAAGGATGATTTTGAGCAGCACATGGCAAGAACAGAGTAAGGTCATGTTTTAACGGCGTGCTGGAATTCTTTGATATAGCAACTAAAGGTTATCTGGACTTTCAGAAATAATTTGAGAAGGTGCCACATGAGAGGTTGGGCATCAAACTAAAAGAAGAAGAAGTTCAGTGTGTGGTATGTAGATGGGTGCAGAATTGTCTTAGACACAGGAAGCAAAGGGTTATGGTGCAAGGGACCCTATCACAATTGGCTGATGTTAAGAGTGGTGATCCCTCAGGGTCAGTACTAGGGTCACTGCTATTTTTAATACATAGGAATATTAGTAGCAACCTGGTTAAATTTGCAGATGATACCAAGGAAGATGGATTGGCAGATAATCTAGAATCCGTTGAGAATTATTACAGAGGGACATGGACAGCATACACAATTGGGCAGATTTGAGGCAGATGAAATTTAATGTCAGTAAACATATATATGTTAGGTTTGAATACACAATGGGAGGTCTGAAAATCGAAAGTACACCTTATTAGAAGAATTTAGGAGTCATAGTGAATTCAACTCTATCAACTTCCAGAAAGTGTTCAGAAGCCATTAAGAAGGTTAACAGAATGTTAGGTTCTATAGCACAAGCTTTATAACACACTGGTGAGGCTTCATCTGAAGTACAGTCTACAGTTTTGGTCTCCAGGTTACAAAATGGACACAGCAGTGCTAGAAAAAGTCCAGCGAGAGCGACTAGGTTGATTCTAGGGCTACAGGGGATAAATTATGAGGAAAGATTAAAAGACCTGAACCTTTTCAGTTTAAGCAAAAGAAGATTAAAAAGAGACATGATTGAAGTGTTTAAAATTATTAAAGGAATAAGTGCGGTGGATCAACTAGACTCTATATATTTTAGAAGAATTAAGTGGATAGGACTGGCAGACTTTGTTGGGGAATGGCCTGTTCTTGTCTAGATTGTTCTAATATTCTGTTCTTGTCTAGATTATTCTAATATTTTAATGTTAAAGCTATTGTATTTTTGTATCGCCACTAGCATTAGAGCAGATAGTTATTTTAATTCAATTTCAAGATTTCAAGGTTCAAGATTCAAGAGTTTATTCATCACACACACAGTTATACAGGTACAACGTGCAGAGAAATGAAAAGCTAGTCTACTCCAAGATTGTGCAAAACAAAAAGAAACACACAACAGAATAAATAGTAAAATTAAGAAAAATAAAAATTAAATAAAGTTAAACTAGGTTAAAATTAAGTTAAAATCCAGAATCTGAAACAGTAAAAAGTATAAAGTGAAAGTGCAGTACGTTACAATGAGTGTGCAATAAGTTTTAGGTTCAAATGTTTGTTGGCATGTCAGAGTTCAGGATCCCGATTCCCTGGAGGTGAAAGCTCCTTTTGAATCTCTAAGTCTTTGCTATTAAGCTGTACAGCCACTTGCCGGAGTTGAGTTGGCTGAACAGTCTGTTACTGGGGTGAGTAGAGTCCATAATTATTTTAATTGCCCTGGTCCTGCAGCACTTGGTGTAGATATTCTGTAGAGATGGCAGTGCTGCAGTGCTGACCTTAAGATGTGCTCTGTTAAAATCACCATTCTTTGTGATCTGGGACTGAACCATTCCCAAACCATGATGTTCAGGTCTGTGTTAGAATGCAGATGTTAAATGTTTTGAAAATATTGAATTTCCTCAGCCACCTCAGGTGATAAAGGGGCTGTCTTGCCTTCCTGACCTGCATTTGTGTGTGTTGGGTCAATGTCAGGTCCTCAGTGATGTGCACACC
>JANRMT010062793.1:24756296-24805489 GCA_026402145.1 Polypterus bichir lapradei | reverse complement strand
TTAATATTTTCATATAGGGTTTAAACAGAATTTATTATTTCATAAACTATAAGTGAATAAATTTAGCACACTGTAAGATTAATTCACAATGATCATATCATTCTTTATAAACCCCAGAATGAAACCACTCACAGCTAACAAAATGCCTCCCATTTATTGTTACACTGTGGGGAAATCTCCTCATGCCACACATTAAATCCAAGGTGTGAATTGTATATATTTTGTAAAATAAAGGTATGGAAGTTTAAGGGTTTGTACTTTTTATTCCATATCAAATCACTCTATTGTTCATACATTGTAAAAACAAAGACAGACAAACAAAAATAAATGAAAAGACATAAACATGCAGAATCTGTAATGTCTTGTTAAAACTCCCAAATACAATGTTTTGGCAGTTAAAGACATGTTACCTTTAGTTTAACCAAATAAGTGTTCAGTACTTAACAATTTATTACCAAAAAATGTTTTTACTTCAGAACATTTGAATTCATTGGAGAGGCATAACAAGAAAAAATGTTGAGAACACCTGATCAAGGCCAAGTGGTTGGCCTCCCCTTTGTGGGAAATCCACAGCATCACCAGTACATATTAATTAGACTAAGAAGAAGCTGAATGAACCCATTTAATCACTGAAAATGAAATCTCCCAGTATCTGTGGTGACAGAAGGAGTGATTTGGCAATGCTGAAAGACTATCAAGTGCCACAATTGTTTACCAAGAACAGAAATTGAATAAAGAAAGGACAGTAACATGTCATAGTGCTTGTCAGGCTAGACTGAAGTAATCATTTTTGCATGGCTGCAGAAATATAGATAGCAACTGCTCTATTAGCTTTTAAGTCATACATTAGAATTCATTGTGTTTTTTACAATGTTACTGGGAAAACAGTGTTTGACACTGAAACTTGCTCTTTTCCAACATCGTCATATGAGTATGAAATACTTCAGCAAACTACAAGCTAAGGATATAATTTTCACATTAACATATTTTGTATATTGAAATGTATATTGCAGTTAGCATATTTAAAATTCAATTAAAATTCTAAATATGTGAGGTCAGCAATGTTACTGTGGGAACAGTATATGACATTACAAACTTTTTCACATGACTTTTGGGAATGACCTATGTACACTTCTTTTTGATAAATAACTTCTATTTTATTATACTCACAGTCACAAGGAAAGTATACAACCTCAGCCAGTGTTGCCAAAAGAATTCTAACAGGATCTGGGGCAGTATTTTTTAAGTGTCTCAGAAATTACTCCTGGGAATTGCACTAAAAGTCTGACTAGGAGAAGAATTTGTCCTACTTCAGAGTAGAATATGTGAAGTAGTTAAGAAGCATCATACTCCCAGCCCCAACAAGCAGTCAAAGGCCACAGGGACTTGTATGCTAGCGTTTCTGAAGCTGATTTCCATTCCCCAATACACATGAATGTGATATTAGCACGTTGTTCAAACTGTGACATTGTGCTGAATGACTATGCACACATCTAACTCAAACAGTAATTAAAACAATGCTACATGCCAAAACCAATCCAGACCTGTTGTAACTGGTCTACAGATGAGCTGTGCTCTCCTCCTCAACAATCCTATTACTTGCCCAGAGAGTTTGGACACGTGATTGTTGTTATTGTTTACATCCCCCCTTGAGCGAAAACGGAGAAAGCAAGTGACGTCATCCATTCCGAAGTTGCTAAATTACAAACTAAGCACCCTGAGGCACTTGTGCTAATTGCTGGAGACTATAACTATGTAACGCTGGAAAAAACATTACCTGCCTTCTCCCAGTATGTGGATTGTATCACCTGGGGAAATAGGACTATTGACCTACTGTATGCAAATGTTAAAGACGCATACAGCGCCACCACGCTGCCTGCGTTTGGGAAAGCAGGTGTCACACACGCGTGAATAGGAGACCGCGGACGGACCTTAACACGCTTCGGAAGACGTTCGCCGGCAGGGAGTGGCAGGGTACTAACCTTTCTCCTTTGCTTTCTTCCAGGAAAAAAGACGCTCCGCCACCATAAGCCTCATTCCTGCAGTACGCTACTTCCGCCCTTCCTCCGCCATCTTTCTTGACGTCATCAGTCCCATCCTCCCTCACGGTTCCTTCCCAGCATTCCTCCACTTCCGGCTCCTCCCTTATAAAATGGCCGCCGAGGTCTTGTATGGCATCGCGCATATGAACGTTTATCGTTTATATATTTTGACCAAGATTATTTTTGTTGTGACTGCAATATACGGGGCCGGAAACCCCAAACCTTTTTGCTGTTTCCTTGTGTCTTTTACAGTGGCGTAGTCGGCAGGATACTGATCCGAACATGACAGAAAGACAGGACCTCAACACAGTGCTGCAGGGGATGAACGCTCAGATCCAGTCGCTGCAGCAAGCGCAAGCCGCTACCACCCGGGAGTTGGAGGAAACGAAGGCCAGGTTGGTAGAAGCCCAAAGGGTAAGGACCGACCCGCCTCGTCCAAAGCCTCTGCCTCTTGTGCCGATGACTGAAGCGGACGACGTTGAGTCTTATTTGGGCATATTCGAAAGGACAGCCACCCGGAACGAGTGGCAGTGGTCCGAGTGGGCGTCCATTCTGGCGCCCTACCTGAAGGGGCCCGCGCAGCGGGCTTATTACGATCTCCCCGAGGAGGAGACCGCGGACTACGACCTCCTAAAACAGGAGATCCTGGCATGCTACGGCATCACGGTGGGCCAGCAGGCGAGTGAATGGCGGAGCTGGGAGTTTGATCCCGAGAAGCCGGCCTGAGCACAGGCCTTCGACTTCTGGGGGAAGATGGGACGCTGGCTACGGCCTGAGGGTCCCCAAGCCCGGAAGGTCGTGGAGCAGGTGGCCTGTGAGGGCCTGGTAAACGCCATGCCTAGCTCCCTCGCCCAGCAGGTCTGGCGCCACCCTTATAAGGACATGCCAGGACTCCTGGAAGTCCTGGAGCATCAGCTCGCGGTCTACCAAGCCGGGGGGTCAGAAAGGCAAGCTCATGGGAACCGACAGGGACGGGCAGCCGCCCCCAAGCCCTCTCGACGCGCTGCGGAAGCACCGCAGAAACCTAAAGAAAAGCCGGCCTCCCCGCGCTGTTACAAGTGCAGTGAGACCGGCCACCTGTTACCGACCTGTCCCCTGAACACAACCTCGGAGCCGATGGACTGCACCTGGGCCACCGCAGAGAGGTACTGTACTCCGCCGCACCCCCTGGCGAGTCCGAACATGGGAGTGGTGTTGTTGAATGGGCATTCGGTGGTGGCTCTGTTTGACTTCGGCAGCAACATAACCATTGTCGCTCGCCGTTATGTGTTACCGCGACAGTGGCTTAAGCAACATTTACAAGTCACTTGTGTGCATGGGGAGACCAAGTCTTACCGTTCCGCTCAGTGTTATATCACTTGGAAGGGGCAGTTGTCTAACTTGGTGGTCGCGGTGTTGCCCGAACCCCCCTATCCAGTGATTTTGGGACAAGACTGGTCACACAGAAAATGCGGTAAGACAAGCACCGCTCCCGGAGCCTCACTGGGTCTTGTTATGAGGGGGCAAGGCACCCTTCCCGTGGTCTCCACGCCGTGCTCTGGGGCAGGCACACCGGGGGACGCTTTCCCGGCGACGGACCGTGACCCGGAACTATCCGCCGGGGAAGGGATGAGCCGGGGGATGCTTCCACGAACCAGCTCACAAGACCCCCTGAGCAACTTGGACCATCAATTTCGGTCCACGCCTGCCTCATTTAAAAGGGAACAGTGGAATGACGATTCCCTGCGCTTTGCCCAGAATGCAATTGTTCTTCCAGGCAGCTCACAAGCTGATGGGTCCATGCCACGCGAGCCCTTCTTTGTCCTTGAGAATGATCTGTTGTATCGGGTGGCGACCCACGAGGGCAAGGTGCAGAAGTTGTTGCTAGTTCCGCGTACCTTCCGGCGGGAGGTATGTGAACTAGCTCACGCTCACCTCCTAGGCGCCCACCTCGGGGCCGAAAAAACTTTAGAGAGAATAAAACTCCGCTTTTACTGGTCCGGGATCAACGAGGAGGTCCGGCGTTTCTGCCAATCCTGTCCGGAATGTCAGACGCGCCAGATTCCTAGGAGGGACCGCGCTCCTCTCGTCCCTATACCCCTGATAGACATTCCCTTTGACAGAATAGGGGTGGATTTAGTAGGACCCCTGGAGCCCTCAAACCGCGGCCATAAATATATATTGGTCATGGTAGATTATGCTACCCGATACCCAGAGGCGGTTCCCTTGCGCTCCGTTAACACAAAAAATATTGCACGGGAGTTAGTCAACTTATTTTCTAGAGTGTGTATACCCAAAGAAGTCCTCACGGACCAGGGTACACCCTTCACCTCAGATACGTTCAGGGAGGTCGCCAAATTACTCCGGGTAAAGCACCTGAAGATGTCTGTCTATCACCCTCAAACCGACGGGTTGGTAGAGCATTTTAACCAGACGCTTAAACAGATGCTCCGCAAGGTAGTCAACGCCAATGGCAGGAACTGGGACCAGCTCTCACCGCTCGTGCTTTTTGCTTACCGGGAAGTGCCCCAGGCCTCCACAGGCTTCTCCCCTTTTGAGTTATTATATGGGCGACAACCCCGTGGACTTTTGGACATACTAAAAGAGGGCTGGGAAGCGGAGGCCCTTCCCTCCTACAACATATTGGAGTATGTGGCGCAACTGCGCGACAGGCTCACTAAAATCAGGCCCCTCCTAAAGGAGCACGTGACTCGTGCGCAGGCAGCGCAGGCCCGATGTTATAACCGCAACTCCGTCCTCTGGGAGTTCTGCCCGGGGGATCGATTGATGGTACTCGTTCCTACCTCCCATTCCAAGTTGCTAGCTCACTGGCAGGGGCCATACGAGGTTAAGGAAAGAAATGGGTTCGTCGACTATTTAGTTAAACAACCTAATCGTCGGCCGAGTTAGAGGATCTACCACGTCAATTTGTTAAAACCTTGGAAAGACAGGGAGGAGTCTCCCGACACTCGTAGATCCCTCGCCCTATTCGCTAGCACGTCTGCCCTTAACCTCGGTGAAGAGCTGACACCCCTACAGCGGCAAGAGTTAACCCAGGCAATCCGGGCCATCCCCGAAGTAGTGAGCGAGTCACCTGGCCGGACCTCGCTGATTGCGCACGATATAGTCACGGACCCCAGAGTAATCGTCCGGGAGACGCACTATAGACTCCCGGAGGCAAAACGCGCTGAAGTGGAACTGGAGGTGCAACGGATGTTGGATATGGACATTATTGAGGAAAGCCATAGTCCTTGGTCCAGTCCTATTGTCCTTGTTTCCAAGCCGGACGGCTCCTGGAGGTTCTGTAATGACTTT
The DNA here is from genome assembly GCA_026402145.1 of Polypterus bichir lapradei. NCBI lineage: Eukaryota > Metazoa > Chordata > Cladistia > Polypteriformes > Polypteridae > Polypterus > Polypterus bichir. The sequence goes on along the minus strand of JANRMT010062793.1, from coordinate 24,800,153 downwards.
AGACGTCTGAATCAGGTCTCCAAGTTCGACGCCTACCCGATGCCCCGCATTGATCACCTACTTCAGCGGCTGGGTGCGGCTCGATACTTGACTACTCTTGACATGACGAAAGGGTATTGGCAAATTCCCTTAACGGCATCTGCAAAAGAAAAAACGGCCTTTAGCACCCCTAGTGGACATTGGCAATACAAGGTCCTCCCATTTGGGCTGCACGGGGCCCCAGCGACATTTCAACGTCTGGTGGATAGAGTGCTGAAGCCCCACCAGTCCTATAGTGCCGCCTACCTGGATGACGTCGTCATCTATTCCGGCACCTGGGAGGAGCATCTATTGCAGGTCTCCGCTGTCCTCACGACACTAGCTAAAGCCGGCCTCCGCATTAACCCCCGTAAGTGTTTTTTTAGCATGAAGGAGGCCAAGTATTTAGGCTACCTTGTGGGACGAGGACAGGTGAGACCCCAATGTTCCAAAATCAAAGACATCCTGGAATGGCCCCGTCCGAATACCAAGAGACAGGTGCAGGCATTCTTGGGGTTGGCAGGGTACTACCGCCGGTTCGTCCCCCGCTTCTCCGAAAGGGCAGCACCCTTGACCAATTTAACAAAGAAGGGTGCTCCCCTACACGTGGTATGGAACGACAAGGCGGAACACACATTCAGTAACCTAAAAAAGGCCCTGTATTAAGGACCCCTGATTTTGGGCTCCCTTTTGTCCTCCAGACCGACGCTTCGGACACAGGCCTGGGCGCCGTGCTGAGCCAAAGCGTCGATGGTGTACGTGATGTACTTAAGCCGGAAACTGCTGGACCGAGAGACCAGGTATGCGGCAGTGGAGAGGGAAGCCTTGGCCATTAAGTGGGCTGTAACCCATCTCTGGTACTACCTGTTGGGTCGCGAATTCACTCTAGTGACTGATCACGCTGCGCTTCAGTGGATGTCCCTGCACAAAGAGTCGAATCCGCGGGTCACCAGGTGGTTTCTGGACTTGCAACCCTATAAGTTCACGGTCACTTATCGTCGCGGCAACCTTCAGGCCAATGCCGATGCCCTCTCTCACATCCACGACCTCTTGGCTAGGTCCGCCTGACCTGACGGTCTTGGGCTAAGGGGGGGGGTCGTGTCACGCACGCGCGAATAGGAGACCGCGGACGGACCTTAACACACTTCGGAAGACGTTCGCCGGCACATGCTCATTCAGGAAGTGGTCCCCTGAGGCAGAGCAGGCTCTGAGAGACTGCTTTGGAACTACGGACTGTATGGACATTGTAGTTCCAGTAAGAACAGTATGCTGCTATACTAACAACAAGCCATGGATTACAAGTGACATCAAGGGCCTTTTGAACCAGAAGAAAAGGGCTTTTAAAGGCGGTGATCAGCATGAGCTCAAGCGCGTGCAGAAGGAACTCCGAGTCCAGCTCGGGGCGGCGAAGGAGCAGTACAGGAGAAAGCTGGAGGAGAAGTTGCAGAATAACAGCATGAAGGAAGTGTGGGATGGGATAACTGGCTGCTGCTCGAAGCGGGGTGCCACCATCAAGAGAGACATGGAGAGAGCAAACCAAATGAACAACTTCTTTAACAGGTTTGACCACCCTAACCCACTCTCACCTCGGAGTACTGCATCCTCCAACTATAATTCTGCTGATACCAGCATAGGAGAGACATCCCCACCCACAATTACAGCAGCACAGGTGAGCAGAAAGCTAAGGAGACTTCATGCCAGCAAAGCAGCGGGTCCAGATGGAGTATCGCCGTGACTGCTGAAGGCCTGTGCACTGGAGCCGGGGAGTCCTCTACAGCGCATCTTCAACCTGAGCCTGGAACAGGGGAGAGTTCCGAGGTTTTGGAAAACATCACCCCAGTCCCAAAGGTATGTATCGTCCCAGTGATGACCTGAATGACTTCCGGCCTGTCGCTCTGACGTCACATGTGATGAAGACCATGGAGCAGCTGCTGCTTCACCAGCTAAGGCCACAGGTCCACTGCGCCCTCGACCCTCTGCAGTTTGCATACCAGGAGAAGGTAGGAGTGGAGGATGCTATCATCTATATGCTTCACCGATCCCTCTCCCACTTGGACAGAGGCAGTGGTGCTGTAAGAATTATGTTTTTGGACTTCTCTAGCACCTTCAACACCATCCAACCTCTGCTCCTTTGGAACAAACTGACAGAGATGGCAGTAGATTCACACCTGGTGGCATGGATCGTGGACTATCTTACAGATAGACCTCAGTATGTGCGTCTCAGGAACTGCAGGTCTGACATTGTGGTCAGCAACACAGGAGTGCAGCAGGGGACTGTACTTTCACCGGTCCTGTTCAACCTATATACATCAGACTTCCAATACAACTCGGAGTCCTGCCATGTGCAAAAGTTCGCTGACGACACTGCTATCGTGGGCTGCATCAGGAGTGGGCAGGAGGAGGAGTATAGGAAGCTAATTAAGGACTTTGTTAAATGGTGCGACTCAAACTACTTACACCTGAACACCAGCAAGACCAAGGATCTGGTGGTGGATTTTAGGAGGCCCAGGCCCCTCATGGACCCCGTGATCATCAGAGGAGACTGTGTGCAGAGGGTACAGACCTATAAATACCTGGCAGTGCAGCTGGATGATAAATTGGACTGGACTGCCAATACTGATGCTCTGTGTAAAAAAGGTCAGAGCCGACTATACTTCCTTAGAAGGCTGGCGTCCTTCAACAACTGCAATAAGATGCTGCAGATGTTCTACCAGACAGTTGTGGCAAGTGCCCTCTTCTACGTGGCGGTGTGCTGGGGAGGCAGCATAAAGAAGAAGGACGCCTCATACCTGGACAAACTTGTGAGGAAGGCAGGCTCTATTGTAGGAATGAAGCTGGACAGTTTAACATCCGTGTCAGAGCGACGGGCGCTGAGCAGGCTCCTGTCAATCATGGAGAATCCACTGTATCCACTGAACAGTGTCATCTCCAGGCAGAGGAGCAGCTTCAGCGACAGACTGCTGTCACTGTCCTGCTCCACTGACAGACTGAGGAGATTGTTCCTCCCCACACTATGCGACTCTTCAGTTCCACCTGGGGGGGTAAACGTTAACATTATTCAAAGTTATTGTCTGTTTTTACCTGCAGTTTTATTACTCTTTAATTTAATATTGTTTTTTGTATCAGTATGCTGCTGCTGAATTATGTGAATTTCCCCTTAGGATTAATAAAGTAGGAGTAATAAAGTAAAGTATCTATCTATCTATCTATCTATCTATGTGTGCATAATCTGATCTCACACTCTCCCGCTATAGCACAAGTCCGGGAACTTTTTGACTGCCCCTCATGTACCATGATTGTGAAGAAATTCTGAGCTTATCCTTTAAGGCTGTGATAGAAAAGCAATGACAACTAAAATGTTTTTTTAATTATTGTATAACAAGAAATAAAGGATTTCCTTTTAGGCAAAGCACATTTATGGACAAGCATGAGAAAACCAATCATGAAAGATTAAAAACAGAAAAAAAATGTTAGCCATTAGTCAAATAGCTCCTTCCTTTAAATGACTTAACAATGCAAATTACTTTAATTAATCCAAAGCTTATATAGGGGTGGGCAAAAGTAGGTTTACAGTTGTGAGTTTTTCTTTTTATTTATTTATTTATTTATTTATTTATTTATTTATGTATTATTGTATTATTTATTTGTATTATTTGTCTTCTTCTTGTTTTTATTGTTATTAGTTATTCTAATAATCATAACCTCCATTGGGGTATTTTTCGTACGTGGATTACTCGTTTAGCCGGATGTAATTGTTGACTATTTGACATGATCCTGGATCTGTCCGTTTTTCAAAACACAGGCTGGATATGTTGTCAAAGCAGCACATCCAAATCCTCAAACCTGCTCAGAGCAGGTTTGTTCTATGCAAACAAGGATTAGCTCATACACTTAATCAGTTTCCATGCATGGAATTCATTCAGTCATGGCTTGGCCGTTCATGAATGAGAGACCAATTGATATTGGTGCGCAAATTATAAGAAGAGAATTTCATATAGAGAGGGTTTTGCTCAATCGGCAAGATCCTTTATTGCTCCTAGAGGAAATTCTTTTTGAAAGATACCGCTTTAGCCGAGGAAGAATATTGTACCTCAAAGATTTATTAGCACCTTATATTCGAAGTTAAACTAGGCGAAGTCGGACTTTTATTTATAAATATAAATAAATAAATATACGATTTAAAATTCAGATTACAGTCAACAATTACCCCTAAGCTTTTTACCTCAGTCTTGACTTTTAATCCTAATATATCCAGTTTATTTTTAATAGCCTTATTGTATCCATTATTGCTAATCACTAAGATTTCAGTTTTCTCTTTATTTAACTTGAGAAAGTTACTATTCAACCATTCTGAGATACAAGTCAGACATTGTGTTAGTGAATCAATAGAATCGGGGTCATCAGGTGCTACTGATAAATACAGCTGTGTGTCATCAGCATAGCTGTGGTAGCTCACGTTGTGCCCTGAGATAATCTGACCTAACGGAAGCATGTAGATTGAGAATAACAGCGGACCCAGGATAGAGCCTTGTGGAACACCATATCGGATATCATGTGTCTTTGAGTTGTAATTACCACAACTAAGAAAAAATTTTCTCCCTGTCAGGTAGGATTCAAACCAATCTAAGACACTGCCAGATAGGCCCACCCATTGACTAAGGCGATTTCTAAGAATATTATGATCAATAGTGTCAAATGCAGCACTCAGATCTAAGAGGGTGAGAACAGATATATGGCCTCTGTCTGCGTTCACTCGCAAATCATTTACTACTTTAACGAGTGCAGTTTCTGTGCTGTGATTTATTCTAAAACCCGACTGAAATTTATCAAGAATAGCATGTTTATTTAGGTGGTCATTTAACTGCATAATGACTGCTTTCTCCAGAACTTTGCTTAAGAAAGGCAGGTTAGAGATTGGTCTAATATTTTCAAGAGCCGAGGGGTCAAGATTATGTTTCTTAAGAAGGGGTTTAACTACAGCAGTCTTAAGACAGTCTGGGAAGACCCCCGTATCTAATGACGAATTTACTATGTCCAGAACATTATCAATTAGCATGCCCGATACTTCTTTGAAAAGCCTTGTTGGTATTGGATCAAGGACGCAGGTGGAGGATTTTAATTGAGATATTATTTTTTGTAAATCAGGTAAATCTATCCTAGTGAAAGAGTTTAATTTGTTTATAACAGAATGCTGGGGTTTAGGAGAATCCTTAGTGTTGGAGGGATATACTATGTTATTTCTAATATCATTAATTTTTTGATTGAAAAATACAGCGATAGCCTCACAGGTTTTACTGGAAGTACTTTGAGTCGGTCTGGAGGACAAAAGGGAGCCCAAAATCAGGGGTCCTTAATACAGGGCCTTTTTTAGGTTACTGAATGCGTGTTCCGCCTTGTCGTTCCATACCACGTGTAGGGGAGCACCCTCCTTTGAGTTACCTGGGTTTAGTAGGTGATCAATTGTAGAAAATAAGACTCTGGGATTACTAGCATTGTCATTTATAATCTTGGAGAAATAACAGCGTCTCTCAAGACGGACAGTGTTATTGTATTCTGTTATTTTGACTTTTAATATTTCATAGTGGATAGTTAGTTTAGTCTTCCTCCATTTACGCTCACCTCTGCGGCATGTTCTCTTTAAATCAGACACTCTTTGGGTCTTCCATGGTATAACAATGCTAGAAGATTTTTTCACTGTCTTTTCAGGTGCAACTATGTCAACAGCAGCTCTCAATTTAGTATTAAATCTTTCCACCTTACTATTTACATTATCCTCGCTATTATAGTTGGCACTATAAACGGACTGATTGCTTAGAATGTTTGTAAGTTTTAAAGCTGCTGATGAGTCAAAGAAGCGTTTTTTAACAATATGCTTCTCATGAGTGTTTTTTATCATTATTTCTATATTAAAAAGTAGAAGAAAATGGTCTGATAGACCAATATCAATGATCTGCTTTACATCAACATTCAGTCCTTTAGTAATCACTAAGTCTAACGTATGACCTGCTTTATGTGTAGGCTGATTTACGAGCTGCCTCAAATCAAAAGAATCCAGGAGGTTCATAAATTCTTTTACTTTTAGATCACACTGATTATCTATATGAAAATTAAAGTCGCCAACTATTAGGAGTGTGTCATAGTTAGTAATTAAAATTGACATTAAGTCAGAGAATTCCTCAAAAAAAGACGCGTTGAATTTTGGAGGTCTATACACGGATAATACTAGAACTTGAGCATCTCCTTGGATAACAACGGCGAGATATTCAAAGGACTTGAACTTACCAAAATTGACATCTTTACATTTTAATCGGCTCGAGTAAATATTAGCGAATCCGCCTCCCTTTTTCCCCTGGCGGTCTGCACGAGTAAAACTGTAATCCGGAGGCGCAGATTCGATTAAAACAGCTGCACCGTTTGGGTTAAGCCACGTTTCACTTAGTGCAATAAAATCTATTTTTTTATCACTAATAAGATCGTTGATAAAAAACGTTTTGTTAGTTAAAGTTCCAACATTTTTATTTATTTTTTTTTTTTTTACCGTGTCCTGTTCGGCTGTGAAGCAATCAGAATTGATGTCTGAATGCTGGCGACTAGCCTTACAGTTTTTCTCTCAGGTGGAGCGTTACAGCTTCTGCTGATGCCACGCCTGATACCAAAACTTTATTAGAAATATTTTCAGATGTTTTTAAGATTCGAACCGGACACGGAGACAAAAATGAAAGAAAAAGAAGAGAGAAAAGGAGGAGATGGAGGTAAAGGGGGAAGGGGGGATTTTCGTATAGAATAAACAATAAATGAACCAGAATCCGCTTGTAGACCTGCAGAAAGAGAGGGGGGAAAAAAAAAAAAAACCACAAGACAAAAACATTGCTGAATCAGCTACATCAAGATATATAAAAGTAAAAATGTTTGCTAACAATCACACAGTAATTATTACTAAGGCATTTAGGGCCAACCACAGCCTTAGGTCATGTGCTGAAGAAGTCCAAGTCATACTTATGAAAGCACCATGTGAGCACCTGTGTGCGTACGCACGCTTGTATGTGTAAGGTTTCTCTATAGGAGCGTCCAAAAGTGAGTGTGAAGGGCCACAGACCTGCCCCCAAAAACATGCGGAAGATGGAGGGAGTTCCAAGCCCAGAAATCCAGTGGTCACCCCAGAGCGCGGAGACCCCAGGGAGACCGTCACCAGAGAAGCCCCAACCCCCCCTCGAGAGGCGCAGAGGATCACCCCAGGGGGCCACAACCAACAGCCGGCAGAGTCCCGGGAGACATCAACGGCTAGCCCCCAGGCCCGCCCGCAGCCGCTCACCCCGGAGCCGACCGGGCCCGGAACCCAGCAGCCCGGGACACAAGGGCGACCCACCCCGCCGAGGACCCAACAGACCCCAGGGACCCAGATCCCACCAGGCAGCCACCGGGAGCGACCAGACAGATGTTTAAAAAAAAAAGTGGCAGGTGGAGGGTAGGCGAAGATGTTGTAGCATTGCCAGATGTCCCAGGAGAGGGGAGGAGTCCAAAACCCCACCTGACATATACAGTCACACACAAACACAGTCATACACTCCCTCCCTCATGCTCTCACATACACATACAACCCAAGACTTACAAGGATGTACGCCAGACACCCATTCACACTCCCCATACACACCCTACTAACTCTGGTCCCGGTGCTGCCGTACTGAGGGCACAACCATTCCCGGACGCCAGAGTTAGCCCCGTTCTGCTGGGGTAATAATGAGCAGGCACCCCCGTCCAACGCAGAGCAAAGCAACCCACCACTCCAGACCACAGGCAGACGGCCAGCTCCCACTCCTAGCCTCCAGCCCCGGGCAGCTAACTGAGAACAGAGGTGTAATAAGACCTCTAGTCTCCCTCTGCCAGCTCCAATGTAATGTTAATGTGTGTTGATAAAGTGCATTTTGTGGTTGGGGGGTCGCGGGCAGCACTGGCATCATGTGGCCTACACCAGCTGATGCCAACACACAGCCCCACTTCCCCCCCAAAACCCTCCGTGACTAGGTGCAGTTTAAAATTGGAAGTGGGCACTGGCACTCGGAGTGAGGCTGGAATTTCCCCCCACCGGATGCCGTTGAGTGTGCTCACTCCCAAGGCCCTAAGTGTGCATTTGTGTGAAATGTTGTTTGTGGAAGTGTTTAATGTGCAAATAAAATTGGGGGGTAGGCTGCCACAGGACTGCGGAAATGGGATCCATACCCGCACCCCCTGACTTACCCACACCCCAAGGCCCTATGTGCATGTTTTTGTGATGATGTGAAGGAGCAGGGGGAGGGAAATGTCTGAGGATGGGGAGGAACGGCTGAGGGTCCTGAGCCCTCCGGGGAGCCAGCTCCCCTACTGGCCCCAATAGGCACCTCCGCTCCCAAAATCCACCCGGGGCATTGGAGGCCCCAGCCCATCTAGCCACGGCCCAAAGCAGCAGCATCACAGAGCCCCACAGAGTCCGAGGCCACCAACCCACACCACCCCAGCAGAATATTTACTCCCATAAAGCTCCAACATTTAATAGTGCCATATTTAATGTTTCAGAGGTGCAGAGATGAATACTATGTGTGTTATTGATATTTGGAATAGGGACTAAATTATTTTTATTAGCGCCGCTCTGTGTGTATTTTTTGTTTAATCTGTGATCTGTTTTAATAGTTTTGATACATTGTTCCTCTAAAATGGTAATTTTAATTAGATTATTGGAGTTTATGCCGTATTTCCTAGATTTTCTACGTGCATTGAGATTGCTTATTACAGTATTAATGTTGTGCACTTTAACGGAAGATTCTATTAAACACTTATCATGTCCTAGCACAATAGTATAATTTCGGAACGGGTTAAGAGCAGAGATAGATAGTCAAGATAAACGAATTACCTTCGATATGTTTTCGGAAGAGGACCCGGGCGCCGAAACTGTTCAGATGCAGGCCATCACGCTTGAAGAAACGCGGCCTTTCCAAAAAGAGATTCCAATTGTTGATGAAACCGACATCCTTCTTCTTGCAGAAACCCTGTAGCCAGTTGTTCAATCCTAGCAGCCGACTGTAGTACTCGTTGGATCGTCTGACGAGAGGTATTGGACCCGAAACGAAGATCTTTGCCGATCTTTGGAGGACCAGAGGAGGGCGTGTGCCTCCTCCAGACCGAGAGGGGGCGTCCGTCCTGGTTATGCAGGAGGCCTTGGGTAGGGGGCTTGGAAGCCCAGCCCTGTAGGGACCCGTGGCCACCGCCAGGCGGCGCCCCAGTGCCTATTTATCCCGGGATTCCTGGTGTGCCCATTCTTTCATCATTTTGTTACAGCCTATCAAAGACTTGCTGATCATGTTTTCTAGACTCAATATATATATGGGCTTTTCAATCAGCGCGGGCACGCGCATTCATCTCAGATGATTAGATCCAGCAAGACTAATCTACTACACGGCTGTGTATGAATAACTGACTTATCCAGGATGAGCTTCACCGGCATTAACTCATCCAAGATGAGGCATCTGATCTTGGATGATTTAAGCGACATACGGAAAATACCCCCAATGTCTTTTTCCATTTGATCAAATGTAAACCTACTTTTTCCCACTCCTGTTTATGCAAGCCATGATGACATCACATGTCATATGTTGGTGGTCATGTGATTATTTATAGACATGGCAGCCATAAAGTATATGGCTGTACCCATGATGAAACCAAACGAAAAGGCATCATCTTCGGATAAATGTGATAATTAAAATAGTAACACTTTAATTAAAAATATTGAAACAAAATAGCAATATATAGAAAAGAATAATGATAAATTTATGTGTGCAACCACATAACATGTTCTTCATTCTTCTCCAAGTTTTATATCCACCTCTAAGCATTTAACTAACACCTTTACAATATGGACTATATCTAGCAGCAAGTCCTTTTGACAACAATGTAGCTAGAGGGCAGCCTCTGAGCAAGGTACTCAAAGTTTGATTGACTCTACTTAGTGCAATGCAAATAATGAATGCATTAGTTTCTGTTGTGTATACTGGTAGATCAACTAGTGTTTACCCCAAGCCTTCAAAAACAGATACCTGCACTAACTCAACTACTTACTAGATCCTCTGACCCATTACAAGTACACAAAGACTATTTTATCCATACAACCACCATTCTCATGACCCTAACCATCCTCCAGCAGATGAAAATCAACTTCAGGTATTGGAAACCTCCAAGGAAGAAAATCATATTAATCTACCAACAGGCAAAACCCCAAATAACCAATATCATATTGGTGAAGGTAGCCTCACCAGTACAATTAAATTTTCCCAATAATTCACTACTATCAAACATGCCTAGTGCTGTACCTGAGGACCCTATAGAAAAATCTTGCACCTAAACATCTGAGACATCTATCCATCAGCAGTTTGACGAGCCCCACAAGAGATTCATGCAGCAGATGTTGATATTACATCTATCCTATTCAGAACTATTTTTGCTATTTCTCTAAGTAACAAACAACTATAATCTTAACTTTACCTAATTAAGTTTGTCTAAAAACTCTGCTAATCCAATGACATAAAATATAAGAGAAACAATTCAGTTACATTTATCCTGTAAAATTCTTATATCAATTCTACTTGCATCAAACCACATGCCTAAATATTGAAGACAGTATTAACTGGCCAATATAAATTAGCACAGCTATTACCTTGACACAACTTTTCATTAGAAACTAAAGCCTTTGACCTAAATCCAAAGTTCATCTTTCACCACCAGTAATGCCCTCTGCACAGTTCTTAATGTTATTGCCTTTCATCTATATGCCACCATCATATAAATACCAACCTATGCCTAATTCAGGACTAAATTGCTCAGAAATATCAAGGATTCTTATTGTAAACAATATCTGTATAGTCTAATACCAACTCTGTGAGGTTCCATTATCTAATACACTGTACAAAGCCACAAATTTGTTTGAGTAGGCATTTGTGCATGTGTGTGCATGTGAGTGTGATTATCTAGTATGCAAATCCACCAAATTTTACACAGAATTCTCAGTTGTACAGGGGAACACCATAGGCTATGTTTTGTTAAAAAAAATAATTGGTGAATTCCGGACAGTGTTGGGTACCCCTGCTAGTATACTATAAACATAGGTGACAACTCCAATTTACAATAAACAAACAAAAAAAGAACAATGGATAATAATGTATAAAAAAATCCAGTATACAATTATAACTATGTACCACCAGCACCCAATTTAATTAAGAAATGCTCCCTCCAAAATGCATCATATCTGTCATCTATATCTAGAATAAAATGCCACTACTAGCTACTTTTCTGAAAAACATTCCCTTATATCATATGCTAAACATACTAATGCATTAAATGTTAAGCAACCATTTCAAAATTCATACTGGCAAGAACTCTTTTTTTCCAAAAACATATTGAAGTTAATTTAAAAATATGTCCAGTCTAGCTATAATTACCCAAATAGAAGGTTCACAATAGGGAGCATTATTGCCTTTCCAGTCTAAAATAAATTCCTTGCCTCCAGATTTCATTACACATTTCTAGTAAAATAAATAAGGTTAAATCTTGCAAATGCTTAATTATTTGATAAGAAATCGTACCCAGTCCCACTGAAGAACTTGTAGCATTATTTATCTGTACTTTAAGATCAAATAGTGTGAATTTGTCTTCTAACACTTTCTAAAATAAACTTTTCTTCAGATAATTCTATCTCATGCTCATGTATTGATGCCTCCTCCTCATCACCATCGTCATGTACAGTGTGTATTTTTGCAAAAGTGTTCCTTAAATAGCTTGCCCTAACCCTAACCCTTATCAGTAACCACCAAAACATCATTTTATAAAAGCCAGAAGTATTTTAAACTTGTAAATTCCATTAATTCACCTTTTTATTTTCTAAACTACTCAATAACTACCTCTCACTGAAGTAAACTGCAAAAATCCCTCCAAACTGCTTACTTATTTCTCTTACTCTGAAAAATTGAAAGGCATGTCTTCTTCTAATTGTACCTGTACATTCCCTTGTCCATCAAGTATCACCCTTTCTTTAATTTCTACCTGACTTTAATAAAATAGCTTGATTTTTTTGCCTCAAGCAATAGCCTGATTACCATACAATAAATTTCCTCAATAGCAGGCACGGTTCTAGAGGCGAAGCCACCATCATGCCATTTAATTTCAACTGCCCCCTCACGCTGTAATACCTTCACTCGTTTTCTAAACCAGTGTATTTAGAATTAAAAATTTTCAATTTCCTTATTGTCAAAAAAAATTGAAGAAAATTTCTTCGTAGGTAGAAGAAAACTTGACTTACACATTTAACGAATCGTCGACAAGTTTAATTAATTCATCAGTAAAATTCTGATTAGCACTACAAAAAATTTTGATTGATGTGCTGCGTACTTGAGCTGCCACAATTTATGTGTTGTGACTTGCCCGTTTTTCTTTGAAGCAAGTTACCAACATTTGACGGGAAAAGACGAGCCCCGTGCTGAGCCTGCGTTTTCTGGAGGGCAGCCATGACCGCCTTTTATGTTCGGCCACCTTCGTGCATCGGGCCGGCTCAATAGTCCCCTAAAGACATACCTGAGTAAACAATTCATAACAAATACTTTAAAACATTACCCAATTCACCTCTAAAAATACCATTTATCACCAAATCCCCATTTCATATTTACACAGTACTGGGAAACAATCTCTCCCAATACAATCATTTATAACATCCACTTTCATGGACTTAAGCTAGGGATGTTGATGGCATAGTCGGGTCCAGAAAAGGTGCCTGTCCCCTTGCTAAATCCATCATCGTGTTCCATCCATCATTTTGGCAATCATTTAATATTATTCCATACATTTTCTCCAATATCTGGAGAACCATTCAAAGCTAAAATGTAACTTTAAAATATTACCCAATTTCCAAATAAACATATAGCATTCCAATATAGTACAGAAAAATGTCTGTTTAAATCTGTATTACACCCCCTTAGAGCCCTGCTCCTCTACTAATGGCCACCTCCAATTACCTTCATAATCAAGGCTGTCCCTGCAGAACATTTTATGCACTTGCCCCACTATAATTCCAGACATGTCTAAATATCTAGTAGCTGCATTACAACCTTATTAACCTCATTTATTGTTACACATATAAAAGCAAGAAAGTCAGTCTTTCTGACAATCAATATATTTATTGATACTCGTAATTCATCAGTCAAACTTCCTGAAATTTACATCCAAATTCTCTTTGTTATGGACACCCTCAAAAGAAGAATGTCAAGAAGTCAAAAATAGTATGGTGGAAAAGGTCTTAATTCAAGCTCAAAATCCTTAGTGCTCACTATGATTATAACTACTTTGGAAGTGAATCTAAAAGCTTAGATTTGCAAAGATATGCTCAACAGAGGCAGTTGGTGAAAAAAATATGGGCGGGGCACAGTTTTTGAGGGGACAGACTGAAGCAGCACTTACCTATTATGTAGTGCCTTTCACATGCTCTTGTGGTCCTCATCATAGTGCCAATGCATATCTTGGCCTGTTCAGTGCCAGACCCATAGGAAAAATCAAGGTTAAAATGCTGCCCAATCTGATGCCAGCTTTACCATTTCCACTGTCCCCTTATTCTTCACATAACTTACCCTGTAGATGTGGAAAGGAACATGTGTACCAACCATCCAAATTTTATACTACACCTGTCTCTAAATTGCACAGTCCTTTGCCAACTTGCATAGTTCATCATTCTGCCAAAAGCCACTCTATAATGTCCACACACCCACCTCCATAATCATCAGGTAATGTGGACAATCCAAATCTTATTCTGTCTTTGCTAATAGAGTGCCCAGCCATGGCCATTTCAACCGTATTCCATAAATCCACATCATACAATCACTAGACCTCTGATTTTTCTAAAGTCTTGCATCCTAGTTTATCATTTACCACATCCAAAGAATCTTTCCCACTTTAATTTTATTCTACACTTGCTGGCAGTCTGCCCAGTCCTATCCAAGTTTGCCAGGCTTGCCTCAATTGGGCACAAATTAACAGTGTAAGATCCACGGATCCACACATCTTTAAACATAACGTCTCGTACTACACCCTCAGGACAAGTCCAACCTAAATCTTATTCTGCCTTTACGATTAGGATGCCTATATTTCCTTGAATGTAAATTGTGCCCTCCTTTTCTTCAGGTTTGAAAATTTTACTTTCTGATTAAATAGAGTCATTTCACTAACCCTGCCAAAAAATTAGTATCATCCTTTTTGTCTTTCAGTGTTTCTGAACCTTTTTTCTGTAGTGGAACACTTTTTGTAACCAAAATTATCCCAAGACACACCACTACCTTACTAAACACAAACACAAATATATTTCATACTTAACTGCCCCAAGGGGCTGGACTACTAGAGAAGCCAGTAAAATAAACAACAGCTCTGAGATCAGCGTATGCAGACACAATACTTACTATGCACGTAGGTGGCATCTCCAAGATGCTTTGCCCTTTTGCCCATTTCTCTCTGCCTCAGAGGCAACTTGTATGTCCATCATCCCTAGTGCTATGAGGCTCGCTGGTGACCACATACACACCCAGGGCAGATGGACTCTTGCAGTCTGGAGGTGCATCTGAAGTGCTGTAAGTGCTGTGTCTGCTTTTATGCCAGCTTCTCTTGGTAAACCTGTCTTCCTCAGACAGGTGCCGACCACCTGCAAAGCTTGTCACTCTCAGGTTCAGACTCAAGTGCGCTACACAATTATTTCCATGGCACAACTGGGTAGCTCTCACTGCGCACCACTGTGCCATGGCACACTCATTGAAAAACACTGCTCTAGATGATTGTGGTTAATTTTTAAAAATTTTTCAGAAAGATGTTTTAGGTCTTGCACCCCCGTCGTTGTCCACGATGCTTCAACACTTTGAAACAGCAAGCAGGGAAAGCAAAAATAGGCATTATATAAACCATATGCAGTTTGACTTTTTCCACTCTTCTTATGACAAACGGAATTGTCTATGTGTAAGCTTGTCCTTGATCACTTACCTGCTGCTGAATTCTTAAGTCAGGTCAGTCTGGTCCAAGCTCCTTTATCTTCTTTTTCTCTTCAAGTGACAGATTTATGAAGGGGTATTTCATTAAAGAAATTTTCTTGGATTTCTGAAGTTCCACTTCAAGTTGACATCTCTGCAAAGTCATACTCACTCATCTGTAGTTACGTTGATGGCGGGTGTGAACTGTGAACCAGTGATGTGAACTTGAAGTAGTGTATTGATGATTGTCCAATCAAATTAGATTAAAAAAATCTAAAACAATACTAATCCGTCTTTAGTGATCATATATAAATATAGAGCTGCTGTTTAATGGTCATTAACTTGTGTGATTAATGCATTTAAAAAGGTTTGTAATTAAAATTTTTAACACAATCCGTAAATGTATTAATTTAATCTGGTTAATTCACAGGTATTTAACATTAGAATTATTGAAGCCTACAAAAAACTTGTAATGCCGGCCCACCTTAAATTCCTTCACACCTCTCTGTCAGCATCTTTTGTTTTATAAATGTATCAATCGGCACAAGCAGCCTGCTATCCCATCCTCCCATCCACCGCTGCAGCTCAATTCACAAAGAAGGTTCTCAGTGCTTAGTGTTTATCTTGGAGTGAAGTGCTGGAGTTATAGAGGGTAAATAATATGTTGTCATTTGGAATACATACATTTCATGTGTGTTCCATGTCTACAACAATCTATGTAAAAACATTGTTAAAACAAAATGTTTTTCATGTTTTGGTAATAATTGACAAAATGTAGACGTGAAATATATAATGTGTAAAGCCTTAAGTCCAAATATCAAATAAACACTTTCACAAAAGGTACAAGTGTGCTTTCATTCAAGAATACAACCAAAGAAAAAGAAAGCAGGTTAGGGTAGGCTAATAACACTAGAATTACCAGAGCCTACGAAAAAACTCGTAAATCCGTCCCACCTTAAATCGCTTCTTAAAATCATTCACAGCTGTCCACCAGCATCTTTTGTCATCTAAATGTGCTGATAAAAATCAGGCTGCAAGCAGCTGGCTATTCCATCCCCCCACCGACTTAGAACGTGCACAAACTTCTCCCAGCTCATGCCTTGATTGATTTTCTGGGAGTGAAGTGGAGTTTTAGAGTGGAAATAATAGATTGTTGTTTGGAACACACGCATTTCATGTCTGTTCCGTTTCTACAGTAATCTGTGTAAACACATTGTTAAAACAGAAACGTTTTTTATATTCTACTAGTAGATGACAAAATGTAGGCATAAACTATATAATGTATGAAGCCTGAAGTCCAATTATCAAAAAAATACTTTCACAACTCTACACAACAATTGCGCTTTTATTCAAAAATATAACTGCAGAAATAAAAAGCCGCCTTACAGCGCGTCTATGTGAAAACAGCAGTGTCAGATGCAGGGGTGGGGTGTGTTTGGGCTCGTGAACGCGGCTGAGATAATAAAACTGACTAAAAAAAAAAAAACAAAGCTAACCTTTACAAGTGTCATAAATTACACCGGCTGTTACAGACTGAAATCAAATGTATGTTTTTATTCTAAAATAGTAAGACTAAGAGTAGTTCACTTCTCAGAACGGAGTGGTGCAGTATCAAACTCGCGACCTTTTGATTCCCAGTCGGCAGCTGATTCTATTGCACCACAGAGGCAGTCATAATAAATGGGTGTCAATGTCGCATGTTAAGGCGGCTTTTTGTTTCTGCAGTTATATTTTTGAATAAAAGCGTAATTGTTGTGTAGAGTTGTGAAAGTATTTTTTTGATAATTGGACTTCAGGCTTCATACATTATATAGTTTATGCCTACATTTTGTCATCTACTACTAGAAAAAAAAAAAAGTTTGTTTTAACAATGTGTTTACACAGATTACTGTAGAAACGGAACAGACATGAAATGCGTGTGTTCCAAACAACAGTCTATTATTTCCACTCTAAAACTCCACTTCACTCCCAGAAAATCAATCAAGGCATGAGCTGGGAGAAGTTTGTGCACGTTCTAAGTCGGTGGGGGGATGGAATAGCCAGCTGCGTACAGCCTGATTTTTATCAGCACATTTAGATGACAAAAGATGCTGGTGGAGAGCTGTGAACGATTTTAAGAAGTGATTTAAGGTGGGACGGATTTATGAGTTTTTTCGTAGGCTCTGGTAATTCTAGTGTAATAGTGTAATACAACAGCTTGTGTGATGCAGTGGTAAGAACTGCTGACTCCTAATCAAGAGGTTGCTGGTTTGATGTGAGCTACCTCCCAAATTTACCATTTTCAGTAGTGAGTTGCTCTTATTGTTATTATTATACAATAAAAAACATACATTTGATTTGCATCTGTAACAGTAAATTTATAGTGCTTGTAAAAGCATGTTTTTTTCAATTTTATTCTCTCAGTCACGTTCATGCTCCCACCACCCAAGCACCCTCACCCCCAACCCATGATCTGACACTGTTTTCAGATAAACACGTGGTATAACAATTCATTTTGTGACCTGTGTAGTACATTTCAGAAAACATTGTTGCACTAATGCAACATTATATTCATTCGCATACCTTCATGTGGTTGTAGTCAGTGACTGCATTTGTTTTTTTTTTTCCTGATCTTGCCCAGTCTCCATATGTTGGTGCATGGTGGTGTTTCTTTTGTACTCCAGGAGATGCAGAGGATAGAATAGTACAGAGAGGTCAGTTCTGCACTATATACAATCATCAAATTCAAATGTTAACAGTTCCCACACACCCAAGGACCATCCTTCCTACATTTACGACATGTGTACCTGTTGCAATGTACACACCTCTCTATGCTGAGGTTCCTATTACACTGAAGGTGCACCTGACACTGAACTTTCTTTCCTGGGGGAGGCAGAGGTCTTGGAACAGAAGCAGGTTGCCAGTGCTTAATTGTTTGTCATGTTGTTTTCTGATAATCTTCATCCATTGACATCAGTAGTGTGGCCAACCGTTAGTTATAATATGGAATCATCCTGTACTGTAACATAAAATACTGAGCACCATATTGAATCAGTAAGGAATGTGATCTTTCCTGTATTTTCATACATACAGTGGTGTGAAAAACTATTTGCCCCCTTCCTGATTTCTTATTCTTTTGCATGTTTGTCACACAAAATGTTTCTGATCATCAAACACATTTAACCATTAGTCAAATATAACACAAGTAAACACAAAATGCAGTTTTTAAATGATGGTTTTTATTATTTAGGGAGAAAAAAAAATCCAAACCTACATGGCCCTGTGTGAAAAAGTAATTGCCCCCTGAACCTAATAACTGGTTGGGCCACCCTTAGCAGCAATAACTGCAATCAAGCGTTTGCGATAACTTGCAATGAGTCTTTTACAGCGCTCTGGAGGAATTTTGGCCCACTCATCTTTGCAGAATTGTTGTAATTCAGCTTTATTTGAGGGTTTTCTAGCATGAACCGCCTTTTTAAGGTCATGCCATAGCATCTCAATTGGATTCAGGTCAGGAATTTGACTAGGCCACTCCAAAGTCTTCATTTTGTTTTTCTTCAGCCATTCAGAGGTGGATTTGCTGGTGTGTTTTGTGTCATTGTCCTGTTGCAGCACCCAAGATCGCTTCAGCTTGAGTTGACGAACAGATGGCCGGACATTCTCCTTCAGGATTTTTTGGTAGACAGTAGAATTCATGGTTCCATCTATCACAGCAAGCCTTCCAGGTCCTGAAGCAGCAAAACAACCCCAGACCATCACACTACCACCACCATACTGTTGGTATGATGTTCTTTTTCTCAAATGCTGTGTTCCTTTTATGCCAGATGTAACAGGACATTTGCCTTCCAAAAAGTTCAACTTTTGTCTCATCAGTCCACAAGGTATTTTCCCAAAAGTCTTGGCAATCATTGAGATGTTTCTTAGCAAAATTGAGACGAGCCCTAATGTTCTTTTTGCTTAACAGTGGTTTGCGTCTTGGAAATCTGCCATGCAGGCCATTTTTGCCCAGTCTCTTTCTTATGGTGGAGTCGTGAACACTGGCCTTAATTGAGGCAAGTGAGGCCTGCAGTTCTTTAGACGTTGTCCTGGGGTCTTTTGTGACCTCTCGGATAAGTCGTCTCTGCGCTCTTGGGGTAATTTTGGTCAGTCGGCCACTCCTGGGAAGGTTCACCACTGTTCCATGTTTTTGCCATTTGTGGATAATGGCTCTCACTGTGGTTCGCTGGAGTCCCAAAGCTTTAGAAATGGCTTTATAACCTTTACCAGACTGATAGATCTCAATTACTTCTGTTCTCATTTGTTCCTGAATTTCTTTGGATCTTGGCATGATGTCTAGCTTTTGAGGTGCTTTTGGTCTACTTCTCTGTGTCAGGCAGCTCCTATTTAAGTGATTTCTTGATTGAAACAGGTGTGGCAGTAATCAGGCCTGAGGGTGGCTACGGAAATTGAACTCAGGTGTGATACACCACAGTTAGGTTATTTTTTAACAAGGGGGCAATTACTTTTTCACACAGGGCAATGTAGGTTTGGATTTTTTTTCTCCCTAAATAATAAAAACCATCATTTAAAAACTGCATTTTGTGTTTACTTGTGTTATATTTGACTAATGGTTAAATGTGTTTGATGATCAGAAACATTTTGTGTGACAAACATGCAAAAGAATAAGAAATCAGGAAGGGGGCAAATAGTTTTTCACACCACTGTATTGTTTTATATATACAGGTGTCGGTCATAAAATTAGAATATCATGACAGTTGATTTATTTTAGTAATTCCATTCAAAAAGTGAAACTTGTATATTAGATTCATTCATTACACACAGACTGATGTATTTCAAATCTGGTGGATGAATGGGAAAGTACAGAAGAGGAAGAGGATGGCAAAGAAGAAGTGTGATAGTCAGAGAGATGCAGAAAGTAGACAAGAGTACAAAGGGGAAAAGGCACAAGGGGCAGAGAGAGGTAGCAAAAGAAAAAGCGTATGATAAGTTGTATGAGAGGTTGGACACTAAGTAGGGAGAAAAGGACCTGTACCGATTGGCTAGACAGAGGGACCAATATGGGAAAGATGTGCAGCAGGTTAGGGTGACAAAAGATAAAGATGGAAATGTACTCAAAAGCGAGGAGAGTGTGTTCAGCAGATGGAAAGAGTACTTTGAGAGGCTGATGAATGAAAAGAACAAGAGAGAGAAGAGGTTGGATGATGTGGAGATAGTGAATCAGGAAGTGCAACATATTAGCAAGAAGGAAGTAAGGACAGCTATGAAGAGAATGAAGAATGGAAAAGCCGTTGGTCCAGATAACATACCTGTGGAAGCATGGAGGTGTTTAGGAGAGATGGCAGTGGAGTTTTTAACCAGATTGTTTAATGAAATCTTGGAAAGTAAGAGGATGCCTGAAGGATGGAGAAGAAGTGTACTTGTGCTGATATTTAAGAATAAGGGGGATGTGCAGGACTGTAGTAACTACAGGGGTATAAAATTAATGAGCCACATCATGAAGTTATGGGAAAGAGTAGTGGAAGCTAGGTTAAGAAGTGAGATGATGATTAGTGAGCAACAGTATGGTTTCATGCCAAGAAAGAGCACCACAGATGCGATGTTTGCTCTGAGGGTGTTGATGGAGAAGTATCGAGAAGGCCAGAAGGAGTTGCATTGCGTCTTTGTGGACCTGGAGAAAGCATACGACAGGGTGCCTCGAGAGGAGGTGTGGTATTGTATAAGGAAGTTGGGAGTGGCAGAGAAGTATGTAAGGGTTGTACAGGATATGTACAAGGGAAGTGTGACCATGGTGAGGTCTGCGGTAGGAGTGACGGATGCATTCAAGGTGGGGGTGGGATTACATCAGGGATCAGCTCTGAGCCCTTTCTTATTTGCAATGGTGATGGACAGGTTGACAGACGAGATGAGACAGGAGTCCCCGTGGACTATTATGTTTACTGATGACATTGTGATCTGTAGTGATAGTAGGGAGCAGGTTGAGGAGACCCTGGAGAGTTGTAGATACTGTATCTGAGGAATAAAGGTCAGTAGGAACAAGACAGAATACGTGTGTAAATGAGAGGGAGGTCAGTGGAATGGTGAGGATGCAGGAAGTAGAGTTGGCGAAGGAGGATGAGTTTAAATACTTGGGATCAACAGTACAGAGTAATGGGAATTGTGGAGGAGAGGTGAAAAAGAGATTGCAGGCAGGGTGGAATGGGTGGAGAAGAGTGTCAGGAGTAATTTGTGACAGACAGATATCAGCAAGAGTGAAAGGGAAGGTCTACAGTACGGTAGTGAGACTAGCTATGTTTTATGGGTTGGAGATGGTGGCACTGACCAGAAAGCAGGAGACAGAGCTGGAGGTAGCAGAGTTAAAGATACTAAGATTTGCATTGGGTGTGACAAGGATGGATACGATTAGAAATGAGTACATTAGAGGGTCAGCTCAAGTTGGACGGTTGGGAGACAAAGTCAGAGAGGTGAGAATGCGCTGATTTGGACATGTGCAGAGGAGAGATGCTGAGTATATTGGGAGAAGGATGCTAAGGATAGAGCTGCCAGGGAAGAGAAAAAGAAAAAGGCCTAAGAGAAGGTTTATGGCTGTGGTGAGAGAGGTCATGCAGGTGATGGGTGTAACAGAACAAGATACAGAGAACAGAAAGATATGAAAGAAGATGATCCGCTGTGGTGACCCCTAATGGGAGCAGCTGAAAGAAGAAGAAGAACTAATTTGCATTGTGATGTAGCTCAAAATAAAATCTGTCATCTGTTCACTGTTTATTCAGTTGTTCCTGTTAGACAAAACTTTTCCTTAAATGAATTGAAACAATTTACTATGCATCTGTAAGTGATTATTAAAACTATTTCATAGTAGAAATTAACCACTGAGTTATTTTTCTGCTTTATAGAAACGTTTTAATTAGCTTGAAGGAAATAAGTAAATTGTGATTAATACGTGGTTAATTTTGACTGCAACATTTAAATTTTTTTTTTTTTTTACTTTGGCTATATTCTTGAATAAAAGCGCATGTGTTTATTTGATATTTGGACTAAAGTCTTCACACATTATATACTTTATGTCATTATTAGTATAACATGGAAAAAGTTTCTGCTTTAGGTATATATTCAGCATTTCTTGCCTCACATTTCCTTTCATCCTACACTTACCCAGATCTTTGTAGACATGGAACACACATGAAATGCATGTATTTCAAATAACAATATACTGTATTATTTACCGTGTACAACAGTGATATAAGAATGCCCCTCACAACACTGACACTGGTCATATGGTGGCAACAGAATGCCATCAACAGTAAACAACATGGCTAATGCCATGAAAAAATACAAAATGTGTCCACCACCAAAACAAAAATAATGTCACTATAACATCATCAATCATAATGATAATAATTGATATACCAAATACAAAATATACAAAGCACAAGTTATAAAAAAAAGCAAGTCTAAAAAGACAAATTATGACACTAATCCAATTTTTGGCTGTCAAATAGGGACTTGTCTCACAATGTTTCTACTACAAGTCAGCATCCAGAGCTAAATGTAGAAAACATAAATTGTGTATTATTTATCATAACTGAGTATGAGTAAATATTAGTTTTGAGACTGTAGAAATATTATGCATTTTGTTTATTTTTCCTTTAAATTACTGGAATAAGGTTTCAACTTCAAATCCCAATTCTTAATAGATTTAAATAAATAAATAAGTAAATAAATACCACCATGTTAAGGGTGGTATAGTGGTCGAATGGTAGCATTGCTGCCTTGTAACACTAAGACTAAGGTTCATGTTCTGGATGCTACTGCATGGAATTTGTATGTTGTCAACGTGGGTTCCCACTGGGTGCTTTGGTTTGCACCCAGAGTCCAAACACACAGGTTAGGTAGATTGGAATTGTTAATTTGGCCCAAGTGTGTGTTCACTTTGTGATGGCCCTGGTGCCGTACGCTTGCTCCTGTGACTGTGCACTGGATTAGTGGGTAAGTGGTTCACCATCTTATTGTGACAAAAGTATCATAGTAATACAGTAAACCCTCGTTTATCACGGTTAATCCGTTCCATACTTTACCGCAATAAATAAATTTCCGCGAAGTAGGATTCTTTATTTATAAATCGAATATTTTCACAGTTAGAGCATAGAAAACCTGTTTACAACCTTCTAAATACATTTTTTAACATTATTAGAGCCCTCTAAACATGAAATAACACCCTTTAGTCAAAAGTTTAAACTGTGCTGCATGACAAGACAGAGATGACAGTTCCGTCTCACAATTAAAAGAATGCAAACATATCTTCCTCTTCAAAGGCATGCGCATCAGGAGCAGAGAATATCAGAGAGAGAGAGAGAGAGAGTGAGACAGAGAGAGAGAAAAGCAAACAATCAAAAATCAATAGGGCTGTTCGGGGTTTTAAGTATGTGAAGCACCGCCGGACAAAGCAGCTGCAAGAAAGGGAGCAATGTGAAGGTAGTCTTTCAGCATTTTTTAGTGGAGCGTCCGTATCCTCTAGGCCAGTGTGCGAACAGCCCCTCTGCTCACACCCCCTCCGTCAGGAGCAGAGAATGTCAGAGAGAGTGGGAGAGACAGAGAAAAGCAAACAATCAAAAATCAATATGTGCTGTTCGGGCTTTCAAGTATACGAAGCACCGCGCAGGAAGCATATCGTATATCATTGAGGAGTTTTATTTAATTTGTAATACATGCTCTGATTGGGTAACTTCTCAGCCATCCGCCAATAGTGTCCCTTGTATGAAATCAACCGGGCAAACCAACTGAGGAAGCATGTACCATAAATTAAAGACCCATTGTCCGCAGAAATTCGTGAACCAGCGAAAAATCAGTGATATATATTTAGATATGCTTACATTTAAAATCCGCGATGGAGTGAAGCCACGAAAGTCGAAGCGCGATATAGCGAGGGATCACTGTATTGTAGCTTGGGGACTATGATATTTCTCTATCATTTGTTGCAGAATTTTATTCTAGCTATCTTTATCCCTGAGATAGATAAGGTTGATTCTGAAAATAAATGAGTGGATGTATGAAAACACTGAATTTCACTACTTTTTTTATTAACATTATGCTTATTACACATGAGTTACTGTTCTTTTTGTCTTATACCCCTGGGGACAAATGCACTTCTATCTATCTATCTTGAAAATGTTAATTTAAAAACGTTCTTGGTATTTTCTCAGAAAATATATGTTCTTTGCATGGCTGTGTGAGCTTTCCATCAGGTTTAAATGCTGGTAAATCAACTGGTGATTCCAAATTGGGCTAGTTGGAGTGTGGGTGTATGAATGAGTGAGTCCTGTGAGGACTATAACCGAAGAAAAAGAAATCAGGTTAGGGTACAACACTGACATGAACTCCTGGGTGGCGCAATGGTAAGAACTGTTGACTCATAATCAAGAAGTCATGGGATCGTATCCAGGAGCTCTCCAGAATTACCATTTTGAATAGTGAGCTGCTGTTATCTTTACTATAGTACAATTAAATCATACATTAGATTTGAGTCTGTAACAACTGGTATAAATGTATGGTACTTTTTATTTAGTGTTATTCTCTCAGCCATGTTCACGTTCACCCTGATCTGACACTACTGTTTTCAAAAAAAGACGTGCTATAACAGAGGTGAACTTGGATGAGGGTTCTGCATTGGTAAAAGAGAACAGAAACCCTCCCCGCAAGAAACGTCCACTCACATATAAGAACAATGCATCTGCACCAGGTGTAAAGGCGACAGATGGCACTGTTTGGATGCAGCAAGAAGTCAGGCGTCATCCTGCCAGTCAGTCTGCCCCACACGTCACACAACATCAGATTTGATCCCGCAACTTCTTGATTATGAGTCAGAAGTTCTTGCCACCTAAGCGGTCATGTCAGCGTTGTACCCTAACCCGATTTCTTTTTCTTTGGTTAAATTCTTGAATAAAAACTTGTTTTGTTATACATGTACCTTTTGTGAAAGTGTTTATTTGATATTTGGACTTCATTTTTCACACATTATGAAGACTGTTGTCACACACGTGTGTTTAGGAGACAACTAAAGGGCTTGAATACATGTGATTCCATGCCGGACCAGGGGGTGGCGAAGTGCACTAGACCATTCTAGGGAAATCACGCCCGGCTCTGGGGCAGCCAATGACGTCACTTCCGGTTCCGGTCCTGATGACATCACTTCCTCCACTGATCTTTAAAGCTGCCATCTTGTGTCTAGAGAGGAAGTTCTGTTTTGCACTCGATCTTATGCACTTGAATATGTTTTTGCAATTGTTTTGCAGCTTGGAAAAATTATACGGGTGGCTGCCCCAAACCTTCGCAATGTCTAATGGTCATTTTTGTTATACTGTCTACATTTTGTCAATTATTACTAAAATATGAAAAATGTTTCTTTTTTAGTTGTGTTCAACATTTCTTGAATTTTCCTGTCATCCTAAATATACATAGATCGTTGTAGACGACATGAAATGTATGTGTTCCAAATAAAGATATATTATTTACATATACAAATTTAGGGCACCTCACTCCCAGATAAACAAGACTTGAACTGGGAGAACATTTTGACCTTTCTGTGGCGATGGGGGCATGGGATAGCAGGCTGCTTGTTGCTTATGCTGATCAACACATTTACAAAACACAAGTGTTTACACTTTTTGGTATGCTGCAAAGCCAAATTCTGTGGCAAAGAAAATGTTCAAATGAAATACTTTTAATAGAAAGTTGAAACTCTAAGCTGACTTAAGTAACAAATTAAAAGATTTTTAATACTTGCTGTACATTATGAAGTACATTCTTATTTGAAAGATTACTAAGTGTTTCATTGTAAACCAGCAAATATGAATTTAAAATTATAATTTATTATTCTATTTTACTCCTTTTCTATCTTTCTACCCAATTATATTTTGAAATTGCGTTTTCCAGTAAATGGTGATAGCAGAGCATACGCTTGTAATATATAGCATAAACAGGAAATAATCCTGGACAGGATGCTTGTCCATTACATTGTAAAGGTTTCAGTTACCTAAAATGTGGATACACTATTTGGGATGACACTTATTGTTGCCATGTGGTATTTCGTATGCATTCAACTAAAATAGCTTTCACTGTTTTCAATTTTTCAGTTATTTCTGTATAATATTAGTTTCTCAGTCATGCTTGAATCCCACAGTTTCCGGAAATTGCAATGTGTTCACCTGAAGCTGTACACAACAGTGAATTTTAGGAAAAAGGATAAGCAGATGGATCATAAACCTTAAACACCGAGAAAGTCAGAACCAGAACATGAGGAAAATGAGACACCAAAACTAAAATGCTAGGCAAACTCACCGTAGAATAATGCTTGCTATTTTTCTTAAACCATAAATGACTGAGAAAACTTAAACACACTTTTATTTATTAACCTACCACTTCAAATAACAATGAGCATGTGGCACAGTCTTTTAAGATTTCTAGAACCACACTCCCTGCAACCACGCACTGTGTGTCATGGCAAAAGGACCATGAAATGGCAATGCCCACAAACAAATAAAATGGCATTGTGGTAAACTAAAAACATAAGGATAAAAATTATTAACATATGTCCAGAGACAGACACTTACAAAAATGACCATACACTGAGAATCCCTGATATCCAAAAAATTCCAAAATATCAAACAAATCTGTAACAAAAAAGTATTCAAAGCAAGAAAAATGTATTTTCTTCTAAACTGTAACATAGTGAAGCTTTGTCATATAATCTTTTGGCCACTACTAAAAATCACAGTACTTTGAGAAAATGGATATTCTTTTTAGCATTCATTCTGAGCTAAGTCAATGACTCAATTTTTTTCAGCCTAAAGAAAAAAGAGTGGATTTTGTCAAAAAAAAAAGGGTTATGATTATTGTTCTAAAATAAAATCAGTTGCTGATTAGTGATTGATTATTAACTTACTCTGATTTTCATTTCATTGTATATTCCTAGTTCAGAGTTTAACTTTGTTTTTAAGTATTTTATTTCCTGCAAAAAGTATTCATTCTCCATTTTTTACTTACATACTTTGACCACTTTACATGTTAAGTCATAAGTCTACCGTAATTGTTTTTCATGTGAGTTGCTTCCAAATGTGTTTAACTCCTGTACATACTAAACAATTTTAGTGCCCATTAGCTATCGATGAGCTTTCTTACCTTGTTCTTATTTCTATAAGACAGGTGATGGCAGATACAGAAAAAATAATACTACCACAAAAAGGAAAACCGGTGATATTTGAAATTAAGTATGAACTAAATGCAAAATGCTGTAATGTTGTGGTGTCTAATATTGAAGTGGAGCTTACTTAGCAAGACCTGAACTGGAACTGAAATTATCAAAGACATGTGTTTCTTGGTGCAAAGAAACTTGCCTGTAATTTTTTATCAGCAATACCAAAGAACACTTTACTGACTTTTGATGCACCAAAGACCCTCTGTAGCATTCCAGCCGGACTTTATTCAGATGATGCACTCAATAATCATGACGAATGGACCATGGTGGGGTATTCCAACACATTTATTCACAAATTACCATAGACACATCGTAAGAGCTGTTCGCCTTCCAGCTAGATGCTAATTTAAAGATGAATGGAAAACGCTAACTTTCTCATTAACCTTTTCTGGTGAGCAAACAGTAGCAGTTCAAACTTCCTTCCCGGAAGTTGCCCGTTCCCAATTTCAAAATAAGAGTCTAATGAACATTATAAGGTATAATTCGTTCAGGGATTTAAGTATCTAAAATATATCAAATAGAACAAATAATCTGGGTCATTTACACTCCCACCAAATCATTAGTGTATCAAATATCATAACTTCATAACTATAGGAAGAGAGAACACAAATGATTTCCTAATACAAAGAATGACCAACCAACAGAAGCATAGTATGCAAGGAATAAACTAGTCATTTTCCAACAAAAAGACTAGTTTTTGAACTGGCCGTTCAATCACTGACCGCTTGATGAGACGTTCACCATTTTTGCCAGGTTTCCTGTCACCTAGACATAGCTTTACTCTCCTAACCAGTCCATCTCTGTCCATTGTAGTTTCTATGACTCTGCCCAATCTCCATTCATTTCTGGGCAAGTCTTCATCCTTCATTATGACTATATCTCCCATCTGCAGGTTTCTCTTTGGGGTGTGCCAGCGTTGTCTGAAGGCAATGTTGGCCAAATACTCTTTCCGCCAACGGCTCCAGAACTGATTGGCCAAGTATTGTTCGTGGCGCCATCTCTTTCTCGCGTACATATCTTCCCTTATGAACTTGCCGGGAGGAGGAAGGGTAATGGTAGACTTCAGGGTAAGTAAGTGGTTTGGTGTCAGTGGCTCAAGACTATTGGGATCGTGTAGGTTTTCAACAGTGAGAGGACGACTGTTAACTATCGTCATTGCTTCATAGAAGAATGCTCGGAGTGAAGCATCAGGTAGGTTTCCAGGTGAGAGTGCGAAGGTCGCGTTGAGAACACTCCTGACTGTTCTAATTTGACGCTCCCACACTCCACCAACATGACTTGAACCAGGAGCATTTAGGATGAAGTCACACTGCTTCTTAGAAAGGAAGTTTGTCAGTTTATCACCATCTAGTTCTGTGAGGGCTTCCTGTAGTTCATTCTTGGCTCCTAGGAAGTTACTGCCTTGGTCAGATTTGATCTGGCGCACGGCTCCACGTATAGCAATGAAGCAGCGCAGTCCAATTATGAATGAGTCTGTAGATAGGTCCTCGAGCATTTCAATATGGATGGCTCTAGAGGAGAAGCAGGTGAAAAGGAGACCATATCGTTTTCGCACACTACGTCCTTGCTTGGTATAGAAGGGTCCAAAGCAATCCATTCCACAGTAGGTAAAGGGTGGAGATGGATTTACTCGCTCTGGAGGGAGATCAGCCATTTTCTGTTCTTCTGTCCGTCTCCGAATCTTTCGACAAACTACACATCGGCGAAGATAAGATGCAACCGTCCTACCAATTCCTGGCATCCAGTAACCCCTTGTCCTGATTGCACTGAGAGTCATCCCCTTGCCTTGATGCTTGACTTCTTCATGACAGTATGCTATGATCATCCTTGTAACATGATGTTCCTTTGGAATGATGGTAGGGTGTTTGACTGAGAGAGGAAGATTTGAATCACGGAGTCGACCTCCCACCTTAATCACACCATCGTTGTCCAAGAAGGGGTTGAGGCGATGTAGCTTGTTATGAGGTGGCAGTTGACAACCTTTCTTCAATAGCCACACTTCCTCTGAGTATGTTTGTCTCTGCAGATCTTTGATGATGAGGCGCTCTGCTTCTTCTCTTTCCTGCACTGTAGAGAGACCGTTTGACTTATCCTTGTTGATCCTTCGACACGACACGAGTCCAGGACGAGAACCTTGTCAGTCGATTGGCAAGAGAATCTTGTTCTATAGTTTCTGTGTTTAGAGTCCGTGTTTCTTTAACTTCTGCATCTCCGACTGACAGTTCCGGAGCCACCTCTTCTGAGAGGTCAACTCCCTTTTCCCATAGAAATGCAGGGCCGGTTAACCAGTTCGATGATATAAGCTCATTGACGAAACAACCTCTAGAAGCATGATCCGCAGGATTCTGGTCGGTAGAGACGTATCTCCATTGCCTTTGATTCGTGTAGAGATGTATCTTCTGGATACGATTGGCTACAAACGTGTGAAAACGTCGAGCCTCGTTATTGATGTACCCTAGTACAACCTTGGAATCGGTCCAAAAATGCTCTTCAATGTCCGCATATCCCAGTTCTTCCTTCAAAACATTGCTGGTTTTCACAGAGATGACTGCAGCCGTCAACTCTAATCTTGGGATAGTGGTAACCTTTGTTGGGGCGACACGAGATTTGGCCATGACTAGTGCACAGTGGATGTCTCCTTCTTCATTGCTAAGCCTCAGATATGAACACTGTCCATAGCCGGTTGTGCTTGCGTCGGAGAAGTGATGTAACTCACGTTTGATAACCTTTCCGAAATCTGCCGGTGCGTAACTTCGGGGTATATTTATCCTCTCCAAGTTGTTGAGGTCGTTTTTCCATTTCTCCCACCGTGGGCGAAGTTCGTTGGTGAGAGGGTCATCCCAACCTGTTCCATGGCAGCACATCTGCTGCAGCACTTCCTTTCCAATGAGCAAAAAGGGGGCTACGAGACCCAAGGGATCGTACAGGGATGCAACAATGGACAACTTGCCTCGACGCGTTGCAGGCTGTTCCTTAAGATTGGTGCTGATCTTCAGGCTGTCTGATTCAACATTCCATTGGATACCCAACGCTCTCTCCGAAGGTAAGTTGTCAAAGGTAAGGTTGAGGTCTTTAATGTCTGATGCACGTTCAGTTGCTGGTATGCTTTCCAGAACAGTTTTGTCATTGGACACAAACTTGTGGAGCCTAAGACCACCCAGGGCACAAAGTCTTCTGGCTTCTTCTGCCAACTTAATAGCCTTCTCTGAGCTGTATGTACTTGTGACTCCATCGTCGACATAGAAATTTCTCAGAATGAACTGAGAGCCTAATGGGTATCGGTCTTTATTTTCTGTAGCCAAATGCTTCAATCCGTAGTTCGCACAACCAGGCGATGAGGCTGCGCCAAAGATATGCACCCTCATACGGTATTCTTGGGGCTGTGCACCGAGATCTCCTTTCTTCCACCAGAGGAAGCGCAGGTAATCCTGATCCGACTTCCGCACATGAAATTGATGAAACATTTTCTCTATGTCGCACATCAATGCAGTGGAGTGCAACTGAAAGCGAAGGAGTACACCATTGAGATTGTTCATCAGGTCAGGACCAGTGAGCAGATGATCGTTCAGACTGGTTCCCTGGTACTTGGCAGAGCAGTCGAACACCACGCGCAGTTTGCCTGGCTTCTTGTCATGGAATACACTGTGATGAGGTATGTACCATTTTTCGCCCTCCTTCCCATCATCGTGGACTTCCTCTGCATCACCCTTTTCTATGACCTCCTCCATG
Source organism: Polypterus bichir lapradei (assembly GCA_026402145.1). Lineage (NCBI taxonomy): Eukaryota > Metazoa > Chordata > Cladistia > Polypteriformes > Polypteridae > Polypterus > Polypterus bichir. The sequence continues at coordinate 24,769,163 of JANRMT010062793.1, read as the reverse complement.
AACTTGACATACTGTTCTTTGTATCTTTCATCCTTTAACAGCTTTCTCTTTAGATGGCTCAGACGCATGACTGCAAGCTGTTTGTTGTCAGATAAGGTAGGTCTCTCCTTAAAGGGTAGCGGCATCTCGTAGTGACCTTGACTATTCTTTTTGATGTGGTTCTTGAGTTTGTCCAGGAACAGGATGTCCTCCTGAGACACTGGTTTGCCATCTTCCTTAGCATCCTTAAAGTCAGACTCTAGAATGCGAATGGCATCTGCCGGGGTGACTGGTGGGAGCTCCTTGACTGCAACTCGGAAACACTGTCCCGTCGTACTTGAAGCGTCGGGGCATGTCGACGCACCACCAACTATGCTCCATCCTAAGTCGGTACGGCTCGCATTAGGCTCATCGTTTCCTCCCGATATGACGTCTCTTGGTGCCATTGCTTGTGCACAGTTATATCCTATCAACAAACCAACCTCACAATCCTGTAGAGGTGGAATCTCTTCTATGACCTTGGAGAGATGATTCCATCTTTTAGCTGTCTCGCTTGTTGGGATATGGGCTCTGCTTACCGGTATGCAATCCTTGATATAAGCAGGAGAAAGGTCGATGAGGAGGGAGGAGCTATAACCCCGCACACAAAGCCCCGAGACTCTTTGGCTCTTCACAATCACGTCACGTCCGATCATAGTAGTTAACTTCAGCTTAACTGGACAGGAATCTGCCTTTAGTACATCGCTCAGTTCCTGCTCAACAAATGTCGTGTTGCTTTGTGTGTCCAGCAGGGCGTAAACCAGTTTATCTGTTCCTGTATCCTTTTTTGACACCCACACGGGCACAATCATTGATGTGTTAGTTGGCTGTCCAGTAATCACTGACATTGAAGTTGCAGCAGCCTCCGTTTGGCTGGCGTTGCTCAGGATAGCGGTTTCCTGTGGCAGGACCTTCTCCTTCTTTATATAGTTGTCATCATGTAAACAAGTAGGATGTTTACCCTTACACGTGTTGCATGCGTGTCGATGTCGACAGTCTTTTGCACTATGTCCAGGTTTGGTGCAGCCATAGCAGAGCTTATGTTCTCTGACAAAATCTCGTCGCTCCTCCAGAGTTTTAGCAATAAACTTGGGACATCCATGTAGTCTGTGCTGATTATTTTTACAGAAGGCACGAGGAGGCTTTTCCTTTCCTTTAACTGGCTTGAGCCTCTCAGTGTCAGCCTCAGTCTGTGTGTTCAGAACACTTGCCTTGTTCCTCTTAGGTTCTCTGCTGCCTTGTTTTGCAGTGCTTGACTCAGAGCTGCGAAGGGCATAAGCTGAGGTGATCGGATTGCAAGCGATCTCTGCCTCTGTCGTCATAAATGCGGCAAAGTCCTTAAAACTGGGGAATTCCTTATTGTCTTTTAGGGCTTCAGTAACCTTCCTGTTCCAGTGAGATGCTATCCACTCTGGTAGTTTGAGGACTAGCTTCTTATTCTCTTCACAGTCGTTCAGTATTTCGAGGCTCTTCACATGTGTCATGTGGCAAGCGTTTAAGAAATCTGAGAAGTCTCTTAATCCTTCTGCATCCCTTGGTTGGATCTTTGGCCAATCTGTGATCTTATCTCTGAAGGCTCTCTGTATAATAAAGGTTTGGTCATATCTGTTATCCAGTTTGTTCCACGCATCCTTATAAGCGTCACTGTCATTTCTATAGAAAGTTCCTTCCAATGTTTTACGAGCTGGGCCACCTACATACTTCCTTAAGTAATAAAGTTTGTCCGCTGGGGAGATGGCCTTTTTGTCAATAAGTGACATGAATGAAGTTTTCCACTCAATGAACTGAATGGGGTCACCATTAAATACAGACGGCTCTGGAACTGGAAGTCTATTTAGAGCCATACTATCTTGTAGGGCTTGGGCAAGGGATGACACATTTAGGTCGGGTGGTGATGCTGTGACGTTGGGAGTTGGATGGCCGATAGCAGGGGGAACATGATGATTTCCCACTGAACTATTAGAGGAATGGAGACTGCCTTCCTGCGAGGCTACCTGGCTGTAGACCTGCAGTTTGGCCCGAGCAGCCCTTAAATTCTTTTCTGCTTGAAGACGTTCAAGTCTGCGCTTTTCTATTTCCATTTTTCTCTGCTGTTCCTCTATCTTCTCCCTTTGTCTCTCTTCTTCGAGCAACCCTTTAAATTCGACCTCCTTAGCAGCTAGCTCTGCTGCGGCATCCGCCTGTTTGAGTGTTAGAGTAGTGCTTTTGTGACTACGGATTGACTTTGTCACTCTAGATACGGTGGATCCATAGATGGAGCGTGCGTAGCTGTTCTTAAGCAGCTCCCTGAGACGGCGTTGCACTTGTTCTGCATCATAATCTCCATTGAGGTCTGACATTCTCTCGTAGGCAACCTTCACAATTTCGGCTGTAACCGCCCCACAATTGTCTACATGACGTCTTAATTCTGGAGGTGTAATGTGACTTCGTATTTCAAGGTAAGTGTTTAACACAGCCTCTTTCTCTTTCTCCAAAGCATCCATCAAAGATGCCAGCTCGCCTTTACTAATGTCTGACTTGAGCTGCTCTCTTGACTCTCGGGCTCAAATCTTCCATCTTTTGTATGTTGAGATGAACTTTCTTTCCCTTTTTCTTGCTTCCTCCTGTTGCATTTCGAGCACCTTTGGAGTTGGGATTTTTGTTCGAGTCGAGCGTCGGAGGCTTTCTTTAAGCTCGCCTTGTAAGTTGTTCAACGTTTCTTCTCTACGTTGAATTTCCTTCTCCAAAAGTTCTATTTCCGCAGTTTCTGATGTGTCTTCGAGAGACGCCTTAATCCTTTTGATTTTATTCTGCAGGTCGACTATCTGATGCTCTAGTTCTGTTTGTGAGGAAGGATTCTCCATTTCCTTCATATTTATGTTATTTACTTATCTAATTTGTAGAATTTAGTTAATGAGCTGATTGTAGTTACTATAACTTACAGGCTGCATTAACAGAAGGGAGGAAAATCTTTGCGTTTTAAACTAAGTTGAAATAGAAGCCAATAACCAACATAATGTTAAGAAGAAATGTATAAAATAATAAATGCAAGCTGCTAGCTGTTGCTGACTGACAATACCAATAAACAAAGTTACTTCACTTATTACTTCATGTCCGTTGTCTTAATGCAGTAAATGCCCACAGTAGTTGACGTCCTTCTCTCGACATGAAAAGTTGACTGCGGTGGTTAGCTCACGGCGTACCCTTCTGCGCCGCGAGCCTCCCCCGGTTTCAGCGCGAGCCACCCGCAGCTCCTTTGCGGCCACCATCGATGAGAATCAATGTCCTTTCTTTGTCAATTAGAATGAAATGTTCCATACCTTTTCTGACCGTCACATCAAACCATTAAGCCAGCTGCATGATGATCACAAAGTCTCTGTGTCTAGAAGACCCGTAGAATGGCGCCGAGCTGCTCCATGAAATGTCTTGTCAATCCCAGACGAATAGCAACACAGCTCCATGACTCGTCCTCGTAGTTCCGTGGTGCAGAGTGGCAGCAGGATAATGCGGGGGGATCAACTCTTACTGTAGCATTCCAGCCGGACTTTATTCAGACGATGCACTCAATAATCATAACGAATGGACCATGGTGGGGTATTCCAACACATTTATTTACAAATTACCATAGACACATCGTAAGAGCTGTTCGCCTTCCAGCTAGATGCTAATTTAAAGATGAATGGAAAACAATAACTTTCTCATTAACCTTTTTTGGTGAGCAAACAGTAGCAGTTCGAACTTCCTTCCCGGAAGTTGCCCGTTCCCAATTTCAAAATAAGAGTCTAATGAACATTATAAGGTATAATTCGTTCAGGGATTTAAGTATCTAAAATATATCAAATAGAACAAATAATCTGGGTCATTTACACCCTCTATGCTGTTATTTAGAGAGTGAGTGTGGAGATCTTGCACTGCTATAAATATCCGGGGGTCCATATCAATGACAAGCTGGACTGGTTTGGTAAAAAAAAAAATGAGAAAAGGCAGTGCAGACTCTTTTTCCTTAGGAGATTGTGTTCCTTTAATATATATGATTTCCTTTAGATTTTGTACATCTCTTTGTTATCAGTGTCATTTTCTATGTTGTATTGTGCTGGGCTGGTGACTTGAGGACAACCCACCACATCAACAAGCTATTTCAGAAAGCATGCTCAGTTATGGGACATGCTCTCAACCCACTACAGGTAGTAGTGTAGGAGAGAATGAAAACAAAACTAATGACCAGTATGAACAATGCCATATATAATTTCTATGACACACTATCACAGCATATTTTAGCCATTTATTTAATAAAAAGAAGTGTGTCAATAAATATTACTGAGGTTCCTTTACACCAGGGATCTCAAACTCAAGTCTTGGAGGGCTGCAGTGGCTGCAGGTTTTCATTCTAACCCTTTTCTTAATTAACTTAATTTTAATTAACTTACTCTTGAAGACTCAGACCCAATAATTGTTTCTTTTTCCTTAAGTAGCAGCCAAACAATAATGAGATACAAAATTAGCCAAAACATGACCAGGAAAACTGCGTCCATCATACAATATCTGAAAATAAAAAGGGTGGAGGGCAGGAATGTTGATTTGCTCAAGTCCCCAAAACATTTTAACAGTGCTCTTAGAAAAGTAAAGAAAAAATGAACATTTTTGAAAATGTATGCTGTTGCACAATGAATTCAGCAGCAAGCCATGGAATTAAATAACAGGCTTCATTAACAACAAGACTCAGCGCCTAATTAAGCAACTGGTTGGAGTGAAATTGGTTGGAGTTTGAGAACCTGACTTAGTTGGTCTTCTGTTGGCTCACTCACTTCATATTTCATTTCTGTTTGAGGAAATAAATGAAGCAATTCAGAGGAACAATGAAGAAATTCCAGGGAACAAATCTTCAAAAACAAATCAATTAAAATTAATTTAAAAGAAGTTAATTAGCTGCAAAAACAGGCCACTAATTAAGAAAACGGTTAGAATGAAAACCTGCAGCTACTGCGACCCTCTGGGACTGGAGTTTGAGATCCCTGCTTTACACCCATGACAATATGCTATAGTCAGAGGTTTTGTCTTCTTTTTTTGTAATTCTTTCTTTGTATTTGGGTGGTGGGGGGTTGTTTTTGTTGCTGCTTATCAAAATACTTATTGAACCTCTGTGAATAGCTGAATTTTCTTGTTACGCATAAAGTATTATCTATCTATCTATCTATCTATCTATCTATCTATCTATCTATCTATCTATCTATCTATCTATCTATCTATCTATCTATCTATTCCCAGTTGTTCCCAAGCCAGCCAAAAGATATTATCCCTCCAGTGTGATCTGCGTCTGCCTCAGAGTCTCTTCCCAATGTGTCATGTCCAGAGCAGCTCCGGGGGGGCCACCCAGGGGAATCCATATGACATTACCAAACCACTTCAACTGATACCTCTTGATCCGAAGGAGTGGAAATTTTACTCTGACGCTCTCCCAAATCAAAGACCTTCTGAACCTGTCACACAGTGTTAGCCCAGTGGCCTGCAAAGAAAACTCATTTCTGCCCTTGTACTCTCAAACTCATCCTTTCAGTCATTACTTGCAGATCATAACCATAGCTCGGAATAGAAATATAGACCAATAGGTAAACCTGGCATTTTGCCTTTAGACTCATCCACAATAACAGGTACCAGTAATCCAATCCACATGTTGATGTCACATTCCCTCCTCCAATCACTTGAGAACAAGATCCTAAACTACTTGAACTCCTCCACTAAGGCAGTTGTTCCCCCCTCACCTGGAGAGAGCAATTCTCTCTTTTCCAAGAAAGAATCATGACATTAACCTTACAGGTGCTGATCCTTATTCCTCTAAAGAAGGGGTTCCCAAGCAGGGGATGTGATAAGACATTTCAGGGGCAGCAATAAAGAAGAAGGCTGAGTCGCGATATATGAAGGAACAAACAATAGTGTATAAATAAAAATGCATAGTAATGTAACAAGGTTTCTCTTCTAAGGTGGATGAAATCCTTTTTGGGAACAAAAAGAACTGGATGGAGACAGATTTCTGTTAAAAAAAACCACTGTATTTCTCTGTGGCTGTTGGCACCAGGTTAGGCTAAATCAAAACAATAACAATCTTACTTCCTCTTACATATCCTCCCAGATCTTGAATGGTTAATTTTATAAACACTACTTTCTAACACATTACAACTAAACAGGGAAATGAACATTGCAAATCTAAATGTAGGTATATTCCTATTCCCATTCTAATATAATGAACATTTACTTCTCTAATTTAAAGCTTAAGTGACAACACAACTTTACAGTAATGTAAAGTATGACCCAACATTTAAATGTAAAAGTAAAAAAATAAAGCTAGAAGCATCAAAACTTTAATCACCCAACAGGAATAGTAAAGGAGAATTAAAAAATATACACAGTGAAAGAGAATGTGCTCTAAACTTTCTTTTTCTGTGGTTTTCACATGTGAGGAGATACTGTGTGATTTGGAAATTGTACAGGGAGTAGTGCTGCTTAGATTAAATATTCTGAAATCAAACAAATCACCAGGACCAGATAATATGTTCCGTCGAGTTCTTAAGGAGGTTAGCAAGTACATATATAAACCCTTCACACATATTTCTTGGAAAATTGCAAAGGACTGAAAAATGGCAAATATTATGTTATATATAAAGGTAACTGGGTAGATTCAAGCAACTATAGGCCAGTAAGCTTCACATGCATCACAAGTAAATTAATGGAAAGACTGAGCAACACATGGCAACAACAGGAGTTTTACTGGACAGTCAGCATGGGTTCAGATGAGGGAGGTCATCTTTTAACAACATGCTGGAATTTTAAGAGGATGCAACAAAAGAATATGATCAAAGTGAGGCATATGATATTATTTATCTGGACTTTCAGAAAGCATTTGATAAGGTGCCACATGAAAGGTTGGGCAGCAAACTAAAAGAGTAGAAAGTTCAGGGAGTTGTTGATAGATGGACACAGGAAGCAGGGAGCTATGGTCCGAGGAACCCTATCAAAATTGTCGAATCGTATAGAGTGCTGTTCCACAGAGGTCAGTACTATTTTTTTTTATATATATATATTTTCTATATACATATATATATATATATATACACTCACCTAAAGGATTATTAGGAACACCATACTAATACGGTGTTTGACCCCCTTTCGCCTTCAGAACTGCCTTAATTCTACGTGGCATTGATTCAACAAGGTGCTGAAAGCATTCTTTAGAAATGTTGGCCCATATTGATAGGATAGCATCTTGCAGTTGATGGAGATTTGTGGGATGCACATCCAGGGCACGAAGCTCCCGTTCCACCACATCCCAAAGATGCTGTATTGGGTTGAGATCTGGTGACTGTGGGGGCCATTTTAGTACAGTGAACTCATTGTCATGTTCAAGAAACCAATTTGAAATGATTCGAGCTTTGTGACATGGTGCATTATCCTGCTGGAAGTAGCCATCAGAGGATGGGTACATGGTGTTCATGAAGGGATGGACATGGTCAGAAACAATGCTCAGGTAGCCCGTGACATTTAAACGATGCCCAATTGGCACTAAGGGGCCTAAAGTGTGCCAAGAAAACATCCCCCACACCATTACACCACCACCACCAGCCTGCACAGTGGTAACAAGGCATGATGGATCCATGTTCTCATTCTGTTTACGCCAAATTCTGACTCTACCATTTGAATGTCTCAACAGAAATCGAGACTCATCAGACCAGGCAACATTTTTCCAGTCTTCAACTGTCCAATATTGGTGAGCTCGTGCAAATTGTAGCCTCTTTTTCCTATTTGTAGTGGAGATGAGTGGTACCCGGTGGGGTCTTCTGCTGTTGTAGCCCATCCGCCTCAAGGTTGTGCGTGTTGTGGCTTCACAAATGCTTTGCTGTGTACCTCGGTTGTGACGAGTGGTTATTTCAGTCAAAGTTGCTCTTCTATCAGCTTGAATCAGTCGGCCCATTCTCCTCTGACCTCTAGCATCAACAAGGCATTTTCGCCCACAGGACTGCCGCATACTGGATGTTTTTCCCTTTTCACACCATTCTTTGTAAACCCTAGAAATGGTTGTGCGTGAAAATCCCAGTAACTGAGCAGATTGTGAAATACTCAGACCGGCCCGTCTGGCACCAACAACCATGCCACGCTCAAAATTGCTTAAATCACCTTTCTTTCCCATTCTGACATTCAGTTTGGAGTTCAGGAGATCGTCTTGACCAGGACCACACCCCTAAATGCATTGAAGCAACTGCCATGTGATTGGTTGATTAGATAATTGCATTAATGAGAAATTGAACAGGTGTTCCTAATAATCCTTTAGGTGAGTGTATATATATATATATATATATATATATATATATATTAGATTTGCGGTGGATTAAATTTAATGTAAGTAAATGTAAAGAATTACACGCAGGAAGTAAAAATGTTAAGTTTGAATACACAGTGGGAGCTCTGAAAATTGAAAGCACACATTATGAGAAGGCTTTAGGAGTCGTAATAGACTACATAGTAGGCATGTCAAACACATGGCCCACAGATCTGTGCGGCCCACATGACAGATCCTAGTTAGTGATTTGTGATGGAATCATTCTGCATCTTACTTATTGACTTTTCTTACTTCCGCCTTCTGACAAAAGCGCGTTTTCCCATGGCATTACAGTACCGGAAACTCATCTGCTAGTATACTTGCAGTTGCAGCGTCAGATCCTTGATACCCTAGGCATGACACTTACCATAACCCCCCAACCCCCCCCCCCGAGCCTTGACTAAAGTTAATGAGCCGTTAAGTCGCAACTGAAGTACTAGGCTGCAGCAGCCTGATAGGCTACATTACTGGCTGGGCTGCTGAGACTGGCCACTGGGCAGAACTGACCATCACAAGTAGTAATAGCTCGCATATTTTCATGTAATGGAGCGGGAGATCGACAGGCAGATCCGCATGATGTGGGCTCTGCATCGGTCTGTCGAGGTGAAAAAGGAGCTGAGCCGCAAGGCAAAGTTCTCAATTTACCAGTCTATGTACGTTCCTACCCTCATCTATGGTCATGAGCTATGGGTAGTGACCAAAAGAACGAGATCACAAATACAAGCAGGTGAAATGAGTTTCCTCCGCAGGGTGTCTGGGCTTTCCCTTAAAGATAGGGTGAGAAGCTCAGTCATCCGGGAGGAACTCAGTGTAGAGCCACTGCTCCTCCGCATAGAGAGGAGTCTGATGCGGTGCCTCGGGCATCTGATCAGGATGCCTCCTGGACACCTCCCTGGTGAGGTTTTTTGGGCACGTCTAACCTAGAGGAGGCCCCGGGGAAGACCCAGGACATGCTGGAGGGACTTTGTCTCTCGGCTGGCCTGGAAACACCTCAGGATTCCCACGGAAGAGCTAGTAGAAACAGCTGGGGAGAGGGAAGTCTGGGCATCTCTGCTCAAGCTGCTGCCCCTGTGACCTGATCTCGGATAAGCGGAAGAGGATGGATGGATGGATGAATATTTTCATGTTTTTTTGCTTTAGTTTTATGTAATTTTGTGCTAGTATTGTAATGAACAGTTAGTGCAGAATACAGTTGAAGAACTGAAGTGGATGCGAGAAGTTGGTGAGTTGTTTATTAACAAATTTTAGTGATTTTGAGTTTGTAAAATTAGTTTAGGTCATGGGGCTTTTTGCATATCGGCTTATTGTTCTTGTCTAGATTGTTACAGTGTTCTAATATCAAAATTGTGTGAGGTTTGTTGTCTGACTTTATCATTGTGCAATCGATACCTTGCTGTGTGCCATCATTTGTAGGTCATTTATTAGTCAGCACTCCTGTTCTATGATATGAAAAGAATCAAGCATTTTTTGTGCAATTTTCACCTGTGAATGAGCCACAGAAATGTGCATTTTTGCAGGTTCCTTGCTAGAGATGGAGAGTTCATAAAGGCAAAAAACTTTTTTTAAGAGAATGGAATTTGGTCCTTGCAATGATCCATAGAGAAGATCAAGGTGTACTATTGATTTACGTGCAAGCTCTGATTGTAAAATATAATATTTTTCTTAAGGGGGTACAAAGGGGACTGAATTGGATGCAACATTTGCTGCTCACACAGCCAATCTATCTTATGGACTGTCCTGACAGTAGTGCAGAAATTGTAACAGTGTGGCACATCTGGTTTTGGTCTGCAGTGCAGGTGTTATCAGGGGACAAAGCTTGGTGGCTGTGTTTCATTGTTTAGCAGGACGCTGGCACCACTTACTACATGGTGGTCTCCAATTTTACAAACCCTTCGGTCATTGATCATGTACCATTTCCTTATGGCACTAGATGCTTAGCAGGATACCCCAATACCATGAATTAAGTGTCTAAGCTTCACCGGTGACATATTTACATCCACCCATCCATTATCCAACCCGCTATATCCTAACTACAGGGTCACGGGGGTCTGCTGGAGCCAATCCCAGCCAACACAGGGCACAAGGCAGGAAACAAACCCTGGGCAGGGCGCCAAGCACACACTAGGGACAATTTAGAAACGGCAATGCACCTAACCTGCATGTCTTTGGGCTGTGGGAGGAAACCGGAGTGCCCGGAGGAAACCCACGCAGACACGGGGAGAACATTCAAACTCCACGCAGGGAGGACCCAGGAAGTGAACCCAGGACTTCTAACTGCGAGGCAGCAGCGCTACCCACTGCGCAATTGTGCCGCCCCACATATTTACATGATTATTGAAATATATAAAGCTAAATTTCTCAATTTATATTTAATTTGTATGAACTGATTTCAAAATTTATTTTATTTTAATTCAGTTTGTTCACCCTCAGTAGTGTACATGGTTCAATTTGTGGTTCAAGAATTAGAATTTTGACTTCTTCATCCTCAAATGTGATATTACTTTTGTAGGGTTGCAAACATAAATCAAACATTTTCTAGAGGTGCTGGACATTGAAAAACAAAGCTCTAAAGCATCACAGCAGCATACTTAGCTTAATATCCAAAATGCAAGAATCCCCTAATGTATTCCAAGTGATGTCCTGAGGTCTGATCTAATAACTACAAAGATTTAAATGCTGTTTTGGAATCAATACAATGTAGGCCTCTAAAGCAGCAAGCTATAAGTGCATGAGTGGCCATGGCCAGATTCAATGTGCTTTGCTATTCCACTGAATACTGTAGAAAGCTGGTAGAGCTAACTCCCTTAGAAAATTACACAATTATTCTTAAGAGAATTTTCAAAGGCAAATCATTGCTCTTTTCTTTTTTTTCACTGGTACATACCATGACACACATTTTAACAATGTTATGGTTATGGGTAATTGTATCATTTAAAACATGGTTCTACCTTTACTGAGGGATGAGTTGGTCATTTCCAGCTCATTTTCAACACTTCATTTTAGAATATGCATGCTGGGCCTGTGGTTGACTCTCTTATGCTATTCATTATCTGTTATATTTTAAAACTCAGTTGGGTTGTCGCTCATATCTCTCTTCTTTCTCTTTCCCCTGGTGGGGGGTTGAATCTTGTTTTTTTTTCTGTTGTATTTCATTTTGTTGGTTTCACTGGTTTAGTTTTGAAGTAAATTGTTGTATCTGTTATGCTGTTATTATTTATTTGATTGAGTAGTATGCCATAGCAATCTTCTGAATTTGAAAATAAAAATTTACATACTTTATATAAACAAAAGAAATAAAACATGTTCCTGTAATCACTGACTTTGTCCTTCTGGAAAAAAGCCAGTCTTCTTTTTAATATCACAGATAGGACTATAAATCCATTTAACAATACAATTGCTGATTTATTTCCTAATCAGTGTGAAATGTTTTTAACTATTTTAGTAAGACTGTCCATATTGGAATTTAGACTGTCGCTATTTCACAATTTGTTTTATGCTGCCTTCTTTGCTACCAAAGCCATCATAAAAATGTGTGTCAATCTCAGTACAGGAACTTGTTGAGATTAATTCATCATTCAACTCCACACTGTCCAATTTACAGTAGATATATTTCCAATGAGACTGCTACAAGATGTCATTGACTGTGTTTCATCTGTTGTGAATACTGGTAATTGTTAACAGTTAACTGGTGTTATGCATACACATCTGGGGATTACTTTCAAAGCTTGACTGATGTATACATTTACAGCCTGTGCTCATTCAATAACAGCTCAGAGAAACCGCCCAGTGAAGGCACCTAGTCTTCACCATGCATGATAAATTCTTCCCCTTCCAGACCAGTGCTATAAAGCTGGCTGGCTGGCAGGAAGGACTTTTTGGGTGAGCCCTGACTTTGCTGTATGACACAGCGCCCACAACTACACAGCTGCACAGACAGAGCATTCACCTTAGAGTACTTTTTATTTTGTGCTCATTATTTTCTGTTCAGTGATTTAATTAAAAGGGGCTTTCACCCAGTTGGCGCCCCAACATACTTCAGAGTGGTTCATCTCCTCTGTCACATGTTTACATCATTTCCCTTGTAATGTAAACCTGCAGGCAGTGATACATCTAGAATTAAAAACAACAAATTTAGATTGTGATTGTGAGAATTATCCGGTTTCTAAAGTTCCTTTTAATTCCTAAGATATTAGAGAAAGTTGCATATGACCAGTTGTTTGATATCACTAATTTAAATAAATTGCTTGAAATGTTCCAATCTTGGTTTTATAGTCAACATACTGGAAAAACTGCACTGGTAAAAATAACAGTTGTTGTGTGAAGACAAATGTAAATAAATGTATTCTTAGTTCTCTGTATCTTAATTTGGCTTTTGTCCATGTTATCTTGTTTCGACCATTTACTGTAGGTGTTTCCTTCATGAGAGACAGTGTTCAGTTTCTGTTGGTAGGACTTGTTCTTCCATAGTGTCAGTTAAGCCGATGTCACATTACGTGATGGCT
>JANRMT010062793.1:24741518-24755896 GCA_026402145.1 Polypterus bichir lapradei | reverse complement strand
GTACAGCACATTTAGCCACAGTCTTGGCTCTTTTATTTATTTTGTATTATGGTACATAAAACACGACACATCAGACAGACAAGTTTCTGTTCTGTTTGTGTTGTGCGAAACACCCCCATTCCTTATTCTTTGTTGCTGCATTATATCAGTTGTACTTCCTGATGGGCATTCATTGATTATCACCTCTAATGCACACAGTGTCCACCCCATGACTAATTTTATTGGAGTGAGTCACTGGACATGTCATATTTCATGACTACCCTTCCCAGGAACACACCACTAACTGTCACTGACTCACTAAGATTATTTAATTAAAGGCTACAACTGAAAATCACTGGAAAAGTCTCATAAATGTGACATAGCATTAAGTTGATAAATGACTCAACCTCAGTTTTTGAACCTCTTCTGTTTTCTGTTCTTTGATAACCTCATCATGAGTAAATAAGTAAAGAAAAAATTGGTCTTATCATTATTTTGTTGATGATAGTCAACTTTATGTCTCTATGAAGAGATCAGATTAAGAGTTGTTTCTTTAAACAGGCCTGTAGTCAGCCTCTCAAGTCAAAAGCTGAGTTGTGAAATTTAACCTGATTTGAACTTTACAGAATATTTAAGCAACGTTGCTAAAACTATGTAGCCTGAGATAGTAGTGAGTGGGTGAGAGATCCTGTTGCTCTGCTGGTTAATTAGGCAGTTTGTTTGCAGATAGACAGACCGCTGAAATCATTGACCCAAGGCGTGGCTCATGCTGGCCTTTTTCTAAAAAGAGCAGCATTTAGTATGAGACGTAGTATACTTCTTTAGGGCAGATTACCTTGCTGTGCTGAACATACTGTGTGTATTGACCAAGACAGGTGTGGCGTCATGCTGATTGGGATATAAAGCTGGTGTTGTGGGCTTCTGGGCAAATACTGGACTGGAGTGGTTGTTGTGGGCTGCTGTTTCCTTATGTTTTAATTATTTATTTTTTGCTTTAAAACTAAGTTGCACTCCCTTCTGCTTGTCAGTTGGGGGTTTTATTTAGAGTTTTACTTGAATGCTAGCCACTATTGTTATACAAGTTTTTTGGGGTCTGCAGGGGGTTTAAGTGTGGATTCTTCTTAGGCTTTTCATTGTTAATTCACATCACAGAGAATTTTAATGTTTTCCTTTGTGTTGTTATATTGATTTAGTTTTATTCACTGTGTGCAATTTTCACACAAAGATTGAATCATATCTGATGCATTTTTAATGCATTGTAAACCTACCCATGGCAATTCTGTAATCAGGATGTGCTTTCATGTTTTATTATGTAAAAGTTTTATTTGTCTCTGGTTATTAGCAATATAAAGCCCAAAAAACTGTAATATCAGTCAACAACTACATTTTATCATTTATATAACATTAAATAGCTATATTGAGACCTTTACTATCATTTGCGTGTGCAGTTTAGCTGATACGTGATTATTGCAATGCTCTTTATACTGGTCTGTCCAAAAATTAATTTTATTATTTTATTGCTACTTTTATTTATTGCTTTCTAATTTTATATTGGTTGTATTATTCTTTGGTGAAGCACCTTGTGATGTAATTATGTACAATATTAGTTATTATAAATGTTACAATGGCACTTATACAAAAAAACATGCTGGACTTTTAGCAATGTAACAGTAAGCTACATCCTTCAGAATCATTTTTTTATATAATTTATATTTGCTTAAGTATATATAAATCTATAAGATGTTATGTGATCTTTCAATCAATGATTTTTATATACTGCCTTTCAACATACTATGTACAATGTGCACCATGTCAAGGTGCCTTACAGATAAAACAATAATGTCATTCCACTATTGTGAAAATATATGTTTGTACTTAATTTGGCTGACACCTATATTCAAGGCAACTTACAACATTTGAGATACAATTGGTTACATTTCTTTTGGTTTTACATTTGGAGCACAGACAGGTGAAATGTATTTCTTATGTAATCAGTAGTGGGGTTTGAACCCAAAACTTTAAGGATGGAAGGCCAAGCTTAACCACTACACCACACTGCCTGCTAAATTAAGTACACAAACCTTCAATATGTAACAATGTAATAATAATAACAATAGACCAACTTGTGCACATATAACAAAAAATTAACACACATTTTAGATGTAGATAAAACGATAGTAAGTCTTAAATGGATCAGTGCAGTCATTACATATGTGTTTGAAAAATGTCTTGTTCTTTGAATAACTGCTTCATAATTCAAAAAACCGAACGTTTTTTTGTAATATAGGAAATGTTAACTAGTTTTGTATTCAGTTTAGTTTAGAGAATGTCACTTGTGATGATCAATTTTGTAACCTTCTCCTGTAACACTTGAAGGGCTGAACCCAGGATTGGCTTTAATGTTACCTCAGAATACCTGTGATAACTCTTGCAAGAAGAAAAGAAGCTAGCTAGGCTTGGGAGAAAGGCAGTATGGTAGGAGACAGTGCATTTGATATTAGTTTGGTTGAGGGTAAGATTGTTCACTGGATAGAAAGAAGTGTAAGTCTAAGTAATTTAGGTCCATGTGGGAACTAGGCTTTGATTTGTTTATTTTGCCTTTTTCCTTTTCAAATCTGCATTTTCCCTGTGTTGCATCTATCATGTTTTAAAATAAAAAATGCATAATTATTTCCCTTGTCTACAGTCTTAGGACTTATTTTGCAATATGAAGAGCTGTCATTATGGTGAGTCCTGTATTAACATGTATGCACATTGGTATGGGTGATGAATGGAGGAACTTTGAATTTATTAAAGGCAATAAACTTTCAATTCTGGTGCTCTAGCAGCTTGAAACTGGAGATGTACATACCTCTTTGTCTGTATATCTTCCCCTGTCCTAAATGCTTTAAGTTTTGGATTTCTTTATTCTTTGTTGATGGATCTTTCTTATGAACATTTTCAGAAAGCCTTTGACATTATAATGCATTATAACAAATGAATAATAATACAATATATTTAGTTAACATATTACCGATATTAATTATACTTGCCCTCTATTGATGACTTTTTTACTTGCATCTCTTTAAACTTAAAAACTTTAAAAAATTTGATCATTTTAATGACATCTGTTGCTTAAGTTTTAACAGTTTTAACAAGTAGCAGTGAGAGGTGGCACAAGAGACATGCCATGTCCTAGAGTGGACAAAGTTAAACATACCCTGGTTTGCTCGCTTTCATGCAACTGTCTGTTAGATGCTACCATCTTTTTAATACCTGAGGGGAGCTTTCTTGGATGCATAACCATGTCATTCTACTTCAGCCGAATTTACAACTGTGCTTTCACTCTTTTCATTTCTAAACTCAGCTTCTGTACATTTGAGCCATTATGTTTTTTCTTTATTTGCTTGATTATTTTGTGTCACTGTCAGTTTACAAGTATCATTTCAGCTCATCTATAGCTTTATTGCCTTCCATTCTGATCAAGGAATTCATTACTGGTAGACTCAAATGGAGCAAGCTACCCAAGCAGTACAGCCCCAAACCATAATGTTCTCATTAGAATGTGTAATGGTTGTTTGTTTACAGGGAGTTTTTGGTTTTTGTCAAATTGGAATTGGTTTGTGTTAAATTAAAGCAAATTGACCCTAACTTTGAACAGAATGTCCAGAGCACATTGCTCCAGAAATATCATTATACAAACTGCAGTGATTTTTTTTTTCCCTTTCAATGTCTCCATTAGATCAAGTCTATACATTTTTTTCCTGACAGTTGACCTATGCACCTTGATTCTGACAGTTGTAAAAGATGTCTTTTGATCATTTGTTGTTATTGTGAAGTTCTTGGAGAAGCCTTTGGGCAGAGGCTAGTGGTTTGGCCATTGTTTGGTAGATTGCTTGTAATCTTAATATGCAGTGAAAAGATTAACATTAAATCTTCTAAATTTGCTTACAATTCATGCTAGGCTAAGTTTTTCATTTTCATGTATAGCTGTGCTCTTTGTCCTACTCTCTAATGATTTGCTAATGATCTGCAACAAGTGAGAAGCACCTGATGCAAATTATAATCTATTTATGACAGTCTCGTAATCTTTCCTGTCAAAGAAAATTAAATATTGTATTGATTTTTAGTGATTAAATAAGAGCAAGTATGATTTTTAGTGCTACTTTTAGATTAGATTAGAAAAATTAAATGGTAATTTGATTTGTATATGTTGAGTAATGTTAAGATACAATACTGTAGCATACTAGTACACTATTTGTTAGTATTGTAAGATTAATATTGTAAATGAACAGAGCAAGGACACAACCCTCTCAGTCAACACAAACAACAAAGAAGACAGAAGTAATGGGATGAAGGTAGGGATCTGATTAAAACACATGCATAATGAAGTATGTGCAGTAATTCTCCTAAAGGTATCTCTCTGCAGCCTCAGTGAATAAGAAGTGGGGCTGTAAAGAAATACCTTTTCGGGAATTCTTTCTAAGTATGGCAGCCTAAAAGTGTAATTAATATTTGATACAGTATTGATTACATTTACATTTCACATACTGTTCCTTACTCTCCTTACTCTAATGGGAATAATTTTTTTTCATTATTTAGATAGATAGATAGATACTTTATTAATCCCAAGGGGAAATTCACAATATTTACAACAATTTACTATACAGTACATTGGAAAATTTTTTGAGATGCAGCTGTACTAATCTACTCAACCATCAACAGATTTCATTTTGATTTTCTTCTAGTTGTTTATCCAGAGCTATCATTCAATCTGCACTTCTTGTAGTTTATTTGGAGTTTTGTTGTAGTTCTTGTTACATATGCGTTTCTAATGACTCATACTGTATGTTAAATAAAGAATAATAATGAAGAAAGAACAGCATCCAAGGAATGTTTTGACCTTTGTAGCTGGAGAACGGGCACCTGGCCAGATCAGAGGATAGTTCATTACCTGGAAAAGGAGGCCAGTGTAATGATGCAAGCAGATTGGCCAGCAAAGCAGGGAAAAAAATTTCTACCCGGGTAGTATGATTTAATGGATTAACGGAGAAAAGCTGAGGATTGGGAGTGGTTCCATCTCCCATACACTAAGTGGTTGTGGTCCTTGTATGGTAACCTAATCGGTACATCCTCTGGGGTGCTTGGGACTCGGAATCCGGAAGTGCAGCCCTGTCGGGGTTCTTGGGGATCAACAGAGGGCGCTGTTGGGGTAGGACCTTCCTATTTTTTCTTCAGACTGGAAATGTTTCCGTGAGGACACAGAATGACACTGGAAACATTCGTGGGTCTGACTTAAAAGGTGTCTGCTTCTTCACTTCATTGAGTCAGAGTCAGGAGGTAGTGGGCAACACTCAGCGGAGGTAGTAAGGAGGAATAATTGTTGGATTTATTAAAAAACTTTGGCTGATTTCTGGAGAGGTGTTTGTGAAACTAAATACCTTTTATTTTAACACTATGTGTGCTGCAGTACTGTGTCTTGTGTCTGGGGCTCAGTGGTCATACCTTATAGCGCTTGGATTCTGATACGTATCCTAGCTGATGTACCTTGTGTTTGTACTATTCATGATCTCTCTTGATGCAGCTTTCTGTCAAATATTCTTTAAGACTGATTTGTGCAAGTGTGAAGCAATAATTAATATGCCTGTAAATGCCATGAACAAAACATTTTTTGAATCCCATGCATTGCATCATGAGCTAGTTCTTGTTTTGCACTTGTTGCTGCTAGAATTGGTTATGATTTGCTGAGAACAAGAAAACTAGGTTAACAAAATAGATAGAGGTTTAAGTTGTTTAATTACTCTTATTGTTGAGTAACTGGCAAAGATCCTTATCCATGGAGACTTAAAAGACATTAAAAAATGTAAACTGTGCAGACACCCACCAACTTTTCAGCTTCTTTTTCAGTTTTACTGTTTATGGTTCATGCAAATAAGAAACTAACATGCTCAGACTATGTTACATATCTGCAAATGTAATATAGTTTAACTGAAGCACAAAAATTTATATAGGCAATTTTCTTTATTGATGTATTATAAAACGAATGACATGTTATATAAGTAAATAGCAATGTGTTTATATATAATGTCCTGTAAAAAATAAGAAAAGGAAAACTAAATTACAGCCTTCCCAGATTCCTGAGAAATAAAGTGATCAATGGAAAAAGGCAAATATAAGTTCATTTGATCTAGGCAAGCTGGCCATCCTACCATTCCCTGGCTCTTCTACTATGTATTAAAGTACCAGGTAGTGTCCATGGGTTTAGTGGTAATATGACAAGAGATTTACACCAGCTCTGTGTATCATACATTCTACGGTGCTGTTTTATTTCTAGAAGGAATAACATTTTTAAAGTAGTAATACCACTAGCCTCAAGTCTAGCATAAGGAGTAGAGTTACAATGGGAAAGATTTGGAAACCGTTCATCACAAATACTGTTAATTTTTTAAATAACACTCTGCATGACTTGACAAGCCATTTTCAGTGATATTGTTGACTAAAATCAAGGTTCTTCAGTCTCTAATTAAATTCTGAGGTTGTATCAGGATCTAGGCAGTTGTTAAATGCAATTTTATGTTCTTTTTGCTTTCTTTCTTTCTGCTTATGTGTTGTTTCATTTATATTTTAGCACTTGCAGTTTCTTTTGACAGTGACATCGCTGGGTTAACTGTAGATAGTGGTGCTACTCTGCCATATCCGTTAATTGAGGCCATGTTGCATTTAATGGGATAGCAGAAATTAATTACAAAATGTCTGTTCAAGGAAAGCAATGCAAGAATTAGCTTGTCTGGAGCAAACATTTAAAAAAGGGAAAAGAAAGAACAAAGAAATGTACATTTTAGTGGGGAAAACATCAAAAGGCAAAATGAAATATTTAGGCAAAATATTAGTGTAGAGTTTAGTGGGATGTAAGACAAAATAAAATTTTATTGTTTCATGAGAAGTAGGAGTTTAGTGAGTTTGAATGTTTATGAGGAAAGAAAAAGAAACATCTAGAGCTTGGTAGAGAAAAACCAAGTGTCAGGGAGGAAAATCTTTTATTAATATAAGAGATGGGAAAGGAGATGTTTCTGAATCAATTTGATATTATGTTTGTAAATTAAAAAAGTTTAGTGCCTTCTGCTTAAAAAGAATGAGACTTTTACATTTAGAAAAGAAAGGGAAATGCATGAAGCAAACAGTAATACAAATGTCTGGAGTCTTTGATGGTTCAAACAGATGATAGCTTGTGTGTTTAGACCATACACTGACCTGAATGAATGAATGAATGAATAAAGCAGTATAGGTTGTGCCACTGTGTCTTCAGAGTTTAAGGTAGTTTACTTGCAAACTAGACCAGATTCTGCCAGAACAGGTCCTGAACTCCAGCAACCACAAAACATGTTAGGCAGGCCTGAAATGGATGTATCAAGAATGTTAGCCTCCCTGAAAAATTATTATAGGAGCATTTAATCAAAACAAATAAAGCCAACTCAGCAAAAATATAGGAGCTTGTGAAATGTTAAACAGGTGCAGCAAAAGCCTAGACACCTTCCCAGTGATTTTTCTGTGTCTCTAAAGTAATAAAGAAAATATTGTGTTACCACATATCCCTTGGTCCTGCTTGCTTCTAAGGCATATACACCCCTTTCCAAATTTCTTTTGATGAGATAGAAACTGTCCTATGATAGAGTAGATCCAATATTTGTATATTTATGAATATTTGTATAAAAGGAATTTCAGCCTGTTGCTCTAGCAGGGCCACTTTAAATTCCCTATTAATACGTTCTTTCACTTAGAAATTATATTTTCAAAGGCACTGAAAATTATTTTATGGTGCAATTGAAAGAATACATGAAATATTATGTGGAATTACCTTACAGAGTAAGAAGTCCCTGTTTAATGTTTTAATAGAGTAAGAAAACAATGTGCCTTATGTTGATTAAGATTATACTAGAGCAGGTTGTAGATATGTTGCATATACAGTATGAGTGAAAATTGAATGAGTAACATTTTTTATCACACTTAAAGCACAGTGTTAAAGTAAACAGAGAGGAGGACACAGTGTTACTTATTTTAACACACATTATTGCATATCTTTAAGGTGTCAGCTAACCAAATAATTCCTGTTTAAGGGACATAAGCACACTCTTTTTGAAGACCTTATTAACAGGCACAATATCATAATATTTGCTCCTGATGTTTTGAATGAAACATGGAAACATTTATAACATGTAAAAAAAAATTCTAACAATGATAAAAAATATTTTAAGTCTTTTGTAGCTTTACATTAAAAATGCAATAAACAGAACAGAAAGAATTTTATTGAAGACTACTTTATACTCCATCTGGATTCTGAGGAGGAGGAAGTTAGGAGCATGTGCTGATAGAGCGCATTGCTGCACCCACCACATGACAAACCAACTCAGAACCACAGGTTAGGATCCGAGTGCAGCCATGCAACGGGTGACACCTCAGCTTGATTGTGAGAATAAAGAAATAATTTTATTGCTATTATAAGCAACACTGGCCCCATTTTGATTTGGGATAAGATATAACAATTTTAGTGCTTACATGTTCTCTCCGTTTCTACTGAGAGATATTTGGAACTGTGTTGACGAATACTGATAAGGAGTTAGATAATCAAGTATGCATGCTTTCAGTTGCAATGCACTGTTGGAGTGAATCAGGAGCTGTGTCTGTTAACAATGCTTTTATTTTACTTGTCAGTTTACATCCCCATCCATACCTGGTGTCACAAACTCCAGGTGATTACTAAAACAACATGACTGTGAATACAATTGGCTGAGATTAGGTATCCAAAGTGGGTTGCTGGGCTTACTCTCCATGAGAGGGCAAGGAGCTCAGTATTCTGCAAGGAGTTTTGGATTAAGAGCAGCTAGCTTAGTTGGTTTGGGCAGGTAGGGAGAGTATGTCTACAGCTGGATGGAAGACATCACTCCTACCCGTACCTAGGAACCATGGGGTTTGGGGTCTGGCTGCCTGGTGGTGAGACCTATTTTGGAGCTGACTAGTGAGGTCCTTATCTGGACTATTACTGTATGTTGTTTGCACTGCCTTTTGCCATCTTGTGTGCTGCTAATCACTATGTAATCTAATTGGGATAATGTACTCTATTTGGGATAAACAGAATGAAGAAAGTTGTAATAAAGATTACTTTTAAAATCAATTAAACTAAATGACTGTCTTTTGTCACAAATTTGAACAGTTTTTCACCTAAAAATTTGAAAGCATATGCCAAACAAAATTTAGGTCTATATGCCATATTGTAGCCTGTCTGCTGCACCTGTTGAGTAGAATCTATACTAATAAAAGGCAAAGCCCTCACTGACTCACTCACTCACTTACTCACTCATTCACTCACTCACTCACTCACTGACTCATCACTAATTCTCCAACTTCCCGTGTGGGTGGAAGGCTGAAATTTGGCAGGTTCATTCCTTACAGCTTCCTTACAAAAGTTGGGCAGGTTTCATTTCGAAATTCTACACGTAATGGTCATAACTGGAAGCTGTTTTTCTCCATTTACTGTAATGGAGATGAGCTTGAACGCCATGGGGGCGGAGTTTCGTGTGACATCATCACGCCTCCCACGTAATCACGCAGTACATAGAAAATCAGGAAGACCTCCAAAAAGCGCTGAAGAAAACATGCATTATATAATTGAGAAGGCAGCGAAACAATAAGAAGCGAGCGAGTGACATATACAACCATATTCATGAGTTCTGCTACTTCGGAAACAAAGCACGATGTAAACCTAAACTTTAAATTAAGTTCATAGACAGGCTGCCGCTGGCGTTTGTAATTTAGTGCCTGCCCATATAAGGCCGTCCGTCAGCGGCAATCCAATAGCAAACTGCAACTAAATATTCACGGGTGAAGGACTGTGCTTATGCAGAGGAAGATGAGATGGTCAGGGTGGTGTTTGGCACAAACTCAGTGAAACTGCGAGAGAAAGTTTTAAGTGCCAGGACTTCGGTAACATTAAATACAGCCATGGACATCGCACGAGATGGCACCAGCACAGCTGGGAACCTTCGATGCATGTACACCGAGCGGCTCACGTGAACTGACGCAGTGCACAGACAAAAAGCAACAGTTCCAAAGAGCGCTGAACAAAAACCAAATTACACAATTGAAAAGGCAGCAAAAAATATGAAGCGTCTGATACACACAAGCATATTCATAAATGCAGCTACTGCGGAAACAAAGCACACGGTGGAAAAAGTCAATGTCCCGCTAAAGGAAGACAGTGTAAAAAAAAAAACCCGTGCATGCAGTGTGTCAGGTCTCAGATAAAGAAGAAGACGAGCTGTTTATTGATGCAGTAAGAAACGAATCGATGAATGAAACCTGTCATCTTTACAACGATTGACAAACACGGAATGTAACTTGAACACAACACATCCTACAAATACGAACCTGATTGAAAGAAATAATGATAATCTAATCCTTGATGACAGCAACACTCAGTAACACTCACAAAACAAATACTGTATATTGACAGTCATGTTACGTTATTTTTAAAATGTTCCCTTTTCTTTTTCATAGCTTTTTTAACACACTACTTCTCCGCTGCGATACGCGGGTATATATATATGTATATATATACCCCGATCTACATACTCGAATAATGGATACTTTTTTCGCCATCAATGATTGTTTTGGTAAAGCCATACTCAGTGTATTCATTAGATGAACGGTAAAAAGTAAGAGCGAGGGGAGGATGACTTATTGAGGCATGCAGGCTGTAGTGCGCGTCAACTCTATCTGAATTGCGCGATCACATTTGAAAAAATATATCTTTTCAAGTTCTATTTAGTCCATATGTGTCAAACTCAAGGGCCGCGGGCCACATCCGGCCCGGCGTGTAATTATATCCGGCCCGCGAGATCATTTTATATACTGTATTATTGTTATTAATGGCCCGGGTATATGAAGCGCTGGTAACACAATAAACTACAGATCCCATAATGCAGCGCTTCAGCTGCCTTGCCGAACACTTACCGCGTTAATCAAGTCTAGCTTATGATGCTGCAAGTTATTGCGAAGCTAGCCCACACGATGCCGAAGAGAAAAGGTGATTCTGAACATAGAGACTTTAAAAACCGATGGGAGGCTGAGTATATGTTTACTGACATTGCCGGTAAACCTGTGTGTCTCATTTGTGGAGCTAATGTGGCTGTAATTACAGAATTTAATCTAAGACGGCACTATGAGACAAAACATCAGGATAACCTGAAAGACCTGAATGCAATGCAGAAGATACAGAAAGCAGAAGAATTAAATAAGAATCTGACACTTCAGCGGACGTTTTTACCCGTGCACAATCACAAAGTGATTTCAAGTGAAGCTGCTTTTATGGGAGACACAAATGCACCAGTGCAACTTGCCCCACTTTCCCTGTTGCCAAGTAATGTTGAACCAAGTCGTCACTACGGTGTTCCCAAATACGCACTTTGCTGATAAACTGAGCGCACTGAGTTTGCACGGCGCTTTGGTGACTTTGAAGAACAAAAAAAGTCCGTCTACATGCGGCTCGAACCTTGTGCATGTTTGGTAGCACATATCTGTGTGAGAAGCTCTTCTCAGTGATAAAGACTAACAAAACAGCACACAGGAGTCGCCTCACTAATGAGCACCTGCAGTCCATCCTGAGAATCTCCACAACACAGAACCTCACACCAAACATAAACGAACTTGTTGCCAAAAAAAGATGCCAGGCGTCCAGCTCTAAAATGACATATGAGCAAAGACAACTGAATGATTTGATTTGTTATTGCTGAAAGGAACACATTTTATTTATATTTCCAGGTTTTGTTATGCAGCATGTTCATATTTGAATTTGTATAATTTTGACAGGATATATTTTTATGGAGAGCAAAATCTTTTGGGATATTTAAAATCTAAGTTTATTTTTTATATAAAATTACATAAGAGTAAAGAAATTTGAATGTTTGTTCTTTTAACGTTTACTTTATTTCTAACTTGTATAATTTAGACAGGATATATTTTTATGGAGAGCAAAATATTATAAGTTGTTTAAGGTTTGAGTTGATTTATTCAGGAATAATATTCCTGTCTGTTTTTACCATTCCTACCAAAGATATTTCTGTCGACTAAATAAAAATTCCTTCTATTTAAAATTTAAATAGAACTTGAACAGATACGATAGTTCATAATATCCACGCAGACTTGCACGTAAGAGCGGGAGTTATCCGTTTTAACAAGCAGCGTATTGCACTGATACGAAATAGCTGTGTGTGTATATATGTAGATATGTATGTATATGTATATATATGTTTATATATGTGTGTGTGTATGTATATATATATGTATTTGTGTGTATATATGTGTGTGTATGTATGTATGTGTGTATGTATATGTACTGTATGTGTATATATGTAGATATATATATGTATGTATATATGTGTGTGTGTATATATATGTGTATATGTATAGATATGTATATATATATGTTTATATGTGTGTGTGTAAATATATATATATATATTGTCACACACGTGCGCATGGGAGGCAGCTAAAGGGCTTGAGTGAAGGCAGTTCGGAGGCATGCCGGGGTGTGGCAGAGTGCACTGACTCTTTTTCTCCCTTGCCTGTAGACCATTCCCGGGGGATTCCACCTGGCTCTCCTGACATCACTTCCGGGACCGAGCCAATGGAAGTCGGCCACACCAGCTCCAGTCCCTCTGATGTCACGTCCGGCTATGAACCAATGGTGGAAGACCACATGCCAGATCCATATGACCTCACTTCCTGTCTTCCCCTTTAAAACCTGCCCCTTTTCCTTTGTTTCCTCAGTCTTGTTTTGGACTCAGTTGATTGCACTTCAGTGCTGGTTATTTGTTGAAAACGACTTTTGCAGCCAGGATACCACATTATACGGGTGGCTGCCCCAAACCTTTATCTGTCTTTGTCTCGTTTTATTACAATATATATTTATATATATATATATATATATATATATATGACAGCAACACTCATCACTCACAACAGTGACAAAACAATTACATTGACAATCATGTTACGTTATTTTCAAAATGTTTCCTTTTCTTTTTCATTACTTCATTAACACACTACTTCTCTGCTGCGAAGCGCGGGTATTTTGCTAGTACATCTATAAACCACATTCATAGAAGATCAGGCTGATGTTTGTAAAGGCTAAAATTTTTGTGTTAAAGTACAGGCAAGCTACCATAAATTACCTTAGGTTATTACACCAGACTACAACAGCTTTCTTTTTTAGTAAAAATTAGACTAAATTAATTACATTTATAAAATTAAAAAAACAGAAAATTATTTGCTTAATTCAATTCCAGGCTACAAGGAACCAACACTGTACAGCAGAAAATTTAAAATTAACTAAATTCTGTTCAAATAATCCAGAATATGTAGTTTTATTTGTAAGAAAAATTTTTACATGCACCATTAAAACTACATAAAAAATATTTTATCAATATTTTGTTTTAATTATGGTGTATTATTTTGTGGTGCTTCAATGTTGTTTTGTCTGTTTTCTTATGGCTGAAACCTTGCTGATGATGATTGTGAAGTGTTTTATCATCACATATTTTGGCACACTTACAGTGGGAGCCACGTCAAACAGCCGCCTGGAGCATGACAGGTCCATGACAGGACCATGACAGGACCATGACAGGACCATGCACGATCCGTGCACGGAATGTGATCCCCCGCGATGACATAGTTAACGATGCCCCGCCCCATA
This sequence comes from Polypterus bichir lapradei, assembly GCA_026402145.1. NCBI lineage: Eukaryota > Metazoa > Chordata > Cladistia > Polypteriformes > Polypteridae > Polypterus > Polypterus bichir. The sequence goes on along the minus strand of JANRMT010062793.1, from coordinate 24,742,191 downwards.
AACGCCCCCATGCGCTTTCTAAAAAGATGGTTGCAATGCTGTATAATCCCGCCAGATGGAGCATTGACTGCTTCAGTTAACTGCAGTGTCCAGGAAGCCCTATACCGTATCTTTAATATACTGTACAGGCAGTTCTTGTATTGTCAACATACTGTAGTTTCATAAATAGATGACGTGGTAAAAAAAAACCAACAAACCGATTAATAAAACAGATTTGTTAAATCACTCAATACACAACTCATGATGATACGGAAGCGTATTAGGGCCACGGTGAAAAAAAAAATACGGACACAGTGAAGAAAAAAAAATCAAAATGTCGAGATTAAAGTCGACATGTTGACTTTATTCTCGACATTTCCACTTTATTCTCGCCATTTACGTCGAGATTAAAGTCGACATGTTGACTTTATTCTCGACATTTCCACTTTATTCTCACCATTTATGTCGAGATTAAAGTCGACATTTCCACTTTATTCTAGTAGTTTATTTTGTCAGTAGAATGTCGCAAACTAAACATCTTAAAATGAATGTTTAATTTACTAGACTTTCTCAAACCCCCGTCATAAGTTAATGTAGCACATTAAATGCTTTTTATTAAGTGTTCCCCGACCCAGTTTTTAATCTCTATGCGCTTCTTAAACTGACTTCCTCTTGCACACAGACAGCAGACAGC
>JANRMT010062793.1:24654757-24729988 GCA_026402145.1 Polypterus bichir lapradei | reverse complement strand
TATCTATCTATCTATCTATCTATCTATCTATCTATCTATCTATCTATCTATCATTATTTCAACAAGAACACAGTTGGAAATTTGTAAACCAGCCAAAGGGAATGTACAAATCAATGTGTTTCTTCATGCCGGTCCCAAGCCTGGATAAATGGGTAGGGTTACATCAGGAAGATCAATATGCAGACAGCAATGCAGATTTCTATATCAAATCGATCGAGGCCTGGGTTAACAGCGACTGCCACCAGTACTGTTAGCCAACAGGGAGCTGGCGGAAATTGGGCTACTGTTGGCCAAAGAAGGAGAAGAAGAATGTAGAGATGTGTCCGAAGGAAAAAGGAGAGGAGGAATGTAAAGAGAGTGGAACTGAGGGTTGGAACTTTGAATGTTGGCAGTATGACTGGTAAGGGAAGAGAGTTAGCTGATATGATGGAGAAAAGGAAGGTTGATATATTGTGCGTGCAAGAGACTAAATGGAAGGGAACTAAGGCCAGGTAGATCGGAGGTGGATTTAAATTGATTTGAGTCTGTAACACCCAGTGTAAATTTTGGCTACTTGTAAAAGTTAGTGCTTGTTTTTTATTATTCAGTTTTATTCTCTCAATGACGTTCACGTGGTACAACAAACTTGCTTCTCCCTCTCTGAGTTGATTTATCTCCATTATTTTCACTGAGTAGTGCTGTGGCTGATGCCTGCTCAGAACTATTTGTTGTACCGGCAATCAAAGATACAATGTCCTATGACCACTATCAGACCGGACAAAGGCATATCCGTAGCAACAGACAGCTTCTTCACAGCGCTTTCACCAGCTAATAGACTGCTACACTGCTTGGCACCATAAGTAAAATGGCACTTCCACCTGCAGCTAAAGTCACTTCAGTATGTGAGCAATCTATCACGCTATCTATATCATATATTGTATTATATATGCATGTATATGCAGTTTTTCCTTTACTAATGGCAGAAGAGAATAAAAACAAAAGTGTAGGGTCAGATTCAAAATAAGCAGACTGCTCAGCTCAGTCACATTGCATCCACTCTGCAAAGCACCTCAGCATGGAAAGTTTTGACAATCCCAGCATTACAATGCACAGATTTAATTTGATTTCATAGAGACAATAACATATTTTCTCCAAGTTTCCATTCCAAGATCATAAGCAGCAATATTATCAAAATTGCAATGGTGCTGAGTGCCAATAAAGGATTCAGAAGAGAAAGAGAACAGGGAAAGACATGGTAACAGCCAATCAAAAATATTGCCACAGTTACTAAAAGGTAACAGCCAATCAAAAATATTGCCACAGTTACTAAAAATCAATGAAGTACTGCCTCAGCAGCTGCCTTATGCTATGCTAAAACTGAATCTTCAACCTTGACTGAAGTGTTCAGATCAATAAAAATCAACTGCAAACTGAAGGAGAAGGCAGTGTAATGATTTAAAAACTGGAGATATATGTACTTTCTTCCTACTTGTCAATATGATCTTTATTGCAGTGTTTTAAGTTAACTGTTCTGTAGCAAGCAGTGTGAGCTGCCTGACAAAGCATTACGTTAGTTTTGTTCTTTGCAATGACAATTACTTACACAGCTCATGTAAATCTTACACATTACTAAATGTCTTAATGTTGACAAATAATATAGAAATACTTTTAAAGTAGAGAAAGTAGGTCTTACATAGCTTGCAATGTAACATTTAAAGGAAGTAAACCTGAATTTTTTTATAGATTTTATCAGATTAAGGTTCAAGCTTTAAGAGTTAATAGTCTCTTGTGTTGTGATCTGGAGTCTCAGACATGATGGGGAGGGTGTCATAAAAGACAAATAAAAGAAGGCCACAACCTTCACTGGCCAGCCCAGAGGATGCTCACCCTATATATAGTCCATCCCTGTCTCTTTCAACAGGCTGAAAGATAGGAAGCTGGCTTACAAAGTTAACAATATCAAAAAAGTAATATTACCAATGCCCAAAATGGAAGAGAAACAGTCATTCTGGCTTGTAACCAAAAGACAATGAGAATTCTTTAAAAATAAAGATTTCTTTTCAAAAAGGTAAAATATAATAAAATTATTAAAATGAATATGAAGCGTTGCCTTAAAAGTTCAACTAAGCTAACTAGTCCCAATTCACTTATTCAAAGAGAAGAATCCAAGGGTAAATCAAAATATCAAAGCTAAAAACACAACAGGCACAGGGCTCCAAACAACTTTAATGCTCCAATGACTGAGCTCCTCTCAGGGCCTTAAATAGCCAGTGAGAAGGCTCAGGAGTGATGATGTCAGGGTGGTCTAACCTCTTCGAGGACAACCCACAAAACCCAAGAAATAAACTCATATTTAAAGAAATAAAAGAAAAAAAAAAAAACAACATGAACTAGGAGTCACAAAGCACATAGCCCTAAAACAATTCCAATGATGTCCTCTAAAGGGTGTTGTCATCATCAAAATTTGGCTTGTAATAGGAGAAACACAGAGTCTTTATATATAAAAAAGATTTATTCTTTACAAAATGCTCTTCAATAACAAGAATGAAGCTCCTTAGGAGCACAAAGGCAAAAGGAGTTGCATTTAACACCAAAGGCAACCCATTGCAAATAAGTCCCAATACAGATATTAAATGAATTTTCAAAATACAGAGCAGAGGGTCAAAAATCGAGAAATCCAATAAATCAGATAAACATAATAAACTCGCTACTCCCAGGAACGTTTCAAATGAACTGCCAGGCACTGTGGGTGACACTCCAGATTTCTAGGTGGGCAGTTCCTGGTGGCAATTGGCAGGTGGCCCCACCTCTTGGGGTCCACCCATAAAACTTAAGGAATATAACACAGGTAGCTTACATATATAAACAAAATCAATAACAAAGAATAATGCACTGTGGCGGGCGGCTGGGTCCCATGCCCGGCCAGGACGCCACTTCTGCATATGTTCCGGGGGAGCAGCCATGGGCTCCTCAGTACCTCCCCCGGGATGCTTGGTGGCAGCCTCCCTGGGTGACGTTGGTGCCTCAGTTTCCCGCAGGGCTCTATGGGAGATGGAGTTCTCCACAACCCTGTGGGGATCTGGGGTGGCCGCCAGGGGGTGCTGCATGGATCCCAGAGTCTTTATGGGCACCTCTATAGCCCCGCCCAGAAGTGCAATTAGCCACAGGTGATCAAGCACCTGGAGCACTTCCGGGTGGGCTATAAAAAGGGCCAGCATCCACCACTCATTAGCCAGAATCGGGAGGAGCAGTGGTGAAAGAGGAAGGATTGGTTTGGTTGTGTTGAAGTGCTTTGGGATTGTGTTGGGCCTGTGGGACACGGGGAAGGCGTGCCCCATGTCTGAAGAGAAAAATAAAAAGTCTTGTTGATTTTACGCGTGCCTCTGCGTCAGTCTGTGCTGGGTCGAGCACTATATAGCCCCTTTTTTACAGCACATAATCAACAAAAGTAACATTATCATAATCAGCATAAATCAAAGAATGAAAAATGAACAAAAGATACATAAAATATGTTTTTGAATCCCTGCCAGAGAAGGAACACTGGCTGAGGCATAACAGTTACATAACACATTGCTATTTACAGAATTGCCAAATGCGACCAAGAACTGTATATGTAAGTTAGAAAATCTTGGCTAAAGGGAATTTTGTTTTTCATAATTTAAGTACAGGTAACTTTCATTCATCCACTCTTCAAACTCACAAAATCAGTACATTAAAGACATGCATATCCAAATAGGTGTCATTCACATTAATCAATAAATACAATTAAATGTCACCAGAATACAAATGAAAGTATTTTCTCAAAAGCTTCAAAAAGAATTTTTAAATTTGAATGGGTCAATAATTTAAGGTAAGCTTTAGCAAAGGTGTAACATTGGTAATTGAAGAAATCAGGAACAATGTCTGTCCATAAGTACACATTAATTGTATTCATTAAAGGCTGCTCAACTTCTATAAGTGGATTTTAAGCAAAAGAGTTGAAATTGGGTCTAAGGGACAGGTTTATTTTTTAGAAATCAATAAAATTACTAAAGTGATAACCTCAAGAAGTGACATGTTTTGATAGTGTAGTACTAGATACAGAAGTTGAATATTTAATGTAAAATTATCCATCCATTCATATATCCATCCATCCATCCATCCTTCTTCCTAAGCCATTTGTCCAGAGCAAGGTCACAAGGCAGATGAAGCCTATCCCAGTGATTATCAGTTGCAAAAGAGGGACAACACCCAAACAGGGTATCATTCATCGCATTTGAAATCACATGCCTTGTTTTTGAAGAAATCCGAGACCATGCCTATATAAGGCAGAATGCTGGCACAATGGTTAGTTCTGCTGCATCCTAATTTTAGTGTCCTATGTTTAAAATCCTGAGCTTTTTTGCTGCCTATGTACAGTTTGCACATTTTCCCCAAGTCTAAGCAACTTCTTCCTCTCAAGGAACTCTATTTTTCTTCCCATATTCCAAAGACACATGTTGTGTTAGCTGAAGATTTTAACAGGCCCTGTTTGAGCCTGAGAGTGAGAGTGAAGGCCTGAATGGGCTTTGCAATGGCGTTGTGTCTGATACTGTTAGGTTGGACTTTGGCCCTTGGGGTTTGGAAGAACAGTTTCTTTCCTCTCTTTTAGATTTTGGAATATAGATCATTGATTTGGTTGTTGTGGCAGCCTGCCCAGTGTGGCCTGAAATAAGGAGGAAGAGTTGCCTTTAAGAGGGCCAGTCACCCCTTTTTCTTGTAGCTACATTAGCATTATGTTTACCCCTAGAAAAATGAGCCAAAAGCATTGGATTTTTTTTGAACAACAAAAAAATGTTATTATGTGTAACAGAAACATGTAAATACCAAAATATACCAAAATAACATAATTACAATGTCAACTGTTGTAATGATGCAGATTTTGTATACGAGTGTATGCTCTGTGTGATATGTTTTGAAATAGTCACTAACACACATAGGAATTATCTGAGCAGATGTTGAAAGATTTTTTGTAATATTTTAGATATACTGAGAAATTGCTTTGCACAGAACTTAATACCAAATCTTACATGTGATGTACTGTATCCACAAGATGTTCATTGTTACTTATGTCACAATTATGTCACATTATTACTGAAATACAGGTATTTCATAAAGAGTGAAAAACAACACTTATAATTTCACTGAAAATGGATGTCTGCAACAACCAGTTTGTTGACCAATACCACTACTAAACTTGTTTACCCACTATGCCATGCAGTATCAGTAGGCTGATAAATGCTAACATGTCATCTGTAACGACAGGCCACCAGTGACTGCAAATAGCAAATGGTTTATTGTGACTTTTCTGACATTGCTTATTATAGTGGTTCATTTCAACAACCATTTGTTCCACCAAACTATCATCAACATATCGTAAACAGTCCAGAAAATTATGATGAACAGACATCGTTTGACCAAGGGTAATTGTATATAAGGTGATGCAGGATTGCCTGCAGTAGTATGAAGCTGTCACTAAACATGAACATCACTGAAACATGACAGGTTGGAAGCTACCAAACCAGTGTCAGATTCACATACCGTGCCAACCTCTGGTGACCAATTCACATCATCTTTGCTATGACTTGGTTCAGTTTCAGTTTGTTCTAAAACTGGCTTAACAGCTTTTCATTTTCAGTTGTGTTTTGATTAAAAGCTCCACATCACTCATTAATATTGATGAGTTACCATAAATTGACTGAATGCATAGAAATATTCACAATTTGTAGCAGCATGATATTATTTCATTCACTAGAAGGCTGCAGAATACTGTCCTGAGAGTTATTCAAATTTAAGCCTCTTCTAGACTGAAGTGCCCGGTTAAAAAAACCTTTAAAACACCTTTTGCCATATAATACACACGATCTACGCCATGCACAGACATAAACAATACCTTGTTTGAAAGCCACAGGGGTCTACTACACACTCATATGATCACATTGTTACAATACATACAATAAATTTTAATCTGGCATGAAATCTGGCAATTATTGCTAGTATTTTGAAAACAATAGTTGATGTAAAAGTAAAGTTTGTCAAATATAGTAATTGTCACTGAACCCACATAAACAATTAGGGGCCAGAAGTGTCACATTATGCACCGTCGTAAAAAATTAAAAATTAAATTCAGCCTAGTAATTATTCTAAACAAGGAATACCCACATATCATACATCAATCGAAAAGTTCACACTGACCAAAACGTGACAATCGACTCCACAAAACAGCATCATAAATATGCAAAAAAACATACGGTATCCTTACTTATGTCAGGTTGTCCCGAGTAAAATAAGCCATTGCACTTGTCACTTTGTCGAGGCAGCGCTGAGTAATCTGATACAAAGGCACAGCATGGTGGACAAGGTTGACACCTACCATCTGGTGATTCTGGCGGGAGTTGTTCCTGCTCTGTGAATCATACCCTTTCAACCTTCACACCATTGGATAGCCGAGACTGTGGCGTTTCCAATGACACCCAATACGGCTGTGTTTTTTCAAAAGCTGCCGCCATTCGCTGGACATTTCAAGTGTTGTCGTATATAACGTCGCAAACCAACCGCGAATATAGACGTTATATATCAAACATGTCAGCAGATTCTGCTGAATAAAACTAACTCAAGCTCGTAACCATGTGATGAAGCGAAAGCGAGATATTTGGTGATATAGAGCGGCTATGCTTGCCAGCTTGGCATTGGCAATCTGGCACTTCCGGTATGGTCCCTCTGGCTCTGTGGATCATGCTATCATAAACTTTATACTATTGTATAGATGCGACTGAGACGTTTCCTTTGATGTATAACATACCCACATTTGAAAAAAGAAATATGGTAAAGGTGAACAAAATAAACGAAAAGTTTATATGAATATATGTGTATGTGTATGTACTGTATATTGTAAAAGATGGCCGAGACGCCCAGGATATAGAAGGATAGGGGAAGGCAGCTTCTTAAAAGGCACTGCCTCCCCCAAGACGTTAGATTGCAGCTCCCCGGGATTATAGTGATGCCCCGGATTCCTACAGGGCAGTATGGGACTTGGAGTTTGTTATCTCAGCCCTGTTGGGTGCTGTTGGTACCTCCAGGGGGTGCTGTGTGGGACTTGCAGTATATGGGACAAGGTTTTTGCCTAACCTAGAAGTCCTGGCAGACCTCGTGGGCGGAAGAGCGGAAGCAATTCCTGGTAGGCCAATATAAAAAGGAACTCCTTAACACTAGAATCCCTGAAGTCTACGAAAAAACTCATAATCCCAGGCCACCTTAAATTCCTTCACACCTCTCCGTCAGTGGCCTTTTGTTTTGTAAATGTGTCGATTAGCACAATCAGCCTGTTATAAAAATAATCAATAAATAAATCCATTAAAAATCCGATTTTAAAAATGCAGACTAACTACTCCTGATCTCATCCCACCTCCTTCTCTTTCTCCCCGGCTCACTCATTGCTCGGATAGCCAGCGTAAACTCCACAGCCACGAGCTTCTTTTGGCTGACCTCCGTCTCGAGACTTCATGGCCAGACTGTTTGAGGTCAGCTCTCCTCCCCTCTTCCTTCATGCTCATGTGGTCGCACCTCGGAAGCCTAGGGAGTGCTCATGCCTTGCTCGCCACACTCCACCCGAATGTTCAATGGGGCATACTAGCCCCTAGAGCACCACAGCTAACGCTCCTTCATAGGACCCCAGCTCGTGCTGTCTCTTCCTACCAGGTGGCCAGATCGTACTTCCCAAGCCTGCCTTTCATGTCCTTTTAACCTCCTTCACTTTCATTCCTTTTCTTTGCTAGTCCCATCTTTGATTTCTCCCCTTTTCCTTGTGCTAACCCATATTCATACCCTCACGTCTCCATGGGAGCAGCGCCTTAATCACACGCCGCAGGAAGCCAATGAAGCAATCAAGAATAAATGCACCCGCACCAGGTGCGACTCACTCCAGCTACCTCATTAATTCCCCGCGATCGTGCAATCGCGCCCACAGAGAGCGACAGGGCTTTATGGATTTAAAGCTGTCTCATTTTTTTTTTTAAGCCGTGGACCCACTACACCTCAACATACACTATCAGATCTAGACACTAGAGTGGAGAGTCGATTGTGTACTGACATGTCTATAGCTGCAGGTGGAAGCTGCTGTCGCACTTTTCGTAAGTGACCTTCTCCTGGAAAAGGAGTCGCATGCCAAGCACAGGAAACTCTGCAGTCTACTTGTGACTTTAGGGAGATAAGTAAATAAATCAAGGTAAACAGGTAAATAACATTCGATGTGGCTTTTATATAAGTAACATATAAATGTTTTTCATATAAAGACCATCAAAAAACATAATCACAAACAGAACCTTGCACAATACCTTGGGGAGCTCAGCATGCCCTGCTGTTTTGTTGAAGGACATACTTGTGGCAGATTCACTGGCAGGACAAAGCCCGACCTCTTGCTGCATCCAAACGGTACCATCTTTTGCCTTTACGCCTGGTGCAGTTGCGTTGTTCTTATGTGTGAGTGGACGTTTCTTTCAGGGAGGTCTTTTCTTCTCTTTCTCCGATGTAGAAACCTCATCCTCATCTGAGTTCACCTCTGTTATAGCACGTCTTTATTTAACAAAAGCAGTGTCAGATCAGGGGGAGCATGAATATGACTGAGAGAATAAAACTGAAACACAAATAAAAAATGCCAACCTTTACAAGTACCATAAATTTACACCGGCTGTTACAGACTCAAATCAAATGTACGTTTTTATTGTATAATACCGTGTTTCCCCGAAAGTAAGACCTAGCAGTAATTTCTGATGTACTGCTAATATAAGCCCTCCCCCGAAAATAAGACCTACCGCTAATCCGCCATTTTTGCATCTGTCCTGAGAGCTGCCATATTTAGCCTAGAAGCTGCCCTGGTTACAAGTAGTTAAAAGAGTAAACATTGTCTTTTGTCCAGCATAACATCGGATAAATATTTTTACCCCCAGACAAGATGAGTGCAAAAAGAAAGAGCTACTCCGTTGAGTACAAAAAAGGGATCATGGAAAATTCCCAGGGAAAGAATCTAACAGCTTTTTGCAAGGAGCATAAGCTGGATCTCCACATGGTACGAAAATGGAGTGCAGAGTATGACAACCTCAGTCACAAGATGGATGAGGGACATGCTAAGAAGCGCAAGTGTGGATCAGGTCAGCAACCATTATTTACTGAGCTGGAAGACATTATTTGTGAATGGATTGCTGACAGGAGAGCAAAGGCTTTGGTTGTGTGTAGGGCTGATATTCAAGCATTTGCTCTTGCAATGGCACCTCACATACCGGCAGAATTAGGCCCAGCCAATTTCAAAGCATCACAACACTAGCTGAATGGCTTCCTTCGGCAATATGATTTGTCTCTAAAAAGATCAACAACACTGTTCAAGCTGGATGTCACTGAAATTATTAAACGTGCATTAGCATTTACAGTAAGTCTTTTGTTGACAACATAGACTTTACTAAATACTAGCTCTCCAACATGATTGCTATGGATGAAACTGCAGTGTATATGGGTCAAGGATCTCAAATGACAATTGATTAGAGGGGTGCCTCGTCAATCTACATTCCCTCCACTGGTTACGAAAGTGCACGGGTGTCCTGTATTTTGGCAATTCGTCTGGATGGAAAGAAGGTCCCACCTCTTATCATCACTAAGGGCAAAAAAAGAGAAGACTGACTATGTTTCAGGTATTTATGTTTTTGAAAGGCATGGTGCACTCAAGCCGTTATAAGAAAGTGGGTAGATTTAATGTTTCAACGTGTTTTGCGAGGTGCCCAAGGAGGTCTGCTAGTCTGGGATTCTGCTAGCACTCACCGCGCTAAAGACATGAAGAACTTCCTTAAAGAGAGAAGAATAGATCAGATAATGATTCCTGCAGGAATGACAGCCTATCTCCAGACACACTTGACATTGCAATAGACAAGCCATTCAAGGACCATTTGTGAATAGAAGTCAATGATTACATTGAAAACAGAATGGATAGAAATCAGCGGGGGAACTTGGTGAGGCCTAAGCTGCAAGAGGTGGTGACTTAGATGAAAAATTAATGGGATAAAATCACTGAAAGCTGTGTTGCCAATGCACTACGAGCAGGTTACCTGGACAAGAAGTGTTCATTTAAGGAGAGCAGTATTGCTGCACATGAGAGATTTGGGACATTAATTCTAAAGGAATTATAGTCAAAAGAAATTCAGGAAGAAATTGCAGGTTCAGATATGGAGAGTTATGATGATATTCTAGAAGAAGATGACATGATTGTATTTGAATAAATGTAGAAGCAGTTAACATACGGTAGTTTGTATAACATGAATACATGTTGATTGTTAAACCAGAGTTAACATAGGAGGGAGTGCCCAAGGGAGTCCGTGATACTGGTAGCGCTGCGCTAGCTGGGGCTTTTGGGGTGTACATTTTTCCTGCTGCGGTGGGTGAGTGTGGAACAGCTTTCAACCTCGTTTTTTGCTTCTTCTCGTTCTTTGTGGTCGGCGTGTAGCTGTGGGCTTTTGTTTCCTGTTGGGGAGGGGTGCTGCATTTCACCTTTTTTTAGGCGAGAAAAATCTTTTCTCATTTTTGAAGGGGTGAGGTGCGGCGTTTCTCCCCAGCGGGAGGCGGGGGTTCATGGCCGCACGGTGGCCACAGGGATCGAGGACGGCAGGAGATGGGGTTGAAACTTGGGGCACTACCTCGAGTGTAAGTTGTTCTGTGCTTGCCTGCCATTGCGGGATAGGTGTGTGCTCCGGGGGATCCGTCCTGCGCGGCGCTATTGCGGATTCTTTTAGGTACCCCCTCGTACAGTAGTTTGTAGAACATGAATACCGTACATGTTGATTTGATTGTTGAACAGGCATTAACGTACCAGTAGTTTGTACCGTATAAATGTTGAACAGGAATAAATGTACTTTACTTTTTTGAACTTCAATAAAAATAAGACCTACCCGAAAATAAGCCATAGTGCATTTTTTGGACCTAAAATTAATATAAGACACTGTCTTATTTTCGGGGAAACACGGTAGTAATAATAAGAGCAGCTCACTACTCAAAATGGTAACTCTGAGAAGAGTTCAGGATTGAACCCACAACCGCTTGATTATGAGGCACCAGTTCTTACCAATGCACCACCCAAGTGCTTGTGTCAGCATTGTACCCTAAACCGATTTATTTTTCTTCGGTTATGTTCTTAAATAAAAGCACACTTGTTTTGTTATATGTGTATCTTTTGTGAAAGTATTTATTTGATATTTGGACTTCAGTCTTTTATTTCTAAGAGAGAGACTCTGACAGCTGGTAAGTGCAACACCCAAAAACTCCTTTTTTATTGTTTTCTTTTTTTTACACTTTTCAGACCAAAGCAATCAAACTTATCTCACAAAAAACAGACCTACAGTACATGGCTGCATAATCGAACCCTGTAATTCAATTATAATACAGTGCATGTATATGTAACATTTCTCCCCCCTCCCACCAACAGCAAAGAAATCTAAGTATATAACAGAACAAAATCATGCAAATGTCCATGGAGATGGTTCCTGGGGCTGAATAACAAGCTCTGCTTCATTTTGTGCTACATCAGGCTGGATAACAGAGTCACCCAGCCATGTGTTTGGAATGGCCAAAGAATTTGCATTGTTTTTGTCAGCAGGATGAAATTCTACAGTAGATGATGGTGGTGACACTTTTCGAAGACATGTGGCATTCCACCAAGACCCATCAGCAAAACCAAATGTGGCTGGGCCAAGCTGTCAGGTGACTAATACGGGAGAGGACCAGAAAAAGGCCATTTTGTTATTGCGATGAGGCTTCTGAACTCTTATCCAATTTGAGACTGCTACGATGACCTCCTTGACCCGTTTTGATTGATCAAACCTTTGTTTCATTCTGTGTTGCTGTCTGGTGACAGAGTGCTTAACGTGAGGAATTGAAGGGAGGGCATAGGGCATACTCTGACCAAAAAAAGGACAAATTCTGTCTATAGTTGTGCTATGCTCTGTAGTGCAAGAGGGTATTAAGTAGAGCCTGATCAAAAGAACACCCTTATGTCTGGTGTGCCCTAAGGCCATTTTTTAGTATTTGGTTAAAATGTTCCCCTCCTCCATTGGACTGTGGATGGTAATATACAGTGCGAACATGCTGAATGCCTTTTGATTCCAGAAACAAGGTAAATTGATTACTGGAGAACTGAGGCCCATTGTCCATAGTAATTGTCTTAGGGAGACCCCAGTGAGAAAACAGTGATTCCAGAATTTTAATGATGACATAGTATGTGACTGTGCCAGCTGCAGTAACCTCTGGCCATTTTGAGTGTAAGTCATACACAACAACCAAATACCGCTGATGGTGGGGGACACCATGAATTTCTCCTGAGCTGTCCATCTGTATATGTTCCCAGGGTTGGGTTGGCCAGGCAATAGGCTGCAATGGGGGAGGGCCTGGAGACCTGTCTTGCCACTTACCAGACAGGCCACACAATCTTTAACCAGTCTCAATGTCCCTGTCTGTGCCAGGCCACCAAAGCAAGTCACAATATCTCTGTCTTAGTTTCACTATACCTAAGTGACTCTTATATGCTATTGACAACACATGTGCACATGGCGCATTTGGAACCACAGCACAAAACCCTGGTGCCACACAAGAACCATTCCAACAGGAGAGTTCTTCTCTCACTCTAGCAAACAGTAACAGATCCTCACGCACCATGTTAGGCCAAACATTCCGGATAAAGTGGCATACCTGGGATAGTACTGGGTCATGTTCAGAGGCCTCCTTGAGTTCTTGGAGAGATATTGTGGTCTGAAGAGACATGTGCATCATCTGGACAATATCAAGTTCTATTTGGTCAGAGTCAGAAGGCTGGGCTGAAGCCGTAACTGAGTGAAACAGAAGGTCTGCAATAACATTTTCACGCCCCGGAGTGAACTGGAGAGTAAAGTGGTAGTGGTGAAGACGGTCAGACCAATGATGTAACCTCAAAGGGCGGTGTCCAGTGCCAGTTGCCAAAAGCAGGATAGTGAGAGTGTCGGCCATACAGGTAAAGGTGCCATCTCTCACATGCCAGTGCCTCATATTCACTCACCGAGTATTTCCGCTCTGTTTCAGTTAGGGTGCGAGAGGCAAAAGCTATGGGCTTCTCCACTTGACCCTGACTTTGTGACAGCATGGCCCCACTGCTATAGCAGATGCATCACAGGTGAAAAACGTGAGGCAAGAGATGTCAAAGTGGGCTAGAATCGGAGGGGAAGTAGCTGTGATTTCAGGAGGTGAACAGCCTTGGCAAAAGCAGGAGACCACACCCACGGCTCATCCTTCTGCAGGAGCTGGCGCAATGATGCAATAGTAACAGAATACTGGGACACTTCAAATAATAACCGGTCATGCCCAGAAAGGAAGCCACCTCAGCTGCAAATGTAGGCACCAGAATGGTGTGGATCAATTTGATTGGAGTGGAGATATGCCAGTAGCTGATACATGAAATCCAACAAATTCTATCTCTGGCAATGCAAAGACACACTTCTCTGCATTCAATGTGAGTTTGTGTTTAGACAGAGCCAAAAAGACCTTGTGAAGACGTTTGTCATGAATAGCAGCGGTGGGCTCATGTACAATGTCATCTAAGTATATGACCGCTCCAGGGATGCCAGCAAGCACTGAGGACATGACTTTTTGAAAGCTGCTTGGTGCTGAACATAACCCAAACAGTACTCTTGTAAGACAAAACATGCTATCATGTGTCACAAAAGCTGTGAGGTCTCCACTGCTGGGGTGGAGGGGCACTTGCAAATAGCCTTGCCTAAGATCCAATTTAGAAAACAAGATAGAACCATAAAACTATGGCGTGACTTCTTCTGAAGTGGGAAGTGGATATTTGTCTGGAATTATTGCTTTATTTTATTTATTGGAGACCCATGGGAAGGCGTTGACTGGTTCAGTGGTACCAGCTGCTAGTAGCTGCCGCAGCTCAGTGGTCACCCCATCTCAGAAGGCAAGTGGGATACTTCGGAGTGGCTGAATAACTGGTGTGAAAATGGGGTTGAGTAAAGGCTTGTGAGTGTAGGCAGTGAGGGAACCCAAACCTGTGAAGAGTCCTGGCCATTTTTGTAGTTGTGGTGAGGTTAACTGCAAGATTTGCATACCACTTTTATCTAAGACGGAAAATCCCAGGGCAAGAAACAGATCTAACCCCATTAGATTCACCCCTTTTTTGTAACATGAAAGCAAAAATTAGGCAGAACATCTTTGCCATACTGAACAGTGAGACAGACTCAGGGAGATCCGAGAGTCCCCATAACTATTGGCAGTAGTGGTAGGTGGAGACAAGGACATAGAACTGAAAAACTGTTTATATTAGTGTATATTTAAGAGGGACATAAGTTGATTTATGACCGGAAGTCCCGCCCCCAACCACCTGTTCGGCCCCCCTCCTTGCCCCTCCCCCAACCACCTGTTCGGCCCCCCTCCTTGCCCACTCCCCCAACCACCTGTTCGGCATCCCTCCTTGAACCCACCCACCCCCAACCACCTGTTAAGCCACCTGTTCGGTCCTCCTTTCTGTCAAGGGTAATTTGATGGATGCCCCCACCCCTTGAACCCCCCGCCCCCCTGCATGGCCACCTGTTCTGCCCCATCTCACTAGGGCAAGTCCAGACATGCCCAAGGTCTGCCTAAGCCCCGCCCCCCCTTGAACCCATCACAAACCCCCACTCCCCTTCCTAAGACAAGTTCAGGCATGTTGCAGCCGGACCCTGGACAAGTTCAGGCATGTTCCCGGACTG
This sequence comes from Polypterus bichir lapradei, assembly GCA_026402145.1. Classification (NCBI taxonomy): domain Eukaryota; kingdom Metazoa; phylum Chordata; class Cladistia; order Polypteriformes; family Polypteridae; genus Polypterus; species Polypterus bichir. The sequence goes on along the minus strand of JANRMT010062793.1, from coordinate 24,715,232 downwards.
AAGGGCCTGCCTAGGCCTCCCGGACAGGCAGCACCCGATGTCTGGCCCCTCCACTTCCTGGGTCACTTCTAAAACTGGTGTATAAAAAGCGGTGCATTTTCCTCAGTTCTAAACACTCTGTGAAGAAAAAATGGAATCTATGACCAATGCCCCAGTGAAGCGTCAGGTTCACAGGGTCTATTCTAAGGATCATTTGAAAAGGGTTAAAAGATGTTTGGTTCCCGAGTTTCTTCAAGCTGAAGCGGTCGACGAGGATCGGGTCAAGTTGTGCGAAACAAGAGTAGAATCAGGAGAGGACGATAAGGAAAACTGTCCTCCGCCTGTAGTATTCAAGGACTGAATTCTGCAAGCTGAAGCGACGGCCCGGTAACGGACTAACTGGTCTGAAACATCGTTCGAATCGAGCGAGGTCGAATTGTAAAACCCATCTTTATTTATGCCACGCCCCATCCCTCTTACCATAAATACTCAGTCTGTCAGTCAACGGATCCAGACGAGGGATCAGACCATTTCAGAATTCGTTGAAGCTTTTAAAAGCTCCCTGCATATCGTCAGCTTCGGACTCTGAAATGATGGAGGTCGGCGTAACATCCTCAGGGTTTCCGCCTAAGACTTCAAAGACTTCGGCTTCAAGACCTGAATCTTACCAGTTCTATAACTCTGTCCGGATGGATTGCATTCAGGACCACCAAGAATCTGACCCGCGTTATTTTACTATACGTACTGATTACACTCTCTGGTCAAGAGACCTTGAGACAGACACCGGATTCCAGTCTCCTTGGTCGACGAGGGCCTCACCCGTCACAGCCAATGGTGATCAGCCGGACACGGTCGTCTCCGTTAATGGCGATCAGACGGAAACCTCTCACCTAGCTCCAGGGCAGCCTTGGGTGCACAAACAAGTTCCCCAGGAACCGATGTCGATCGGACTTTCTGAGACAAATATGGATTGCCCTGATGGTGTACTGCCTGAAACCTGGAAAAAGGCCCTGCAGCTTGTTAAAGGTCTGATGACGTCTCTGTTGGACATTATTGTCTACTACGACCAGAAAAAAGAATGTCAGGGCTGTGGTATAAATCACCCTGCCCAGGTAAGGCATACCTGCCTCTTTGAACCTGAAATCACCTACCGTCAAGGTCGCTTTCAGAAGATTCTGAAGATTTTCCGTAAATATTGGCTGAAACGACTAGCTGTGAAAGTTCTCGGGTATTTTAATATTCTACTGCCGATTCCCAAAATATGTGTAGTGATTGAAAAGACTGTGGATGAATTTGAAAGTACCAGCTCTATTTATGATACTGTAATGCAGTCATTTTATGAAATGGATGAATACTCCTACTGTGTAACACGCCGTGTGGCAAATGAGTTTTGTAAGCGTAATATTAATCATGAGGGCCATATGAATCTGTGGACAAAATATGACCTGGAATTTGATGATATGATAGAGCTGATGGGTCTTTCTGAGCCTGAAACTACAACCGTCTGAAAAATTCAGACTCCTAAATAAAGGTTTTCTAATTTTGTAACTGTTGTCAGTGTCTGTTTTATCACCGGCGATGGAGCAGGTCTTGGAAAAAACATATTATAACTCTGAGAATCCCGGGTCTTTGGGGGGTAAGGATTCCTTGAAAAGAGCTCTCTCGCAAGCAGGTCACCATATTGGGTCCCAAGAAGTGGCCGATTGGTTATCCAGGCAATACACCTACACGATACATAAACCGGCCAGAATCCATTTTAAAAGGAATAAGGTGTATGTTTCCAATATTGACGGGCAATGGCAGGTCGATCTGGCGGATATGACAAACCTGGCCGAGTATAACTGAGGTTACAAGTATCTACTGACTTGTATAGATATTCTTTCTAAATACGCTTGGGTCAGGGTTCTGAAAAACAAAACGGGTAAAGAAGTAACCAGGGCTTTTCGAGAAATTTTGGAGGAAGGTAGAGTACCCATCAAACTTCAGACGGATAGTGGTAAAGAGTTTCTCAATCAGGAATTTCAAAGCCTGATCAACAAACACGGAATAAAACATTTCACCACCACTAGTGAATTAAAGGCTTCAGTGGTGGAGAGGTTCAATCGAACTCTGAAGACCAAAATGTGGCATTATTTCAGCTCCCGGAATACCCGGTGCTATCTGCCGGGGCTACAGGACTTGGTGAAATCTTATAATCTCAGCTATCACCGAGGTATAAAAATGGCCCCTGCCAAAGTGAATAGTTCCAATTCTTGGAAAGTCTTTAAAAACTTATACGGCCTAACTAAAACCAAAAGAAATCTAAAATATAAATTCAAAGTCGGCGATACGGTCAGAGTGTCGAAATCCCGGAATCCTTTTACCAAGGTTTACGAACAAACCTTTTCAGACGTTTATTTACCGTTTCTGAACTAGTCCCCAGGGATCCACCCGTCTACAAGCTCAAGGATTATGACGGCGAAGACATTATAGGCTCCTTTTACGACGCAGAGTTACAAAAGATTCAAGGTACGGACGTCTTCAGGATTGAAAAGATTTTGGCGAAAAAAAATATCCGTAGAAAAAAGTATATTTTGGTGAAATGGCTCGGTTGGCCCGAAAAGTTTAACAGTTGGATCCCTGAAAGCTACGCGCAAGACATTAAATACTGAGAATCAAAAATAGTATTTCATTCGCTGTCTGTTCACAATGGAGAGAAAAAGCTTTTATGTTGTACTACCCAGCAATTCTTCCCAGGATGTTTTCCCTAATAATACCATCGCCGAATTTACCGTCAAATTAGCCGCCCCAATCGACCTACAGGGCCCCTGGGAAGTTGGATTGGCTGAAATTCAGTATTCGCACACGTGGAACACCCTAGACAAACCGGATAATGACTTTATGTTGGTGAATCCTCTAATAGCTAAATTTTATACTATTCCAACGGGCTATTACTCTAGCGTCGAGAAAGTGGTCGACAAGATGAATGAAGTGGTAATGAAAGATTCAAAATTCTCGGAGTCCCGTTCAGTAGACCCTACGTACTTCCACTATAACACTCTAAAGCGTAGATTCTATTTCTCAAATACTGTGAAGGATGAAACTCTGCATGTCAAGGGACAATTAGGTAGGATTCTAGGAGCTCATTCGGACACAACTATTGGTCTGGTGAATGAAGCTCCTTACCCCGCGGATATCAGAGCGGGGTTTTATTCCTTGTACGTCTACAGTGATATTGTGTCTCACCAAAGAGTCGGAGACAGCTACGTCCCTCTCTTGAGATGCGTACATATTGAGGATGAGATGAATAAGATTACCACAATCACCTACGACAAGCCGCACTACGTTCCGGTCAGCAAGAATCAGTTTGATACTTTGACCATTGAAATAAAGACGGATCAGAACAAAGCGGTTCCATTTCAGTTTGGCAAGGTCATAGTCAAGTTACATTTCAGACCCTCCAAGAGGTGTATACACGACTAATACAGAGATGAGATCTTACCTGGACCCTAGCCCTTACGTGCATTATTATGAAGCCCAAGCCGGTAACGGGCTCCCCGGGTTCTCTGGGGCCCCAGTGATGTACGGCTCTGGGATCGGTGGGATATTTCGAGGGCTATTTAGAAGAGCTTTGCCTCTCTTGAAAAGAGGATTTGAAATTGTCAAACCACACATTAAATCAGCCGCTAAGAATATTGTCAAAGACATGGTGGCTGGAGCCATGTCAGGAGCAATGACTCGAGGAAACGAAGAAAATCAAGCTGGGGCGGGTCTAATGGTGATGAGGAAAACTAAACGTAAGAGACCTCCTGGGTCACGAGCAGCCACGATCATCAAAAAGACACGCCGTTCAGCTTTTACTTCATTTTAATCTCTCCGCTGCAAGGATAAGTCCCGTGCCCGCAGAAAAAAGAAATCGATAAACATTTTTTAACTCAAAATGTCTTTCGTTCAGCGAATGTCTCAAGAGTGTGTGAAATCTGAACTGGACTTGTTTACGGTACCCTATACTCAGACTAGTGTAGAAAAAAGCATCTACGTCGAGGTCCCCACTCTCTCAGCTCTATCTGAAGTCGCCCCGCTGGAGTTTCTGATTACCGGGACTGGGGAAGACTACTTGGACCTGAATAACACGCTTCTACACGTCCGATGCAAAATCATCAATGCCGACGGAACTAATCCACCCCCGGTGGCCAAGGTAGCCTTTGTTAATTATCCGATAGCCGCTTTATTTTCACAAGTGGATGTAACCCTGGGAGATCGCTTAATATCACAGAGTTCCAACCTTTACCCGTATAGGGCCCTTTTTGAGGGATTGTTAAATTACAGCAGTGAAACTCTCAAGTTCCAATTTGGTACGGGTCTTTTTTACAAAGACTCGGCCAACGAACATGAAAACACAACCTTGGACGGACCGAATGAGGGGTTCAAAAAAAGAAACGGTTATACGGCCCAGGGTAAGACAGTAGAACTCCTCGGATCTATTCATTCCGACCTATTTTTTCAAGAAAAATTAATTCTAAACGGAGTGGACGTCAGAATAAAAATGGAGTGGAGTAAAAATGAATTCTGTCTGATGTCCGGAGATGCCGAGTGTTACAAAGTAAACATTTTATCCGCCGCTCTTTTTGTCAAGAAAGTTAAAGTTTCAGCGGCGGTGAAATTGGGTCATGCACACGCTCTCACAAACGCCAACGCCAAGTACCCCGTGGAAAGAGTGAATATGAAAGTTCTCAGTTTACCGGCCGGGATACGGGTGAGCAATCAGGAGAACCTGTTCTTGGGACAATTACCCAAGTACGTGGTCCTAGGCATGGTGGATAATGATGCCTTTTCTGGGGATTACGCCAGAAACCCCTTCAATTTCATGCATAACCATGTGGAATTCCTGGCCTTGTATTTGGACGGAGAACAGATTCCCGCCAAACCATTTCAACCCAATTTTGCTAATGACACCACCGCTCGAGAATATTACAACCTTGTGTTGGCCACCGGAAAGCACTTGAAGGACCTGCCTCTAGCCATCAGTCGTTCTGAATTCTCCAAAGGTTACACCCTGTTTGCCTTTGATTTGACTCCCGATCAAGAATGCGGAGACCATTTCTCATTGATGAAAACTGGGAACATGAGATTTGAAATCCGCTTTCGGCACACCCTACCCAATACTGTGAATCTAATAGTGTACGCGGTCTTTGACAACATTATTGAAATAAACCAGAGAAGAAATATACTTTATGATTATTAAAAAGCATGAACACCTTGCAGATCAACGAACTCATATCCAGTAATCCGTACACAGAAAATCTGTTTTACGGAGTGTTGGTGTGCGACGAACTGCCTAAAAAGATACTTACGGAGCTCCCGACCATGATCATCGTCAACACTCACCGTCAAAATCAACCCGGAGAACACTGGCTGGTGATACATCTCAGAGAAGAGGGAACTGGAGAATTTTTCGATTCCTACGGAACCCCACCAGACTTTATCTATTTTCCTGAGGAAATATACAGCTTTTTAAACAGAAACTGTAAAGAAATTACTCACCATACCCGGCAGCTTCAAAGCGGGTTTTCCACCGTCTGAGGGTAACACTGTATTTTTTTCCTGCATCATAGAGGAAAAGGACGCTCTTATCAAGAGGTCATGAACCTGTATTTTAATGAAGTCACCAAGAACGATGATATGGTTCAAAATGTTGTCAACACCTTGTCTAAGAACAGTTCTAGAAGCTATCAGGATCATCCCTGTATGCAAAGTTCTATGCCCTGTAATTATCTTAATAAAGAATAGGCAAACTTTGTAATCAAATATAATATTTTATTAAACAAAAATATAATTACATTTCAATAAGGAATCCATTCATTCTTTTTGCGAGATCTGGTTTTCTTGCCAACAGGTGTGTCGGAAGCAGACGTCACGGCAGCAGAGGCAGAAGCCCCGTCTGGGGAGGGTGGTTTGAAACTCTCTAGAAGTTCTCTAGTATCCATGTTTGGTATGGCCGAAGTCGGAATGTTCAATCCGGCCAGGGCCTTAATAAATTCTTTCCACCCCCTAGGTCTCCGATAGGACGGTATGTTGTGACGGGCGGTTAAGTTCCGCATTAGATCGACCATATTCGTTCCCGGTAACGGTTCTCCACGAAACACAAACTCTTCCAAGCCATTCCAATAGGTTGTATTAGGGTGATGCAACATTTTCTGTAAAATTATTTCAGTATATTTCTTTGATTTATCCGGAGCACTTTTCAAAATCTCGTCATACACCCGTTATTCTGGGGTACTAGGCGCATCTTTGAGCGCCTCTGGTGGCACCTCCTGGCTCTTGACAGGCATCAATAATGTCAGAGAACCGGTTTCTTTATCCGCTTTTTTCACAAAGGTAAGGTATCTTTGCAAGATGGTTGTATAAAGATTTACTTTTGCATCGACGCTCAAGTCATCGCGTTCAAGTATGAGTTTCATTTGTTTATCCAGTTCACTTTCCGTAGCGCTTAGAAGGTCGTTGGAAGGTGGGGGTTTCTGTTGCCACTGAGCCATTTGTTGTTGAGGGACCAGGTACATCTTGCGCGTGTATTCCATATTTATACTCTCGAAGCTATTAAACTAGTAATGAAAGGAATGGCAGCGCTTAACAGGGCTCCGAGAAAACCTCCTTTCTGATTTAAAAGGACTTTTTTCTTTTTAACAGGTAGTTTTTTATCACATGCCGTCTCTTTTTCAAATACTCGGAAAATCGCACGTCTTTATCTTTTCACGACGTACACCGCAGGCCAATCGGGAGGAAACAAGCCAGTACGTAAGCGAAATTCGTCAGGCGTCTGGGCTTTCAGATCCACCAACAGATAACCGTAAGGGTGTCGCGTAGCGTCCTCAAAGGCCTCCAAGAAAAATTTCACCCTACCGGGGTACATTTGCCGCGCTAAATTGGTGATTTGCAGCTTATCTCTCGGAATTTTAAAAAGGGTGATGTAATTGGCATTCAGATTTATCGTTCTACTTTTCTTGCCTTGAAAAAATAAATTTTGGACCAAGTAAATGATGGACAAATTCCTGTGATGAGTATATTTTGTGAAGGCCCTCTCTATCTCTTGGCTATGGCTTGCCTGTTCCATCAAATCGTCGATGATCACCAAGTTAACTCGATCAGGCGGCAGTAGTTCATCGTCGCTTAAGGAAGCAGGTAACCCCTCCAAAAATTTGATTTTGGGAAATCGGGCTAATAGTTCGTAGTACAGAGGCTGCCAACAGCTATAAAACCAGACTATATTGTCAGGGCGACGAGAAAGCACATGGTCTGTGTGTTCCAAAAGCTTTTTCACATAATGCGATTTGCCCGAACAGGAGGGTCCCGAGACTATTTTTGAGAACGGGTGTTGAAGTCTTACATCAAAGCCCCCTTTAATATCCATAGGGTAGAGATGTGAAATCGGGCAAGAGAACCCTTTTGTTGTACAGCACTCCGAATCTCTTTCTGAGTGGACGATTTTGCAACGTCAGGGTCTTTTTGTTCCTATGAATCTGCGTACCATGAACGGTTATTTCTTTTGTGAGATCGTTTTCTACAAAACTAGAGCACTAGAGCCATTAACGAATATAGGTTTACCTCTTGAACCGTTTGGTGATTGAGAGTAATACCCTTTACTTTCATGCAGACCTTGCCTTTGAACGTTTTGTACGCGTACGTTTTTGGACCCCCAGAAACAAATTCTTCTATGTAGTCATCAGGATCTAGTTCGCTGGTGAGTTCGCCCAAATAGTCGCCGAGCGGTGGTGTGTACTGTCCGGGCGAGGCTGTGAAGATAATGGAATCTGTATCATGATACAGAATCCTCGGCCCTAAACGATCCAGCAATTCGTACAATTCTAGCCGGCCATAGGCCGTGGTGAAAGCGGCGATCACCACATTGACAGGGCCGGGTAGAACGTATCGGTCATCCGCATACCTCCACTGCACCTGAGCGATTTCGTCACTGACAAAGTCAAAATAGGAGACCCAATACGTGTCTGAGAACAGGTAATCAAAGAATTCTTGGGTGTGTTTAACAAACGTCGTGGTCAGTTGGTTAGGCTTCTGACCGAATTTTCCCCAAAGAGAATTCAGAAATAACTTGGAAATTTGTCTCTTGGCGGGATTGGAGGCTATGTTTTCACGCTCCAATAATACGCCTTCTTTTAAGAAATAGTCGTCAACATAGCGCTGCCGGGACGCTTCGTCCACGGCCCAAGATGGCCATCCAGAGGCCTCCTGTTTGCCTTTCAGATGAATTTTGATGTAATCGGAAAATAAATCTGCGGTACTCTGTTCGTAGTGCCATATCTCATGAATTTTTAAAACTTTGTACCCTTTATCTAAGGCCTTGAGTATTTCGACGCTGCACCAGGTTCCTGTTAAAGACCTTTCCCGATCATTGTGACGGCAAAGGCCGGTGGATGTCTGGGTTTCTGCACATGTACGACACAGAACGAACATCAATTTATTGCAAATTCTTAAAGGGAGGACCGGAAAATACAAATTGCGTGGGGCTAGCATGGTGATTTTAATGGGCCCAAAGTATTGCTTAAGATCGCCAAACTCTTCAAAAACAAAGGTCGGATGGCCGATCGGGTAGGTTTTTGTTTTGTTGACGTAGGGGTACAGACTTGTAAAATCGTAATAATGCATTTGCTCGTTGCCTTGAACCTTATGATATAATTTGATAGCGTTGGTGCGCCCTCCATAAAGGGCATCACGGGGATTGATAGGTTCAGGAAACTCAAAGCGTCTTAAGAAATCCTGAAGCTCCGCGTCCTCTTTTTTCATGCGCTCCCATTCATGTTCCCAAAGCACTTTCACCGTCAGATTAAAGTTTTCACGCAATTTATTGAGTTTGTCGACAAACGTTTTAAACAATTTTGCATAAGACGTCCCCGTAAGAGGGTGCTTGGCTTGCGCATTGTAGCACTCTGGACATCCGTGATAAAAGCAGCCAGCAAACTCAAAGGCCGTCGGGACACCCTGAACTTCGGCGTAACCATCTAGATAAAAGGATCCCATCTTGTCTTCACCCTGATTCCGCGCATGTCGAATGTTTATTTTTTCCTTCTCGGAAAGAAACATTAGCCACTGAATAGAAGCATTAGAATAAGCTTTGTGAGTGCTTTTGTAATGATCAGTCGGAATGATTCCAATTGCATTATCAGGCATGCAGTTTTGTCTGTACATGGACAGACAGAGAGAAGCTAGGGTCATACACTGAAAAGGATCAATATTACCGATCCTGACCACTTCATCTCTAAATTTCATGCACGCAGTTCTCAAAATATCCACGTCGTTTCGACAATAGTATGCCATTTCTTGTCTAAAGTTGAAGGTACCGCTTTTAATCGAGTCGTACCAAGACAAAAACTCCTCTCTTTCCTGGCTCATCATGTGTTGAATGCCGTAATATTTAGGATCGGGGTATGGTCCGATGTAATCTTGATTTTCAGCGGTATTAAAGAAATGGGGAAAGTACCCTTTTTGAGCCTGGAATCCCAGGGCTTTGGGCATACTGCTCAATTTCATAGGTAAGAAGTTTAACGAGTCGATAAATCTCAAGTTGTAATCTTCTTCTATAAAGCACATTAATTTACAGCCCTGAGATGTTACAAATGGAGTTTGCCCGCTTTCGACGAAATATTTCATGAGGAAATATCCGTCATACTCCTTAGAATTGTGAGCTATGAATGTGTAATCTTTGTATTTCGGACATCGATATCTGTGAAAGAACTTTGCTACGCATTCCTCGCCGGACCATCTCCACGATTGACCGTTCCAATGCATGCAGTGGATGTAATTGGGGATGTGAGTACTGTCATCTTGACGGCACTCAAAATCGTAAAACACATATTTTTCGTGGTTTGGTCTTTGCGGTAAGCTTTGAATAAAACACTGATGATTTTCATCCGACTCTTTCACGACCGCTCTACAAACGCGACAGTGTTTGGGTCGACACTTGTGAGGTTTTGAACCAGCTTTCAAGCTATATCTCTCGTAACAGAGAGCGCAGACTTTAAAGACGTTGCAGATACTTTCAGACCGACGCGTCTTTTCATTCCATTTCGGTGTTTTGTGGAGTTCGAAACAAACCCTTTATCGACAGAAACGACGATAATTGGGACATCGAAAAGCCTACAAACGACAGTTTGTAGATAAACAGACGTCACAGTGCTGTTCGCAGCGATGTCGTGACGGTATAGAATATCCCGTGTAACAGAAATCGCAGACGTAGGAAAATCCCAGAAAGCCTTTTAGATTCAAAATACCGTAATAATGATCCTGGTGCAAAAACAGGAACGCCGTCTTTGGTTTTCTGACCCGGGACGCTTCAAATTTTAATAGAGCGGTGGTGTTCGGATCCCTATACCAGACGATAATTTTAATTCCTAGTAGCCTCTCAAATTTTTCGACATCTGAAAACGTTACTTTCTGATCCGTTGATAAACCGACCCCGACGTGCAGACGGCGAGCCTCTTGTTCACACAATTTCTGATTGTTTCTGAACCTATCGTTTAATACAGCCAGCAAACCCATGGCAAAACAACACTGATCATCCGGGTTGAAGGAGATCCATAGGTGCTTCCGTTTCTTTTGAAGGATTACATCGTTGAAAAGGGTACAGGCTTTACGCCTAGACCCACCAAGATGGAACCCTGACTACCTGAACGATTAGCATCAGACTGGAATCGGCTAAAATAGTAGCGTGACTCTGGAGAAGTAATTCAATTTGATTAAAAAAGTCTTCAACAGAAAGCATGCCCGCGGGGGTTAGGGAAAAAACACTGGGATTGAGAGATTCGGCACGTAATTCTAACTGAACTAGATCCATAGGATTCAAAGTGCTCATAAAACTGTCTAATATTTGCTGAAGGGTCTCATGTATATGATTAAAAACTTCGGCGAATGAATCAAGTGTGTAGGCCTCAGAAAAATTGAAGCAGTGTCTAATCTCGATATTGTTAAATTTTGGGCGCTCCGTTATAGACAAATTATTTAATCGAGAGGTAGAGGTTTGTGGGGAACTTACTGACGGCTCTGGAGACGATGGATTCACCGTATGCGATGTAGAGGGTTGTGTGGAACTTACTGACGGCTCTGGAGACAATGGATTCACCGTATGCGTTGTAGATGGCTGTGGAGAGTTGGTTTCAAGACTCAAGTTTACCCCGGACGAATTAGTCACTCCTGATCCTGTCTGAGGATGTGGGGAGGAAGTATCAGGCTCTTTTAAGTCATCAACAGATGAGTGTTGAAGACTGATCTTACTAGGTCCCGAGTTCCCTGAGGTAGAAGGTTGTGAGGATTTCACATTCGTGTTTAGGGCAATTGGTTGTTGTGAAGGGTCTGAAGACGTTCTGTCCTGAGAAGAGGTATTCTTCAAAAGCTCCAAAAGAGCGTTAACTACGGCTATTTCATCAGAATTTAGAACCTGGAGCGAAGTATCAATGAGGTCAAAATTGTCGATCGGATGTGTCACTGGGGTTAGTGATTGAACAATTTCAGGTGATCGCGGAGGGGTAGGTATTTTAGGGGGTTTTATAGAATATTCGAGGTTATCAGACATCTCTTTTAATTGTCTCAGGTTTTCACTGGACGGCCTTTTCCTACCTTTGCGCCCTACAGGATGTTCATGGAAGCTGTCTGTACCACTGTCGCTGCTGCTGTCGCGGTCGTTGCCGCTACTGCTAGACCAGTTTTCAGGCATGACCTAAATTTAAGCAAAGGTTACAGTTATAAGCACAGAAAATAAAAATTTAAGCAAAGGTTATAGTTATAAGCACAGAAAATAAAAATTTGCATTCAATGTTATTTTTTAATGAAAAAAGTAATATAAAACCTATTCTTTAATTTCCGGGTAGAACCTTGGAAAAAGTATACAGATGCATCAAATGTAAACTCATGTCGGGTACGGAATTGTACCCAGGAGACTCTAATTCTATAAATTGCTCCAGTGCCCAGCGAAGAACATCGCCCAACTGCACCAGTCTTTCGTGATGTCTCCGGTCGTGGTCAGGACGATGGGAATATCGGGGTGAATAACGATTTCTTAGCTGAGATCCTCGCTCAGTGTGAAGCGCTGTCGGTAAAGTGCCCCGCCTGGGGGTTGAACGCTGGCTAGAATTAGAAGATGCCGACGATTGCGCTGGAGAATTCCCCCGGCTGCTCTGAGAGGGTGCAGGAGAATGACCCCGGCTGTTCTGAGAGGGTGCCGGAGAATGACCCCGGCTGTTCTGAGAGGGTGCCGGAGAATGACCCTGGCTGCTCTGAGAGGGTGCCAGAGATTGCTGAATGCTGTTCTGAAAGGGTGCAGGAGAATGCCCCCGGCTGCTCTCTGAGAGGGGTGGTGTTTGTGGAGTCTGCCAGTTTTGGTACAGTGCTAGATTTTCTGAACCTTGCAGCAATTGCGTTAAAACACCCGGGAAAGTTGAATCTGAAAATAAAATAACCTTCTCAGTTAAAGGATTCTTTTCACAAAATCTGGAGCTAAGTGTGTTCCCCAAAGTTTCATCCATAAACTGAAAAGGACACTTACTGTGAATGTACAAATCAGGGTAATCCCTTTGAGAAACTGTTTCGTTTTGTACAGAATTTTCGTCTAAAAAACAAAATGCATACCTATTTAAAATAACATTTCCCCATTCCAGCGCTTGCAGCGCCTGAAACCAAATGCACAAGCTCTTTAAACATGCAATCCAGACATACACACACATATACACAAGCTGAACTACACGTGCTTACGCATACACGCACGCGCACACACACACACACACACACACACACAGCTCAACCGATTAATTAACACCAAACGTTTTAATACGCATCACCCCTATTCAACCCGATAGGCTACTTGTAACTACCCGAAGCACTTTAACAAACCGCACACGCAATCCCTACAATAAGTTGGATAAAAATCATTTTCAAAATAGTCGGGTCTCAAGGTATTAAAATACAAGAACACGGTATAATATTCATTTACCCGATGATTCAACAATACTTTTGATACGTCTAAAATCACTCGGACTTTTGGGGCACCTAGTATGTATTAAATTACATTTCATTTAGCAAAGCTCATGTGCGGCCGAACGCTAGTAATCACATGCACGCCTGCGCGCACACAAGAGCGCGCACACACATACGCACGTAGAAACGTTGTAAACATTTTATCATTTTAATAAAAATTCTCACCTGTGTCATCAAAATTGATCAGCGAATCTACTTGTATATATACCTCTAAAGAAAAGAAAATAAAGGAATCAGCCGTAGGGTTTTGAAATAACTATTGTATTCCTGGACATTTTCCATTACAACCCAGTAATTATACTCAAATATTCACTCACGCACGTCGTTCATGCTGTTAGTTAAGGCACATTTATAGACTCATCATCCCCTTTCATGAACGGATCAGCCCCGTAGAAACATGTTATAAGCAGTTTTATATTGACAAACACATAAGCGCTTACACATGCACGCGCGCTCCCGAGATCACGCCGACACACGAACGCGTGGCCTAAATGATGGTAAGCAAGCCATGCGCGTATTAAACAAGATATATTAAAAAAAGGTTTTTACCATTTTGCGAATCGACAGGTATGAACAGCTCTAAGGTAAAAATATAAGAATTCAGACCTCAGTTTTTAAAACATGTTCATTTAACGCATATAAGAATCATGAATAGCCTTACCTGGGGCGTCAGTGACGTTGGCTGATGCAGAATATGCTGTATGAAGAATAATTAGATTTCATTTAGCTGTAGTCATTAAAATTACAATACATTATTCTAATAAATTCGTGATGACAAACCGTTTTGGGAGAAATTCATCTTGTTGTTCTGAACGAAGCATAGCGAGATGGGGTTGGGGCACGAACGCTGCTTATTTATATGCTCGAAAGAGGTGGATTTTTTGAAAAGTGCCCTGTGATCTGTGGTAACAGATGCTTACCCATCATTTTAACTGGACACCCGTGTAATGTCCGTTGTCCAGTGTTTAATTCCACACCTTTGGATGGACGAAGAAAAGTCCAGATTTTGTTTAATAGAATCCATTGTAAACCATAGATTTCTTTAAACAGCTGTACACTTCTCAGTAAGACCTTTTTCACCTTTCCCAAAGTTTGCTCGGCCACGAGGTTAAGGGTCATAAACGGCCTGAGCCGGCCTAACAGCTGAAGTGTGAATCGACACCAATTCCCCAACACCCACAACCTTAGCTCCAGATGGCCGGAGTTGGGAGATGGACGTTGGGGGATGCGTTGTGCTTTGGAAAAAGAGGTTTGGCCAAAGAGTGTTTTAATTCATTTTTTCTAGCCCCGGATATCCATTCTGATTAAGACAATCAAACTGTTAGAAAAACTGAACGACTTTCTTCATTATGGGTGGCTTAAAATGGGGGTTATTGGATAGAACAAGGGTTTGTTTTAGATCGATTTTAATACAAATTATAAATATATTACTTAATATAGCATTCAGACGTCTCAAACGTGATTTAAAAGGGAACTGCTGCATATTATTTACCTGTGATTTTTAAAGGGCTTATATTGAACTAGTTATCTCGTGTTTTACACGTGATCATGAAAGCCTTTAACTTTTAAAGAACCGTCCGTCTTGGGAACAAGCTGCGTGCCCAGCGCAGGGGGATAGTAGAAGGGGGGCTTACGCTCAGCTGTTGACAAGCATGCGCGTGCCTGGACTGAATCGGCGCAGAGCTGGCAGGGGAGGAGGGGTAATGGGATTTTGAAGCACAGCACTGTGTTAAGGCAGTCGCGCTTCACTGCGTCAGTAGGGTCTGACTCATCCCTTGTCAGCGCTCCAGGGGCATACAGGTTGCAGCTTACAGCTACGTGTCTGTTTGGGGCCGCGTAGAGCTTTGGCACTGACCAGCTCGCGGGCATGCGCAGGGGTTGCTAAAAGCCAGGCTGCGCAGAGGCGGCCTGACATCTCGTTTCTGTGTGCGATGTTGAAGGCTTTTAAACGCAGAGCCTGTCTGTGAGTTGGATGTCAGTTGTTGTTTTGTGAAAGGATTTTCACTGAGCTGGGAAAGGCTGGATCTGTAAGTGGGCTTAGATAAAAAAGTGGCTTACAAATGATAAAGTTTAGATATTTTAAAAATAATAGTTACATAGATACAAGGATTCTTACCCAAAGCAATATTGGCAGGAACGGCGACAAGTTAGGTCGGTCCGACCGAAGCATGTGTGTGTATGTATGTCCTCGGAAAAATGACCCAGGAAGTGGAGGGGCCAGACATAAGGTGCTGCCTGTCCGGGAGGCCTAGGCAGGCCCTTCAGTCCGGGAACATGCCTGAACTTGTCCAGGGTCCGGCTGCAACATGCCTGAACTTGTCTTAGGAAGGGGAGTGGGGGTTGGTGATGGGTTCAAGGGGGGCGGGGCTTAGGCAGACCTTGGGCATGTCTGGACTTGCCGTAGTGAGATGGGGCAGAACAGGTGGCCAAGCAGGGGGGCGGGGGGTTCAAGGGTGGGGGCATCCATCAAATTACCCTTGACAGAAAGGAGGACCAAACAGGTGGCTTAACAGGTGGTTGGGGGTGGGTGGGTTCAAGGAGGGGGGCCGAACAGGTGATTGGGGGCGGGACTTCCGGTCATAAACCAAAAAGGGGCGGGGCTTAATGTCATAAATCATTTTGATTGACAGTTTGACAGAAGGTGCCTGACATAGTACTACTGACATAGTAGCACCAGTGTTCAACAAGGGAAATTTTCACACCATGTAAACTGACTGTGCATGACTTGAAAGCTGCAGGTCCTGAAATCACATTTTTATAGTTTTATAGTTACACTCTGTCCGTGCGCACTGATTAGAGAAGAACGATATACCTCAGCAAAGTGGTTCCGTTTACCACAGATGCGACAGGTCTGACCATGTGCCGGGCAGCTTTGAGCTCTGGTTGTGTGTGATCGTGATCCATAGTTTCCACAGTGCTACTGAAGTTGTTCTGAATGCCTGCACTGCACAAATTTCACTGTCTGTTCTCTGTCTGTTGCGCTGACTTCGGATGCTGCGGAATTGTCCATCTGCAAGTGCTGGGTGTAACTGTCTGATGCGGAGGCAGAAGCAAAACGGTTTGACAGCATGTCAAATCATCTTTTTCAAGCAAAAGCCTTTCGTGAACTTTATCATTGCTAGTGCAGTCGATTAGCTAGCCAGATCATCTCTTCTTGTAATTTCCAGAACATGCATAAGCTAGCTTGTCCCCTTAAGTTTGCGACATACTAATGCACAGTCTCACCAGAAAGCTGACGGTGCTGTCTGAAAATAAATCTTCGTAGTAGAGCACTTTGTGGGGCAGAGAAGTGGGCATTCAAAAGTGTAACTGCAGTATCGTATGTGTCAGCTGGCCCCAAAGTTCCAAGCACTCACTGTTCTTCCACTCCCAAGCAATGAACGAGTAGCACCCTATTGGCCGAAACATCCTCAAGCCCCAAGGCAGTGAGCAGTGACATAGACCTCAAAGGATTGTAGCCAACGAATCCACATAATTGCAACACCCAAAAACTCCTTTTTTATTGTTTTCTTTTTTTACACTTTACAGAAAAAAACAATCACGCTCCTCTCACAAAAAGCAGACCTACAGCACATGGCTGCATAATTGAACCCTGTAATTCAATTATAACACAGTGCACATATATATAACACAGTCTTCATACATTATACAGTTCAGATCAAAATTTTGTCTTTAGTACTATAACATGAAAAAAGTTTGTTTTATTTATGTGTTCAACATTTCTTGCATTTCTCAAATTTCCTGTCATCATACATTTATACAGATCATTGTAGACATGTAACACACATGAAATGCATGTGTTCCAAATAACAATATATTATTTATTGTATACAACTCCAGACAACTTACATGCAGATAAACAAGACTTGAGCAGGGAGAACTTTTTGCCCGAGTTGACTACAGAGGTGGAGGGGATAGGACAGGAGGCTGCTTGCTGCTTGTGCTGATCAACACATTTACAAGACAAAAGACGCTAATGAAAAGGTGCAAAGGAATTTAAGGTGGTCTGGGATTACAAGTTTTTTCGTAGGCTTCAAGGATTCTAGTGTTAAACCCAGTCAGAGAGCCAGAGTCGGGGGGAAAGACAGACAAAGCTTGTGGAGGAGAAAAGATCAAGAAAGAAGAATTGTGTGCTGTATTGTTTACATGTGGCTGTAGTCATAGAAAATGCTTTGAGGAACAGTTTCCTTAATAATAAAAAGCTCTGTTGTGCTTTTAACTTGTGTCTTCAGAGTCTGTGTGTTGGGGTTGAGGAGTGACAGTGCCCTCAAATGTTCACAATATATATGAGAAACTATTTATATGTTATATAAATTTTTTTATAGTATTTTATATAAATTTAATATTATTTATATTTACAGTTTGAGCATCCCTAGCTGTAAAGGTTTTGGAGGTGGTTGGGTGCTCACGGTGCCAAATGCTGTAACTATGTGCATTTTTGTGTTATCGACATGAAACTTTTCACAGGAACAGCTAATATGTCTGGGAACACATCAAAGGTGAAAAATCTCACCTGACATTGTTTGGAGTTTAAGTATATTGAATTTTATAACGAAAATATGGAAAATCACAATATCTTAGGCTCCTGTCAATCATGGAGAATCCACTGCATCCACTAAACAGTATCATCTCCAGACAGAGGAGCAGCTTCACCTGGGGGGTAAACGTTAACATTATACAAAGTTATTGTTTGTTATATCTGCATTTTTATCAGTCTTTAATTTAATATTTTTTTTATCAGTATGCTGCTGCTGGAGTATGTGAATTTCCCCTTGGGATTAATAAAGTATCTATCTATCTATCTATCATCTGCCTTTTTTTTTGCTATTTTGGCCTTGGGTTTTGAGTAAAGGAATATTTTAATTTGACACAAACACCGTTTCTACCTCATTTGAGAAGTTATATGTCAAGTGTTTATAGAAAAATTACACTCCTTCCATAATGTATTGCATAATAAGGCTTTATTATGGTGTTCTCCCTTTAGGCGGAAATTGCTGAAAAATGCCCTCAGGGCATAAAAGAGCAGACCATTACATTGTTCTGGTCAGATGGCAAGAGAATATGAAAACTATTGGAAGAAAAGATGTTTTTATCACAATGCGGAATGACTAACAGGCAAGCCCCTTACTCGGCAAAAGTTGGCAATTGCAGAAAACAAAATAGTGGCGAAAAATCAACAAAGAACTTCAAAAGCATTAAGTCAAAAAATAAATGATCATTTGGTTAGATTCCTTTGTCAAAAACCCTTATAATGACGTTTAGCTCAATACTAGAGCCAAAAAACAACCTGTCAATAGTTTACAAAATGTCCTAGGATCCTGCTATACATGTGTGGTAGCCGACCCAGACACAGACAGGCGGACACGTTTATGTCACCCACAACACGTTTATTTACCATTATTTACAAAGTGCACACAACCCTTAAGTCCCCAAAGTCCAGGTCACGAAACAAATGCCTCACTTCTCTTCAGGCCGCCACCTTGCCTCCTCCCAGACGTTGTCCTTCTTCCACCCGACTCAAGTCCTCACATGAAGGGAGGCGACCATTTTTATAAGCACCCGGCAATCTCCCACCGACACGCCCCAGTGTGGCGGAAGTGCCGGCTGCATCCCTGGAAGCACTCCGGGTGTCCCTGCTAGTCTTCCCCCCAGCACTTCCAGGTGTGGCGGAAGTGCTGAGGTCCAGGGCTCCAAAGGCATAGGGGCACCCCCTGGCGGTGACCACGGGCCCCTGCAGGGTTGAGCTTCAAAGCTCTGTACCCATGGCCCCAAAAGGTACCAGGGTGGTCGCCCCCACATGGTCTGGGGAAGCTGCAAGCCCTCCTCCGGTCCTCCTGGGCGTCCCGGCTGGGTCGCCACCCCAGCCATCTTCAACACATGTCATCCCAAATCAGACTCAAGCTTAACTGGCATTTACATAGAATTCCAAAACCAGATTCACACTTGCCATTAACACTAAGGAGGTTAATATTGAAAAGTACTCTTTCATGGCATTTGGAATAAAATGGTGGTGTGAAACAATTTAGCTGTTTTCATAAAAATTTCAAGAAAAACAGAGTAATGGCATCACTAGTCTAGTATTGAGGAGGTCAATGAACTCAAAATCCCAAGAATCAATGCGATAGCATGAACTACACCATGCATGACTAGTCTTTCCCCTAACTGCCATATTGATTCTTCGAATTTGAGTTCTTCCACCAGCTAAATACTTAACCAGTAACCTGTTCATTTTTCTCTGGTGATTTATACAAAAACGGCTGCATCATTCCATGCCACATGAAAGAATTAATTTTGCTATTAAGAGACAGAACAACATGAATGTTCTGCTTTAATCTATGTAGCATATCACCCTAATTTTTGACACTAAATTGTCTAAACCTGTGTGAGAGTAACTGTGTTTGTGTATCTTGCAATTGAAGAGGAGTGTCAGAAAAAGATGGCTTTTGCACTGGAACTCAGTATCAAAATATATAGCATTCAGAACATGAATGAAACATGGCAGGGTGTTTTTATGTACACAGATCTGCTTACATTTGTCACTACAGTCTGTAATGTAGCCTTTAGAGAAGAAATCATTAACAGTAAACCTCATTTTTAATTCATTTTGTGGCCTGTGATATTGTTTAACATGACTAAGATTTCTCTGTCCCTTTTCTCTCAATTTGAAACCTGAAAAAATCAATTGGCCTCTATAAGTTGATGCAGCACATCCATTAGGATGTCATTTCTTCCTATAATCAATAGTGTTTACTATTATTCCTCTATTTCTCAAATAAGGTTGTTTTAATACGTAGATAAAGGAAAATGGGTTTAAAATGAATAGCAAAAGATTATATAAAATTAAATTATAATGTCTCCTTAATAGTAATGTGATTGAACTATGGAAATAATTCTTTTAAAACCATCACCTTTTCATTGAGGATTTATTTAATTGCATTGCATCTGAAAAAAAATGGACATGGTGAAATAAAACACAGTATCAACTTAGGCACACTGTCTACTGCTTGGCAGTAGCACTAACAGTAACCCTGTTTATATCTGCATCTTGGCTCACGTTTGAATTATCCACTTAAAACATGTTTTTAGCCACTAAAAGTCAGAAATGTTATTACTGCATTCATCAGCAACTCTTTTTCTCCATGCCAGCCAATGATAGAAATACCACTTTAGAGTATTTCAAAGACCTGGAATAAGTTTTTTTTTTATCTCACAAATTTAGAATGAATGATAGCAGCATTCACAGTGACAGAAGTTGCATTTAAACTTTTTTATTTGCCACAAACCATAGATTTAATCTTATTCAGGCAAGGGCTTAAATGGAACTCACTGCACATAAAAGGGTCTGTTTGCAATTGGGGTTAGCTGATATTCAGCATTTTAAGTCACTGAATCATAAACAACAAAGTGTTTTCCATTTCTGAAAATAAAAACCAAATCTGCCCCAAGCAGCAATGGTACACCAAACACATATTTCTGTATCCCTCAATCAGCTATCATTATGGAAAATTTAAAAAACATCACACAATATTGCAGCCTATTTAAAGAAATACTATATATGTCTATTCATTTTTCCATTCTCTTTTCTGGTTTTGAATAGCTAGTTGCAAAAACATGTCTGAGGCCATTTGGAACTGAGTAATACCATTGTGTGACACTTTGTCCATTGTATTCAATATCCAATTATTTTTTATAGTTGTTGATTATTGTAAGGGTAATATATATTGAGTGATTGACTGATTGTTTTTGGTTTTTTTTTTTTTTGCTTTCAAGAGGAAATTCATTGTGATCTTTTCAACTACACAGAAAACCATAAACATGTTCATACAATCAAGTCAAGTCAGCTCTAAGCAGTTGCTATCAGTGCAGTACCTCTAAGTCCACCTGACTCGGCATTAAATGCAAAATAATGTACATGGGGAAGAGGATGAGACAAGGTAAAATAAAGAGATAAATAAAAAGAATGTTATCAAGCCAGTGCTATAGTTTTTGAATCAATATTAACAAAAATTATATTCTTACTTCTTGTCTAATTCAGGATTTTGGGGGCCATCAACTCCAGGGCACAAGGTGGGAACAAATCTTGGAATGGGTACCAGGTTACCACAGGGACCTCAAACAGTATTAACGAAATTGAATATTTCAAAAATACAGTAAAAGATTATCAACTTTCATCCAAAATGAATTAGTCTGAAAGTTAAAATTTTGACAAATACTGTATGCTCTTATTTATGTATTTAAAAATAATTTGTGTGTAGTTTTAAATAGTTTTTGTAGTTTTTTTTATAGTTGTTTAATACTTTTTTGATAGTTTTATAGTTTTAAATCATTAAAGCAAATGATAGGGTGCCTAAAGAGAAGTTGTGGTACTGTATGAGGAAGTCGGGAGTGGCAGAGAAGTATGTAAGAGTGGCTCAGAATGTACGAGGGAAGTATGACAGTGGTTAAGTCTGTGGCAGGAGTGATGGACGTATTCAGGGTAGAGGTGGGATTACATCTGGGATCAGCTCTGAGCCCTTTCTTATTTGCATTGGTGACGGACAGTTTGACAGACAAGATTAGACAGGAGTCCCTGTGGACTATGGTGTTTATAGATGACATTGTGATCTGTAGCAAGAGCTGGAAGTAGGTTGAGGAGATCAGGGAGAAGCTGAGATATGTTCTAGAGGGGAGAGGAATGAATTTCAATAGGAACAAGAAAGAATATATGTTTGCAAATGAGGTCAAAGGAATGGTGCAGGGAGTAGAGTTGGCAAAGGTGGATGAGTTAAAATACCTAGGACCAACAGTACAGAGTAATGGGGAGTGTAGAAGAGAGGTGAAGAAAAGAGTGCAGGAAGGGTGGAGTGAGTGTGGAAGAGTGTCAGGAGTTATTTGTGACAGACAGATACCAGCAAGAGTGATAGGGAAAAGCTACAAGACCGTAGTGAAACCAGCTATGTTATATGAGTTGGAGATGGTGGCACTAACCAAAAACAGGAGAAATAACTGGAGGTGGCAGAGTTAAAGATGTTAAGATTTGAATTGGGTGTGACAAAGATGGGGAGAATTAGAAATGAGTACATTTGAGGTTAAGCTCAGGTTGGATGTTTGGGCGACAAGGTCAGACAGGCGAGTTTGTGTTGGTTTGGATATGTGCAAAGGAGAGATGGGTATATTGGGAGAAGGGTATTAAGGATGGAACTGCCAAGTAAGAGGAAAAGAGGAAGGCCTAAGAGGAGGTTTATGGAAGTGGTGAGAAAGGACATGTAGGTGGTTCGCTGTGGCAACCCCTAACAGAAACAGCCAAAAGAAAAAGGAGAAGAAGAAGTTTTAAATCATTAGAAAGTTTTGTGGAGAACAGGCCATTCAGTGCAGCAAACGTTGGCTATCCTTTGCATCTAATTTCTCCAAAATAACATCAATTTGAATTCTGAATGTTCCTAAAGTACTATTCTAAGTAGTGTGGTAAAGATTATGTAGAATAACTCCCTAACATTTGGACAAATTTTTATACTTAATAAGGTTCCAGCTGTGTCTCTGTGTTCCTCATGTTAACGTAACAGCCTAGATCTACTGAAAGAATTTCATTCATAATTTTAATCACTTCAATCATGTTGCCTCTTAATCTCTGTTTGGTTAAAATGAAAAAGTTTAATCCTTCCTCATAACTCCATAACCTGCAGTCCTGGAATCAGTCTAGTTGCTCTTCTCCGGATCTTTTCTAGCACTCTTAGGTCTTTTTTGTAGCCTGGCGACAGCAACTGCAGAAAGTACTCCAGGTGAGATTCCTTTGAAGTGTCCTCTACACATCATACCTATATCTTAACATTCCATTAGCCTTCTTAATGGCTTCTGTACACTGTCTAGCTGTAGGTAGTGACAAGTCCACTGTGACCTCTAGGTCCTTCTCATAAGGGGTTCTTTCAAGTTTCAGACCTCCCATTGTGTATTCAAACATAACATTTTTACTTCCTAAATATAATACTTTACTACTTATCTACTTACTTTAAATTTCATCTGTCATAAATCTGTTCAAGCCTGTATACTGTTCAAGTTCCTCTGTAATGATTCTACTAATTCTAGATTATTTGTCATTCCAACTACCTTGGTATCTTTTTCAGATAATAATTGTGATTTTTTTCTTGTTGGCAATGGCTTACCATACACATGGCTTTGTATATGTACTTATATTTAAGTTAGAGACATGATCTTGGAAGCATCCAAGTCTGTGGATAAACAAGAATAAATCTTTACATCTATTTAGGACTCTCCGTAGTATGAAGGTTTTTTAAGCTTTTCTACTCACATAACTTACCTATGAAATGTTTTTCTTTTATATACCATGTATATTGTATTACTATGTTAGATAATATTACTTATTTTTCCATTTTATGATACATTCTTTTTTTTTATTTTGTCTGCATTATTGTGCTGTGTCTAACCGTGAGAAAAACACATTAAGCTTTTCCACAATTAATGCAGACAATGGCGTGTTCCCAACAATTTTTTTACTAGCATTTGTTTGGATGGGATGTGGAAGCTTCTAGTTAAACACTAGTTGGTTTATTGTACCAAAAGAATGTTATCATAAATTGAGAAAAGTTAACACACATTGGCTTTTGTAACCCCACATCAGCGGGACTCCAGAATGCTAGGGCACCACTGCTCAACCCTGTGACGTTTGAATTGTCGCCCTCCATAACCCTCCTCCTACAACACATTGGGAAGACAACAGCCAGAGCACTGGGGACATCCATCCCAATTAACTTTTGTGGTCATCTCTGTCCACTTTTATCTTGGGTCTCAAAGTAGTGTTTCCAGTATTGGGTTTGCTGAGGCGCTTGTCAATCTTTTTGGTTTTAACCCGTTTTGTTTTTGGCTCTTACTTTTTGTTTGTGCGTCCTTTTTACTTATTCCTGCTAGCCTGTTTTTTTCCTACCTTCACAGAAAAGTCACTGTAATAATAAAAAAAACTGAAATAATAGTTTTTTGACAGTAAAATGTTTTACCACCAAGACTTTAACATTTGTCCAGCACACAGTATTGGAAAATGAATGGGTGGCTGTTGGGTAATCATTTAATTTTGCACACAATATTATCCACCAGATGATAGTTTTGGTTTTGATAGCATATGAAACACCCTAGAGAAGTATTGTGAGAAGAGCATTACTGTATATAAATATAACTTACATTATAATTTACATATTATTCCTTACTTCAACAGAAGAAAATTGACTTAACTTTCTTGTCTTTTTTCTATCCTTTTATGATGTGTTTTTTATCTTCTTCAATTTGTAACTGGATTACAAAAATGAAATATAAGTCTTCCCCAGCTCAGTTTGCCACTGGTCATGTCACCTATATTATTCACTGTTTTTGAAACAGTAAAAGTGAAAACAGACAAGGTAGGTTCAGGAAGGCTATGTATTTGGAAGATGTATTTATTTCTAATATGATTCGAGTATAGCTAATGAAAAAGGAATATTATGCAAAAAAATAAAAATAAAATGCAAACCAGTTCATTGCAATCTAAAATTAACTGAAAATATATTATCTTTAAAGAAACTATTTAAATTATAAATTGCACTTTTTATAAACCTTTCCTTTCCATTTGTGATTCTTCTTGACACTTTCAAGTTTCCTTCAGCAGTTGAATATCATGCAGTTTGCAGTAGTAACATCTTTATAACTGACACACCTCTATCAGTTCTTACCTTGTTCATCTCATACTGTATATTCTTTATAAACATTTTCATTTACTTGATGTTAGTACCAAATGAGTGCTCATAATACAACTATATTCTCAACTTAGAGAAAGTGGTTAATATACTAGAAAGTCTATTGATTTGCAAAAAGTGTAATATAAGCATAAGTGTATATATGATCAAGACATCATCATATTTCTTTTTGCTTTGCTTGCAGAAACTTATGGAAACAACATGTAGACCTCTGCTGGCTTTTTATCCCCACTGTCTTTCTCCAGATCTGCCTAGGAAATACACAGACACTACCAGGACACTCAATAGCGAAGAGAGATAAAATCCTTCTAACACGTCCCAGGTTTACCCTTTGGTCTCTTCCCAGTGCTCTGTGCATAATTCACCTCCCATGGACAGGATGCATGCTAAACATATGCGTAACACTACAATCTGACTTCCCTTGATCTAAAGAAGCAGTGTTTGTAATCTGGTGTACTTATATGTTGTCCTGTTCTTCACTCTGTACTTTAAAGCTCCCCTAGCTCTCTTTCACAGGAAGTCTTCACCAATTTATTGGTCAATGTCAAGATCACCTCTAAAATCTTCCATAAGCAAGACCTCAAAGTACTTGAACACCTCCCCTTGGACTTGCTGCCTACCTTTTACCTTCAGGGGATTCAACACTCTTTTCCAAGAAGGGATCTTGGCCTAAGATTTGGAGTTGCTAATTCTTATTTTAACCACATCACAGTCCACTGTGAATTGTTCATATTGGAGATTATAATCTGATAAAGCCAAGAGAACAACATCATCTACAGACAAAAGAGATGCAACTCCTTAAGTTCCCAAACTGGATATCCTCCAAACCTGAAATGCACCTTGATACTGTGTTATGAAAATCATGAACAGTAGATAAGATACCCACTTGGGAGAGCACAATGTCATGAACTTGGCCAGCCTTGTTTTGAACTTTTCTTAGCTTAGTTTCACACATTTTGGTAACTCTCATCTAGGGCCTCATGTATAAATATTGCATATTCCCGTTTTCATGCTCACATCACGATGTATTAAAAACTAAGCTTGGTGTAAAGCCATGCACATTCTCATGCCAGGTCAAACCATAGTGTACTCAAATTTTCAGCTTGGCTTTGCAAACTGGTGGCAGCCAGCATCAAAGCAGTGCTACTGTTCCTGGGTGGCTTCCCTTTATTTTTTAGATTCATGTCCCTGACGTGGCTTCATCAAATACACTCACATTAACCACATATTTTTTTTTTAGTTTAAAGCATCTGATTGTAATCAACCTGTAACCATATAATGCTGCACGAAATGGGCAAACTATTCCAAATACTATAGCTGCTTTATCGTTGGTTGAAATCACGGCTCGACAGCAGTTAATCGGAAAGCTGTACAGCAGATTGTGTCAAGAGAGGAATTATTGTGGTACAGCATCTAGCACACGCTGCATCAGCCATGCACACAGTCTATTTGAACTTCATTGATTTGCCAAATGCTTCAGAGCCTTTCCTGCATGAACCTCGCGGTTCAGAAACAGTTTCATCCCAACAGCTCTATCAAGTATCAATCAGTCCATCAAGTGCTCCCGGAACTTTTTGTGCTTATTAGTACAATTACCTCACTGTAAACTTGCATTACAGTTGTAATATTGCACAACCTGAGCCACATATACTTTAATATTGTATATTTTTCATTTTTTTAATCGTATTATTATTATTATTGTTGTTGCTGTTATTTTACCATTTTATAGGAAAATAGATTTATGGAGTATTTGCATATTGAATCTCATTGTACCATACAATAACAATAAAGGAATTTAATTCAATTCAATAGAAGAGAGTGCGTATTTACAGATGATGACAACTGGCTTCTAAGTCGATTTAGATTTCTATGCGCTGTCTTCTTGGAGCTCTTGAACTGGCGCCCCGCTCAGGGATTGTTCCTGCCTCACAGTGTTTGCTTGCTGGTACTGGAGCAACTCTGGATGGATAGATGGATGGCATTAATACTAATAAAGTCTTGCCCTTCATTTATTAATAAGTCATTAAGTCAAAAACTTCATAATGATATTCTTTCTGGTTAAACTGTAAAATAGAATAAATTGTGTACAAGATACAGACAATTTGTAACTCATAAAACTCAGAAAAGTCATACAGACCAGTGTATCTAACTTGACTCAAGATACAGCACAACTGACTCTTAAAAACTACACAAATCCTGCAGTAGTGGACAAAATATTTTCCTTGAATATTTTTTTCCATAATGGGCATTGTTTTATTCAAATTGTATTCTAACTGTGGGTTACTTTATGCAAATTAGGTATCTCCCACAACAATAAATACCATCAAAATATATGGAATACGTTTACATTTTTTAACTTGCTGAATTAAAAATAAATGTTACATTTTTACTCAGTCACATTCTTTTCAGGAGCAGTTTTCAGACACAGTTATGTGATTCTAATTTTGAATCATTGAATAAAGTGTCTCATCTGTCTCTGTCGTACCTGACAATGAACTGTCACAATTAAAAAAAAAACAAACAAAATTTTATCTGCTTTTGAAAACTGACCACAGCAGTGTTGAAATGATAATGTTACTGAAATATGAAGGAAGATTAATGCACAATACATAATAAAACAGTATTTCTATTAGAAGAATAACATCAGCACTGCTACTGGAATTGTCCAATGAGTGCAAGGATATTCAGAATAGATTCCAGTAAATCCTGATGCATTCTGCTCCTAATATCTGCCTTTATCAGATGCATTTGTTATAAAATTCATTCTACAGATGCATTACTAAATGGTAACAACAACATTTATTTATATAGCACATTTTCATACAAATAATGTAGCTCAAAAGTGCTCTACAAGATGAAGAAAGAAAAGTTTATAAAAAATAAAAAGATAAAATTAGGCAATACTAAGTATCAAAGAATAAAGGAAGACAGAAAAAACAAACAAACAAAAAAAAAAACTCCAGAGGGCTGGAGAAAAATAAACAAAATCTGCAGGGGTTCCAAAGCTATGAGACCACCCATGCCCCTACTGGGCATTCTACCTAAAATAAATGATCTAAGTCAGTCCTTATGCTTTTCAGACTTCACATGGAAGAATTAGATTTTAGTTGCATAACAGCAGAAGGCTGCCTCACTAAACTTCTATTAAGTTTAGTTCTTGGAATTATAAGCAGACACTGATTTGAAGATCTAAGGTTACAATTTGGAGTGTAAGGTGCAATGCATTCTGAAATATAGGATGGAGACGAGATTATTTAGGGCTTTGTAAACCAAAAGCAGTATTTTAAAGTCACTTCTAAATGGCATGGGTAAACAATGTAGTGACATCAAAACTGGAGACATGTGCTCAGATTTTCTTTTCCTAGTTAAGATTCTGGCAGCTGCATTCTATACTAGTTGCAACTGATTGATGTCTTTTTTGGGTAGTCCGGAGAGGAGTGCATTACAGTAATCTAATAAACTAAAAGCAAAAGTGTAAACTAATTTTTCAGCATCTTGCAAATTTATTAGGATTCTAACTTTTGCTATATTCCTTAGGTGAAGAATGTTGTCCTAGTAATCTGACTAATATGTGATTTAAAATTTAGGTCAGAGTCAATAATTACCCCTAAATTCTTTACCTATGTCTTGTCCTTTAACCCTAATGAATCAAGTTTATTTCTAATATCCTCATTACAGTAATCCCTCGCTATATCGCGCTTTGACTTTCGCGGATTCAGTCTATCGCGGATTTTATATGAAAGCATAACTAAATATATAACGCGGATTTTTCGCGGGTTCTGCGGACAATGTGTCTTTTTACTTCCTGTACATGCTTCCTCAGTTGGTTTGCCCAGTTGATTTCATACAAGGGACGCTATTGGCGGATGACTGAGAAGCTAACCAATCAGAGCACGCAGTTAAGTTCTCCTGACTGAGAAGCTAACCAATCAGAGCACGCAGTTAAGTTCCTGCGTGCTGAATGCAGTGTTAACCAGGAAGCCTTGTCTCGCTCATTCAGCATCAACGTGTTTCGCTGTGTAAAGAGTTGTGCTCTTTTGTGTTTATCTTTGTGCATAGTCAAGCTCTTCATTATGGCTCCAAAATGATCTGCTACTGCTTCAGGGGCCGTGCCCAAGCGCCAACCGAAGATGTTAACGATTGCCGAAAAGGTAAACGTTTTGGATTTGTTGAAGGCTACGATTCTTTTTATTTAAAAAGTAGGAAAGGAATATAAGATCTACGGCCGCTGTGTCCTTTTAACCAGGGTGCAAAACGAGTTGTAAGTGGATGTAATAAGGCAGTAGTCTGGATGGAATCTGCTTTAGGGATTTGGATTGAAGACTGCCAGAAGAAGAACAACGGCAGTGCTACACAATCGCCTGAGCAGTAAAATTAAACTCATTGTTATCGGACAAGTCATCATGTCATTGTTGGTGAGTAACCATAATTAATTTTCTACTTACAGTACTTAGTACATGTATGTACGTTTAGTGTCACTGTACACACATTTACTGTATACTATTTTTCTTGCATTGTACGTATTTATTGCTGGTGGCCTGTCTATCATAATGGCTGTAACATATGTGATATCGGAGACACTCAATATCTTTAAAATAATATTTAGGTTTTACTGTATATAAACAGTGTGTTTATATACATAATTTCAATGAATCTTACCTAATATCTAAGAGAATACAAAGGGATTATGCTGTATAACTCTGCGGGGAATATTTATAAACAGTGTGGGAGAGTTTAAAATATATAAAAATAACCATACAAACATATGGTTTCTACTTCGCGGATTTTCACCTATCGCGGGGGGGTCTGGAACGCAACCCCCGCGATCGAGGAGGGATTACTGTATATCCATTTTTGCCAATCACTAAGAATGCTGTTCTCTCCTTATTTAGTTTGAGAAAATTACTACTCATCCATTCAGAAACACAAATAAGACATTGGGTCAGTGAACTAGGAGAATTGGGGTCATCAGGCATTATTGATAAATACAGTTGTGTGTCATCAGCATACCTGTGGTAGCTGATGTTATGCCTTGAGATGATCTGACCTAACAGAAGCATGTCGATCAAAAAGAGCAGTAGACCCAGGATAGATCCTTGTGGAACACCATATAGAATTGCATGTGTCTATTAAATATAATTACCACAACTAACAAAGAATTTTCTGCCTACTAAGTAAGCCTCAAACCAATTTAAGACATTGCCAGAGAGTCCCACCCACTGAATCAGGCAGTTTATAAAAATATTGTGATCAGTAGTATCAAATGTGGCACTCAGATCTAAGAACAGATAAAACCAGATATAAACGGATTCTGTCCATATTAACCAGCAAGTAATTTGCTACTTTAACAAGTGCAGTTTCTGTACTGTGACTCCTTCTAAAACCTGACTGAAACTTGTCAAGAATAAAATGTTTATTCAGTGATCATTTAGCTGCATAATGACTGACTTTTCTAGGATTTTACTTAAGAAAGGCAGGTTAGAAATAGGTCTAAAATTGACAAAAACAGAGAAGTCGAGATTGTTTTTCTTTAGCAGGGGTTCAACAAATGTAGTCTTACGAAAGCCTGGGAAGACCCCTGTATCTAATGATGAATTTACTAAGTCAAGAGCACTATTAATTAGCATACCAGATACTTCTTGGAAAAACGCTGGTGGAGGGTCTCGGTTCATTAAACCCTTGAAAATCATATTGTCATGCCGTATTTTGGTGAGTGGCATCTTCGGCCAGAATTGTTCTACATCCACAATATTGTTGTTTGGGCAAGACATCAAGCTAGTTATGTTCCACTACTGCTGAAGCAGTCAGAGATTTCCAATGTAAAGTGAAATAAGTGAAAGTTGGTATAGTTGTGCTTTGTTATGTCAAACTGGTAAAGTATACATTGGATACATGATATGATTATTAGACAGTAGGTTGTACTCAGCTTCATAATTTTCATTGTCTCCCGTCCAACATTATCTAAAGAACAAAGTGCTCTGCGTTTTCTTTTGCAGTGGAGTACTTTGATTAAAGCCATTTTAGATTTCGGCTACCACAAATAGAGCGTGATTTGGAAAAACCTTTAGTGGAAATAATGAACAGAGTTGACTAGTGTGGCATATACACTTGACATGAATGATTTTTGGGTTCATATTTTCCATCCTTGTGATAACAGAATTGTTACTACTGCACGTAGTGTTACATCCATCTGTTGCCAATCTTATGCACCATTGAAGTGACAAAGTCTTTCTCTCCAGGAAATTATTGTGAACAATGAAGATGCCATCATCAATTCCTGATTCTACTGACAAAATCCTAAGAAAAGTCATTACAATTTTACACACAGCAGACCCGAGAAAAGCTTGTCCTGTAAATCAAGTATTATTTCCTTATGAACTGACAGACTTAGAACATGCTTTATTAGTGCTGTACATTTGATACTATGAATTACCAAGTCCTTGTCAGATACAGTATGTCTTCAACCAGCTCACCACAATGTTGACAGTTTTGAGACTGTCAACTGAGACTGACAAAAAATTGTAGCTGTGTTTACCCAAAATTAACCAAAGTTGGGCAGCTGCAACTTGTAAATGGGATTCAGCAAAAGCCTGACATGTCGAAATGATTCCACAGACAAAATATCTTCGTTTTTAAAAGTTTTAGTTAAAATTCAAAGTAAAACAGTTCACACAAAAAAGAGAAAATTGAAATAGCAAAAATTAGTTCTTGTTTAAGGGAAGTTCAGTTCAAAGCTTATAAATCTTGTTCCTTTTCTAATCGTTACAAAATCACTTCTAAATGTTTCCGAACCATTTAAAAAGAGTCAGAAAACTGTATGCCTATCCCATTTCTATGCTAAAAATAGAAGTCCCTTTGCACTGGGACCTATTCTAAACAACAACAGACTCTGTAAGAGCCATTTCCTAGTTACATAAGAATCATAAATGCTTTACTTAATGATAGTGCATAATCTATGGGATGTTCGAGGGTCCTATAACCCCTATAAATTGAATTGAATTGGTATATTCTAGCCATTTCTAACTTCTTTGACTTACTTTATTCTCAGTTAGTGACCAGCCTTGCCATGTGTAAGGTGTAGAGGGCACATGGTTTTAAATCATGCCTTTTGAGCCTTGCGTACCTTGTGTGAGTGTTTTGTGTGTCAAGTAACATGTAAGACAAAGCACTTAATTGAAAGTGCTGCACCGTACGTTTAAAGCGTACAGAAGAAGAAGTTAAGAATCTTTAAGTATAGAAACAACTAAAGTTTTACAAGAAAAGCTAAGTTTAGAGAAGATACATTTTTTTCTTTTTTTTTTTGCATTTTATTCTATGTGTGTAACAACTTTTTTCTTTATTCTTGTGTCAATTATTTGCTTTGTATTTTCACTAAATACTTTTAAAACGAACTTTTGGACTGAGAGATTTTTTTCGGCACGTGTTTTACCCGTGCTTGAACTCGCCTGACACTCTGGCGGCTACATTAAAGTTTAAAACCAGCCTAAGATTGAAAGTTTGAAAACTGCCTTGGATTAAAAAAAAGAAACCTGTGTGTTTTAAGCCTGACGTCAGACTGCAATGGAAGAAAACAACGACAACTTGAAAAGACTCGACAGGTACTTTTAATCTTTGTCTTTGATCGGAGTTGAACATTTGAGAGAATTGCTAGTGCTCCTCACGAGACTGTATAAATTAGATAAAGGAGCTTAAATACCTTAAAGAGAACCTGTCCTGGTTCAAGATTGTCATGACATCTGAATCTGTAAGTCAGAGGAAATACCAAACTCCAAAGGAAAGTCTGAGTGGCGTGAGTGGAAGCCACGATGATTATGATGTTACAAAGGAGGACCAGCTCTAAGACGACAGAAAGCCGTTGAAATTACCAGAGATGGAAGAGCTTGACTTTGAAAGCTTGGTAACAACTTCAATAACAACTGACCTTCAGTTGGAAATAGACTACAGATATGATCAATTATCTAGACTGATGAAGTACGTAAAGCATTTACAACAAAATGAATTTAACTGTGAAAATATAGAATCAATTGTCAAGAATGAGTTTTTCAACTTGAGAATAGAACGTAAAAGGTTAAGCGATTAATTTTTACCCATCCAGAGCAACAAAGATACACGGAAAATGATACAAAAGATTATTGATGCTAAAACAAGAACTATGCATACGTTTTTTGGAAAAATAATGGATTGGGTTATGGAAGTACATCAAAATGAAAGCCTCAACCAGCAGCAACCTGACTTTTCTGGTAACCAATTCAGGGATTACAGAATGAAAGATGATATTTCCCCTGAAGACAGTGTCTCTCAGATCTCAGCAAAAACTAAAAGTTGAACAAGTACAGTGGCTATTTCAGTTAATGACTCCCAAATCTCTGCAAAAACTAAAAGTCGTGCAAGTTCAGTGTCTACTTCAGTTAGTGTCCTCAGATCTCAAGAGGCAACACATGCTGTGCTGTTGGCTAAAGCACAGAACCAAAAAAGGCAACAAGCTCTAGATATGGAAGAGACACAGATGAAAGCCCAAAGAGAAGCTGAGGAAGCACAGTTGAAAGCCAAAAGAGAATTTGAAGAAGCACAGTTGAAAGCTAAAAGAGATCAATTGGCTTTGGAAGCAGCTTTCACAGAATCCAATGCAAAACTGAGGGCTCTTAAAGGA
This sequence comes from Polypterus bichir lapradei, assembly GCA_026402145.1. Lineage (NCBI taxonomy): Eukaryota > Metazoa > Chordata > Cladistia > Polypteriformes > Polypteridae > Polypterus > Polypterus bichir. The sequence continues at coordinate 24,681,869 of JANRMT010062793.1, read as the reverse complement.
AACAATCACAGTCCAGGAAAACCAAATTCCTATAATGTTCCTCAGAAACCAGATGTGAAAATTGTAAAGCCACATGATACAAGCATTTGTAACTTTCCGTGTAAAAATAAAAGTAAAAACAATCCTCAGCAACCGCTTTATGATCAGCAAAATAAAGCACCAGCACCTCCTCAACAACCACTTTATGAACAGTATTACAAATACCAGAAAGAACAGCAGTATAAGACTCCAAGTGCCTTATGTGCCATATAGAATTTTTGATGGCAATCCTTTGAGATATGTAGATTTTATTGGAGTATTTGACCAAGCTATTGATGAGGTGATAGAGAATCCGAGGGATAAATTGAACTTCTTGGCACAGTTTACTAAAGGTTCACCTCACGAGATTCTTAGAAATTGCAAATACTTGTCACCGGCAGAAGGTTACAAAAAACCAGAATGAAGCTCGAAAGTCTTTATGGAAACCAGCTACAGATAGCAGATGCATACATGAGAAAAGCCAAAGGGTGGTCGCAAATAAAGCCAAACGATGGAGAAGGTCTGATGGATTATGCAATCTTTCTTGGCAGATGTACGAACATTATGTCCAACTTACAAGGTAGACAACAATTTGAAAGTAGTGATAACCTTCGTACTATAGTCTCCAAGCTTTCTCAAGACCTACTAGCAATGTGGCAATGCAAAGTTCGGAGTATGGAAAGTACAGAGTGCAGATGAGCACTTCTCGTCGATCTAGTGAACTTTCTGGAGGAACAGGCAACATTAGCTTTGGATCCTGTGTACGGCTTAGCCCTACAAAGCCATATCTTCAAAAAGGAAAAGGACAAGACTGATCAAGGGAAGTATACTTCGAAAGGTGTCCCAAGAAAAAGCAGTTTTGCTGCAAACTTTTCTGCTGCTGATGAAAAAAGGGATACAAACACCTTAGTCAAAAAGGTGGAGACGGCTGGACATACAAGTGGTAAGCACTGTCTTTTTTGCAATGAAAATCATGATCTTAACGAATGCAGTGCAATCCAGAAACTAACTTATGCAAGTAGAATTAACTTTTTGCAATCTAAGGGCTTATGCTTTAAGTGCCTTAAATAAGGACATCTTAGTTAAGACTGTGAAGAACAAATTAAATGCCAAATATGCTCTCATTTTCATCCAGTTATTCGGTATATGAATAATGAAAAGGGCACTGATGATAAAGCCAGGCCTCCTAAAAAGGAGAACGCTAAGTCGTAAAAGAAGAGCATTTCTTCCTTGAATACTCTTGTGGAACCATTAGAGATTTGTATTGCTATCGGGGCCAGAAAAGAGGGTGTCTTAGCTGTGATTCCAGTTAAAGTTAAGTCTGAAATGAGTGAAAAATTTGTAGAAACATATGCTCTAATAGACTCTGGCAGCTCAGCTACATTTTGCACAGAAAGTTTGCAAAAACAGTTAAATCTATCTGGAAGAAAGTCTCATGTCTACATCAGCACTGTAGAAAGGGACAAAGTAAATAGACAGAAATTAGTAAAGTGTACAGTTTTAACAGAGTTACAAGTCTGTGGTATAGAGGAAAGCACATTTTTTGATTTACCAGAAGTGTACACAGTGAACATTATACCTGTGAATAAGTAGAACATTCCTACACAAGAAGATGTCAAGAAATGGTCTTATCTAAAATACGTTCATCTACCCCAGATAAAGGCAGAATTAGGTTTGTTATTAGGTACAAATGCCCATAAAGTTATGGAACCATGGCAAATCATGCATAGTGAAGGAGAAGGACCTTATGCTGTGAAAACAGTCCTTGGATGAATTGTTAATGACCTAATAAAGGGGTCAGACAATGAATGACTGAAAAATTATTTAGTCAATAGAGTGACAATAATGGAGGTAGAACAAATGTTACTCCAACAATACAATACAGACTTTCCAGAGCGCAGCTGTTAGGAGAAGTAGGAAATGTCTCAGGAGGACATTAAGTTCATGTGCATAGGTTCAGATTCTGCCAGGCTAGTGGATGGACACTATTGCATTAATTTGCCTTTTAAAGATGAGTCACTTAAAGTGCCAAATAATCGTTACATTGCAGAACAACGTACTATTGGACTCAAAACGAAACTTAGAAAGTATCCAACATTCCATGAGAAATACAAAATTTTAATGAAAGACATTTTAGACAAAGGATATGCCATTAAGGTACCCACTGAACAGCTGACCCTCGAAAGGGAGAGAATGTGGTACATCCCTCACCATGGAGTATATCATGCAAAGAAAAATAAGATCAGAGTGGTTTTTGAATGTACAGCCACTTACCGAGGCTTTTCTCTAAATAAACAGTTGCTGAAAGGACCTGATTTAACTAATACACTCATTGGAGTTTTTACAAGATTCAGAGAGGAGCCAATTGCTCTCATGGCAGATATTAAATTAATGTTTTATCAAGTGAAAGTTCCAGATGAATACACTGATTTTCTTAGTTTCCTATGGTGTCCTGAATGTAATCTAAACATGGACTAGAGGAATACAAAATGACAGTACATCTTTTTGTTGCTACTTCATCATCCAGTTTTTCCTCTTATACTTTATGGTGAACAGCAGAGAATGCAAGAGGCACAGCTCCAGAGGAAGCAGTTAACACTGTCAGCACAACTTCTATGTTGATGACTGTTTAAAATCAGTTGCTACAGAAGAACAAGCCATAAAATTGGTCAAAGACCTTCAAGCCCTGTGCTTAAAGAGAGGATTTTATCTTACGAAAATGGTTAGTAATAGCAGAGCAGTCTTGTTGTCCATTCCTGAAGAAGACAGGGCAATAGATCAAAAGGACTTAGACTTAAGCCATGATTTGTTACCAGTTGAAAGAGCCTTAGGTGTTCAATGGTGTACATAGACTGACAGTTTCAAGTTCCAGGTAAAGCTGCAAGATAAGCCTGCTACAATACATGGTATTCTGTCAGTGGTCAGTTCAATATATGATCCACTTGGATTTTTAGCACCAGTCATATTGCCTGCTAAGCTTATTTTCAGAGAATTTTGTAAAGAGAAATATGCGTGGGATCAAGAAGTGGAGGTTAATATGTCCAGCAATGGAAAAAATGGATGGACGATTTGCAGTTACTTGTGGATTTCAATGTAAACAGGTGCATTAAACCGCCTGGATTTGGTCACATAATGTCTGTACAAATGCATCATTTTGGAGATGTTTAGAAAATGGGTATGGCATTGTTTCCCACCTCCTCCTAACTAATACAGAACATAAGAGACATTGTTCATTTATAATGGGAAAAGCAAGAGTGGCACCACTGAAACCTGTCACTATACCAAGGTTAGAACTTACAGCAGCAGTGGTAGCAGTCAAAATGGACAATATGTTAAAACAAGAACTATAGATTCCCCAGCAAGAGTCAATCTTTTGGACTGACAGCACCACTGTATTAACGTATATTGCAAATGAAAGTACACGCTACAAAACTTTTGTTGCCAACAGAATCGCAGTGATAAGAGAGCACTCACAACCCTCACAATCGAGGTATGTCGAATCAGCACAAAATCCTGCAAATCAGGCATCAAGAGGATTGACAACAGAAAGCTTTATCAAAAGTAAGACTTTGATACAAAGCCCAAATTTCCTGCTACATCCAGAGCACGAATGGCCTAAGAGACCGGATGAAGTCGACCTATCTATTAGATCCGGAAATCAAAAGGTGTGTAGTAAATCTTCTGTTCGCCTCAGTCAATTACAAGCTTACCCAGAGGAGGTTAAAGCCTTACACAAAAATGAGCATGTAAAGAAAGGTAGTAAAATCAACAAACTGGACCCAGTCCTGCAAAAAGGAATTTTGAAAGTTGGAGGAAGACTCAGCAAATCTGCTATGCCAGAAGAAGCCAAACACCCTGCAATCATTTACAACAATTCACAAATTGCTACTCTCATTATCTGACACCTTCACTAAGAGCATAGACATTGTGGACATAACTGCCTGTTAGCAGAGTTACGACAGAAATACTGGATACCTTAAGCAAACTCAGCTATCAGAAAAATAATTTCAAAATGCACAACATGCAGAAGATACAACGCAAAAGCAGGAGAGCAAAAGATGGCAGATTTGCCAGAAGATCGAGTAGTACCCAACCAATCACCGTTCACTAATGTTGGAGTTGATTATTTTGAACCCTTTCAAGTCAAAAGAGGATGAAGTTGAGTCATGTGGTACGGAGTAATCTTCACTTGTTTAACTACCAGAGCAGCACACTTAGAGATTGCACATAGCTTCGATACTGATTCTTGTATCCAAGCCTTACGCCGATTTATTTGTAGAAGAGGACAAGTAAAAATCTTGCGCTCGGACAATGGAACAAACTTTATTGGAGCAGAAAGAGAGCTACGAGAAGTAGCTAAAACTCTTGAACAAGAAAAAATTTGCAATGCCATGATGAAAAATGAAATCAAATGGATTTTCAATCCACCATTAGCCTCTCATCAAGGTGGAGTATGGAAAAGACAAATCAGAAGCATAAGAAAGATTTTAAACTCAACACTAAACCAACAAACACTCGATGATGAAAGTCTTCATACAATGATGCGTGAAGTGGAATCAATAATCAGTAACAGACCCCCTCACAAAAACAACAGATGACCCAAATGATTTGGAGCCACTCACACCCAATTACTTGCTGTTAATGAAGACACAACCTGATATACAATACAATACAATACAGTTTATTTTTGTATAGCCCAAAATCACACAGGAAGTGCCGCAATGGGCTTTAACAGGCCCTGCCTCTTGACAGCCCCCCAGCCTTGACTCTCTGAGAAGACAAGGAAAAACTCCCAAAAAAACCTTGTAGGGAAAAATGGAAGAAACCTTGGGAAAGGCAGTTCAAAGAGAGACCCCTTTCCAGGTAGGTTGGGTGTGCAGTGGGTGTCAAAAGAAGGGGGTCAATACAATACAATACACATTACAGAACAAATCCTTAATACAGCATAATAATACAAATTTTAGAAGCACGGAGCAGAATTTAACTGTAGATGATATCCCATAATAAGATTTTGATATTTTTAGAGTCCTGGAGACCTCATCCATCAAGCTGCCTCCCCATTTGGCCATTCCACGGCTGAAACTTTGCTCGGCCAGCCAATCCGATGAAAGGACCCCTTTTTCCCATGATTCCTGTGATCCTCCATCAGGGATGACTTTACCATAGGCAGGCAAACTACTTGGAAGGTGGGCCGTGGCACCAATTGCCACATTTGAGTACCGAGAACAGAAACAGAATAGGTGAGGGTTAGTAACAAATTATAACAATCATGTTACTTATGTTTTAGTGTTAATGACTAACAACAGAGATGCAGTATGTACAGTTAATCAGCAGCTCTAGTCAGAATATGCTAAACTGAAGTAGTGAGTCTTCAGCCGAGATTTAAAGGCTGAGACCGAGGGGGCATCTCTTATAGAAGCAGGAAGACCATTCCACAATTTAGGGGCCCTGTAACTAAAAGCTCGACCTTCCACTATTATTTTATTAATCCTTGGAATCATAAGCAGACCGGCATCTTGAGATCTTAATGTGCGCTCAGGTTTGTAAGTCATGATAAGTTCAGACAAGTAAGCCAGACCTTGGCCATTTAATGCTTTATATGTTAAAAGGAGGATTTTGAAATCTGCCCTGAACTTAACCGGGAGCCAGTGTAAAGATTTAAGAACTGGAGTTATGTGTTCATATTTTCTTGTTCTTGTAATAAATCTTGCAGCCGCATTTTGGATTAACTGGAGGCTGTATAAAGAACAGTTTGAACAGCCAGTGAACACCGCATTGCAGTAGTCAATCCTACTAGGGATAAATGCATGAATTAATTTCTCACAATTCTGTTTATTTAGAAAGCACCTTAATTTCCTAACATTTTTAAGATGAAAGAAACATGTTTTGGACAACTTTGTAATATATGTCACCTGAACTTGTTTCAGAAAATGAACCGTATTCTTGAAGACGCTGAAAGCAAATTCTATACATTCTATACAATTCTATACATGGCATATTTGTTTTGGAAAAGATGGTGTTATGGTGTATAAAATCTACATTTTATTCTGTATTATATTTTGCTCAAACCCAACAAGATAAATTCAGATGTAGGAGGCATTATAATAAAAAGACATATCCTCTTTTGTATACCTCACTGTTATAACAGTTACAGCCTGAGAAAGAAAGCCTGACCTGATACCTCAGGCTATTGATTACTTTACGATTGGACATCTGGGACATCAATGGGGTTTACAGCCCGAGAAAGGAAGAACTGAGGCAATCTCAAAGAACTTTATTACCTGGGGAGCAAAATTCATCCATCATATTGACAGCCAGCCAATCAGGTGCATGGAACATCCATGTGCTGTGAAACCACGGCATGGAACTTTATAATAAATATGCCTCATTTTTAAGCAACGTAAAAAAGTAGAAGAAGAAGAGAAACAGTGACGACGGAAGAGCCACGTCAGAGAATACAACAAAGACACGTGTAACCAGTTTTCATCCGATCGTCAGTTAACAGCAATCTCATGAACATCGTTTGCTAAATCAACCGCCGCCTGGGACTTTCATCCTTGACATCACTGATTCCTTTCAGTAAGCTTTTTTTAAAGACTATTTTATCCAGACTTTACTGTCGAACTTATTTTCTATTACTTATTATTTGTTCTTTAATAAAAAGTAACTTGTTTTCATCTTTCTATGCTTTGTCTTAATATCTAGAGTGATTGAAGTAATAAGGTAGATTTCTAAGAGCACCTGAAGCAGCTAGAGATTTTGCCATTTAGCTCTACGCTGCAGGGTTTTAAGGCTAAGAGCGAGGGCGCCGCTCGAAAGTTAGGGGCAATGCGAGAAGAAGGTGTTCTTGGCTAATAAATGGCCTATAGTCAAGGATACTGAGTCTTTGTATGTTTTGATATTTTCTTGGAGACCAAAAGTAATATTTAGGTCTGAGGTCTATGTAAAACATCACATGTTGTCCGTGCCGATAGTAAATAAGTCTCTTGATGTGCTGAGAGAGTGACAAGTTGTGTTATACCTAAAGCATTTGTGTGGTTCTTTTACTTTTAAGTGCTTAAAGTTAGCCAACTGTGTGTGTGTCATTCATAGGGCACTGTTGTGGTTAGGGTCTGAGTGTATCTGTATCTATGTATGCGTGTGTATTATTATTTAGGGTGCGGGAGCAGACCAATCCAATAATGAACTTGACAAAGAAAAGGGTAACTTAAATATAGTTGATAATGCAGATGGTCTAAACAGCATTTTTCTGATAGCTGAATTTGCTTGAGGTATCCAGTATTTTTGGCGTAACTGTCGATTTCTTTATGAATGTGTTGCAATATGAGAGCAGCAATATGTGAATGCTTGTGAAGAACTGCAGGATATTTAGCTTATTCTGGCATTGCAGCTTTGTTGAGTCTTCCTCCAACTGTCAGTATTCCATCTTGTATGATCGGGTCAAGCACCTGAATTTCACATTTGCAGTACCTGCAGTACAGTCTTGTGTCATCATCTGGCACTATGACACCTTTTATTGGCTAACTATAAAGATTACAATATGCAAGCTTTCAAGGCAACTCAGGCCCCTTCTTCAGGCCTTGTCTAGAGATGACGAATTTGCATGTGCTATTGTTCTCAGCTAGTCAAGTGGATTGCACTAGAGCACCAAGGAAGCATAGCTGTCTATGTTGTGCCTGAAGCCCTACATCAACATTAAGGACCCCAAGCGTTGAATTAGGGCAATTAATTATTTTACACTCTCAATCTCAATTTCTTTATCCCGACTGTTATTGAAATAGCCCAAAATACTGTATATTATTTTTGAAACTTGCTTAAAAACCTGTCATCCATGTAAGCCAGTTTTCTCCCTCAAACAGCAAATGAAAATATCCCAATTGTGTGGGTATATCATGGGTCTGGCATCCCTAATACAGACCAAACTAAGTGTCCAGTTTTCTGCTGAGGATGGCAGGAAGCAAAGTGTCAAGACAACAAATAGGGAAGAGTGTGGTTTTAACAAGGCTCATAATTGTCTGTTTTTGGTGTCATGCAGGACAAGGGTTTTTTTTTTTTATCAACAAAGTCTTCTGCAACCATAAACACACTGGAGAAGATAAAATAGTCCCAGATTCGACCAACATATCCAGGCCTTTTATTGCAAGAGTCATTAAAATATACACCTGTGTCATTAAAGGATGAATACTTGCCTGTTTTAAGTGCCTAAAACATTATTGTAAGGCAAGAGTCACTGGAACAGCTATAAGTGGCTTATCAGAAAAGCAATGTTTGGGACTTTTTTTTATAATACAGCCTTTACATTTAGCCTTTTATGTTGCAGTGTTTGTAACAAAAGTTTCTTTCAGTCATTTTGGTTTTTTTTTACCATTAGCTTTTAATGAGTGTTTCTTTTTGATCTCTGCTAATGTGCCTTTTGGTGTGTGCTAACGATGGCTGATATATGTCAGATTTTCCAATCAAAGTTTCTTATGGTCAGGTGGGCAAAACAAGCAGTTGAAAGCTATGCAATAAAGCTGCCCAACACACATCTTTTTCAGATTAGTGTAAAGGGCAGAAAAGCTTACAGAACAAGTTGACTTCCTGCCACATTTGTCTCCATAACTATTTTGGGAGCCTTCAGCCAAATTTTACAAGATTTAAACAAGAAAATCTAATTTCATTTTATGTACCAGCTGAATTCTGATAAAACAGTCAAGTGGCAGATTCAATCTGTCTATCTTGCATGACTTGGGTATGGCTTTTAAGAGTTGCATTGAAAGTAGACAAACTAAGCAGTAAAGTAAAAGACATTCTGTGTTAGCCTTACAAATATCACACCATGTACTGATGGATTTCTTTAATAATTAACTTAATCATTGGGAAAAATATACTGTGGGAGTAAAAGAAGTGGGATGGTGTGTGCCGCATGAAAGATGCTAGCTGGAACACAAATTATGTGTATACTGATGGGATGACATTAAAGTCTTTTTGTTTTTGTAGTGTTTGGTAGTGCTTTCATTTTCCATGATACAGAGTGATGATCAGAATGTGTTGAATCCCTTGAAAAAACAAAAAGCAGCAAATAAAATTATTCCATATGTAAAGGGATAAAAGGGCTAGCCTACTATCAATCAAAAAGCAACACCTCTCCAGCTTGCTGTGCTGCAGTGTACTTCACAAACTGTATCTTGACAATGTTCACTGTTGTAGTGTTTGTCACAGCACTTACCTGACTTTTTGAGTGAGATGAAGTAAATCCTTCAATCCAAATCCACAAATCCCTATATTTATCTGTTGTTCTTATTGTTGATGTGAAGTTTAAAATGGGCACTTGATATGCTGGCAATAAGAGAATAATTAGATTAATCTGATGCTTTTACTAATATAGGTGAAATATGTATATTGTTTTGTGTTCTCACTTTGAATGTTCTATGCTTTTAAGTTTTGTGAATAAAAAATGTACTTTTGTAAATTCTTAGCATTCTCATTATACAGTAGTAGGATACACTACACAGCTAAATAGTCACAAGCACTGACACTGGTACTCTGCTGGTCTGAAAATGGGGTAAGTGGACGACCAGTAGTCATTCTAAAAATCACACATAAGCTTTGCTCCTGTGCAGAATGAAAAAAAAGATAAAACATTTTCGCACTTTCTCAAAAAAAAAATGTTAAAAAAGTTTGCAAACCCCATGAGCAATAAACAGAAGCAGGTTTTGGGTGCGCACACTTAAACTAAAATCAGAGCTACACTGTGACATACATGGGCACTTACACTAAGCTGTGCTCTTCAGCTCATCAGCCTAGCAGTGGTTATAAAACAGTCATCAATTTGTTCAGTTGTTTGTAGTATTTTACATTTTAATTAAATGACATAAAAATAAAAGATTGTATAATTAACAATAAAACTGTTTATTTTTCCCTTCATAAAGTGCATTTTTAAGTAGGTCCATGTTACTGTAATGGTCATTATTCATGGCCATATTTTCATTTTTTTTCTTTTTTCATCCCTTCACCAACCTTGCAACTTATTACCACTTTTCAATTGATTCCAGTCAGTCCTTCTGAATTGTTCAATTTTATATCATGTCTATTCCAATGTAGGGTTGCAGGTGATGCAACGATAGTTGAAAACAATCATATTATGTTAAAACTACTTTTGGCATATGCCAGGAAGTTCATTTATACTGCTTTATTATTTAGAATTCGCATGTCAGCCTGAGAATTTGAATTGTATCAAGTAACATGTAATATTCTAATTTTAATTAATTTATTTATTTATCATTTCTTTCCTTTGGCATTTAAATCAGCGTTTCTCAACCTTTAAGTATTTGTGACCCGAGTTTTCATAACAGTTTTAATCACGCCCCCCTTAACATTTTTTTGAAATGTACATGCATATTTTATTATACCTACTTAACTTTTATCGACATTTATCTAACTCTATATTTATTGTTCTAGTACCAGAATGTAGTTTAAGTTAATTTGTTTTGGTTTCAACAGATGTTTTTTTCATATTTTTCATTCTTGTTTTCTTTTTTTCACATCTTTGCGCACCCCCTTTTTGTTAGTTCGGCCCACCCCACAGGTTGCAAACCACTGACTTAAATGCAAAATTGTTGGCAATGTCAAATTAGTTTCATAAAATATTGTGTCCAAGCACATTACAAACTTTGTGACCAAATTATCCCTGAACTTTAGAAATTAGTTTCTACAAAGTAAATTTGTCACTAAAAATGAAGTACATGACAATGTAAAATTAAAATAATCTGTCTTACAATGGTTAGGGTATTTTCGTGTAACAGAAAAAAATAATACATACACACAAATCAATTCCATGCATTAACTAAAGAGGTACTTTTTATAAACAGAGGTTCAAGCATAAAAATAAAAAATTGATTTTATGTTGTTTTTATGAGATGCAAAAAGAGACTATAATGTTGCATGACCTAGGCAGCAGTAAGATTGATAATATTCAGTGCCTCACTGTGGTCTGTCCATTTAAGCTCATATAAATAGGGTAATTATGAAATATTATTATTTCATATACAATATAAATTGTAAGAAATACAATATGTATAAATCAGTGAGAAAGTGTTTGTTAGCCTCTCCAAGAAGAAATGTTGAGTCATTTGTTGAAAAGGGGTGGCGAAGCTCCTAGTTACACATTGGTTTATTGTGCCAAAACAATGTATTTTCTTAAAATTTAAAAACATTTCATACTCTAGCATTTGAGACCCCGTCACTGTTGGACTCTGGATACACCGGAGAACCATATTTACTGATCCAGTTAACCCTGGGAGTTTGGAACTGCAGCCTTTTATAACTTCCCACATTCCAGACTTCTGAACATTCAGCAGTACCTGGAGAAGATAACAGCCAAAACAACCAAAACAACCAAAAGCACCCCTGTTAACTGCTGTGTTCATCTGTTTACTTTTATCATGTGTTTCCTGACAGAGGCTGACTGTGAATTTTTATGCTGAGGTGTTATTTAATTGAAGCTAGGTATAAACTTTAGGTGGGAAGTAGAGATTGGTGGAAAGGAGACACAAGAATTGGAGACTGAGATTGATGTACTGATATCATCCTTGCTAGTGAAAGTGGAATAAATCAGTGTTTTATGTTTCTACTGTTTTTTGGTTGCTGCTATCCAATTTCCATATGGAAATTTTAAACTTTTTTTATATTTAGAAGGTTTTCTTTGCTTTTATTTTTCACATGTACAGGAATGAAGGTAGCTGAGGTTTTGAAAAAGCATTTGGTGAAGTTACCTGTATTCAAAACTAGAATTTGTGATGCAAATTCAGGTGAAGCATGGGGCAGAAAGCACACAAAGTAGTTGCAGATACTGGCCAGTCCGTAAGAAAATAACCAACTTCGTAGCAAAGACTAGGTAGCCACTTATGCACAACATATCTTGTTTTTTGTGTATGTTTCAGTAAACCCACAAGGATAGCTTGTCAGATCTGCAAATCCAACTTTTAAAAAGTTAAGTGCAAGCTGAGGAGTAGAACTCAAAAGGTAGACTTATTAGAAGTTGTGACTTTGTCATGTGCTGCTCCAGGTAAGATCAAGGAAATCAGAAGACTTAATGTCTGGATCAAATTTTGGTGTAGGAAAGAAACGCATAGGTTTATGGGGCATTGCAAGTTGTCCTACAACAGATGAAACCTGTTACACCAGAGTATTAGGGAGGCATATGAGTAGGTTAGTTGAAGATGGTGTAAGTTAGGGAATTGGGAAGGAGGGATGACGTGGAGTTTAGGACACCTTATATAAAGGTACAATGAGTAAAGTAATATCAAATACACATAGTAACTTAAATTCTTGACCAAATTTATGGTGCCAAAATAAAATAAGTAATGTGTTAAAAATTTCTTGTCTAACAAGGCAATATTATTGTACTTCTATAACAAATAAGTAAGACTCGTATGTAGCTAAGCATTACTTTTATAGCAATAACAGAAACATGATGATTAAATAGAAGAGATGGGAATAATACAATATTAAACAGAAAAGTAGGGGCATTGTCAATTATATAAAACAGAACTGAAATTCAAGTCTTCTTCATGTGTATCATGAGCTTTATCTTAGTAAGACTGTCTGGAATTGATTGGATAGCATTAGGAATAAAGGGACTCATTTTAAGAGAGTGTTATTGCTCCCCAGACAATAGTTTCAAAGTAAATCATTATCATAATAGTAAAAAGGCAAGTTTAGAGGGTAACATTATACTGTAGTCTTGGGGGACTTAATTACCCAAATATTTACTGGACTACTTTACGAACAGTAGAGTACAAAAGCATGTTATTTTACCTGTGATCAGTGACAGTTTTTAACATAGTATGTTAAAATATCATCAAGAGGGAAAGTCTGTCTAGATTTAGTATTTGTAATAACAAGGGAAAGGTTCTGGGTGTAGGGTTGATTGAACCATAGGACCAAGCAACCATAATACAGTACTTGTATAGTACACTATATATAAATATATAGTACTTTGATAGAGTGCAGATGCAAAGATTAAAATTGTTAAGCTTAACTTTAGTAGGGCAACTTTTGAGCAGCTGCAGCAAAGTCTAAAAGGGATAAACTGGGATAAGCTTTTCAATTAACAGATTTAATAACGTTCTATATATAATGCAGGAAAAATTCTTCTGGAACACTTGAATCATTAAGAAATTGAAGAAAATCTGTGACAAAGAGATGTAAAGAAAAAAAAACAGATATATAAGGTGTACAAAACTAATAACTCCAGCACAAACTGTAGGGTTTGTTTCCTGCATTGCGCCCTGTGTTGGCTGGGATTGGCTCCAGCAGACCCCCATGACCCTGTAGTTAGGATATAGCGGGTTGGATAATGGATGGATGGACACACTGTAGGACACATGAGAGAATGTAATTATTAAAAAGGATATTAGGGAAACTGAAAGATATTCAGAGAGAAGTGTTGCAGAAAAGGTGAAAAATTAACCAAAGAGATTCTTTCAATATTGTGTAGTAAAAGAACGGTCATGGAGGAGGTAAACTGTATTAGGAAGACTAAGGGAGATCTAAATATATAGACAGTTAAATAGATAATGTTCTAAACTTGCATTTTCCCTATGTTTTCAAAGATAAGGAAGTACTAAGGAGGTACTGAGTGATCTGGAAATTTCAGAGGGATAGTACTTCCTTTATTAAATAGGCTGAAATATAACAAATTACCTGGACCACATAACATTTACCTTCTAGTGCTTAAGGAGGTTAGTGAAAGCATATATAAACTCAACACATATTTTCAGAAAGTCACTGTATATTGGGGAAATTCCTAAGGACTGGAAAATATGAAATATATTTCTTTATATGAAGAGAGATTGAGGAAATCCATGTAACTATAGGCCAGTAAGATTAACATGCATCACATTTAAATAAGTGGAAAGAATAATGATAAGGAGAAGATTGAGCATCACATGGACAAGAACACAAGTGTTAGTGAAAAGTCCACATAGACTTAGACGAGGTAGGTCATTACTAACATGCTGGAATTCTATGAAGAAGTTTATGATCAGAGAGGTGCATCTGATATTCTTTATCTTTTCAGAAGGCATTCGTTAAGGGCCCACATGAGAGACTGGCCATCAGAGTAAAAGAACTGGGAATCCAAGGCGCGGCATGTAGATGAGTACAAAACTAGTTAAAACACAGAAAGCAAAGAGCTATGGTGCAAGGTTATGCTTATGCCTTATGATGCACTGGGTACACCTCATCTGAAGTACGGTATGCAGTTTTGGTCTTCAGGCTGGCTACAAAAAGACATAGCAGTGCTAGGAAAAGTTATTATTAAGGGAACTAGCTCAGTGGATTGAGGCTACTTTGAAATAAGTTCAATTCTAATAGCTTGAAATTTGTTAATGTTAATTTTCACACAAAGTTTAAAAGGTTTTTTTTCATACAAAGAACCATAGCCATATGGAATAACTTTATCAATTACTGTGGCAGAGACGAGGACTTTAGAAACCTTAAAATTTCGATATGATGTTATTTTGGAGAAATAGGATTGACCACCTTTGTTGGGTTGAATGGCCTGATCTCATCAATTTTTTCTAATGCTCTGATTTAATTTAACTTCATGTCTGTTAGGAATTCTCCAATTTTTACTTTTTGTATAAAAATGTTTTATAGAAATAAATGTTACACTCTTGCATTTTTTGAAAACTCTGTCAGCATTGGGTGCAATGTCATCATAAGGGTCTACACACACACGCATGCTCACACACACCTCTCCCATGATCACACACACAGAGCCAGAACACAGATTGCTATAAAAAAAGCAATTGCATTATGAAACAGAGATAGCTTATTTCAACAAACAAATCTCAGGTGTGTAAGATCTATAGCCATTTTTGAGCAACAGTACTCTGAAACTGTTAATCCATGACACTAATTTTAGTCAGATAAATTGAATTGCATTGTCAACAGTCTACACATATCAATCTATTAGCATCATTTTTATTTGCCTAAGAATAATCGACTATGATAAGGTACTGAATTGTCGTTCTTGCTGTAAATTGTTGAAACATCTCACATAATATCTGCAGGTTTCATAATTCAATAGTTCTGACAGTATTCTAGGAAATGTGGAGACAAAGTATATATTTATTGTCTAATGTAATTGTATTGTATGATACTGCACCATTTTATTTTATGAGTTTATTTTTTATAATAATATCATGCAGTGACTGAGTGTGGCATTTAGTCTGAGCATCAGAAGTTTCTGAATGGGTTAAATGAAAAAGAATTACATTTTTATGGCAATTCACATTTTAAGGTTGATATACGCTTGTTACTGGATAAAGACGTGTATCCACTTTCAGATACTCTATACATTTTTGAAACCATATCCAGTTTCTCCCTGATTAAGTATCGATCTTCCTTAATTAACTTTTTACATTTATTTATAATTTAATTTACTTCAAAATTATTTTTGTAAACCTGATGAGCAAAATATTAGTCAGTCAGTCAGTCATTACCCAACCCGCTATATCCTAACACAGGGTCACGGGGGTCTGCTGGAGCCAATCCCAGCCAGCATAGGGCACAAGGTAAGAACAAATCCTGGGCAGGGCACCATCCCACCGCAGGACACACACATACACACCCACACACCAAGCACACACACTAGGGACAATTGCGGGATCGCCAATGCACCTAACCTGCATGTCTTTGGACTGTGGGAGGAAACCGGAGCACCCGGAAGAAACCCACGCAGACATGAGGAGAACATACAAACTCCATGCAGAGAGGACACGGGAAGCGAACATAGGTCTCCTTACTGTGAGACAGCAGAGCTACCATTGTGCCACCGTGCCGCCCTGAACAGAATATTATAAAGCAAAATTTCAACATAAAGTTTCCACTGGATTTATACAGTACCTTTGAACAAAGTTCACCCCTGCCCTAAACATTAAACCTCACCCTGTTTTACATGCCTGTTGCAAGGTGTACATGGAATGACTGTGTAGATCATCGGACATTAGTGGTAGGGGCCTCATGTGTAATGCCATGCGTAGAATTCACACTAAAACATGGTGTTCAAACAAAAACTGAAATGTGTGTTTGCTATATATGATGTAATGCCAGCTCATTCTTTTGGTGATTCATCCCTGGCTGATGTAACTTGCCCAGTGCCATTGCAATAGCAGAATGCCTGTAGCTGACCACTCCAATTACATTTGAAAAGCCGGACGTTGGTGCGAATTGCACTTTGATATTTCGCTGTTCAACCACAGTATAAGAAAATCTTATGAATGAAAAGTGGATTATATCATTCTGTACAGCTGGCATGGTACAACTTGGTAATGTTTGTGAAATACCTGAAATACCCAATCGGTCAGCAACTTCACATTGTAAAGCTCATGTGGTTAAAAACCTGAGAATGGACAGAACTTGCAAAGGAGTAGGTAGAGCACAATTCCTCAAATGTTCTGCCTTTGTAAAGCTGGCGCCAGTTTAGGACACAGTTCCAAGAGGATAGCTCTTGGAAATCGAAATCAACTTAAAAGCCAGTCATCATCATCTATAAATATGCACTCTCTTCTAATTATTCCATTTGCAATGTCTTCTAACATCACTAAAGCAGCTGTGGTAGTTGGAATCGTTTTGACATTCCAAGCACCATTATATTGTTACAGAATGATTACAATCAAGTGAATTAAATTTGCAAACGATATGCAATTAATTTTGGTGTATTTGATTAATCCTGTGTCATTGATGCAAATATCAAAAAGAAATGTAATTGACACAGAAATAGTAGTGCTGATTTGATGCTAGATGCCGCCAGTATGCAAAACTGAGTAGAAACATGCATACGCAAGGTAGGGAGCTGCCGTGAAAATGTGCACAGTGTTGCACCAAGTTTAGGTTTTATACATCTCGGAATGTGCAAGGAAATGGGTGTACGCAACATTTTTTTGGCCCCTGGTGTGAACGTTTGAAAATCGTTCCAAATTCTTCATATATGTGAATTTTCCTAAAATGGGTGAAAGCCTATATTTTAGATAAATGACTGAATAAAACATTTTGTGTATTTGCATAGCTCTTTTGTATTCTGGTTTAATATTGCAATAATGAATGTGTCCAGCAAAATATATTGGAGTAAAAGAAACATTTGCATTTGAAAGGGTACTGAAGTAAAAGTTTACAGAAAGAAGTAGAAATATTCTCAAAGCTAATTCAAGTACAGTAACAAAGCATTTCTATTTTGTTACTATACACCAATCACGTAGGTGTACACAAAAGTGGACTCAGCAATTGCCTTAATGCTCTGTCAAATGTGCTTTCTGCCTTGTGGCCACTGCTGCCACTATAGGCTCCTTTCCTTTGATCCTGTACTAGATTATGTGAGTTTAAGAGTGACTGACTGATGCTATTTTGGTCTCGTCCGATGCGAGAGATGGACGTCTGAAGTGGAGCTCCGCTAGCAGCGGTGTTATTTTTCATATTATTTGCTTATTATCCTGAGATATCTTGTATTTATTCAACCCGAGAGGGACTGCTACAGTATATGTAAGCACATATAAACATGGCCAACAAGAAGGGGGGTCCGAAAGAACCGAAAACTAAAGCTACACCCAAGCTACGATCAGCAAGCCCCAGCTCAAGATACAGCCTTTCAGAGACAGACCTGGATCAGATGGGCGAAAGTACAGACTCCTCGGGACCACGGTCTGCTACATCGTCGCCGGCTGAGAGCGAAAAGGGGAGTGAAGGCGCAATCGTGAGTGCAGATCGGGATAGCTCGCCGATCGGAGAAGATCAACTGAAAATGGAAAGGGCCTTGAAGTCCGCGGCTTCAACTACGCAATTATGCGAGCCGGGAGCAACGGGGACACTGGCTTCAGCAGAGTCTTCTGCTTCATCTACAGTACAAGAAAGCACAATTGAAATGTCTAAACTGGAGGTGATGCTCGCGGAGCTCATGCAAGATATAAAGAAAAGCGAGAAGGCTAATGAGAAAGCAAGGGCAAAGGCACTTGAGAGACTGAAACAGGAATTGAAACAGGAGATGAAACAGGCCAATGAATGGCTGCGACAGGAATTCCAACAGGCAAATGAAAGGATGCGTCAAGAGGTGCAACTTGAGCTTCGACAGGTGCTGGGTAAAATTGAAGAGCGCATTCAGGAAAACTCGATTAAACTGAGCACACTTACTGATCAATTGGAGAATCTCAAGGAGACATTCACGAATCGGATTGAAATGGCCGAAAATTTAGCTGCCAGTGCTGAGGAAAAAGCAGTTAATGTCAGCTCCGAATGCAAAAAACTCGGAGAAAAACTCGGAGACAGACTGGCTGCTTTGGAAGATGGGAGTAGAAGGTATAATGTCAGAATTGAAGGTCTGCCTGAGAATCGAGAAAGTTCAAACCCTGTGAAATTTGTAGCTGAACTTTTTTCTAAAATAATCGGGGAGGACTTTAAAGCAGAATCTGAGATAGCAGCGGCTTACCGCATACGCAGATCAAACACAGTTAGACCACGACCAAGATCTTTTATAATTCGTTTTGAACGATTATCATTTAAGCTAGAGGTGATGGCACTCCTCAGAAACAAGATATTATATATGAAAATAACCACATTCGTATCTTCCCTGACTTCTCTCCAGCAACAGCTACTAAACGCGCAGCCTTCTATAACATTAAACAGCGGTTACGGCAAGCCAGCGTCAAATACAGCCTCTTGTATCCGGCAAAACTGAAAGTGGAATGGCAGGGTCAATTTTATGTCTTCGCTAGCAAGGAAGAAGCAGAAAAGGAATTAAGAAAGCTGATCCCCGGACTATTCTGATACATAATAGTGAGTCATGGCGGTTAATGATAAAGCAAGGATTAGCAATCTACTGTCTGATCTATTCGCTTTAAAATACAGGTTCTTATCAGCATATATTCTCATATATTCTCATTATTACTTAGTATTACTAGGGCGCTATCTGTTTATGTTTTATTGTGCTTAATTATTCTTTTTTCTCTTTTCTTTTCTAACTATTTCATCTCTACCCTAAACGAGACTGTTCAATATCATAGCCTTGGTTTATTGTTATTGCTATTACTGCATTAAGACTTGTTATGCTTATTCTGGACACAATTTTAACACCATCCCCCGGGTTTATTATCTGGATGTATCATCTTAATGCACTAAAATTGCTGTAGACTATATATATATTTTAAGTGCAAAACTCTTTTTCTTTTTTTTTTTTTATTTATTATTTTAAGACTATATTGATAATAGATATCTCTGTCTTTTAACCCTAAAACGCCGCTGCATTGGGGCTTGTTGTGCTTTGGACGTGCTCTGTCTGGGTATGTCAGAGGACTGGGACTGCATGAAGTGGGTTTTAGCCTCACTTGGGGAGGCAAAAAGGGAGGGTGGGGGGTTAAGGGGGGGAGAGAAAGAGAGCAGGCCTGATCAATACCTAATCTATCCTCTGAATCTTTATAATTATAACTACCAACGTAATAATAAGCTGCATGGCAACAACTCTAGGGGAAATAGGAAATTAAGACCTAAGCTGTCTCACTTCCAGTTAAGACTATAAAATGACATCAAAAACTCAGAATCAGTGTCTCCATGATGGGACAGTTAACTTCGTAAGCTGGAATGTTAAAGGCCTGAATCACGAATTAAAGAGAAAGAAAGTACTTTCTCACCTAACAGGTCTAAATGCTAAAATAGTATTTTTACAGGAAACCCACTTACTAAGCAAGGATCAGTTCCGGCTGCAAAAAGACTGGACTGGTCAAATGTTCCATTCTAGTTTTACGAAGAAAACTAGAGGTGTGGGAATTCTCATACATAGAACAGTACCATTTGTAGCATCAGATGTAGTATTGGATCCTGAAGGGAGATATGTAATGGTCATGGGAGACTTATCTAACTGTAAAATGATTTTGATAAATGTTTATGCACCTAATGTTGATGATAAGGAATTTATACAAAATTTATTTGCATCCATTCCCAATCTGAACACTCATAAAATTATAATGGCTGGGGACTTTAATTGTGTTTTAAATCCACTTTTAGATAGGACTTCCTCCACAGGGGGAACGGCATCTAACACTGCAAAGATAATTACAAAGTTTATAACTGATCACAACCTATCAGATCCCTGGAGGTTTTTAAACCCAAATTCAAGAACATATTCTTTCTACTCACCAGTACATCATTGCTACTCAAGGATTGATTACTTCTTTATAGACAATAACTTCTTGCCTAAGATTAAATCTTGCAAATACGATGCTATTGTTATTTCGGACCATGCACCTATGATCTTGGAGCTGAAATTACTAAGCCCCATACACTCACCCTGCAGATGCCGCCTCAACCCGCTTCTATTAGCTGACGAGAATTGTACGGAATTTATATCCAAACAAATCAAATTCTTTGTAGAGACAAATACATCCCCGGAGATCTCTGCAGGAATACTCTGGGAAACTCTTAAGGCCTTCTTAAGAGGACAGATTATCTCATATCTTTCCCACAGAAATAAATCTGAAGCCAAGAAAGTAGCAGAGATAAAAAGCGAAATTACTAAAATAGATGAAGAACATGCCAGACTACCAAGCGAGACTCTACATAGGAGGAGGCAGGCTCTACATTCATAATTAAACCTCTTGACAACTAAAGAAAC
Organism: Polypterus bichir lapradei; assembly: GCA_026402145.1. Taxonomy (NCBI): domain Eukaryota; kingdom Metazoa; phylum Chordata; class Cladistia; order Polypteriformes; family Polypteridae; genus Polypterus; species Polypterus bichir. The sequence goes on along the minus strand of JANRMT010062793.1, from coordinate 24,661,207 downwards.
TGAACAACTAATTTACAAATCCAGACATCATTACTGTGAACATGGAGAGAAAGCTAATAAGCTTTTAGCTCAACAAATTCACAAGCAAGAAGTGCGCAACGCAATCTCGGTAATCACTAACACGAATGGAGATAAAATCATCGAACACAAAAATATAATGCACACTTTCACAGACTACTATAAATCCCTATATACTACTGAGTTTAAAGAAGACAATACACAATCTAATGCATTTCTGGATACATTACAGATACCACAAATAGACGCTTTTAGTATGGAGGAACTTGATAAACCTCTGGCGTTATCAGAATTACTAGATGCTATAAAGTCACTCCAAGGCGGAAAAGCAGCAGGCCCTGATGGCTACCCTGCAGAGTTTTACAAGAAATTCTCCGCTCAGCTAGCTCCCCTCCTATTAGCAACATTTACAGAAGCCAGAGATAACCAAATTCTTCCACAAACCTTTCGCCAAGCACTAATCACTGTCTTTCCAAAACAAAATAAGGACTTATTACAATGTGCATCATACAGACCAATTTCACTTCTGAATAACGACGTTAAAATACTCTCTAAAATCATAGCCAGAAGGATGGAGAAAGTGCTCCCCTCTGTAATATCACAAGACCAAACTGGATTTATTAGGGGTCGACACTTATCTTCAAATCTTCGATGCCTGTTTAATGTAATATACTCACCAACTAAATCAAACACCCCAGAAATATTACTATCATTGGATGCAGAAAAAGCATTCGACATGATTGAATGGAAATACCTTTTTACTACATTGGAGAAGTTTGGGTTTGGCCCAAACATTTGTGCATGGATTAAATTGCTGTATACTAACCCAGAAGCTTCAGTTTGCATCAATAACATTTGCTCAAACTACTTTATACTAGAATGTGGCACTAGACAAGGATGCCCCTTGTCACCGCTGCTGTTTGCGATTGCCATTGGACCACTGGCAATACATTGTCGAAATACTGATCAGATGAAGGGGATTAGCAGAGAAGGACTGGAACAGAAAATCTCATTATATGCAGATGATATGGTACTGTATATTTCGGACCCAGAAAATTCTGTGCCTGCAGTCTTAGCAGCACACACAGAATTTCAAAAGATCTCTGGTCTCAGAATTAATCTGAATAAAAGTGTACTCTTTCCAGTGATTTCTCAAGCATATAATATTAGATTAGATACCCTACCTTTTATCATTGCAGAACAGTTTAAATACCTAGGGGTAAACATCACAAGTAAACATAAAGCTCTATATCAGCAAAATTTCGCCGTCTGCATGGAAAAAATTAAACAAGACTTGCATAGATGGTCAATCCTTCATCTCACACTAGCTGGAAGAATTAACACTGTTAAGATGAATATTCTTCCTAAGCTCCTTTTTTATTTCAAAACATCCCAATATACATTAATAAATCATTCTTTAAGCAATTAGATTCAACAATAACCTCATTTATTTGGAATTTAAAACATCCACGCATCAAAAGAGCGACCCTACAAAGACAAAAGGCAGAAGGTGGCATGGCTCTACCTAACTTCCAGTTTTATTACTGGGCAGCAAATATACAGGCGATAAGAACCTGGACACAAATAGAAAAACATACACAGGCTTGGACCGCAATAGAAGTAAAATCCTGCAGTACTTCTTTGTATTCCTTGCTCTGTGCTCCAATAAACACAAGTTATCGGCAATATACTAATAACCCAATTGTGCTCCACTCACTTAGAATCTGGAACCAAAGTAGAAAGCATTTTAAGACGGAGAAGCTTCTATCTGTGGCACCTCTGCAAGAGAACCACCTCTTTCAACCTTCACAAACATATGCAGTTTTTAATATCTGGAAAAAATTGGGAATTAACTTGCTTAGAGATCTTTATATAGACAACGTATTTGCATCCTATGAACAATTACATTCCAAATTTAACATTCCAGCTACACATTTCTTTCACTATCTTCAAATCAGAAACTTTGTTAAACAGAACCTTCCAGATTTTCCTCATCTTGCACCCTCATCCATGCTGGAAAAAATATTGCTCAATCTCAAGGACTTAGACTCCATCTCTACAATATATAAAATCATTTTACAATCCCTCCCTTTCAAAGATCCAAGAGGACACTGGGAAAAAGATCTCCCAATTAATATATCAGAAAAGGAGTGGAAAGTAGCAATGCAGAGAATTCACTCGAGCTCCATATGCGCAAAGCATACAATTATACAACTCAAAATTATATATCGAGCACATCTGTCTCGACTAAAACTCTCCAAAATGTTTCCAGGGCATGATCCAACCTGTGAACGTTGCAACCAAACCCCAGCCTCACTAGGTCACATGTTCTGGGCCTGCACCAAATTAACATTATTCTGGACAAAAATTTTTACTTACCTTTCAGATAGCCTTGGACTCATAATCCCTCCTAACCCATTAACAGCTGCGTTTGGGGTTCTTCCAGAGGGGCTTAAATTGGAGAAAGAAAAATTGTGACTGCATTCACTACACTTTTGGCACACAGACTCATTCTGATAAACTGGAATAACCCAAACTCTCCTCTTTTAAGTCAGTGGGAAACCGATGTGTTATATTATTTGAAATTGGAAAAAATCAAATAGTTAAAGGATCCGTACAGACTTTTTTCAAAACATGGCAGGATCTAATCAGTAATATTTTAAAATAAGTTCATAAAGCACAGAGAATTTATTAATTTAGGTATGTTTACAAGCCTTAAATTTAACGCCGTTTGGCTTGCTCTCTCTCTCAGGGGTGGGGATCGATCTGTTCTTAACTTAATTTTTCTTGTTGTAAAAACTTGATTGCTTTGTATGGATTGTAATCTATACTAATAAAAGGCAAAGCCCTCACTGACTGACTGACTGACTGACTGACTGACTGACTGACTCACTCACTCACTGACTCATCACTAATTCTCCAACTTCCCGTGTAGGTAGAAGGCTGAAATTTGGCAGGCTCATTCCTTACAGCTTACTTACAAAAGTTGGGTCATAACTGGAACCTATTTTTTCGTCCATAGACTATAATAGACTTCTGCTCGATGCCCATGGGAGGCGGAGTTACAAAACAATTACATCATCAATCATGTTACGTTATTATTAAAATGTTTCCTTTTCTTTTTACTTCTCCGCTGCGAAGCGCGGGTATTTTGATATATATATATATATATATATATATATCTATACTAATAAAAGGCAAAGCCCTCACTCACTCACTCACTCACTCACTCACTGACTGACTCATCACTAATTCTCCAACTTCCCGTGTGGGTGGAAGGCTGAAATTTGGCAGGTTCATTCCTTACAGCTTCCTTACAAAAGTTGGGCAGGATTCATTTCGAAATTCTATGCGTAATGGTCATAACTGGAAGCTGTTTTTCTCCATTTATTGTAATGGAGATGATCTTGAAAGCCGTGGGGGCGGAGTTTCGTGTGACATCATCACGCCTCCCACGTAATCACGCAGTACGTAGAAAACCAGGAAGAGCCCCAAAAAGCGCTGAAGAAAACATGCATTATATAATTGAGAAGGCAGCAAAACAATAAGAAGCGAGTGAGTGACATATACAACCATATTCATGAGTTCTGCTACTTCGGAAACAAAGCACGATGTAAACCTAAATTAAGTTCATAGACAGGCTGCCGCTGGCGTTTGTAATTTAGTGCCTGCCCATATAAGGCCGTCCATCAGCGGCAATCCAATAGAAACACTGCCACTAAATATTCACGGGTGAAGGACTGTGCTTATGCAGAGGAAGATGAGATGGTCAGGGTGGTGTTTGGCACAAACTCAGCGAAACTGCAAGAGAAACTTTTAAGTGCCGGGTCTTAGCTAACATAATACAGCCGTGGACATCTCACGAGATGGCACCAGCACAGCAAAGAAGCTTCGATGCATGTACACCGAGCGGCTCATGTGAACTGACACAGTGCACAGACAAAAAGCAACAGTTCCAAAGAGTGCTGAACAAAAACCGAATTACACAATTGAGAAGGCATCAAAAAAATATGAAGCGTGTGATACATACAAGCATATTCATAAGTGCAGCTACTGCGGAAACAAAGCACACGGTGGAAAAAGTCAATGTCCCGCTAAAGGAAGACAGTGTAAAAAAAAACCTGTGCATGCAGTGTGTCACGTCTCAGATAAAGAGGAAGACGAGCTGTTTATTGATGCAGTAAGAAACGAATCGATGAATGAAACCTGTTCTCTTTACAACGATTGACAAACACGGAATGTAACTTGAACACAACACATCCTACAAATACGAACCTGATTGAAAAAAATAATGATAATCTAATCCTTGATGACAGCAACACTCATAACAGTCAGAAAACAATTACTGTATATTGACAATCATGTTACGTTATTTTTAAAATGTTCCCTTTTCTTTTTCATAACTTCTTTAGCACAGTACTTCTCCGCTGCGAAGCGCGGGTATATATATATATATATATCCCGATCTACATACTCTCAAATAGACAAACCACATGCCGTGGCGCAACCTCTAACACCGACGACCGAGGTTCGATTCCCGAGAGGGGATACACTGATTATGTACGCGCGCTTCCCAATTCATTTTACCCTCGCATCCCCTTGGTTTGAGACGTATGAAAAAATATGCGGTTAATGCAGAAAGACAGATCACCAATTGAAGCTTTATGAATAATGGATACTTTATTCGCAATCAATGATTGTTTTGGTAAAGCCATACTCAATGTATTCATTAGATGAACGGTAAAAAAGTAAGAGCGAGGGGAGGGTCACTTATTGAGGCACGCAGGTGAAACCACAATAGCACGCGGGCTCGATGCGTCGGTGCGCGTCAACTGCGCGATCACAATCGAAAAAATATATCTTTTCAAGTTCTATTTAGTCGACACAAATATCTTTGGTTGGAATGTAAGGCGAATTTACTCTTTACATTTGTACGGTGAAGAAAAATTTATGCAATGATGACTAAATTTAACTATATAAAGTCAAAACTTGATTATATAAAGTCACTGTCGGAATAAATAAAGTCAAAACTTGAATATATAAAGTCAGCGTCGGTATATATAAAGTCAAAACTTGTTTCTGAATATATAAAGTCAAAACCCGAGTATATAAAGACGGCATTGGAATATTTAAAGTTAAAACTTGAATATATAAAGTCAGCGTCGGAATATATAAAGTAAATGTTGGAATATATAAGGTCAAAACTTAAATATATAAAGTCAGCATCGGAATATATAAATTCAGCGCTGGAATATATAAAGTCAAAACTTGAATATATAAAGTCAGCGTCGGAATATACAAAGTCAGCACTGGAATATCCATCCATTTCCCAACCTGTTGAATCCGACCACAGGGTCACGGGGGTCTGCTGGAGCCAATCCCAGCCAACACTGGGCGCAAGGCAGGAAAAAATCCTGGGCAGGGCACATGCATCATTTTCAAAACATTAACCGAACAGTGTTTTTTAATTTATTTTTCTGAATACGTTTTTGTTAACTTAGTTCAGTTCAGAGTCGTTTCAATCAATATATTTTGACTTTGACTTTATATATTCAGGAATGAGTTTATATACTCCGATGTTGACTTTATATAATCAGGAATGACTTTATAAATTCTGACGCTGACTTTATATATTCAGGTTTTGACTTTATATATTCCAGCGCTGACTTTATATATTCCGACGCTGACTTTATATATTCAGGATTTGACTTTATATATTCAACTTTTGACTTTATATATTCAGAAACAAGTTTGACTTTATATATACCGACGCTGACTTTATATATTTAAGTTTTGACTTTATATATTCCAGCGATGACTTTATATATTCAAGTTTTGACTTTATATATTTAGAAAAAAGTTTTGACTTTATATATACCGACACTGACTTTATATATTCAACTTTTGACTTTATATATATACTAGCAAAATACCCGCGCTTTGCAGCGGCGAAGTACTGCCTTAAAATTTTTATTAAGAAGAAAATTTAACCTTTTTAAACTGAGAGAAAATATGCCAATAATTATTTGTTAAGGATCTCTTTGTATACCATGTTGTCAGTTCGGCCCTCCGGTTGTAACATGACCAAGCTGTGCGCTGAGCTTACTCTTGAGCATGTAACTTACAGTTGGCCATGTGAACAGTAATCTTGTCTCAGATCTCACAGCTTGGATTGCTGCTGTCATAATCAGTTTGAGTTTCATGGTTTGTTTCAATTACGACAGTATTTGCAGGATTTCTTGTGTTGAAGTGACATTCGGCATCTGTCAAGCGTTGTAAGCACACAACCGGTTTCATCGATAAAATCACATCCGGCTTTTGAGAGTTTAAACATTCATAAACATCAAAGTGTCCACTACTGAAATCGTCACCTGTGAATCTAAGATGTTTAAGAGGCATTGGCGGTTGTCGAAAGGTGTAAAATATTTGGCT
>JANRMT010062793.1:24639135-24649757 GCA_026402145.1 Polypterus bichir lapradei | reverse complement strand
CCGGAAGTACTTCGGAACTTTCGTCCCCGTGACTCGATAGTACTTCTGGGCTACGGAAAAGATACGAGTGTCCAAGTCCCCCTGACGTGTCTCCTGGTGGCATCCAGCAGGGCTGAGAAGCCAAACTCCAAATCCCATGGTGCCTTGCAGGAACCTGGGGCACCACTATGCTGCAGGGGCATTGCCATCTGGCATCTTGGGGGAGGCAGTGTCCCGCCGTAGCTGCTTTCCCCCATCTTTCTCCTCCCTGGGCATCCCGGCCAGGTTGAGCAACCTGCCATCCACCACAAGTCTTAAAAAATAGGTTAAGAAAAAGTTAACAAATTCAACCCTAGGTTAAAATGTCTTAATTCTAATATAAAATTAAAAAGAGGTGCAAGCTAAAAAAAATTTACTAACAGATATGTATAAACTGACATAAACAATTACATAGCTGTTAAAATGTACAAAACAGCTCAGTCCTTGACAGAAGTCTGTTATCAAAAGATTGTCAAAGGTAAAGAGTTTAAATAAAAACTTAAAATAAAAATTAGTGTCCATACATATCAGTAACATTACTATACTAAGACATCTGTTACTTCTAGACCAAGCACAGCACAATTCAATCAGCTTAGTCATTCAAGCAAGTCTCAAAATGAATGATAGTGGACAAAAATAAGACTGAGCCAATTGGTCAATGTTTTGAAATGCACTAACAGCAGCTCACTGAGAAAATTTCACCAAGCAGTACAAAATAGATTCTGTAAAATATTTCCAATCCAGCGCTGTCCCACACAATAAGGTAATAAGTAATATTTTAATCTTTAGTGAAAAAAGGAGACTAAAGCTACAGTAAAAATGGTGATATACTGCCCAGTGAAAACTCTTCTTTTTGAGGGATTAGCCTCATACCTCTCAGAATGGCAACATTTCTCTGTGATGAAAACAGGAATAGCAACTTATATCATTGTTCTTTCAGACAGAACACTAAAAATGTACCTCAAACTAATATCAAAATTGGGTACATACTGTCACAACTTGCATATGGTTAATGGAGTATGTCCTGTCAGATTGCAATAAAACTTTTGGTCAAAACCACAGAGGAGTCAGCTTCAAAGACCCTTAATATTTTTGCACACCTACTCAATAACTTTCAAAACTAATGAGATACATTATCTTAACATAAATTAGTATATTTTCCCATAATTTTATGGATGTATTGAATAAATCTTTATGTTACGTCTTATGCATGAGCATAGATTAAACATTCAACAGAAGATGGTTGTCTGCTTGATTGACTTTAAGTTGGCATTTGACTTGATTATTCCAAAGAACTTTTTGGAATATTTTAGCTTTTAAGGAAAAATATGTTATGACCTACAAAAATCATCAAATTGATAATACAATACAATGTGATACAATTGATAATACAACAGTGTAATACAATATAATTCAATACAATGAAAAATGGAAAATTTTTGGGGGGAGTTTTTTCTTGTCTTCTTAGAGAGTTGAGGCTTGGGGCTGTCAAAAAACAAGGCCTTTGAAAGCTCATTGTGGCACTCTTTATGTGATTTCGGGCAATACCAAAATAAATTGAATTGCATGGTATTGTATTATTGTAAATGGCAATATGCAGAAAAGAATCTGTTCTCTTTAGTCTGGCCAGATGAACTATGTTATTGACTGGACTTGGAAACCATATTATTAGTTATATTGGCAAGTTAGCTTAGTCCCACATCGACCAATCTTCAATATGCTAACAATATTCCTGTATTTATTATCAATAATTAAATGTAATCTACTTTGAACAGTCTTGAGAAAAAAGGTAAAATAGTAGGATTGACACTCAATGCATCATAAATAAAAATAATGTTTATAGGTTTGATGGAAGAAGAAAAACTAACTAGTCTCAAAGGCTATTGAGGAAGTGGATCACTTCAGAAAAATTGGATCTATCACACTATGTGGACAATCCCAAATAAAAGCCACATTTGAACAAAGCTCCCCAAGCATTTTGCCAGATGATCCAAGCACTATGGTAAAACAGAGAAATCACCTTCTCGACCAAATTAAAAATCTTTGAAACTTCATTAAGTCCCATCCTCCTTTATAGATGTGAAACGCGAGTGTTATGACTAAAAGATACCTGGAGAAAGGATAGCTTCAACAGCTGATGTCAGAGAGTCATTCCCCAAGTTTGCTACTCTGACAGTGTGTCAAACAAAGAGATATAACATTGCTTTGGTGTAGGTCATTTGATTGAAGATATGTGCAGACAGAGAATTATCTGCTGGATGGTACATACACTGTAGAGTTTGAAAGGCTGCTATCAGGGATTCTTATGAAGCCAGATAAATCAGTGGAGATGAGAACTGATTTAAGCAAGTATGTTAATAATAGTAATTGCTTCATTAGGTGAAAAGTATTGCATTTTGATTTACTGACTGAACTGAAAAATTGGGACAAATTCCTCAAATACTTTACATATCCAAATTAATGTGCGATGTAGGTAGTAATTATGTTTAAACAGTGGGGCTAATCTATATCCGTGACAAAGATCTTTCACTCAGAGCTGCAAAATTCCCTGCATATCTATATGGTATAGTTTGATAATTTTAGTTAAAATTCAAAATGTAACTGTTCCAGGACAACTCCTAAATAGATGGCTAATAAAAGCTAGGCCTCAAAGGCAGTTATGACATGTAGGTTCAGGAGTTACCCTGAAACATGTGAATGCAATGTACAGTAACTCAATTTTAAAATATGTTGTAGTTTGATAGTTTTAGTAATTGTTTAAATGGCACAGACAGGAAAGATAAGGTCAGCCGGTCCCTCCAAGCCTTTATCCAATCAATATATGTGGTTTGATGAAACTCTTTTATATTGAGGATGGTAGTTACATTCACTTCTAAATAAGATGTTCTCCAAATCTCACTATCTCCTGCACATTAAAAAATATCCTGTTTGAATAGTCTGATTGTACTATTTTTCTTCCAACTAGCATTCACCTTCATTCATCATCCATTTATAGCTGAATTGCTAAAATAAAATCTCTTGTTTCCTGTGCTTGACAGTTAGGGTGTGATATACTTGTAGTATGACTGTGTTATATAATGTAAGAAGTCTTTCCCTATCTTGGGTTCTTCTATCTTTCTGATCCTTATGGAGGGCAGCTTAACCAACCCCTACAGGAAAGCATTCTTACATGATATACAAGAGTGTGATATGTCAAAGGTCAATTATCTCTGCTTTAGTTTAACATAACAAAGACTTACATGATCATTGCATCACAAAGACAAAGGAATTTAAATATATGCTATACCTGTATAGCATTTAAAGATCTGCCTAAGAAGAAAAAAGGAAAAAAAGACCAGTTTTTTAAATGAGTGCCCACACATGGGCATTACTCCAGAAATTGATTTGTTTCTTGGCTTGAAAAACTGTCTCTATGGCCATAGAGGAATGCTCATTATGAAACATAAACTCAGTTTATAGGAAGACATAAAGTAAATCTTCCTTTGGGAGGATTGGCCTTATCTGCTCCATTGCTTAGGAAAGAGTAATGATTTCAGTTTAAAGCAAGAGGAGAAACATTGACGTCATGCTAACGGTTCTGAAATAAAATGACATTGTTTTGAGTAGCTTATGCTCTTGCCCGAAAAAAAAAAAAAAATAAAATAACAAAAAAGCTGTCTTCAAAAATGTCCTTCAAAAACATTAGACCAACACCCTTGTACTATGAAACATCTTTATATTATTTATTGCTCACAAATACAGGATCTTTTTTATAAATCATATTATTTTTATATCACCCCGCTCTAAATAAAGCAAGCTAGTTTAGCGCTGCAATTCAAACTAACATCTTTATTATTTGTAGTCAAGGAGGAAGTAAGAGTACGGTGAGAAAAAATTTTCTGGCAAAGAGAGAATGCCATAAACACAATCCACTGAACTAGGACTGCAGCCCAGGTCATGAGCTCTACATGACAGATATATATATATATATATATATATATATATATATATATATATATATATATTGTGTAAGATACCTGGACACAGACAGACACAGAGACAGCCAGATGTTCAAAGACACACACATTTATTTACAGACAGCACAAAAACAACTCACAATCCTTTAGACTTCACACTCTCTTGCAGCCTCAACTCCACTCCTCGCAAGCTCCGCCCTCTTCCACCTGACTCTGGCTCCTCGAATGGAGTGAGGCGGCTCCTTTTATCCCGCCCCGGATGTGCTCCAGGCGTCCTGTGATGGTCTTCCAGCAGCACTTCCTGGTGTGGCAGAAGTGCTACCCTTACACCCAGAAGCACTCCGGGTGTACACAGTTCCTGGTTCAGCAGTACTTCCTGGTGTGGCAGAAGTGCTGTCCACCAGGGCTCAGCAACCATCCAGGCTCCCTCTGGTGGTGGCCATGGACCCCCACAGGGTTGAGCTTCCCAGCTCCGTATCCATGACCCCTGATGCGATCCAGGGGGCTGCTCTCTTGCATCCAGGGGAGATATTGCCCCTCTCTCGGTCCTTCCCTGCTCCAGACTTCCCAGTGGGGCAAGGTCCCTGGTCGTCTGCCACAATATATGTGTGTAATTGTGTTCTTAAAAATTGTGTTCCAAAACAATGGAGTTGACAGGGATAGATCGATGGTTCATTTCTGAGTGACTGGGACAGATGTAATTATGTAATCATGGAGGTTATCAAAGGAAAAGGAAATGAGTTTAGTGGAAAATGAGACAAGAAGAAATAGTCAAATAATGAATAGTTGGGAACATGGGCAGAAAAACTTATTCCACATGTCCTTAGAAGCCAAGGTGCTTTTCCACCATGTACCAAACACACAGAACATAATTTATAAGATGATTATATTCATCTACTCCCTTTTTTGTTTTAAAATTAATAAATGGTAACTGCTGCAAAGAGTAAGGGTAGACAATGTTTGTTTCTATAAGTAGCCATGATGGAAGGGAAAGTGGAGGGTTTAACAATAAGGAGGTCAGACTTATATATAGGCCCAATAGAACAGTTCAAAATAGGGAAGAGAAATGCCTCCACCTGATCTGGCTCAATTCAAAATGGAGTGTTTATAGTAGGTCTTTTACCACTCCATAAAAAGAGGTATGATCTGATCTGACCTGGTACCAAAAGAAGGAACATGGGGCAACAGGAAGCATTGAATTAACAAAATTTAAATTAGGGACAATATTCATTGATTTCCAAATAAGAATGAAAAGAAAGAGAGATTATTTCAGGACAACATTGACAATTTTACCTCATTAAACAAGGACTAGAAATTAGACAGCACAATATCAGTAATGGAGGGTGTAATGGTAAACCCTAAATATTTAAAAGAATTAACAACAGGAATAAAGGAAGGAAAAGAGAGATATTGACAAGCCCGGGTCTGCAATATTCTATAGGTACATGGTACATATCAAAATAACATTCACATGAATTCTAGGTCCCAAGGTTTCCCAGCAGAACATTGCCGAGAACATTGCACTATCTATGCTGGCTTGCCATCTTTTCATAGTTCACCCTGCTGTCATCTGTCCCCCAAGTAATTGATGCACATGCACCCAGCTGTCCACATGATCTAAAAAAATGCAGTTCGTCAGACGAGTCCACTGTCTTCCATTGCTCCATGGTCTGGGTCTGGCACTCACTTGCACATTGTTGGCACTTTCGGCAATGGACAGGGGTCAGCATGTGCACTCTGACTGCCCTGCAGCTGTGCTACCCCATGCTCAACAGGCTGCAATGCACTGTGTGCTCTGCTACCTGTTTCTCATGGCAAACACTGGGTTTTTAAGAAATACAGTATGTGCTACTGAAGCTCTTCTGTGGAATCAGACCAGACAAGCTAACCTTTACTCTTCAAGCGCATCGATGAGCCATGACCCTTTCACTCGTTCAATGGTTGTCCTTCCTTGGATCAATTTTGGTAGATACTAACCACTACATACTGGGAAAATCTCACAAGACCTGCTGTTTTGGAGAAGCTCTGAATCAGTCATCTAGCCAACACAAATTTTCCTGTCAAAGTTGTTTGAATCCTTACAATTGTTCTTTTTTCCTGCTTCTAATATATCACATTTAAGAACATACTGTACATTTACTGTCTAATATGTTCCACTCCTTGACTGACTCCTTTCAGTGGTTTTAATGTTGTAGCTAAATGGTGCATTTTCAAGTGCAGCAGAATTTATCTGTTGAAACTATCCATATATGAATAGTAAGAAATATTTGAAAGAGTGCACTGAACTGAAAAAACATGTTATAGCTTAAAAATGAATCCAAAGGAGATCTACATGTTGTAGGTAATATGATAGCAACTATACAAACTATTAAATATTAGAATATTGTAACAATACAGATATGTGCCATATTTTCTAACAATCAGTTTGGGAATGAAATAAGTAAAAAAGGTGATAATTACAATTTTGATAGTATAGTTGCAGTAAATACCCAGTGCCACTGATTCTTGTGAGAATGACAGCTGCCCGCAGTGATATCTCTAGCATTCTTGCTACCTTATAGCTGTAAATGGTGCTTCCAGTCCTTACAGATATCTCAGAGTTTTGAGGGCATTGTGTTTAAAGTGTGATAATGAACATATATTACAGCCAAGAGTAGGGAGATTCCCCTCATAGTATTGTATTGAGTGTTTCTTCATATGGTCAGAGAGGTTGAGAGCATGCACTGATACAGCGAATTGCCACACACATCACATGGCAAACCACCTCAGGATCCCAATTAGGACCTGAGTGCAGTGGTGCAATGGGTGACACCTGAGCACCACACTAGTTGGGATGAAACAGAGTGAGATTTGTTTAGAGTGGCTGGAGTGCCAATCATGCCACCAAACGCTCAGGTTTTCCCTGCAAGGACCTGGTTGGTTTGTTTAAAAAAATGCCAGCCCATGTCATGCATTTGCCGCCCTCGGCAACCTTCCAGCTGCATACATGTTAGAGCCAGCCATGGCAGCCCAACCCCAGATAATGTGAGGAAAAGAGAGAATATCTGCTTTATTGAATAAAGTACTGTTGTGAACAAGGAAATGTTTCACTTAATTAAGTAATCAGTAGCAACTCCTTTAGCAGAGTTAACTGAAACTGAATATTTCTGTTACATTGGACCAAAACTAACCTTGCATCAGAGTAATTCTGGCACACTCCTCCTTATAAAAAATTGCATGGTGATCGAGTACTGCCTCCTTTAAACGTATTTCTCTTTTGGTCCTACCAATATTGCTATGAAATTTAGATTGTGATACATATGTTAAATGTTGACTTTCTTGTTTCTTAGCCATTCACTGGTACGTTTGACACTAGGTTTTCATAAAGCAGTGTTGTATGATCTATGTTTGGCTCTGCTTTATTTATTGTAGATTACAGTCTCATGACTTCTTCCAGAATGCAGCGATTACTCTGAATGTGTTGAATTCATTACAGATTTATTGTAGCTTCTTTGGCAGCAAAGCCGGTGTATATATTTCTCCATATATTGGGTTTCTCATTAAAATGTCATTTTCTAATGGTTGTTCCTTTGAAGATTTTTTTTACTAGCCATTGAATACTAGTCTTGCCAAGCACAGTTTGCAAAACTAATTATATTTTCAAAATTCCAGGTGACCTCTCAGTGTAAAAGTCAGCAAACTGTTCATATTTCACTGTTTAAACATAATGCACTTCTATAGCAAAACGTTACAATATACAGTATATCCAATTCCCCTGTCTCTTCAAAAAGGCATAATAACATCACTAAATACATGTAGCTAGTAAATAACCCCACTTTTAGAAAACATAACATATTAAAGTGTTAAAACAGTTGTCCGACTCATCTTGACAAGATAATCGATTGTATGTGAATACAGTGAGCTTTTTTATCACTTTAATTCAGTAACTTTCCAACACTTACTGCTGGAAAGATTAACTGCTATGTTGGCAAGATTCCTGAATATAGACTTACAAAGCCAGGCATCAAGCCAACAAAGTGTCCAAGACAAGTGTGTTAGAGTGTATTTTAGAGACAGTGACATTTTTTGACATTATATCAAATGATACTATACTTGGATAGCTTTAATAGCACTTTCAAATTGTATGTGGCTTAACATCTTAATCATCTGTTGCTCTAGGGTCTGTGGAAATTTGGCAACAGAAGCTGTTAAGAGACAGAACATAGGCAGTCGTGTCAGCTGCCCATTTTAAGGGAATGCTAAAGTTAACATATGAAAGAGTGTGAGAAAACCTAATCTTCTAAATAAGTAGAATCTAGTGCTGTTCTCTGCCTAGTTTACCCTCTAAGGACAGTAATTTTCTGTAGAATGTCCAGATTCTTTTTTCTACACCTTAAATAAAAACAGGATACCATTTTCATGTTTGTTTTTTACCTTTTATAGAGAGCACTACCAAAGACCTCTTTGCAATGTAAATATTGTAATCAGTATATGCAGGTTTCATACAGTATTTACAAATTCAGATGAAATATAAAGTGTACAAACCATTCATAGGACAAAGATAGTAGCTGTGTAGAATTATTTTGATGACACTCTTTTTTAAGAAAAACATGTCACAATAGCAAAACATACTTCTTATACAAGAAACCTTATTTGTGCATCAAAAGAAGAACATAACTACACCAAAGGATCAAAAGGAATACATTATGATAATATGTATGCTGTTTATTTTATACTAGCAGATCATCACTTATGACTAACTGATAACTTTGTTTTATTGTTTTGCTTTTTACATATAGTGTATTATATTATAAGGGCTTTCCAAAACCATTTATGCCAATATTATCTATGAAAATGTCATTGCTCTAATAATATAACAATAGAAAGCTGGATATATTATGAAACTATAGAATCTATATATATAATTGACTAAGTCGCCTGACCATGGGATACGCACAACAGAGCCCAGCCCCGCCAACTCTAACCCTCCTCCCGCGTCATGGGATACACACAACAGAGCCCCGCCCACCAACTCTAACCCTCCTCCCACGTCCACCCTCACTCTCGAGGCATGTTCACTGCCTGCTCATGTGCCCACATGCAACACCTCACCAAACACAGCCTCAGTTGCTTTCGTCTCTGCTACAGTCCACATGCACCTCTGAGCCACGTTGACTTTTCATTGTTCTTTTCGGTTCCGGCTGCTTTTCTATATATATAATCGACTAACTTGCCCGACCATGGGGTACGTACGTCAGAGCCCCGCACGCCAACTCTAACCCTCATCCCGTGTCGTGGGGTGCGCACGACAGAGCCCCGCCCACCAACTCTAACCCTCCTCCCGTGCCCACCCTCACTCTCAAGGCATTGACTTCTCAACTGTCACTCCGGAACAACTCAGTATGCGAGATATATTGAGTCACCAACGAAGACTCGCTATACCTTAATGAACAAGTACTGAAACTTATCCCTACCGACAAAATAACTTTCACCAGCGTTGACTCCATCGTCACAGACAATCCCGCAGATCAACTTTCATTCCCCAAAGAATTTCTTAACAGTCTTACTCCCACTGGCATGCCTCCGCATAAACTCAAAATTAAAATTGGTGCAGTCGTCATGCTTCTCAGAAACCTCATGCCAGCAAGAGGTCTCTGTAATGGCACAAGACTGACTGTTATCAGCATTCACCGCAATGTACTGGAGTGTAAAACTATCGCAGCTGCTACCTCACAAACTGTCCTTATTCCCCAGATTTCCATGACCCCATCTTATTCAAATTTGACTTTTACTTTTACACGCAGACAATTTCCTGTTAGATTATCCTTTGCAATGACAATTAATAAGGCACAGGGCCAAACTTTCAAAATGATATGCCTGTATCTGCCAAAACCAGTTTTCAGTCATGGACAATTCTATGTTGCTCTCTCCAGAGTTCCATCTTTTCATTCACTCACAGTCGTATCCTCAAACCCACCCCATTTGGACAACTGTGTCATTCAGGAAGTGTTCACCCATCAATAAATAATTATGCGGCGTATACTACGCCACGGGTCGGCTAGTACAATTTAATAAAAGTCAATGTCTTATTGACTCAAAATAACAATTAATGTTTTCTTTAATATTTTGTAAGCTGGAGGGGTGATCGCACCCCAAGAGGACACAGACGCCACTGGGAATACCCCTGAAACACAGACTACCCTCACATTGCTCCTTACCTTCTCACTTGCGCTAGCTATAATGCACGTAATACAAGCCTCATGCGATACTCCGCTAACTTAAAAGCCTTGTGCAGCGCCTGTCGGTTGATTGTTTTGCTTTTATCTCTCTCTCTCTCTGACATTCTCTGCTCCTAGCGGAACTGTCATTTCTGACTTGTCATGGAGCATGTTTAAGCTTTTGAAAAAAAGAAACAAATGTTTGTTTGCAGTGTTTGAATAAAATTCCTGTTTTCTACAACCACCTGTGTCTCTGTGCAAATCTGTGACCCAAGCGTGACAATTTCTAGGTATTTGTATGAGAAGTTCATCTGTTGTGAACTATCAAATACACTTATCTAATATCTAATGCTTACATTTCTTTGAAAGACCTCCTATATGTATAGTGGATACTTATCGCAATTAAATCTACAACACATAAAGTGTACAGAAAGTATGTGTATATATATAT
>JANRMT010062793.1:24533808-24638735 GCA_026402145.1 Polypterus bichir lapradei | reverse complement strand
CTCCTCTTCCCCCCAGCACTTCCTGGTGTGGCGGAAGTGCTGAGGTCCAGGGTCCCCAAGGCATTGGGGCGCCCCCTGGCGGTGACCACAGGTCCCTACAGGGTTGGGCCTCCATGCCCTCTACCCGTGGACCCCAAAACAACCAGGATGGCAGCCCCCACTTGATCCAGGGAAGACGTAGACCCTCTTCCGGTCCCTCAAGGTGTCCCGGCTGGGTCGTCGCCCCTGGCATCCCTGACACTATATAGTGAAGAAAAGACAACACTCTCATAAAGATTTGGGGTTTTGAGCCCCATATACTGAATGCCAACACAAAATAAGGTCAATAGTTTCAAAAACATAAGAAATTGAAGGGTAGGCAGACGGACAGTTTATAGGGGTGGACCGGAAATTAAAACGTGGAATGCTGGGTAAATCATGGTGGTGGATGGGAGTCTGACGTCATCTTTAGGGAAGCAGAGGGAATAAGGGAACCCGGAACTGGTGCAGCTCTGTGAAACATCCGGGTGAAGTTATGGCGGCAGCGTCTCATTCTTTCTGAGGAAACAAAGAGAGAGAGGTTAATACGCTGCCACTGTCCCCTGGCATGGCTTGTGTGTGACAATATATATATGAATGTATATATGAGGGGCCAAAAAGGCCATAAATCAAATATTTTTGTGCAAAAACTATTGGTTTATGTTTGAACACTATTGCTTTATGAATATTTACTTTCGGTTTACGTGCATACTTAATTGGTTTGCACGTGAACAATACTGGTTTCATTCATATGAACTATATTGGTTTGTGTCCGTATATTATTGGTTTGTGCGTGAACTATATTTGTTTGTATATGCATATCACTGGTTTGCATATGAACTATATTGATTCATGAGTGTATATCACTGGTTCCAGTACGTTTGTTATTGGTTTGTGAGTGAACTACATCGGCTTAGTCTCGCATATTATTGGTTTGCGTATGAATAATATTGGCTTGCTTTCTGTGCCGATCTAACAATAGATTTGTTTATGCACTATATTGGTTTCATACACGTCTTACTCTGGTTTCATGTGGATAACATGTCGGTTTTGCACTTGAACTTTATTGGTTGTATGTCTGTACTATGTCGGTTTCTCATACGAAACATACTGGTTATGCGTGTGCACCCTACTGAAACTTTGTGTATGAACTATATCAGTTCTGTGTGCAAATTATATTGGTTGTTCACGTGATCTTCAGTGGAAATGGGAGGGGCAAGAAATAGGAACTCAAGAGCCGGTACAATCATAGAGCATGATAAGAAGTGGGTAGCAGAGGAATCTGTGTTTAAACAGTGCAGTATTTTTTCTGCACAGTATGTTTGCTAAAGGACTTGGTGGTAATTATTACTATTAACAGAATCTACCCTTGAGTCTGTAATGAACACAAGGCTGAAGTTAGGTATGTATTCAGCCATCTTTTTATTCGCTCCCAGCTACATGCTTGCTTGCAACCTGCGACTGTACTTTTTCAGAATTTTTGCAAACTAGTCAAAAGGCAAAATACTGCACATTTATGACTGACGCCTTTATCCAACATAACATTTAGTTACTATTGGTTACATTTGTTATGCCCAGTGACGCCCACACCGCGCCGCACAGACAGGTAAAGTGACTTGCTCATGGTCACACAATAACAGCATCAGGACTCGAAACCCACAAACTCAGGGTTTAACACTAGAATTACCAGAGCCTACGAAAAAACCCATAGATCTGTCCCACCTTAAATCGCTTCGCACCTCTCCATTAGTGTCTTTTGTCCAGTAAATGAGTCAATAAACAGCAAGCAGCCTACTATCACATCCCCCCAATGCCACACGGTTTTCTCAGCTCAAGTCTGTTTACCTGCGTGTCAGTTGCTTAGAGTTGTATAGAGTCAGAAGTCAAGCAAAATGACACATTTTATAAATACTATATCGTTATTTGGAACACATGCATTTCATGTGTGTTCCATGTCTACAAGATTGTATGTAAACACATTGTTAAAACAGAAACGTTTTTCATGTTTTAGTAATAATTGACAAAATGTAGACATGAAGTGCATAATGTGTGAAACCTGAAGTCCAAATATCAAATAAACACTTTCGAAAAAGGTACAAATATAACAGAACAAATGCACTTCTGTTCAAGAATATAACTGCAGAAAACTGGGTACTTTTTATATAAGAGCCAGATCGAGTGTTATTTACTTATTTACCTTTATTTACTTACTTCCTACAGCGTAAAGTCACAAGTAGAGTACAGAGCTTCCCGTGTACATATACAAAGTACAGCGATGGCAAAAGTGCATTCTTTCTCCAATGTAGAACCGTCATCATGATCTGAGTTCACCTCTGTTATAGCACGTCTTTATGTAAAAACAGCAGTGTCAGATGGGGGGTGGGATCGTGAACGCGACAGAGAGTAAAACTAAATAAAAAAAAACAAAGCTAACCTTTACAAGTATCATAAATTTACACCGGCAGGTATAAACTGAAATCAAATGTATGTTTTTATTCTAAAACTAGCAAAATACCCGTGCTTCTCAGAAGCGAAGTACTACCTTAAAATTTTTATTAAGAAGAAAAGTAAACCTTTTTAAACTGAGGGAAATATACCAATAATTATTTGTTAAGGATCTCTTTGTATGCCACATTATCAGTTCGGCCCTCCGGTTGTAATATGACCAAGCTGTGTGCTGAGCTTACTCTTGAGCATGCAACGTACAGTTGGCCATGTGAAAAGCAATCTTGCCTCAAATCTCACAGCTGGGATTGCTGCTGTCATAATCGGTTTGAGTTTCATGGTTTGTTTCAATTATGTTAGTATTTGCAGGACTTGTTGTGTTGAAGTGACATTCGGCATCTGTCAAGCGTTGTAAGCATACAACCCATTTCATCGATAACTTCGCATCCAGCTTTTGAGAGTTTAAACATTCATAAACATCAAAGTGTCCACTACTCAAATTGTCACCTGTGAATCTAAGATGTTTAAGAGGCATTGGTGGTTGTCCAAAGGTGTAAAATATTTGTAAAACAATTCAGTGGCAGCCATCAACTCACATGCAACCATAGGTGAAGGGCTTAACCATTTCACTCTTATAGTGCTTCTGTGTAGTATAATTATTTCCTGTACCATCATCAGTCCATACCTTGAACCTGTCCCAGTCATTCAATACATAAGACACAATGTTCCTCCAGATATCAAGAGTGAGCCTGATATGGCCGTGGAATATGTAACACAAAGAATGGAAAAGGCAGGCGCCATCTCCAGGCATGGAAACCACTCGGTAAGTGACAGTTCTTTGATCGATGCTGATCACCTCAACTTGGCAAAAACCGAACGAATTGACGACTCTCACGGAGGCGACTCCACCTGGTTTCACTTTCCATACAGAACCTCGCAGCTCTAGACAAGGAGGTGGGCTAGCGGTAATTATCAGAGCAGACTTAAATATCAAACGAATCCCAATTGACTGTCCACTGTCTTTTGAGTGCCTGGCTCTTAAACTAATAACGGAAACAGGTCCTGTCTCACTCATTGTTCTTTATCGTCCCCCAAAATACAATGCATCCTTCTTATCTGATCTGATTGAACTTTTAACCCACCTAAGCTCTTACTCTCAGAGAATTATCCTTCTTGGTGATTTCAACATCCATATTGACACTACTACATCTAAACTGAGAAATGAATTCCTTTCCTTACTGGACTGCTTTGACTTAACACAACATGTTGATTTTCCCACCCACTCTGGTGGTCATATATTGGATCTGATCTGCACTTCTGGACTATCTGTTGCCAATATTTACAGCACTGATTTCGGACTCTCTGACCATAAAGCAGTATTTTTCACTGTCTCACTGCCTTTACCTCCTCTTACCTGTAAACGACAAATCTCTTACAGAAACCTTAAAAATATCTGCCCCTCTATCCTTTCTGGATCCATTTCTGATCTTTTACTGTCTGCACCTATTCCATCAACACTAGATAGTCTTGTTGACCACTATAACTCAGCCCTTCATTCAGCATTAGATAAAACAGCTCCTTTAAAACATAAGGAGGTTTCCTTTAAACGTTCAGCTCCTTGGTATAACTCAGAATTGCGATCTATGAAAGCAGCTGGCCGACGCCTTGAGAGAATGTCACGTAAGACTGGCCTCACCGTGCACATCCAGGCTTTCTCTGATCACCAAAGAGCTTACAGAGAAGCACTAACTGCTGCTAAGAACACCCACTATGGCAGAATAATAGAAAGTGGCCACAATAACCCAAGGGTTTTGTTTTCTGTAGTTAATAAACTACTCGAACCTGCATCTAGCCCAACTACCTCTTCTACTGAAGTCTGTGAGGATTTCCTCCACTTTTTCCGTAACAAAATTAAAGATCTAAATAATTCAACTAACATAAATGTATCATCTGTTTATATCTCTCCCTGTTTTCTCACTCCATCCAGCTCCTTCTCTAAGTTCTCACCAGTCACATCTGCTTTTGTTAATGACCTGCTTTGTAAGATGAGGCCGACTACTTGTGTACTGGACCCCATCCCCAGCACAATACTTAAATCCTGCCTTCATGCCATAATCCCGACTGTTACAACAATAATAAACTCATCCCTTGACACTGGCTCTGTGCCGCTCACTTTTAAAATCGCTTCTGTAACCCCAATGTTAAAAAAGTCTGGTCTTGATGCTGACAATCTTAACAATTTCCGGCCTATTTCCCACTTACCTTTCCTGTCTAAAGCTCTTGAGCGTGTTGTAGCCTCCCAGCTCACCAATTACTTAACCTCTAATAACTTGATGGAACCCTTTCAGTCTGGTTTCAGGGTGCAGCACAGCTGTGAAACTGCTCTGCTACGAGTAACCAATGATCTGCTTATGGCAGCAGACTCTGGACAAACCAGCATATTAATTCTGTTAGACCTCAGTGCAGCATTTGACACTGTCAAACATGACATTCTACTGTCCAGAATGGAGAACATGCTGGGTATCTCTGGCACTGCCCTCCAGTGGTTCAAGTCCTATCTGACTGATAGACAAGAGTTTGTTAGTCTGGGCAACAGCAGGTCCAGCACAGCGCCAGTCACACAAGGAGTTCCTCAGGGCTCTGTCCTCGGCCCTCTTCTCTTCTGTATTTATATGCTTCCCCTTGGCCATATTATTCGTAGCTATGGACTGGGCTATCATTTTTATGCAGATGATACTCAACTCTACTTCAATGTTAAAAGTGGAACTTCATCAGAGCTTTCTCAGCTCACAACCTGCCTTAGTGAAATTAAAACCTGGATGGAGCAGAACTCTTTAAAATTGAACTGCAACAAAACTGAACTCCTGCAAATTGGGACTAAAATGCAACTTAATAAAATGAGCTCCTTCCCAGTCCATCTTGGCGGTGATCTCATTAGACCTGCCTCTACTGCAAAGAATCTTGGTGTCATTTTTGATTCCTCCCTCTCTTATTCCGCCCACATAAATCACATTAAGAAACTTTCTTACTTTCACCTCCGTAACATATCCCGTGTTCGCTCCTTCCTCTCCTTTTCTAATGCTGAGAAACTTGTCCATGCTTTTATCACATCCCGCATAGATTATTGTAACTCGCTGCTGGCGTGTGCCCCTTCTAATCTTATATCACAGCTCCAGCTTATTCAAAACTCGGCTGCAAGAGTCCTGACTCGAACCAGCAGCAGCGAGCACATCACACCCATCCTGCTCCGTCTTCATTGGCTCCCTGTGTCTTACAGAATCGAATATAAAATCCTACTAATAACCTACAAAGCCTTAAATAACCTCGCACCAAACTACATCAGTGACCTTCTCCATCACTATGTGCCTGCCCGCCCACTAAGGTCCTCTGATTCTGGCAATCTTGTTGTGCCCCACACTAATCTACACTCCATGGGTGACAGGGCCTTCAGCAGTATAGCGCCCAGACTCTGGAATGACCTACCGAAATTAATCAGATCAGCTGACTCGATGAATTCTTTTAAAAAACAACTCAAAACTCATCTGTTCAGGAAGGCTTTTAGCTCTATTTGACTTCATTCCCCTTCTCTCAGTTTACCTCTCTGTCAAGATGCTCATGTAACCTGTATGTGTGTGTGTTAGACCATCAATTCTGTTGTCTGTTAGGCTTTCTTTGAACTTACTGTCTTAATATTCTTTATTTATTTATTTGGTTTGTACAATGCTATACGCTGTATACCCTGCTGTTTTCTCTTATTTTCTGTAAGTGCCTTGAGCATGGGAAAGGCGCTATATAAATAAAATGTATTATTATTATTATTATTATTATTAGACATGTTAATGGGGGTACGGTTGGAACGATAAAGGAAATGGGTACCTGAACAATGTAAACTAAGTCTAAAATACCTATACAATAACTATAATCGTAAGAAACGAACAATAAAACAGTGGAGAAGCCATGGATTAAATAAAAAGGCTGCAGTTATCAGCAGGGAGACGTGAATACCGTTGCGAAGCAAGGAAGGGAATGAAGAGACCGGAGCGACGGACGGCCTTATATAGGCAGGCAGCCAACAACGTGGGAGGCGTGGAGATGGGGAACCCAACGCCGCCTCACATGGCGACTGAGCTGCAGGCTATGGATTTATATATGTATGTCAGTTAGCGTTGGGAATCCGCGTACCAAATTTCTTGAAGATGGGCCCATAGGTAACAAAGACCGTTGGAAAGTTCAATATGGCGGCCGACAGTGGTGTCATACCACCGAAATAAGTATGTACATCGGTTTCGGTTAGCGAGGGAATCCGCCTACCAAATTTCGCGAAGATCGGGCCATAAATAAGAAAGTTTAACATGCCGGACTTTGTCGGCCGTTATACGTAGAATTTCTAAATGAAACCTGCTTAACTTTTGTAAGTAAGCTGTAAGGAATGAGCCTGCCAAATTTCAGCCTTCTACCTACACGGGAAGTTGGAGAATTAGTGACGTTGGAAAGTTCAATATGGCGGCCAACATTGGCGTCATACCACCGAAATAAGTACATACATCGGTTTCGGTTAGCGCAGGGAAGCCGCCTACCAAATTTCATGAAGATGGGGCCATAAATAAGAAAGTTTAACAATGGTGGACGTTGTCGACCATTATGACCGTTATGCGTAGAATTTCGAAATGAAACCTGCTTAACTGTTGTAAGTAAGCTGTAAGGAATGAGCCTGCCAAATTTCAGCCTTCCTACTACACGGGAAGTTGGAGAATTAGTGATGAGTGAGTCAGTGAGGGCAACAAAGACCGTTGGAAAGTTCAATATGGCGGCCGACAGTGGCGTCATACCACCGAAATAAGTACGTACATCGGTTTTGGTTAGTGCAGGGAAGCCGCCTACCAAATTTCGTGAAGATGGGGCCATAAATAAGAAAGTTTAACATGGCGGACGTTGTCAACCGTTATGCTTAAAAATTTAGTAATGAAACCTGCTTAACTTTTGTAAGTAACCTGTAAGGAATGAGCCTGCCAAATTTCAGCCTTCTACCTACACGGGAAGTTGGAGAATTAGTGATGAGTGAGTGAGTGAGTGAGTCAGTCAGTCAGTCAGTGAGGGCTTTGCCTTTTATTAGTATAGATAGTAAGAATATGAGCAGCTCACTTCTCAAAACGGACTCGTCCGGTCTTGAACCCGTGAAGTTTTGATTGTCAGTCAACAGTTGATACCGTTGTGCCACCGAAGCGGTCGTAGCAAATGCGTGTCTATGTCACACCCTAACGTGGGTTCTTTTTCTGCAGTTATATTCTTGAACAGAAGCGCATTTGTTCTGTTATATTTGTACCTTTTTTGAAAGTGTTTATTTGATATTTGGACTTCAGGCTTCACACATTATACACTTCATGTCTACATTTTGTCAGTTATTACTAAAACATGAAAAACGTTTCTGTTTTAACAATGTGTTTACATAGATCTTTGTAGACATGGAACACACATGAAATGCATGTGTTCCAAATAACGAAATAGTATTTATAAAATGTGTAATTTTGCTTGACGTCTCACTCTATACAACTCTAAGTAACTGACATGCAGGTAAACAGACTGAGCTGAGAAAACTGTGTGGCATTTGGGGGGATGTGATAGTAGGCTGCTTGCTGCTTATCGACTCATTTACAGGACAAAAGACGGTGATGGAGAGGTGCGAAGCGATTTAAGGTAGGACGGATCTACGAGTTTTTCCGTAGACTCTGGTAATTCTAGTGTTAAAAGTGCAAAGTCTTAACCACAATGTCCCAATGCTTGCAAATCTACAACGTGTATATTATTTGACATGATATAAATGTGTTCATTCTGTGAAAAGCTAAATATTCCATATTTAGGATCTGCATGGGTGAGTTACATCATATTGGCCCACCTTACCTTTCACAGTTTTGTGACAAGGCAGATGCATTTTTTAAGATGCAGCCAAGTTTTGCCCTGCCCAGTGCGGTTACCAGAGTGAAACTGACAAAGTACTGCCACTCCAATATCTGATAAATGGGATTTACTATAATATTTAATGAACACTATAAAGGGCTATATTACATTCGACCAACTTAATTTTCAGTTTTGTGACAAGACAGATTCCTTTGTTAAAGTTGAGTTTAGCATTTTTGACCCGTGCTGGACCAAAATGTGGAATGTTTATTTTTTCAAATAATGGATCAGTTTGAAATGATGCTTGATTAATGCACACACTGTAGAATATTTTGCCTTGCTGTTACAATAGAATAAGAAGCTGGTGTGCAAAAGTTGTGTGAATAAGTAGCTGACTGCAAGCTGACGTATACTGGGTGTAACTAGGAGTGAATAAAAAGCCAGCCAAATGAGTACCTAACTTCAGCCCAGTGATCATTTCAGAATTAAGGTAAAATACTGTTAAAAATAATTACCACCAAGCCCTTCCACAAACATACAGTGATGTGCCAAAGCATTCAATCTCTTTAAAAGTCATCCTAATTTTCTGTATGATGAAATATTTGTCCACATTTTTATTCATTCAGTCTTTATAATGTGAACTCTTGTGCTGTAACAATACATTTCCAAAGTCTAAATAAACCCTTTTCTGTATATATTTAACAAAAACTCCAAAGTGAGTGTTTGCATTAAGTATTCAAGCCCAACACAGTCATACTTTTTCAAGAACCCTTTTGCTGCCATAACAGCCTTAATTACTTTGGGGTATGTAAGTATGCCCCAGTTCTACACATTGAGTGATTCTTACTGGCAGGATTTCTACAGACCCTCTACGGTGGTGGGATGGCACCTCTGAACAGCAGTTCTCAAATAGTGCCACAGATTCTCAACAGGGTTAACATCAGGGGTTTGACTTGGCCACTCCAAAACATTAACCTGTCTTTTTGAGCCACTGCAGTGTCACTTATGGCCTAAAGCTTAGGGTCACTGTCATGTTGAAAAATTAATCTTCTCCTGAGCTTTAGATTCATAGCAGACTGTAACAGGTTCTGTTGCAATATTGTGCGGTTTTTGTGACCATTCATTGTTCCTTCAACTCTGACAAGATTCTCAGACCCAGCACATGAAAAACATCCACAGAACATGATGCTGCCACCACCATATTCCACTGTAGGTATGTTGTTTGTTGTGGCCTGGGCAGTGTTATTGGTACGCCACATATACCTCTTTGAAATCTGACCAAAAAGTTCTATTTTGGTCTTATCTGACCATAAAACCTTCTCCTACATCTTAACTGGGTATTTCTCATGCTTTGTGGCAAACGCCATATGTGCTTTTATGTGCACCTTCTCAAGGAATGGCTTCTTTCTTGCTACCCTCCCATGGAGGCCTGTTTTATGGAGAGCTCTTGAAATTGGGGACCCTCTGCACCTTCACTCCAGTTTCAGCCAAAGAGCACTGCAGACGTCTGAGAGTGACGGTTGGATCTCTAGTCACCTCTCTCACTAGTTGATGTCTCATTCTGGTGTTTAGTTTTGTGGGAAGGCCTGTTTTAGTAAGAGTCTGGGTGCTGTGATAAACCTTCCACTTTCTGATGATGGATCCAACAGTGCGCAATGGGACATTCAAACTCTTTGATATTTTTATAGGCATTTCCTGCTACCTTGTGCATTTCAATAACTTTGTTTCTCACATCAGTAGAATGCTCCTTTGTCTTAAATTTTGTGGTGACTGTTCAGCAAAGACTATGGCCCTTACAAAGGAGGCTTTTTATATCCAGAGAGACAGAAAGGACTCAAAGGTAGCACCTCACGTTTAATTATAACTGTAAAATGATTGTCACCTTTGTAATTAATTTGTCATTAGTGTAAACCTGAAGCTTCCAATGCAGAGAGGTTTAAATACTTATGTAAACACTAACTTTGGAGTTTTTCTTCTTAAGTTAAATGTCTACAGAAAATGGCTTATTTTGACTTTGGAAATGTTTTGTTACAGCATAAGAAAAAATACTGAATGAATAAATGTGTACAAATCTTTTGTCTTGCAGAAAATTATGACAACTTTCAAGATGATTGAATACTTTTGCATGCCACTGTACGTTTGTGAAAGGGCTCGGTGGTAATTATTTTTAACATCTGAAATGTTCACGGGACTGAAGTTAGGTACGCTTTCAGCTGGCCTTTTATTCACTTCTAGCTACATACATGCTTGCAGTCAGATACTTATTCACAAAACAGCTTCTTATTCTATGTTAACAGCAAGGTAAAATATTCTACAGTGTGTACATTAATCAGCAAACTGATACATTATTTGAAAAAATATTCCAGATTTTGGACTTTAATGGGTTTAAAATGTTAAACTCAACTTTAACAAAGGAATCTGTCCTGGACAAGTTTACATTATGCCAATTAATACAGTACACTTTGTAGATTTGCATGCATTGGGACATTGTGGTTAAGACTTTGCACTTTTAAACCCTGCTTTTGTGAGTTCAAGTCCAGATAGTGACACTGTGGCCATGAGCAAGTCACTTTACGCGTCTGGGTGGCACGGTGTGGGATCGCTGGGTAAAAGAAATGTAACCAGTAGTAACTAAACATTATGTTGGATAAAGGCATCAGTTGTAAATGTGCAATATTTTGCCTTTTGAATACGTAACTAGTTTGCAAAAATTGTGAAAAAGTACAGTCGCAGGTTGTAAGCAAGCAAGGAGCTGGCAGTGAAATAAAAAGACAGCCGAATACGTACCTAACTTCAGCCTTGTACTCATTACAGACTCAAGGGTAGATTCTGCAAACATACTGTGCGGAAAAAAATACTGTGCTGTTTAAACGCAGATTCCTCTGCTACCCACATCTCTTCATACTCCATGATTGTACTGGCCCTTGAGTACCTGTTTCTTTTCCCTCCCATTTCCTATGAAGATCACGTGAACAACCAATATACTTTGCACGCAGAACCGATATAGTTCACATACAAAGTTTCAATAGGGTGCGCACACATAACCAGTATGTTTCGTACTAGAAACCGACATAGTACAGACATACAACCAAGAAAGGTTAAGCGCAAAACCGACATGTTACCCACATGAAACTAGTGTGAGATGTTTATGAAACCAATATAGTGCATACACAAATCCATTGTTAGACCGGCACTGAACGCAAGCCAATATTGTTCATACACAAACAGATAACATGCAAGCCTAAGCCGATGAAGTTCACTCACAATCCAATAACAAATGTACTGGAATCAGTGATATACACATGCAAATCAATATAGTTCATATGCAAACCATTGCTATGCATATACAAATGGATATAGTTCACGCACAAACCAATAATATATGGGCACGAACCAATATAGTTCATATGAACTAAACCAGTATTGTTCACATGCAAACCAATTAAGTATGCACACAAACCAATAGTAATTATCCATAAACCAATAGTGTTCACATGTAAACCAATAGTTTTCATACATGCCCTTCATATTAATATATATATATTATATATATATATATATATATATATATACAGTAATCCCTCCTCGATCGCGGGGGTTGCGTTCCAGTATAAACACACTGTTTATATACAGTAAAACCTAAATATTATTTTAAAGATATTAAGTGTCTCCGATATCACATATATTACAGCCATTACGATAGACAGGCCACCAGCAATAAATAAGTACAATGCAAGAAAAATAGTATACAGTAAATGTGTGTACAGTGACACTAAACGTACGTACATGTACTAAGTACTGTAAGTAGAAAATTAATTATGGTTACTCACCAACAATGACACGATGACTTGTCCGATAACAATGAGTTTAATTTTACTGCACAACAAAGGAGAGCATTACAGCTCTTCTAAAAGAGCCACTTCAGGCGATTGTGTAGCACTGCCGTTCTTCTTCTTCTGTCAGTCTTCAATCCAAATCCCTAAAGCAGATTCCATCCAGACTACTGCCGTCCGCCATGTTGAACTTTCTTATTCATGGCCCCATCTTCACGAAATTTGGTAGGCGGCTTCCCTGCGCTAACCGAAACCAATGTGCGTACTTATTTCGGTGGTGTGACGCCACTGTCAGCTGCCATATTGAACTTTCCAACGTCACTAATTCTCCAACTTCCCTTGTAGGTAGAAGGCTGAAATTTGGTACTTATTTCGGTGATATGATGCCACGGTCGGCCGTCATATTGAACTTTTCAACGGTCTTTGTTACTTATTGGCCCATCTTCAAGAAATTTGGTACGCGGATTCCCAACGCTAACTGAATCCTACTTACGTACATATATACGTCCATAACCTGCAGCTCGGTCACCGTGTGAGGCGGCGTTGGGTCCCCCATCCCAACGCCTCCCACGTTGTTGGCTGCCTGCCTATATAAGGCCGTCTGTCGCTCCAGTCTCTACATTCCCTTCCTTGCTTCACCACGGTATTCACGTCTCCCTGCTGATAACTACAGCCTTTTTATTTAATCCACGGCTTCTCCGCTGTTTTATTGTTCATTTATTACGATTATAGTTATTGTGTAGGTATTTTGGACTTACTTTACATTGTTCAGGTACCCATTTCCTTTATCATTCCAACCGTACCCCCATTAACATGTCTATCAAAGTGATCACCATCGATCAAAGAACTGTCACTTACCATATGGTTTCCATGCCCGGAGATGGCACCTGCCTTTTCCATTCTCTTTGTTACATATTGCACGGCCATATCAGGCTCACTCTTGATATCCGGAGGAACATTGTGTCTTATGTATTGAATGACTGGGACAGGTTCAAGGTGTGGACTGATGATAGTACAGGAGATAATTATACTACACAGGAGCACTAGAAGAGTGAAATGCTTAAGTGTACTGAAATGGCCAAATATTTTACACCTTTGGACAACCCCCAATGCCTCTTAAACATCTTAGATTCACAGGTGACATTTCAGTAGTGGACACTTTGATGTTTAGAAATGTTTAAACTCTCAAAAGCTGGATGTGAAGTTATCAATGAAACTGGTTGTATACTTACAACGCTTGACAGATGCCGAATGTCTCTTCAACACAAGTCCTACAAATACTGTCGTAATTGAAACAAACCATGAAATTCAAACCGATTATGACAGCAGCAATCCAAGCTGTGAGATTTGAAACAAGATTACTGTTCACATGGCCAACTGTACGTTGCATGCTCAAGAGTAAGCTCAGCGCACAGTTTGGTCATATTACAACTGGAGGGCCGAACTGACAACGTGGCATACAAAGAGATCCTTAAGAAATAATTATTGGTATATTTTCCCTCAGTTTTAAAAAGGTTTAATTGTCTTCTTAATAAAAATTTTAAGGCAGTACTTCACCGCTGCGAAGTGCGGGTATTTTGCTAGTATATATATATACAGTATATTGCAAATGAATAGAAAGCACAAAGAAATGGAGGTTGGGGTCCCATAGGATGCTCCATGTAACATAAGTGTTCAGACAGTAAAACTGGAGCACGGTCATGCCAAGAAAAAACAACCTGCAATTATTGTCTTTGGTTTAATAACGCTAAGAGGTGTGGAGTTCTGGTCTCCTCAGAAAATGGTCTGTGACTGAACGTCAACTTCTGGTGGGCCTTTGGGTTATATTATGCTGAGACTATAAAAAAATCTCTCAATGCCTTTATTTCTGTTAGAATATATAAGGTAATTTAAAAATTCTGTGGTAACCGCAACAGATCGAAGCTGATGCAATACAACACATTTGCAGTGGTTTATGGGTAATTTGAACATGCACAGAGCAGCACTCTGCCAATAGTCTACTTGAAGCCAAGGTCAAATGAACAAAAATGTTTTGCTGTTTTCACAGGATTACACCACCGTTGAACAATGTATCATAGTGGGATTTGTTTGGGCAGGGGTAAGGAGCTTCCAATAAATTAATCTATATATATAATTCACTAAGGGCACACAAGACAGTGAGCGCAAGACAGTGAACGAAAAGCAAGACAGAGAGCGCACGCAAGACAGAGAGCCACGCCCGCCCGCCAACTCTAACTAAGGGCAAGCAAGACAGAGAGTGCATGCAAGACAGAGAGCCCCGGCTGCCCACCAACTCTAAGACCATGGGATACTCACGACAGAGCCCCGCCCACCATCTCTAATCCAACTTCCGCGTCCACCATCGCTCTCGATCAAACAGCATTAATTAGCAAACAAGCAAAGATAATTGTCAGTAACAGTGCAAAATTCACAATTGGTATGCCAGTTTGAAAAGATAAGTTTTGAGGGTAGTTTTAAAATGTGTTATTGAATTGAGCTGATGTATATGAGAGAGAATAGAATTCCCGAGTTGAGGAGCACTATGAGAGACACTCGACCTCCCATAGCACAGAGTTTGATGTGTGATACAGAAAGTACAGCTGCAGATGAGAATCAGAGTGAACAAGATGAGTGTCAGTCTGTAGGAGATCAGTAAGGTTGTGGAGAGATTTAAATGTTAAGAGCGGTACTTAGTATTGTATTCTGTAGTTATCAGGGAAGCCAGTGAAGTTGAGAGGGAATAGGTGTAGTATGTTCAGTGGATTTAGAACAGCAGCTTATTATCCTGGCAGCAGAATTTTGAATAAATTGTAAGCGATAGATACGTTTTGTGGGATGACAGATAGAATACCATTACAGTAATCTATACGTGAGGTGACTCGGGCATTAACCAATACTTTAGTAGTGTATTGCGTAAGAACAGGACGAAGTCTAGAAATGTTTCAGAGATGGAAGAAAGCAGTCCGAGAAATGTTACTTATACGGGAGGAATTATTTAATAATAATAATAATTATTATTATTATTTAATAATTGTCATTATTAGTGTATAAATGGATATAAATAATTGCATGTAAACGATTCGCCAAAATCTGTTGTATGTAAACGATACTGTTTAAAACGTTATTGTTTTTTCATCAGAAAACCCGGTTTCCACATCTACCTGTATTAGTTTAAATGGCACTTTTACCACTCACAATAGGGCGGACGCACTGACTTATTGTGTTGACTGGGCAACACAGTGAATGCGGCGTCTATCTATATATGTCTATGTTTTCTGTAGCCTGCTACAGGAAGGTACTCTCTCGACCATTGGCATTGGTTTCGCTCCTTGCTATTTTCGTTATACTGCGACGGTGGTTTCCTAAGCTCCTTTCTCACCATTTTCCGTTCCTATTCTTACACCGCTGTATGCTACGGCGGGCTTCGGCTAGTAAAAAATATTTTTCATGACACGTTCAAGCAAATGAAACATTCTCTTATCACTGTAGTGTGCAGCAAATATTATCAAAAATTAGCACAACACTTTATTTATGTATTAATTTATTATGTAAACATGTACTTAATTTTGTTTTGCTACTTCAATATTTGACACATAGATTCAGCATTGAAACATATATACTACTAGCTGTGTAAGCCCATGCTGTAAAAAGTTTCCGGGGTCCTAGAAACTATTGAAATTGTCAGAAAAAAAATTGAAATGTAGCGATTTCAGATAATTGAAAGGAACTACTCTAGGCATTTCTCTCCTAGGATTCATTGTGCTGACATACTCGCCTCGCTTGTGTATTACCGGTGGGAGGAAAAGTAAAAGGGATAACGTTTTGCCGATGTGCTCGTCTCGCTTGCGTAAGAGTTTCACTCTTTTCTCGATGGTTTTACTTTGGCAACAGAGTGGCTTTCTTCTTCCGACTCGTTAACTTGGGGCCACCTTACTGTCTCTCTGAGCTTCATGCTGTAGTAGCCTCGCACTTCTGGGCCGGACAAACAGACACACTCTTCCACGCGTAGACGTTTAGTTTTCTGTTTCCTCAGAGGTGTAGCCCTTACCTTGACTCCACCTCTCACTTCCGGGCCGGACACACACTTCAACGTGTAGACGTTAATATATAATATAAACACAGGTAAAATTATTTTAGCTACCACTGGGAGTGAGATATAACAAAGCTCTTTAAAATGTAAATAACCAGAGAAAACAAAACTACAGGTGTAGGTGTTGAAATTGCTAGAATTTCTTGCCACACTGGGTAAGTCGGGTGTATATGGAATAGCATCATTCATTCATAGGTACATGGTCCTTGCTGCTGCAGAATATTGTAATATTACATAGAAAACAGTGGAACCTAACATTATCTCTATGAGAGAAGGGAAAAATATTGTAGCATTATTTACACATTATGCCTGTTAAATAAATATTAATATTTGAAAACTTTTTAAAATAAAACTTCCAAAGGTGTATTATGTTCTGTTTCTATAAGCTCTTAGCTCTTCATCAAAAACTAGTTTTGAAAAAGTGAGCAAAATAGCACATAACTCTCAGACCTCCACAATTCACGAGTTCCGCTGGACAACCCAGTAGGATTGCGCATTTTTGCTGCTTGGTTTACTTAACATCACTGAAATGTAATGTACAGTGACAAGCTCCTCAGTGGAGCGCTGGAGTGGAGCCCTGGAGGCCCACAGCTTGACTTTATTGGGTTCAAATTAACACAGTTAACAGTCTCCTGTTGTTATAATTTTCCATTAATGATGAGAGAGATGCCTTCAAGTCAACACCAGTCAGGAGAGCGCAAAAGAAAAAAAGAAAGAATTGTGCTGCATTTGCAGTTGTGTTTAGAAGGGTACATTTGTCTAACTTCAAGTAACCTAGGTATTGTTACATCAGTTATCACTACACTAAAGCTAGCGGTTTACTTGAGTATGTCCTTTTTGTAACCTGGAGACCAAAACTGTACACAGTACTCCAATTGAGAACTCACCAGCATGTTATAAAGCTTCAGCATAACCTCCTTGGACTTGCACAATACACATCGTATTATATAACTTAACATTCTGTTAGTCTTCTTAATGGCTTTTGAAAACTGGAAGTTAATAGTGTTATGTCCCCTATGACTCCTAAATTATTCTCATAAAGTGTACTTTCGATTTTCAGACCTCCCTTTGTGTATTCAAACCTAATATTTTTACTTCCTATATGTAATTCTTTACATTTACTTATATTCAATTTTATGTGCCAGAAATTTGCCCAAGCCTGTCCAAGTTCATTTATAATAATTCAAAAAATTCTAGATTATCTGCCAATCCAACTATCTTGGTATCATCTGCAAATTCAACCAGCTTGTTACTTACATTCCTATTCAAATCATTTATACAATATATATACAACTAAACCCCCAGTTCCTGTTCTTTTTCTTTCTGCACATAACCAATCACCACACGATAAACGTATTTGTGAAATTAACACTAGTTATAAGCTTAGACCTCTGAATGGATGGCATACGTGTAAATGAACATGTATAACGAAATTTTTTTTTTAAAGTTCTGAAAACTCTGAGGTCTAGGTTTATAACTAGTTTTAATTTCACAAAGACATTTATCGTGTGATGATTGGTTATATGGGAGAAAGACAAAGGATAGGAACTGGGGGTTTAGTACGTAAGATAGACACAGCAAACATGCAATAAAGAAAGACTGCTCAGAAAAACATCCATTGAATTCTGCGTTCATGTCTCCAACCTCCAGATCACGAACCCAACATTTACGCAATATTTCAGTTAGACCTGTGCGATACCCATACAAATATCCAGTTTTTTGGAGCCTCGTCACACCTGCCATAAACTTCTCTACACTGAACGTAGACCTGAGAACCCCTTAATGCAAGGGAGCAGCACTACAGCCACGCCACCGTGCCCCCCGCCACCCATGTCTAATACATGCTTTAATGCATTTCATCGTGAAAAAGATATCAAGTATTTATCTTAGTATTCTGAATGTTCATTGAGCAGGAATATCATGAAGTCAATGTGCGGCGATTGCTGCCGGCGCTTCCTCAGTGCAAGAAGAAGTCAGTTTAAGAAGCTCGTGGAGATTAACAACTGGGTCGGGGAACACTTAATATAAAGCATTTAATGTGCTACATTAATTTATGACAGGGTTTGAGAAAATCTAGTAAATGAAACATTCATTTTAAGATGAAATTTAGTTTGCGACATTCTACTGATAAAATAACTACGAGAATAAAGTGGAAATGTCGACTTTAATCTTGATGTAAATGTCGAGAATAAAGTGGAAATGTCGAGAATAAAGTCAACATGTCGACTTTAATCTCGACATTTAAATTTTTTTTTTGTCTTCACTGTGTCCGTATTTTTTTCACCGTGGCCTTAATACGCTCCCGTAGGTTTTTCAGGGCCTGTTGTGCCAGTTTTAATCAAGCAATGATCCATTTCTCATCCGCAATGCTACTTGTTTCAGTTTCAGCAACACGCATATAGTGAGACCAACGTGCTTACCACAGTGCATTATGGGTTATGCAGGTAATTCCTAATGACGTATTTGAAATTCCGCAAGATGGTACATTTCCAAAGAAGTAAATATTACCAATGTTGTTGGAGAAAAAAATAATCGCGTCTAAGTGAAGATTTTTATTGATATTTCATAACATTTGGAAACCGTTAGAATGTTTTCTTCATTTTTAATAAACTGACAGCGCGAAACCAACTTGTTTTATATGAAAAATTCTCTAACCAAAAACGATCTATAGACAGTTCATCAAAACTGATGTCACGCAGTAAATTTCTTAACTCCTCAATATATTACAACCTACGCAAAATCGCAAATTTCAGGAAAGATTAACTGCCTAACAAGCTTTATGTGGCGAAAACAATTGCATTGCAGGGGAAATGACCGCATTTTTATGTAGAAAAAATTAATTTTATCAATAATATATAAAAGTTATCAATTATAATGAAAAATCATCAAATTAAATCGTAATGTCGGCATGAAAAAAAAGACCACATCTCCAAGTGTGTAAATAGTAGGGAAAAATACTTATGTAAGACCACAACAGTGATTCCCCTTTGAAAAATCAGCCGTCATTTTGTAAACAATATTGAATACCAATTTGAGACATGAAGAACATGCCTAAGTAGACTGTTTCCGCACAAAGTACGTACCCAAATGTTTAAAATTTGGAAGTAGTTGTAAAAATGTGCCATGCACAGCACATATAATTATTTTTTCTCCAGAAAATTGCACTTGTCCGCGGACAACTGAAACCAGAAAAACACGCTTATCCGTCAATTTACCCATGTCGGATGAGTCGGGTGTTGGATTTCCGCACCCCTGGGGGGTCAACAGTGTCCGGGACCATATGGTTAATGTACGTGAGAACCAGTTTTTCTAAGCATTTCATGGCAACTGGTGTGAGTGCCACTGGCCTGATGTCATTTAGGGTGGATATGTCCGATCTTTTAGGGACTGGTATGATGGTGGAGGATTTGAAAGTATGGGGGACTACTGCCTGGGATAATGACAGGTTGAAGATGTCAGCATACACACCAGCTAGTTGTTCCCCACAGGCCTTCAGAACTCTGGGAGAAACTCCATCAGGTCCCACAGCCTTGTAGGGGTTCACCATCTTCAGAGCTTTCAGGACCTGTGTATGTGTCACCTGGAAAGCAGTATCCGTGGGGTCACAGGGAGCCTTTGAGGGTGTGTCTGTGTATAGCCTGTCGAACCTGGCATAGAAGGTGTTAAGGCTGTCTGGAAGGGTGGCATCTCTGGGGTCTGTGGTTGTTTTTATAGTTTTCCTGTAGTTTGTGACTGATTGAATTCCCTGACACATGCTGTGCATATTGTGGTTGAGGTGGTAGCCTTCAAGTTTTTGTGAGTAAGCCTTTTTTGCTGCTCTGATGGACTTCTGTAGCTCGTACCGGGCTCTCTTATACTCCACTTGATCTCCTGACTTGAAGGCCTACTGCCGTTTCCTGATTTTCTGTTTTATGTCCCCATTAAACCAGGGTTTTTGGTTGGGGAACATACACATAGTCTAGGGAGGGGCACATATGGATGTGCACCAACTAATGTAGTCTCTGTCGTGGCGAAAAACTAAAAAATTAAAGGCTATTAGGACTCGGGATAGAGTTTTAAAGCTTTATTGCAATAAAACAACACAAAAAACAACAAGGACTCAACCCAATACGTCCAAATTGAGCTGAGCCCTGAACTTGCAGCGATCGAAGTTTTTATAAGAATTTCTTATCAATTTGACCTAGTTTAATTAGCTCATTCTGCACCTGGCTATACTGTCTATTGTTCAGTCCAGTTTCTGTTTTTCTTATTCTTGATTGGTTCTTCAACTGGGCAAATGTTCTTTATTCCATATACGGTCTTTCATGGTGTCACTTCCTCCTCTAGCCTTTCAAGCTATAATATTGGCCTAAAGCTAAACTTTAATTAAAAAGAAATATTGTATATGCTTTCATTTAATCATTGCTTGACATACTTGATTTGTCTTAATTTCTACACTAAAGCTAATTTCTAATATATTCTTCTAATATTTTTGCTAAAGCCTGAATTTACTAAGATTTTCTCTTCTTGCGTTACAGTGTGACCTTGCTGACAGTAAAAGCCTTTTGCTGCCTTTCTGCTGATTCATCAACCCAGCTGGTTTTGCTACATGCCTTCCAGAGCCATCTTCT
Organism: Polypterus bichir lapradei; assembly: GCA_026402145.1. NCBI lineage: Eukaryota > Metazoa > Chordata > Cladistia > Polypteriformes > Polypteridae > Polypterus > Polypterus bichir. The sequence goes on along the minus strand of JANRMT010062793.1, from coordinate 24,617,844 downwards.
CTGTGTTATCGCTTCCTAGCCTTGAACACAGGTGTTCTCAACCTCTTATCCTGTTCTAGCTGGTTTCTATACGTCAATTTCTGTTCTTTTTCCTGTATGTTCCCAAACTAGTAATTTCTGCTGTTAGCTTAAAAATAATGCAGTATAACTGATTTTTAGTTAACTATTTGCTTGACCTATCTTATTTGCTTAACATTCTAATTTATGCTTAATCTAATGTTTTAAAAGCTTTTAATTACTTTTTATGGCTCTTTATGTTAATTTGCTATTCTCCATGCTAATATAAAAAATTTTCCTTCTACATCACTCATAGTCTCTGTGTATTCATGGATATAGTTAGTAGCCTCTTTGAAAATGCTCCAGTCTGTGGCCTCTAAGCAGCCCTGCAGACTAGCTTTTGCATCATCAGTCCAGGTGTTAACGGTCCTGACTATGACTGGCTTTGTCTTGAGCCTTTTGTTGTAAGCTAGATTGAACCGGATCGGCAGATGATCAGACTTTCCAAAATGAGGTTTTGGCTCAGCTGAAAAGGTGTTTTTGATGTTGCTATAGTAGTGGTTCCAGTGTTTTATTTTCCCTAGTGGGGAAGGTTACAAACTGATGTAGTTTAGGCATGTTTTTCTGGAGATTGCAATGGTTAAAATCTCCCAGAATAATAACAGCGGCATCAGGATATGTGATTTCATGCTCATTGATCATATCGTGTAGCTCCTTCAGTGTAGCCTCCTCCTTAGTGCGGGGTGGGATATACACGACACTCACAATAATGCATTGCAGTTCCCTGGGCCTCAAAGTCAGATATTCCACGTTTTCAGAGCAGGATTTCGAAATGGTCTTACAGTCGGTACACCACGATTGATTGACGAAGGTGGCCATTCCTCCCCCACGAGTCCTACCGCTGTCTGCAGCACATCGGTCCTCCCTGAAGATTGTGTAGCCATCTGGTGTTATTGCCTCATCGGGTATCCTCTCTTCCTGCCAGGTTTCGCAGAAGCACAATATGGAGCAATCCTGAATGTCCCTCTGCATGTAAATCCGAGTGTGGAGCTCGTCCATTTTATTTTCCAGAGACTGAACGTTTGCAAACAATATGACCAGGAGGGTTAGCCTTCCATTTCTAACCAAGCACTGGAGCCTTAGGTCAACTCCGCCACGTCTGCTGCGCCTCCGTTTCGGCCTATTTTCAGAAGAACTTCCTATCGGGGTATAGCCTGTCATCGAGTCAGCATAGCATGCTAGCTCAGGGTGGAATTCTAGCGAGATCTGGTCGTAAAGTCCAGAATGGCTGTGCTCTCTCAGTTGTAATAATGTCGCCTGATCATAAAGAACGTTTGCAGAATGTGTCTTAACTCGACACAAAAAAGTAAGAAGGAGAAAAGAAAAAAGAAATAACTTGACTCTGAGCTCCGCAACGTCACCCTCTGAGGAGTGCCATTGTTTAACTCCCATTTGTTTTTAGTTTGATGCACAACCACTAATGTGGCACCTTATCAAATGCTTTCTAAAATTCAAGATAAAAAATATCATATGCTCCATTTTGATATTATTATGCTGCTTACTCATAACATTCCAGCACTTTGGTAAAACATGACCTCCCTCTTCTGAACTCATGCTGACTGCTCAGTGAAATTCCTGTTCCTGCCATGTGCTGCTCAATCTTATCCTTAATAATTCCTTCCATTAATTTATCTTTGATGCACATTAAGCTTACTGGCCTATAGTTGTTTGGATTTGCCTGGTCACCCTTTTTACAAAACAGTGTAATATTTGCTATTTTCCAGCCCTTTGGAATTTCCCCAGTGACATCAGTGTGCAGTGACTTCATTAAAACTATGAGCCAAGGGTTTATATATGTACATGCTAACTTGAAGATGAATATTATCTGGTCCTGGAGATTTGTCTGATTTCAGTCTATTTAATCTGAGCAGTACTTCTCCCTGCACAATTTTTAAATCACTCAGTAACTCCTTAGTAGTTTCTGTTACCGCTGGGAGGTTATCCACTTTCTCATATGTGAAAACCTCAGAAAAGTATGAGTTTAGAGCATCTGCTATTTCACTGTCTGTATATTTTTATTCCCTTTTACTATTCCTGATGCACTTCACCTCCTCCTTGACTGTTCTTTTACTACTACAATACCGAAAGAATCTCCTTGGGTCATCCTTTGCCTTATCTGCTATATTCCTCTCTTACTGCTTATTAGCTTCTGTGGAGACTGGCCCGGACACAGACAGGCAGACACATTCATTTTTCCCACCACACGTTTATTTACACTACATACAATGTCCAAAGTGCTCCATGAACCCCACAAGTCCCCAAAGTCCTGGCCACACAATGCCTTTCTTCAGACTGCCTCCTTCTCTCCTCTCCAGCTCAGTCCACTCCGCTGGGTGTCCCCAGTCTTCTTCCCCCCAGCACTTCCGGGTGTGGTAGAAATGCTGAGGTCCAGGACTGCAAAGGCATGGGGGCGCCCCCTGGCGGGACCACGGGCCCCTACAGGGTGGAGTTTCAAAGCTCTGTACCCGTGGCCCCCAAAGGAACCAGGGCGGTCACCCCCACATGGTCTGGGGAAGGTGTAAGCCCTCCTACAGTTTTCCTAGGCGTCCCGGCCGGGTCGCCACCCCAGCCATCTCTGACAGTGCCCCACCGCCAGCGAAGACCAGTTGGGAGGAGCGGCACGTCCCACGAGGGCAGCTTACCCCCAAAGCGGGTCCTACTCCTGAGGTGCCGGGGTCCAACTCGGCACCCCGGGACCTACTCCTTCGGCACCCTCTCCAAGGTTGTCGTGCCCCTTTGGTTGATGCCACTTGCACCCTCGTAGCCTCCGCCAGCAGTGGCAGCACCCCCTCGCCAGCGGAGAGTCCTCCAGCCAGACAGCCCATCCCATGAGGGCAGGTTCCAATGAAGCGGGTCCTACTGCACGTCCAGGTTCCGGTCCTGCAACAAACAGAAACAAGGGAGCAGAGCCGCTGCCTGGACACCCTTTCCTGGCGTCCCTCCATGCTGCGCACTGGTAGTGCTCCCCTCTCCGACGGGCACCCCGGCACTTGCCTATTCGGCACCCCCTCCATGGGTTCCATGTCCCTCCTGTCGATGAAACAGACAGGACCACCTGCAGTCCTTTCTTCTCCGCTGACCTTAAAGGTTCCCTCTGTCCCTGCCGAGGGCGGCCAGCAACCAGACGTGAGCTGCCTGCCTCACGTCCTCCCTTATCGGAGGAACCGGCATTCTTCCCTCGATTCCTCCTTTTCCTCTTGGACGCCGTGATGGTCTGGGTCTGTGCATGGCAAACGCTCAGATCCAATCCCGTCTGCGTCCATACAGAGTGACGGGAGACTGCCACGGGCTTGGGGCGTAGGGCTCTAGGACCCAGGGCACTCAACAGCCCTCGTCCTGCCAGCCCCTGCGATCTTCCTCCCCTCACCTCACACACCGCACTCCTTGTCGGATAACCCCCTACTCGGATCCGGTCATTAGAATCACGGCCATTTTCGGTGGGCTATCCTTTATGCTTTACGGGGTCGGCTGTACTCACCGTCCCTGCTGTACCTCTCCGGGCCGAAGAATCCAGCGACGTGCCGTTCTGTCCACTCTCGCAGCGGCTCCAGTGACGCGACTGCCTTCCTCTCCAGCTTCAGCAACTCTGCCCAGACGGCACGCAGCACCTGCAACAACTGCTGCTTCGCGGGCTGAAGGCAGGCCTCCAGCTCACACAGAGCAGCTGGCAAAGACATGAAGTTAGCCGACGGTAAGCTCACCTGTCTGTCAGCAACACACGCCGGCGACTTCCTGTTGGCCCCTTCCTCCAGCCCAATCGGGTCTCTGCCCGGCACGAGATGGACATTCCTTGGTCCCGCCTCTCTGCAGTCATTGGCAGGCCCACAAGACACACCGTCCAATCCCCTGCCTGTCACGGGTAGGGACTTCCGGTCCGCGGCCAATTTGGCTCTTTTCATCCTGGTGCATCGGCATGCTGGCTCTTTCGATTGCAGCGTCTCCTTCTCAGCAGCTCCCACAGCTGCTGCCACACCACCAGAGCCCCGCAGACCGACATGCACCCGCCACCAACGTGGATCCGGGCAGTCCCTGCTCTGCAAACACAAAACACACGCGGCCCCCCAGGGCCGGTTGCCGGCAAGCAGGGAACTTACCTCCCGGATCCCATCTGTCCAAGGAAACTTCCTCAGCATGGCTTCACTGGGCGACACGCTGTCCCGGACGCCTCCAGAGCCAGCTCACTCGTCGGAGCCCGCTACTCTCTTGCCCTGGCCGTTGTCTCTCTTCCGCACCAGGTAAGAAATATCCCTCCGCGGTCCGGTAGCGGTCTGCTGGGTGACTCTTACTCTCAGGGCTGTGGGCACGCCGCACCCACGGCACATTATTTTGTTCAGGGATTCCCCGCCTTGAACCAGGCGTATAGTCCCATCTGGGATGCCATTGTGGAGACTGGCCTGGACACAGACAGGCAGACAAATTCATTTTTCCCACCACACGTTTATTTACACTACACACAATGTCCAAAGTGCTCCACGAACCCCACAAGTCCCCAAAGTCCTGGCCACACAATGCCTTTCTTCAGACCACCTCTTTCTCTCCTCTCCAGCTCAGTCCACAATGCTCCCTACTCTCGCCATCGTATGAAGGGAGGCGGCCCCTTTTGTACATACCCGGATGTGCTCCAGGTGCTTCCCGGCAATCTCCCACCGGCATGCACCCGTGTGGCGGAAGTGCCGGCTGTGTACCCGGAAGCACTCCGGGTGTCCCCAGGCTTCTTCCCCCCAGCACTTCCGGGTGTGGTGGAAGTGCTGAGTTCCAGGGCTCCAAAGGCATGGGTGCGCCCTCTGGCGGTGAACACGGGCCCCTACAGGGTGGAGCTTCAAAGCTCTGTACCCGTGGCCCCCAAAGGAACCAGGTTGGTCGCCCCCATATGGTCTGGGGAAGGTGTAAGCCCTCCTCCGGTCTTCCTAGGCGTCCCGGCCAGGTCGCCACCCCAGCCACCTCCGACACTTCCCTAATATCTTTCTTAATGGTTATACAATACAATACAGTTTATTTTTGTATAGCCCAAAATCACACAGGAAGTGCCGCAATGGGCTTTAACAGGCCCTGCCTCTTGACAGCCCCCCAGCCTTGACTCTCTAAGAAGATAAGGAAAAACTCCTAAAAAAACCTTTTAGGGAAAAATGGAAGAAACCTTAGGAAAGGCAGTTCAAAGAGAGACCCCTTTCCAGGTAGGTTGAAGGTGCAGTGGGTGTCAAAAGAAGGGGGTCAATACAATACAATACACAGAACAAATCCTCAATACAGTATAAAAATAAAGATTTTGGAAGTACGGAGCAGAATTTAACAGTAGATGATATTACATAATAAGATTTGGATATTTTTTAGAGTCCAGGAGACCTCATCCATCAAGCTGCCTCCCCCATTTGGCCATTCCACAGCAGAAACAGTGCTGGGCCAGCCAATCCGATGAAAGGACCCCTCTTTCCCATGATTCCTGCGATCCTCCATCAGGGACAACTTTACCATAGGCAGGAAAAACAACTTGGCAGGTGGGCCATGGCACCAAGTGGCACATTTGAGTACCGAGAAGAGAAACAGAATAGGTGAAGCTTAGTATCCAATTATAATTATCATGTTACTTATGTTTTAGTGCTAATGACTGACAACAGAGATGCAGTATGTACAGTTAATCAGCAGCTGTAGTCAGGATATGCTAAACTGAAATAGTGAGTCTTCAACCGGGATTTAAAAGCTGAGACCAAAGGGGCATCTCTTATAGAAGCAGGCAAACCACTCCACAGTTTAGGGGCCCTGTAACTAAAAGCTCGACCTCCCACTGTTATTTTATTAATCCTTGGAATCATAAGCAGACCGGCGTCTTGAGATCTTAATGTGCGCTCAGGTTTGTAAGTCATGATAAGTTCGGACAAGTAAGCCGGACCTTGGTCATTTAATGCTTTATATGTTAAAAGGAGAATTTTGAAATCTTCCCTAAACTTAACCGGGAGCCAGTGTAAAGATTTAAGAACTGGAGTTATGTGTTCATATTTTTTTGTTCTTGTAATAATTCTTACAGCCACATTTTGAATTAACTGGAGGCTGTATAGAGAACAATTTGAACAGCCAGTGAACACCGCATTGCAGTAGTCAATCCTACTAGAGATAAATGCATGAATTAATTTCTCAGAATCCTGTTTATTTAGAAAGCGCCTTCATTTCCTAACATTTTTAAGATGGAAGAAACATGTTTTGGACAACTTTGTAATATGCGCTTTAAATGACATGCTAGAGTCAAAGAGAACTCCTAGATAGCGGGCTGATTCAGTAAAATGAATTGGGATTCCAACTGAGTTAAATGATGACAGAATATTGTTGTTGTGATCAGCGTCATGCCCTCCAAAAATTAACATCTCTTACAAATACATTTATCTGTATTTAAAGACAAGAAGTTCTCATTCATCCACTCCTTTAATTCGATACCACAACTAATTAAAGACAACATCGGGGAAACTTCATTTGATTTAAATGAAAGGTATAACTGGGTGTCATCTGCATACGAATGAAAATTAACATTATGTTTCCTAATGAGAGATCCCAGTGGAAGCATGTAAAGTGAGAACAGTAAAGGTCCCAGAACTGAGCCCTGCGGGGCACCAAATTGAACTTCTGTGTATAATGATGGAGTACTGTCAGCACATTTCCGTACATATTGGAATCGATTTGATAAATAAGAACTAATAAGCCCAACATCATTTTCTAGCCTGTGCAGTAAAATAGAATAGTCAATGGTTTCAAATGCTGCACTTAAGTCCAACAACATAATTACAGTGCCGTTTCCTTCATCAGAGGATATCAGAATGTCATTTACAACCCGTGTTAGTGCTGTTTCTGTACTATGACCAGTGCGAAAACCAGACTGGAATTTCTCAAATAAATTGTAATGCATAAGGTGTGACTGAAGCTGACTGGCAACTGCTATTTATTGACACTCTCTGTCCATGCAATTTGAAAGACATGTAGTTTTGTTGTTCTCCATCTGCACTCCAGTTTTCGACACTCTAATTTAAGAGCTCAAGTGTTTTCATTAAACCAGGGAGAGTTTCTATGCACTTTGATCACTTTTGTTTTAAGGGGAGCCACTGTGTCCAGAGCATCTCTCAAGGTCACATTATAATGTGATGTTAGCTCATCTAAATTGTTTTCCACGTTTACATTTGATGTTAACTGATCTAAATGGTTTTCCACAATTACACTCGACTTACTCAAAGTATCTATAAATTTTGAAGCAGAATTACAATCTAGATGTCGCACTGTCTTTGTTTTAATCTGGGAGTGTGTTAGCAAGGGCAGGACTAAATCAAATGTAATTAAGTAGTGATCGGAAATAACTTCATTTAATGGAGTAACATTTAAATTTTAAATTTCAAATTTGTAAGTTATAATTAAATCTAATATGTTGTTATGATTATGAGTTGGACCTTTGACAATCTGACATAATCCTACTGAATTTAACAAATAAGTAAAACATTTGCTAAAAGTGTCAGTTTCCACATCAATGTGTACTGTACATTAAATCCCCCATCAGTACTACGTGATCATAATTTATAGCCAAATCAGATAGAAGGTTGCTAAATTCAGTCATGAACAATGAATATGGCCCTGGTGGTCTGTAGACTAGCACTATAATTGTGTTGAAATCTGTTTTAACATTTAAAATGAATGCCTCAAAGAAAGTAAAGTTGCCTAGATTTTTAGACGTGATTTGCATTTTGTTACAATGAATTATTCCAAGTCCTCCTCCTTGACCAGAATCTCTAGACTTATGAAGGAACGAGTATCCATCTGGTGATGCCTCAGCTAGGGAACAGTGTCATATTTACTAAGCCAGGTTTCAGTGAGAAGACACAGATCAGATTTTGTACTTAATATAATATCATTTACCAAAACAGCTTTAGTGCCAAGAAAGCGAATGTTCAATAAGCAGCATTTAAAACTGCATTGTTCTTTCAGAACTGGTGATATATTTTTTGTTTTAATTTGAAGTAAATTTCTATTACAGATGCCCCTGGTGGAGTGTCTGGTTTTATCCCTTGGTCTAATTATACAGCTTATTTTTTGGTTATCAATTAATTTAAGGTTTGTATCAAGACTAAATTTACTGGATGCCCCATGACAGGGATTTTGGGTAACAGCTTCAGGAAAATAATAGGTGGGATAAACAACAGCCTGCGATTTAAGATCACATGACTGCTGCCTGGATGGTGCTCTAATCAGTCAACCAGGCAGTTTTGCTGCCATATTTTGGCATAAGATCCACTCCAGTTAGGATGAAGACCATCTATTCTGAAAAATCCAGGCCTTTCCCAAAAATCATCCCAATTGTTCACAAATGCTGTGCTTTTATTTGCACACCAGGTTTCTAGCCAGCAGTGAAGGGAATGCAATCTGCTATAAATCACATCCCCTCTATATAATCTTGGTAAGGGACCAGGTACAATTAAATTCTGACATTTTCTTTTAACTTTGATGCATGGAGAGATGAAGTTCCTCTTTAATACCTCAGGTTGCTGTAAATAAATATCATTAGTGCCGATATGCAGCAATAAGGTAGATACTTCATCGTCGGCAAAACGGTTCAATGCGGCCTCTATGCCAGAAATCTTGGCCCCTGCAAGGCACTCAACATTAACTGCTGGTTTAACATAGTTTGTAATTCTAACATTCTGCACTATGAAATCGCCAATTATGAGCACTTTCTTATTCTCAGTTTCCACAGCCATGCTGCGGAGTGCTGAGAATCTGTTCTGAGTCCGAATTGGTGGCCTGGGTGCCTGGGGACTACATTTTGGATTCTTAGACCCCCGTCTTACTGTTACCCACCCGCCTTGTGGCTGAATTGGTGCTGCTGACTTCGGCCGTGCACTGACAACAGTGGGACCAGGAGAGACTGAAGCCGAATCAGAAGTACCTGAATTGTCTAAACAAACCAAGTTGATCCAATTTTCAGATTCCTAACGAGGTCCTCCAATTCGCATATTTTCCCGACCAACTCCAAATTAGCTAAACACTTTTGGCAGGTGAAGCTGTCTACACTGTCAGCCGGAAAACCTGAGCTGTACATGCAGCAGGACACACAACATTTAAACGTGCCCTCAACGGGCAGAGAGCAGATAGAACTTACGTTTAGTGTTGAAGTCATTTTTGTAGGTGCTTCGGCGCTTTCCATGGTGGCTTTAAGATTCCACCACCCGCTGACCGATCAACTTTGATTTCTCACTGCTGGTTATTCCTACTGGTCAGCTGCCGGCTTTACTTCAGATGAACTTGCTCGGGTGCTTGCGAAGGGCTACGTGCCTGTGGGAGACGCCGCAGCTCTGTGCTTCTGCTTGCTGCTCTGCTCTGTGCTTGCGCTTGGTTGACCTCATGTTCTCATACATCCTTGATTCACATTGGAGTTATTAGTCTTATACACCTTATACAGCTGTTTTTTTTCCTTTGCAACTTCTTTTCCAACTCATTATTAACCCACTGTGGAGTTTTCTTATATTTCCTACCAATTCCAATTTAGTTATGTAACTATCCTTTATTATATGGAAAAAAAAATTCCACTGCTTCTCGTCTATCTCTGCACTCCAGGAGAACTGTATTATATTGTGGTCACTTGATCCTAGTGGTTTAATTACCTCACTTCTCTTTCCCTAGTGATGGGGCATATCGTTCAAATGAAGAGGAGTTTAAATTCTGTTTGACATAAACAGCAATACTCGCATCCTTTTCTGTTTTGTCTATCCTTCCTAAAAATGTGTATTCCTCTATGTTATACTCATCCCCATCTTTGTTATTTAGCCAGGTTTCTGTTATTGCTATAATACCATAATTTAGTTCTGCTGCATACAACTCCAGCTCACTTGTTTTATTTTTGATACTTCTAGCTTTATGGTAAGCTATTTTTAATGTGTTACTCATTTTACTTTTGCATTTAAATGTTGGGTTAGAATTTACATTACTATCAGTGCAGGATTTACGTATAAGCTACACAAGCTATAGCTTAGGGCCCCCAAGAAGGCGAGTGAGCAATTGTCATATAAACTTAAATATACTACAGCATATCTGGACTTATAAAGGGCCCATGTCTCAAATAGCTTAGGGCCTTATCAAGTCTAAATCCGGCCCTGATTACTATGCATTTTTATTGTTATACAGTTGTTTGTTCTTTCATATACAGTTCTAAACCTGGCCTGTCCTAAACTCCCTGCCCCTTATACCCTTGTTTAAACAATTCTCAATTAACCTACATGTTGTTACCCCTCTAGTTGAGATACAACTCATTGTACCGGAATAGGTCTCATCTGTTCCAAAAGGAGTCCCAATGCCCCATAAATCTATTACTGCCTTATAGACTTCAGGACCTTCACACGTTGTTAAAGGCCACTAATGATATTTGGCGTATGAAGTGCTCTGGGTGTTATTGTATTGAGAATGTTTGTAAATTTCAACAAAAAACACCAAAGGTTCTCTTGCTTACTTGTTACTGGCTGAATTGTGGAAAAGTACCATGCAAGCAACTTTGACATAGATAAAGTGAAATTAGCTCAGATTAATATCAGTTGTTGGTTAATTTTATTGGAAACTAAGATTACAGATTTATTTATACCTTATTGTTATTTTCAGTTATTGTAAGGACAAAATGAAGTTTAGATAAATTCATCAGTGTAGGTAATGCAATCACATGTTAATTTTTTATTTAAAATATCTCATATATATTTCTTTTCTGGTCCGTCCTGCTTCCACTTCAAAACCGGTCCCGCCCACACGCAGCTGACACGGCATTTCTCGATTCCTATTCGTCCTCTTCCAAACCCTTCCCCACGCTGCCTGCAGCTCCTCTTCAAAACCGGTCACGCCCACACGCAGCCGACATGGCATTTCTCAATTCCTATTCGTCCTCTTCCAAACCCTTCCCCACATTACCTGTGGCCTCCCATACACCCCCATGCTGCTTTTCTCGATTCCTATTCCTCCTTCGGACTACCGCATTCCTTCTTCTTCAAAACCGGTCCCGCCCACACACAGCCGACACAGCATTTCTAAATTCCTATTCATCCTCTTCCAAACCCTTCCGCATGCTGCCTGTGGCCTCCCATACACCTTGCTATTTTTGTTATACTGTGACGGTTGTTTCCTAAGCCTTTGTTATAAAATGAATGACAGTATCTTCTCTGTCGACGGGTTTTTGTATAACATCATCTCTATTCCGGGATCCAGCAACTGCCTGTTCCTATCAGTGGGTTATTTCTTGACACAAATGGTTGACGAAGGTAATGCACTCTCACTACGACATAGGGCAGTAAATTTCATTGCATCACATTGGGACAGATTTGGAGACGTTCTTCCTGTTGTTCTTTCCAACACAAGTCGAGTTATCACAACAAGTCAGGAGTACTATCAATACATGGCAACATCTGGAGTTTATGGTGGTGAAGCTGAAATTCAAGCTCTTTCAGAGATTCTCCATGCTACCATTGTCATTTACTTCAAACACGACCCCAACATCCCGCCTTGCATTTACAATTCTGGAAATACTCTCTTCATTTACCTTCTGTACTCAGGACAACTGGACATTGGCCACTATGAAGCCCTCCTACCAATTCCGGTCATGTCTCCACAGCAGCATATAATGTCTGATAACACCAACACATCAGTCCTCCGTCATTCTTCTCTTCCACAAAACACTACAGTTTTGTATACTGGTACAACCTTCCTCTGCAACGTTTGTAGTAATCCTTTCAAAACAAAACCCAGCCTTGCCAAACACAAGAAAATTTACTGCAACGACAAATTGTTTCGGTGTCACACTTGCACAAAATGTTTCAAAACGCAGAACTATCTTCACAAACACACAGAAATTCACTCCGCTGAAAAATTACCTGACTCCCACTCCACACAGTAACATATTCTTCCGCTGCGATTTCTGCAACAAAACTTTTCAAATGCGAACCTCACTTGCTAAACACAAGAAAAGGCATTCTTCACAACAACTATATGAGTGCCAGAAATGCAATAAGAAGTTCACTACACAGGATTGTCTGACTAAACACAACAAAACTCATTCACAAGTCTTGCAATGCGACATCTGCAAAGCAACTTTTCCAAACCAACGCAGTCTCAGCAGACATACACATAATCCTCTTCCTGTTACCACAGGTACTTCTTCACCTCATTCCTGTCTTCCTGTCCAAGAGTACAACATTGGGACTCCAGACCAGCAGTGCAAACACTGTCATGCACTATACTGGCCTGCAGAGTGTAATACATCCGACAAGTATTCGAGGTGCTGCCACGACGTTAAAGTAGCTTTACCAGCTTTGCGGGAGCCACCTGTGTCTTTACAAAAACAGCTTCTTACACAGCAAACATTAGAAGGTAAAAATTATCGTGAACGCATTCGAGAATACAACTCTTCTCTAGAGTTTGCTTCCATGGGTGTACAGATAACTCAACCTTCTGGCCACGGACCATACTGTTTTAAAATACATGGGCAAATTTATCACCAAATCTCTCCACTATACACTAACACTTCTACCTCTCCAGGATATGGACGGTTGTATGGTTTTGACACAGTGTAAGCTACTGAAATACGCTTACAAAATAAAGCAGACTCTGCATGCGGTGAAAATGTACTTCTCCAGCTAGATTCCATGCTCAGAACCATCAACCCCTTCGCTAAATGATACAAACACGTCTCGGTGGAGATTTCTGCCAGATACTGCCTGTTATCTTCCGCGGTTCTCGAGCTCTCACCGTTGCCTCTTGCATCAACAAACACAGGCTGTGGAACAAAATGAAGGTCCTAAAACTCACAAAAAATATGAGAGCTCTCGAAAGTGAAACTCAGTTTGTTTAATGGCTCCTTCAAGTTGGGGAAGGTAACACTGGAGACACGGCAGAACTACCTTCTCAATGTTTACCACAACAATATTAATATTGCTTAGAACTTGCTGCAAGAACAATACTGAGCGTCACAACCGACGATTCTCTGCATATTAACAACAAAGTTCTTGATCTTATACAGGGTGAAAAAGTGACCTTCAAGAGTATAGATACAGTGGTCAGTGACGATCCTAATGATCAACTAACGTACCCACAGGAGTTTTTACACACCCTCACACCAACTGGCATGCCTCCCCCCATATCCTTCATCTAAGGGTGGGAGACATAGTTATGCTCCTCCAAAATATTATGCCATCAAAAGGTCTTTGCAACGGAACAAGACTCATCGTTACCCGAATACATACAAATATTATTGAGTGTAAACTGATCGCTATCCAAAATTCTGAAACAATCTTCATTCCCAGAATCTCTCTCCTTCTTTCCGACACCAATCTCCCTTTTAAATTTAAAAACACAAAATTCCCATTCATACTCGACTTCTCCATGACTATCAACAAGTCCCAAGGACAAATGTTTGCAAAGATTTGCGTTAATCCACAACAACCAGTCTTCAGCCATGGTCAGTTGTACATGGCTTTTTCTAGGTTTAGATCTTTCAACTCATTATCTGTTGTCTCCAGCAAAACACCTATTCACAACTGTGTCTTTCAAGAAGTATTTCTTTCTTCTTGATTTCTGAATTCCTTTCTCACCGTTTTCCGTTCCTATTCTTACACCGCCGTATGATATGGCGGGCATCGGCTAGTTTATCTAAATATTCAGCTTCATTTTGACCCTGTATTTACTGCATTGAGTAAGTTTATTAAATAAGTTCAGTAGTAGTATTAGTTGTTTTTATTGTGTAAGGGGAGTTGACCGGGGGGTGACACAGTGGCGCAGTGGGGAGACCCGGGTTCGCTTCCCAGGTCCTCCCTGCGTGGAGTTTGCATGATCTCCCCGTGTCTGCGTGGGTTTCCTCTGGGTACTCTGGTTTCCTCCCACAGTCCAAAGACATGCAGGTTAGGTGCTTTGGCGATTCTAAATTGTCCCTAGTGTGTGCGTGCCCTGAGGTGGGCTGGCGCCCTTCCCAAGGTTTGCTTCCTGCCTTGCACCCTGTGTTGGCTGGGATTGGCTCCAGAAAACCCCCGTGACCCTGTAGTTCGGATATAGCGGGTTGGATAATGGATGGATGGATTTGAGCGGGGTATGTGAGGTAGGTTATGGAGGTGAAACTGGAGGGGTTTTTTTAGTCTGTTGATGGCATCTTTTAAGTCCATAACATTGAGAGATTCATAGATAATTGTAAATAGTTCAAGTTCAAAGTTATTCATTTTGTTTTTACATTCATGCATTTTTTTTGACTGTTCAGCTTAACTGTTCTACAATTCCTTCTTTGTCCTGCTGTGTTTCTTCTTTTTTTCAAACCTGTCACATTGAGGTCACTACAATATATTAGTACTAGTAGTATTAGATGTTGCATTTTACATTATTATCTGTATTAGTAGTAGTAACACTAGTATTACTTGCATAATTTAAATTTATCTTTATTAGTATTAGTAGTAGTAGTATTGTTAAAATTGTTTTTGTTGTTGCTGTATCATGTCACAAGTGATACTGTTGCTATATCAAAAAACAAAGAGTAACGGCACATTAATATTTTGGAACATTTATTACTATTATTATTTTTACTAACTTAGTTTATAAAGGAAACAAATCAATTAATATATAATTGCCATTAAATACCATAGAAGTCCAAATCTATGTGTTGCCTTCAAGACTGCAGCAACCTTTCCAGTTACCAGTTTTTCAAAACTTAAGCTCATCATGACATGCTTAAGCTCATACTGAACTTGAGGTCATTCATGGCACAACAACGCATAAGCAGCTTTGCTATCATCAGCATCAACTTAAACCTTGCACAGAAGCTGTTGTGTGATGAGGACATTGCCTTCAGAAAATGTAGATGTGTGCTGTGGTGATATGCAACAAAGATACTGAAGAAACCCCAAAACATTCACTTTCTAGCATTGATTATTGAAAAAAAATGGTATTTGACTTTAAAACTATAACTTTACGAGGTGTGTTTCTTTGTTTATTATTTATTTAATATATTTATGCTAAAATTAAAACTGTTACAAGCAATACTAATGTAGTGAATTCAGGAAGGGGAGGGGTGGGTATGGCATTAATCTACATCTAGCCCTGCAAGCAGCTCCTCCAATTTACAGGGAAAACATGGGAGTTGGTGGCAGGATTGGCACTCCAGTCACCATAAAAAAACTTCACACTGTTCCAGCGTGGTCCTGAGTTGTCACCCAATGTACTTGGGTCCCAATTCAGGTAGTTCATCATGTGCTGGGTGCGGCAACATGCTATCAGTGCATGCTCCCAACCTCTCTCTTCCCCTCTCTAGTATGACTGAAACAGTTAATTAATATTATAAATAATGTGCATTGTGTACAGCATATAAATGACCTCTGTCTCATCTGTTTTAATTATTTATCTGTCTATTGTCATTTTGCCTGTTTGGTTTTCTTTTTTTAATTTTGTTTCTGTTTTGGCATTTCTCCATTTTATTTTCTTTTTCTTTCTTCATTAAATTACTATTGAAACTCATATTACCTGAATCATCAGAACTTTAAGAAGGTAACATTTTTCTTTTTCTATCAAAAAATTAAGTATTAAGTACAAAAAACACAAGACTCCTCAGTCATTACGTTTTGTAAAAAAGCATGGATATCGCAGTTTATTGAAGTCAAATATTGTCTTCCTATAGGAGACCCTTTCGAATATTACCATCGCCCAATACTGAAAAAACAATCATGAATCATAATGCAGCTGCCCCTCTGATTTTGTACATATCACTTTTTAATGCTCCCACGTCTTGTATCTTTTAATTTTCTGCCTTGCATTTCAAAACCACCATCAAATTCATTGTGTGAATAATTAACTGTTCTTAGGTTTTTACTTTGTAAATATAAAATATTCTGTTTTGTTTACTTAAACATATAATTAGTAAAAGCAGAGTGTCTGTACTTTAAAATTCTATAGTCATTTGCCACAGAATTGAATTTAAAAAGTAAAGTTTAATTTCCTGAGGCAACCTGAGTGGCTACATGCCACTGTCTCCATCAAATACACATTGTATGAGCTGCTGATATCAGACTGTGGCAGAGTGACCTAATTAAACATAATTATTATTTTCAAAACTGTTTGTAGATTTCATTAAACTGACAACACTTTCAGAAATTAATTATTTCAATAAAATGAGAAACCTAATTAAACATAATTATTATTTGGAAAACTGTTGACAGATTTCATTAAACATAGTACAGTTTCAGGAATTAATTATTGGAATAAAACATTAAATGTTAATTTGTTTTTTGTTTATTATTACCTAGCATATTATTAATGGCATGTCTCTTTAGGCTTTTTTGACATTTTATAAGGCTGCTGAAAGCTCTAGTGATCACAACATTTTCTTTTATCTCAATATATGACCATAACATCATCAAAAAGTAACAGCAGCAACTGTTTTGGTACCATAAGATTTCCAATATAAAAATGACTTGAAGTTCAGATAGAGCTCTGTCATGTTCTACTCAAATTTAAAATAAAAAATTTTGTTATTTGTGAGTACCGGATGTGGCATTGAAGCATTATGCTACTTAACAATCAATTAAAATTTACATTTTGACCCCACTTTAGCTATTTAAATAGTAAACGTCTGTCCAATTCCACAAGTAATTGCCAAATGGTGTTTGTGCTTAATGAGAAATTACAGTTAATAGTATAAATTAGTATTAATCAATAATCAATAAAATCATGACCTAAGGGTCTACCATCAATAGTCTCTATTTTTATTCTAAAGTTTGAGAGCCCTGTTAATCTTAAATTGCTGAAATAGCACTGAGCTAATAAAGTACTCAGAAAACAAGACTTTGTTAATGTTTGTGTATAAACTTGTTGGTGACACTTGTTGGATTAAGAAACCTATTTATGTTTTAGGGTAGGAAATGGCTGCTCATTCTAAGGATCACAGCACAGGGTAAGCTGAATAGTTTAATTGAGCTGTGGAGTAACTGTGAATTACATTAATTTCCCATTTTCTATTAAACTAATCATAGATTTTTCCTAGCCCCCTTGGAGTAGCAGTGTCTAATTTTAAAACAAGACTAATTACATTCTCAAAATGGCTCCCCAAATCATCAGGGGCCTCATGTATAAACAGTGCGCACGCACAAAAATGTTGCGTACTCCCGTTTCCACACACAAATTGCGATTTATAAAACCTAAACTTGGCGTAAAGCCACGCACATTTTTACACTAGCTAAATGCTTGGAGTACACAAGTTCTCTGCTCAGTTTTGCAAACTGGCGGCACCCAGCGTCAAAGCAGTGCTTTTGTTGCAGTGTGGTTTCCCTTTCTTTTTTAGATCCAAATCCCTGACGCGGCTTTATCATATATACTGAAATTAACCACATATTGTTTATTAGTTTAATGTGTCTGATTGTAATTAACCTGTAACAATATAATGGTCCACGGAATGGCCAAACTATTCCAAATACCGTAGCTGCTTTAGTGTTGTTCCTCTCATTGTTCCACTCAGACTATTCATCCCACTGTATCTGAGTGTGCAATCTGATCGGAAAGAGAATTATCAGTATACAGCATCAAGTATATGCTGCTTCAGCAATGCTGTCTATTGAACTGCTCTCAAACAGCAAATGCTTCAGAACCTTTCCTGCAGGTACATCACGGTTCAGAAACAGTTTTTTCTCAAGAACTATAAACGCACTTAATCAGTCCATCAATTACTCCTTGTAGAACTGTTTGTACTTATAAGTAAAATTACCTCACTGTAAACTTGTGATACAGTTATAATATTGCATGAGCCACTTTATAAAGCACGTGTTTACATATGATGACAATGTCATTTTTAAGATGAAATGCAGCAAAATATGTTCATTACATTATACAGATAAAATGTTAACATCATTTAAATAATCTATATTGCTAATAATTAAACATGTGAGGACACGGTATGCGCAACGCTAGCGATGATCTGGTGCCTCGTTCAGGGATTGTTACTGCCTTGCGCTGTATTCTTCCTGGGGCTGGCATCACACTGGAAGGATAGATGGATAGAATAATTAAACATGTACTACGAAGATATTTCAATGTTCCTTAAAAGTTTTGAAGAATCGGCATTCTAAGCTTACAGATGGCTTAACATCTATTACAGAGCTGATTTTGTGGCAATTGGTTACTTGGAGAAAGAAAAGGAAGGACAGGAATTGGGGGTTAGTACGTTTGAAAAAGACAGTACTGCTTCAATAAATTATTTCGTTGAAGGTCACGCACGGCACAGCAAGCATCTTGTGTGAGGCAGTCTGTGGACAGGGCGCCAGTTTGTCACTATCACTACACCACCATGTTCCCATGTTTAATAATATGCTTTAACTCCTATCATCATGAAAATTATATCAAGTATACATCTCAGTATTTTAATTATTCGGAGAGCTGTAATATCACGAATGTAAAGGATTCTGTGTCCAGTCGTTTAAGAAGCACGTAGTGATTCATGCACATAGAGCAGATAGAAGAACATATACAAAACAAAGCATTTAATGTGCTACTATAGTTAAAATGGTATTTGAGAAACTAGTATAGTAAATTAAACATTTTAAAGATGTTGTGTATGATGTTCTACTTTAATGATAAAATAAACTACATAATTAAAGTGGAAATTTCGAGATTAAAGTTGACATTTCAAGCTTTTTTCTCAGAGTCCCTATTTTTTTTTTCTTTTCTCTGTACCCTAATAAGCTTTCATATGACAGTCAGATGGTTGATTATGACTTGCTTTTTCACGGCGACTGATATCTGACAACTTCTTTTTTATTTCGGGGCACTGTGTTACATTATGAACTTGAGCTTTCAAGTTTCTACGACACTCTATGTCACTTGATCAACTTCCTTTTGTTGTTTATACCACATTTAAAACAAACTAATAGTATGTTTTTCCTTGCCTCCACTTGGTATTCGCTGAAATTCTTCTATTTTCCCCCGTGCTTTTGCCATTGTCTTTTCACAGAACGCTGAGCTTAAAGGCTATTTATATTGATTTGCATATTCAAAGAGGTGTAATTCTGGAAGGAGCTTGGGAGTGGCGACGGGTGCGTGCACATGCGTTACTTTTCATGCTGACCGGGATTTATGAACCGGAAGAACGTAGAAGTTGGTGAATGCACAGATTTATACATCTGGATTTTTTGTGTGTACGCACATTTCCGCTTTTGTCCTTATGCCATGTTTTAGTGTGAATTCTATGCACAGCATTATGTATGAGGCCCCAGGCCATTTCATCTTTCAGTTCTTCTAACAATACATTTGTGAAAACAGAAAGTAAGGCTATACTGTCTTCCATCCCATATTTTTGGTTAGTGTCTTAATGTTAATAATTCAACTAATATCTTATTGCATGCCTCAGGTTTAACAACTATAGTTGCCACTGTTATCTCAGGAGCATGAAAAATGATCAAAGCTCTTTTATAAGGGAGGGATTTGGAAATTGTACAGGGAGAAGTACTGCTCAGATTAAATAGGCTGAAATCAAACAAATCATCAGGGGCCTCATGTATAAACGGTGTGTACGCACAAAAATGTTGGTTATGCGCGTTTCAATGCTCAGATTGTGATTATAAAAACTAAACTTGGCGTAAAGCCACACACATTTTCATGCCAGCTCAATCCCTTGCGTGCGCAAGTTTTCCACTCGGTTTTGCAAACTGGCGACACCCAGCATCAAAGCAGTGCTATTCTTCCTGTGTGTTTTCTCTTTATTTTTTAGATTCACATCCCTGATGCAGCTTTATCAAATACCCTGAAATTAACTGCATATAATTTTTTAGTTCAAGGCATCTGATTGTAATCAACCTGTAACCAAATAATGGTGCATCGAATGGCCAAACTACAGTGGAACCTCGGTTTGTGAGCATAATTCGTTCCGGAAACGTGCTTGTAATCCAAAGCACTCGTATATCAAAGCTAATTTCCCCATAAGAAATAATGAAAACTCAGATAATTCCTTTCACAACCCACAAATATTTATATAGAAATGATCAATACAAAATCTTCACTCTAACTAATGGAATCACTGGAATCCTTTTCTTTTTTTTGCGACTTTAACAAGGAAACCTATCTAATGACAGTTGCTTTTGCCTGAAGAATCACTACACTTGGACACAAAATAAAAAAAATTCTTTACGCACTTTAAGGTTTCTAAATTCTTTTGGGATTCCCCCCAAATGGGATCAACACGTGGAAGAGTGTCCCGAAGCAACTGTAGGCTCCCAGAACCATAGCAGTTCACCGGAAAAAAAATCAGAAAAGATTTCGGTCAAGCTATAAGAGCCTGCTGTCGATGGGTGATGCAAGGAACATTATGGGAGAGTGATAGATCCTGCTACAATAAATAATCGTGCTGTTCCTGTTTCATGCTGAATAAAGCTGATTTTGCTAAAGTACTGAGACTCAGCTTTGTGTTTTGGGGTGCATTACAGGGACTCGCACATTACAACACACACACACACATGGTCACCATGCTATTGTAAACAGTATATGCTCATACGGATGTTGACTATATGAGTGAGGCACGGCAACTGACAATGAGCATGGGAGACGAAAACCCACAATCCCCACATTGCGTTCGTCGGACAAAGCGTATATGTACTACTTGTATTGCAAGACCTTGCTTGTTTATTAAAAATTTTAGCTCGTCTTGCAAAACACTCGCAAAACAAGTTACTCACAATCCAAGGTTTCACTGTATTCCAAATACCATACCCACTTTAGCGTTGTTACTATCACTGCACCACCCAGAGTATTTTAACCCAGTGTATCTGAGTGTGGAATCACAGCCGTACACCAGCTGATCGGAAAGCTCTACGGCAGACTGTGTCAAGAGCAGGGAAACATATTGGGATACAGCTTCTAGCACATGCTGCCTCAGCCATGTGCACAGTCTATTTGAACTTCACCCATTCGGCAAATGCTTCAGAGCCTTTCCTCTAGGGACCTTGCAGTTCAGAAAGTTTCATCCCAAGAGCTCTAAACGCACTCAATCAGTCCATCAAGTGATACCGGTAGCACTGTTTGTGCTTATAAGTACAATTACCTCACTGTAAGTTTGCATTACAGTTGTAATATTACACAACCTGAGCTACTTATGCTTTCATATTGTATATTTTTCACTGTATTGTATCCTATTATTATAATTATTGTTGCTGTTGTTGTTGTTATTTTGCCATTTTATAGGAAGATAAGTTAATGGAGGATTTGCATATTGAATAGCATTGCATCATACAATAACATTAAAAGATTTCAATTCAATTGAGAACGCATATTTACAGATGATAACGACTGGCTTCTAAGTCGATTTAGATTTCCAGGCACTATCTTCTTGGAGCTCTTGATATTTTTAAGATGAAATGCAGTAAAGTATATATATTACATTATACAGATACATTTTTAACTTCATTTAAACAATGTATATTATTAATGGGGCGGAACGGTGGCACAGTGGTAGCACTGCTGCCTCGCAGATAGGAGACCCAGGTTCGCTTCCCGGGTCCTCCCTGCGTGGAGTTTGCATGTTCTCCCCGCGTCTGCGTGGGTTTCCTCCGGGCTCTCCGGTTTCCTCCCACAGTCCAAAGACATAAAGGTTAGGTGGATTGGCGATTCTAAATTGGCCCTAGTGTGTGTGGGTGTGTTTGTGTGTGTCCTGCGGTGGGTTGGCACCCTGCCTGGGATTTGTTCCTTCCTTGTGCCCTGTGTTGGCTGGGAGTGGCTCCAGCAGACCCCCATGACCCTGTGTTTGGATTCAGCAGGTTGGAAAATGGATTGTTCCTGCCTCATGCTGTATGCTTGCTGGGACTAGCGTGACCCTGGATGGATAGATGAATGGAATAATTAAACATGTACTTTGAAGATATTTCAATGTTCCTTAAAAGTTTTGAAGATTTGGTGTTCTAAGTGGCTTGAGATTTATTAAAGAGCTGATTGTGTTATTTGGTTATTTGGAAAAAGAAAAGGACAGGACAGGAATTGGGGATTAGTATGTTTGAAAGAGACAGTACTGCTGCAATAAATTATTTTATTGAAGGTCATACGCGGCGCAGCAAGCATCTCGCAGAAGGCAGGAACAATTTCTGGAGGGGGCGCCAGTTCGTCACTACCACTGCACCAATGCGCCTGACTTTTTCATACATGCTTTAATTTCTAACATCATGAAAATGAAATCAAGTATACATCTTAGTATTTAAATTGTTCAGAGAGCTGTAACATCATGAATGTAAATTATTCTGTGTCCTGTCGGCGTAAGAGAGAGCCCGTTTAAGGAGCACGTAGTGATTCACACACATAAGAGTACAGAGAATAACACATAGAAAGCATTTAAGGTGCTACTTTAGTTACAATGAGATTTGAGAAACTATGAAATGATTTTAAGATGAAGTTTATGATGTTCTGCTTTAACAACAAAATAAATAAATGTGATTAAAGTGGAAATTTCAACCTTTTTTTCACACTGTGTTCCAGTTTTTTTCTTTTCTCTTTACCCTAATACGCTTCCATATGACACTCAGACGGTGGGCTATGACTCATTTTTTCATGGCAGCTTTGATATTTGACCACTTCTTATTTATTTCAGGCAACGTGCCACTTTCTTAACTTGAAATTGTGAGTTTCTCCACCACTCTGTCACTCGATCAACTTCCTTTTGTTGTTCATATCACTGCTTAAACTAACAAATAGTACATTTTTTCTTTACTTCTACTTGGTATTCGTTGAAATTCTTCTTTTTCTCTGTGCTTTTGCCATTATCTTTTCACAGAACACAAAACATAAGGGGCTGTTTATATTGGTTTGCATATTCAAAGAGGCGTAATTGTGGAAGGTGTCAGGGTGGAGCAGCAGGCGCTTGGCACGAGCATTACTTTTTACGCTGACCTGGAATTTATGGAGCGGAAGAACGTGGAAGTTGGCGTATGCACAGATTTATGCATCTGTTTTTTTTTGTGCATACGCACATTTCCGCTTTTGTCCGTACACCATGTTTTAGTGTGAATTCTATGTACAGCGTTATGCATGAGGCCCCAGGACCAGATAATATTTACCCTCAAGTTCTTAAAGAGGCTAGCTAGTACATATATAAACCCTTGACACATATTTTTAGGAAGTCACTGCGCACTGACAAGATTCCGAAGTGCTGGAAAATGGCAAATATCATTATATAAAATAGGCGACAGGGCAGAGCCAAGCAATTATAAATTATAGACCAGTAAGCTTATGCATCACAGGAAAATTAATGGAAGGAATTATTAAGGATAAGATTGAGCAACACCTGGCAAGGCCAGGAGTTATTAGGAATGGTCAGCATGGGTTCAAAAGAGGGAGGTCGTGGTTTGGTAACATGCTGGACTTCTATGAGAGGCTGCAAAAGGATATGATCAAAGTGGAGCATATGATATTATTTATCTTGATTTTCAGAAAGCATTTAATAACGTGCCACATGAGAAGTTGAGCATCAAACTAAAAGAAGTGGGAGTTCAGGGTGATTTTTTAGATGAATGCAGAATTGGCTCAGACACAGGAAGCAGAGTGTGATGTTGCGAGAAACCTCATCGGAATTGGCTTATGTTAATATTGATGTTCCAAAGGGGCAGTGCTAGGGCCGCTGCTATTTTTAATATTTATAAACGATTTAGATAGGAATATAAGTAACAAGCTGGTTAAGTTTGCAGATTAGAACATTAGAACACTCTAGACGAGAACAGGCCATTCAGCCCAACAAAGCTCGCCAGTCCTATCCACTTATTTTCTCCAAGAAAACATCAAGTCGAGTTTTGAAAGTCCCTAACGTCTTACTGTCTACCACACTACTTGGTAGCTTATTCCAAGTGTCTATCGTTCTTTGTGTAAAGAAAAACTTCCTAATGTTTGTGCGAAATTTACCCTTAACAAGTTTCCAACTGTGTCCCCGTGTTCTTGATGAACTCATTTTAAAATACAAGTCTCTATCCACTGTACCAATTCCCTTCATAATTTAAACACTTCAATCATGTCACCTCTTAATCTTCTTTTGCTTAAACTGTAAAGGCTCAGCTCTTTTAATCTTTCTTCATAATTCAACCCCTGTAGCCCTGGAATCAGCCTAGTCGCTCTTCTCTGGACCTTTTCTAGCGCTGCTATGTCCTTTTTGTAGCCTGGAGACCAAAACTGCACACAGTACTCAAGATGAGGCCTCACCAGTGCATTATAAAGGTTGAGCATAACCCCCTTGGACTTGTACTCCACACATTGTGCTATATATCCTAACATTCTGTTAGCCTTCTTAATGGCTTCTGAACACTGTCGGGACGTCGATAGCTTAGAGTCCACTATGACTCCTAAATCCTTCTCATAAGGTGTACTCTCGATTTTTCGACCGCCCATTGTGTATTCAAACCTAACATTTTTACTTCCTATGTGTAATAGTTTACATTTACTGACATTAAACTAAATCTGCCACAAATCTGCCCAAGCCTGTATGCTATCCAAATCCTTCTGTAATGATATAACGGATTCCAAATTATTTGCTAATCCACCTATCTTGGTATCATCTGCAAACATAACCAGCTTGTTACTTATATTCCTATCTAAATCATTTATATATATTAAAAATAGCAGCGGCCCTAGCACTGACCCCTGTGGAACACCACTCTTAACATCGGCCAGTTCTGATGAGGTTCCTCGCACCATCACCCTCTGCTTCCTGTGTCTGAGCCAATTCTGAACCCATCTAAAAACATCACCCTGAACTCCCACTTCTTTTAACTTGATGCCCAACCTCTCATGTGGCACCTTATCAAATGCTTTCTGAAAGTCCAGATAAATAATAATATAAGCTCCACTTTGATCGTATCCTTTTGTTGCCTCCTCACAGAATTCCAGCATGTTAGTAAAACACGACCTCCCTCTTCTGAACCCATGCTGACTGTTCAGAATAACTCCTGTACTTGCCATGTGTTGCTCAATCTTATCCTTAATAATTCCTTCCATTAATTTTCCTGTGATGCATGTTAAGCTTACTGGCCTATAGTTGCTTGGATCTGCCCTGTCACCCTTTTTATATAATGGGATGATATTTGCCATTTTCCAGTCCTTCGGAATCTCTCCAGTGCGCAGTGACTTGCTTAAAATATGTGTCAAGGTTTTATATATGTACTCACTAGCCTCCTTAAGAACACGAGGATAAATATTATCTGCTCCTGGTGATTTGTTTGATTTCATCTTATTTAATCTGAGCAGCACTTCTCCCTCTACAATTTACAAATCCCTCAGTACCTCCTTAGTAGTCGCGTTTACCTCTGGGATGTTGTCCACTTGCTCACTTGTAAACACCTCAGAAAATCAGCATCTGCTATTTCAGTCTGTATCTTTTAATTCCCCTTTACTATTTATGATGAACTTGACCTCCTCCTTAACTGTTCTTTTACTACTAAAATACTGAAAGAATCTTTTGGAGTCTTCTTTCACCTTATCTGCTATATTCCTCTCCAGCTGTCTTTTAGCCTCCTTGATATCCTTCTTAATGGTTGCCCTCATGTTCTCATACGCTCTACGATTCACTTTGCAGTCAATAGTCTTATATGCCTTATACAGCAGTTTTTTCCTTTGCAACTTCTTTTTTAAATCTTTATTAATCCACCGTGGAGTTTTTTTAGTTTCCTATTAATTCCAAAATTAGGTATGTATCTGTCCTGCATTACATGTAAAACATTTTAAACCTGTTCCACTGCTCCTTGACTGTCTCCACATTTAAAAGTTTATCCCAGTGTATCCTACTTAGACTTTGTCACATCTGAACTACCAAAGTTCAACTTAACAATTTTAGTCTTTGCATCTGCACTCTTACAAAATACTGAGAATTATATTACATTATGGTCACTTGAACCTAGTGGTTCAGTCACCTCTACACCCTCAATTCCATCCTGATTATTACAGAATACTAAATCCAGACAGGCTTCACCCTGTGTAGGTGCTCTAAAATGCTATGTTAAAAAACAGTCACTGATTACTTCTAAAAACTCCTGCTCTTGTGCTCCTCCAGCTGCAAGGTTATCCCAGTTATTATTTGGATAATTAAAGTCCCCCATGACTATAATATCCCCCTGTAAACTTGCCTTTTTGATATTACTAAAAAAATGTGTGCTGAAATTACTGTCTGAATTGGGTGGTCTATAACACACTCCTAAAATAAGACCTCTTTCCCTAATATTTTCCAGGCGAAGCCACATGTCCTCACTAAGATGGGGCTCATCATCCAACTGAAGAGGTCTTACATTTAAACCCAGTTTGGCATAAACAGCAACCCCACCTCCTTTTCTGTTCTGTCTATCCTTCCTAAAAAATGTGTATCCCTCTATGTTACACTCATCCCCATCTTTGTTATTTAGCTAGGTTTCCGTTATTGTTGTAATATCATAATTATGCTCTGCTACATACAACTCCAACTCATTTACCTTATTTTTGATACTTCTAGAATTAAGGCAAGCTATTTTTAATGTGTTACTCCTTCTACATTTACGTGTTTGCTTAGAATTTACATTACTATGCATTTTTATTTCTACACCATTGTTTGTTCTTCCATGTATAGATCTAAAGCTGGCCTGTCCTAAATTCCCTGCCCCCCCATTCCCTAGTTTAAACAATCCTCGACTAGCCTACACATACACCTCCCCAATACATTGGTGCCCCTCCAGTTCAGATGTAACCCGTCACGGCGGAACAGGTCCCATCTGATCCAAAAGGAGTCCCAATCCCACATAAACCTATACCCTTCTACCCTGCACCAAGATTTGAGCCACGTGTTATGTCTTCTAATCTCCTCAATCTTACCTGGACTGGCGCGTGGCACAGGCAGAACTTCGGAGAAGACTACCTTGTCAGTTCTGCTCCTCAGCTTGGCACCTAACTCTTTGAATTTGGATCGCAGACCTGACAGACTACCCTTATGTATGTCATTTGTTCCAAAATGGACAATGACAACTGGATCCACCCCCGCTGTGGCCAAGAGCCTATCCACCATTCCAGGGAGGTCTCCCACCTGTGCTCCCGGAAGGCAACACACCATGCGAGACTCTCTCTCTCTCTCTCTCTCTGGAGCACACCTATGCTTCAATCCCCCTAATGATTTTGTCCCCAACTATCACTACCTCTCTCTTTTTGGGAACTGGTTTTGAGGTGGCCCGTTGGGGCTCCTCAACCCTGCCTACCACCACAGAATTATCAGAGTCACCGTCCAGCTCCGCAAGGACATGATAACGGTTAGACACTTCTAATTCTGGGGTTGATGCCCCCGGACAGTGTGCACCCTTTACCTTACGCTTTGTGACCATGACCCACCTATTCCTACCTGTCTGGTCTGGAATCTCCTCCCGCGCCACCTTGGGGGTGCACACTCTCTAATGGGCACCTGGGCCAAGTCCGCCAATTCTCTATTACAACGCAGGTCAGCCAACTCCTCCTCCAGTTCAGCGACCCTGAGCTCGAGGTGCTGGATCAGCTGGCATCTCTTGAAGATGTAGCCCTCATAGAAAACTGGCTCTTCCAAACCATCATCTAAAAAGTCCAACATCCAACAGGACTTGCATTGCTCTGGCCTCATTATTAAAATTTGATTTGGGATTACTAAACTGCCTTAACTTTTTTTTCTTAAAATTATATGAAATTTCTTCTTCTTTCAGCTGCTCCTTAATTTAAATGGTGACACTAAGATCTGCTACAGATATTTTACACCTTTTCCCCTTAAGCTCCTGTACTGTTCTCCCTCTCAGCTGCCTTTGCGCTCCTCTTACTTATAAACTCTTCACTCGCACTGTTTGTATTCCCCCGTATTAATGAACCAATACGCTGTCGCCCGCTTAACTGTTCTACCTCTGGACCGCTAAGGACAGTTTAATCTAAAACAGGCATGTGCAACCTACGGCCCGTGGGCCAAATCCGGCCCGCGTACTGATTTTATACGGCCCGCGACGACTTTTCCAAATATCATTGAATCTGGCCCGTTAACCCTCTTGGTGATGCCTGTTTGTTCTTGTGGTATTGTTGGATTATTTTTGATAGTATGATGCGGCCAGTGCTTTCTGAAGTACTTTATATTGTGCTTCCCCCACTTTTACGGCACGCCCGGAACTGTCGCATGTTTAAAGTGTGCAAGAGCTCGTAGTCACGTAGTCGTTGACTCTGCTGCATCTCTCTGCTCTGCTGTCGTGCGTAGCATAGCGCAGTCTTTTCATGGTTTTTGCTAGTGCTGTACCTATCTGCATGTTGTTTCGAGTTTCACGCTATATCGGCCTACATTTCAATACTTTCAAATACTGTACTTGTGAATTTTTGATCAAACCCTAATTAAGATGGCTTCAACAAAGAAGAGAAAAGTGGACGCGGAGAGTCGTACATTTCAAGAGAAATGGACTGATGATTATTTTTTTTATAATGCAGAAAGAAAAACCTCTTTGTTTGATATGCTTGGAAACTATTTCAGTTTTAAAGGAATACAATTTAAAAAGACACTACAATACAAAACACGCTAATTACAACAGTTACAAAGGTAAACTAAGAACAGACAAGATACAAAATTTGAAAAAATGTGTATCGGCACAGCAAATGTTATTACGCAAAAATACTGATGTAGCTGACAATATTGTTCGTGCAAGTTTTAGATAGATAGATAGATAGATAGATAGATAGATAGATACTTTATTAATCCCAAGGGGAAATTCACAAATGAATCTCGCTATTTATTGTTAGCGAAAAAATTGCGAAGCACTCAAAACCATATTCTGAAGGCGAGTGGGTCAAGGAATGCCTAACTGCAGTCACGAAAGTTCTGTGTCCAGAGAAAAGCCATGAAATGGAAAAGATAAGTCTTTCTCGTTGGACAATAACCCGACGAATCGACAATATGGCCTGTGACATAAAATTTAGCATTAAAAATATTGCATCAAAATTTGAAGCATTTTGCATTGCTCTTGATGAGAGTACAGACTCCAACGATACCGCTCAATTGGCTATATTTATTCGCGGAGTTGACGCTAGCTTCAATTGTACGGAAGAATTGCTTGCTCTCCAACCAATGAAGAATACAACAAGGGGTGAAGACATTTTCCAGGAAGTAAAAACTGTTTTTACTGTATTTGATTTAAAGTGGGAAAAGTTATGCGGAATATCCACCGATGGAGCTCCATCGATGATTGGACCAAACATCGGAGCTGTTGCCCAAATAAAAACCGAATTGTCAAGTAACAAAATCAATACCGAAGATTTGTCGGTATTGCATTGCATTATACACCAGCAAAACTTATGTGCAAAATCAGTTAAATTTGCACATGTGATGGGCACAATAACTGCATGTATAAACTTCATTAAATCCAGGGCGCTAAATCACCGCCAATTTCAAGAATTTCTGGCTGACGTTCTTTCTGACCATGAAGATCTTACATTTTATTGTGAAGTGCGTTGGCTTAGCAAGGGAAAAATGTTGAAACGTTTTTATGATTTGAGAAATGAGGTATCTCTTTTCATGGACATGAAAGGAAAACCTATTCCTGAGCTAGAAAACAAACCCTGGCTGTGTGATCTTGCATTTCTTGTCGACCTAACAACACATCTAAATGAACTTAATGCTAAATTACAAACTCAGGGACAAATGATTCATGAGCTTTATGGACACATAAAATCATTTCAAAACAAGCTTCGACTCTGGGAAAGCCAATTAAAGGAAGGCAATACTTATCATTTTCCCACACTTGCGAAAGATTTTGATTGTGAATCGTTTGAGAATTCAACACTAGGTTCCGTGATTTTAAAAATCAAGAAGCAAACTTGCAAATTTTCTCTTGTCCATTTGATGTTGATGTCGAACTAGCTCCACTTTCATTGCAAATGGAATTAATTGAACTACAAGAGAACCTTGTCCTGAAATCAAAATTCAATGATATTGAATTACTTGACTTTTATGAAAACTATTTCCCACGTGACAAGTTTCCAAAGCTGACAGCTTTTGCTCAGAAAAGAATGACTCTATTTGGCAGCACCTATAAATGCGAGCAACTTTTTTCAAGGATGAACCTCGTAAAATCCAAAACCAGGACACGAATTACTGATGAACACCTAGAAAACACGTTGCGAGTTTCCACGTCCACAATATCTCCTAATATTGATAAGCTTGTGCCCACCATGCAATCTCAATCGTCGCATTAATAAACAGTTTTTATTAAATAATATATTAATAAATATTTGTTGTTTTATTTTTTGGCCTTCTTGCATTTTCGATTTTCAGAAATACATATATATACTGAAGTACTCCGGCCCGCGTAATCTTTCTACTTTCTAATCCGGCCCATAGTCCTGTCAAGGTTACACATGCCTGATCTAAAATAAACAAATAAATAAAACTTTACTACCTTATTTGCTCCTACAGCTCCTTGTGCCTGATCGGCGTCTTAACGTGGGCCGCATACCTGCGCACTGCTGAGCCTTCCACCTTTACTGCTTTGAAGGCAGCCGCGGCCTTTTTTTCTTTTCCTTTAAACTAAGGTATCGCTGTTACAACGACTCGGGTATTTACTTACAAATGTCGATATCAGTTACTGCTGCTTTCTACCCTGCCTCCTCGATGCTAATTCAAATACAGATAACAAGAACAGGTACAAGTACAAATAACTTTTCCAAGCGCACTTCCAAACACCCAGCTACTTTTGCTCTTGTGCGGGCGAAAAAAAAGCAAAAAAAAAAAAAAAAACCCTTCTAAAGGGAAAAAAAGCTTTAAAAATTCCCACACGGTTCCTTAGCGGCAACCAAAACCCAAGTTTTTAAGAGCAAAATGTATTTTTTTTTTATTTAAATCTCACACCACAGAACAAACCAACAACTCTCAACAGACTCTAGCATTTGCAAAGCACACGTCAGCCACGTGATACCAAGACAGGTACATTAGCAGATAATTTGGCATCCGTTATATCATTACAGAAGGACTTGGATAGCATACTATCTTGGGAAGATTTGTGGCAGATGAAATTTAATGTCAGTAAATGTAAAGTATACATTGGAAGTAAAAATGTTAGATTTGAATACACAATGAGCAATCAGAAAATCAAGAGTACACCTTATGAGAAGTATTTAGTAGTCATAGTGAACTGTAAGACTTCCAGACAGTGTTCAAAAGCCATTAGGAAGGCAAACAGAATGTTAGGTTATATATCATGATGTGTGGAGTATAAATCCAAATAGGTTATGCTCAAACCTAAGAGCAACTAGGCTGATTCCAGGGCTACAGGAGTTGAATTATGAAGAAAGATTAAAAGAGCTGAGCCTATTAAGTTTAAGCAAAAGAAGATTAAGAGGTGACATGATTTAAGTGTTTAAAATTATGAAGGGAAAGTGGATCAGGACTTTTTTTTAAAAATGAGTTCATCAAGAACACAGGGGCACAGTTGGAAACTTGTTCAGGGTACATTTCACACAAATATTAGAAAGTTTTTCTTTACACAAAGAATGATAGACACTTGGAATAAGCAACCAGGTAGTGTGGTATACAGTAAGACTTTAGGGCTTTCAAAACTTGACTTGATTTTTTTGGAAGAAATAAGTGGATAGGACTGGCAAGTTTTTGGCAATCTGGATTGTTCTAATGTTCTAATAAAATCTGTCCATCCTATTGAAGCAAGGTTATTTGTTGTCATTCAAAGAAGATGCCCATTTAATTGGTTTGCCAATTAAGAGAAAAACTATGCAAGATACTGTAGAATCTGCTGTTAGAAAGGTGTTCAGCTACAAATTGAAATTAATCCTGTATTGATTCAAAGATTCCTGTAAATATTAGGACCACCTACATAACACTTGTAGTGAACCATCTTTGATCTTTTAATGCCACAGTGTTGCTGCACAACTCTGAACTCCATATCTAGTAGCTTGACCTACTTTACATATACAGTGTAGACCTTTAATTACTTTCTGTAGTTGTTTTATGTTTGCAAATACAATTTCATTTTGTGAGCTGCTTGTTGTTGTAGGGTTAGGATTGTGTTATGATTGATGTAAACTGCTGGAGCTTCACAAACAGACTGTTTTTTCACATGAGGGAAAGGCAAAAAATAGCAAAATAAGAGTAGGGGTTTTAATCATGAGAAGATGTACAAAGTTTCTTCAAAAACTAAACAAAATTAGACTCTTAAAGCCAATATTGTAGGCCACTAAGAGTTCTTTTTCTAAATTTGTGAGTCTTAAATATATCTGTAAATATATTTAGGAACAATATGAGAGAGGGCAGAACAAACTTTTTTTCTTAGGTGACTGAGTTCTTTTAATGTGTGTCATAGATAGACAGATAGATACTTTATTAATCCCAAGGGGATATTCACATAATCCATAATAGCCAATAACTCTATGAATGGCCAATGTGACTTTCTAGGCTGTGGAGCACTGGGCCAGTAACATCACTTCAAGAGAAGATACCCAAATCAACAAGCTGATTAAAAAGTCGGGTTCAGTTAAGAGACACACTCTCAGCCCCTCGGGATGTATCAGCAAAGGAGACAATATAGACAAAACTCAGTGCCATTATGAACAATGTGGCACATCCCCCTTTGGCACACTAACATTGAATACTTTCAGCCAATGGAGTTTTCGGAATAAGTATGTCAAAAAACACAAATGGGGTTCCTTCATATCAACAGCAGTACGCTTGCATAATACCTCATTGTTATTGTGACTGCCAAGTCAGAAGTTTTTCTTTGATTTTAGTCATTCTGTTTGTAAGACCATATTATGTATGTGTATTTATTTAATTGTTTATTTAATGAGCTTCTGTATAAAGTCAAATTCTATCTATCTATCTATCTATCTATCTATCTATCTATCTATCTATCTATCTATCTATCTATCTATCTATTTTTTAAAGTGCAATTATGACAATACCAAGTGAAGATTATCTAATTTCTCTGTTGCAAATAAATCTTGTTTTTTCACCACTAACACACTAATTTCTCTAATGTGATTTGAAAAATCAAGGTAATCCAATGCTCTTGGTTAAATCTATCAATTAAAATTATTCAACCTAGTATAATGAAAAAATCCTTTCATACTCTAACATTCCATGGTTGGCCTCTTGCTTTGAAGGAGGATCTGTACACTCTGCTTCCCTTTACTCATTAACTCATTCCTTCTTAATGTGTGCAATCTTGATACTCCACCTACAACTGTCCTCCATTGTGTATCTCTTTCTGATGTTGACTTTACCTCTCAGTCTTGGTGTATTAATTGTCAGATAGCTAATTCTCTTCTTGTGTCTATCAGGATGATGCTGCCTTCATTACACAAACTTTGTTAATTCCAAGTTGGGCTTTTGACAACTGTATTAGTACTGCAGAAACCAACCCGAAAACCTATAATTTCCTACTTTCATACAGTATCACCTCAAATCTGCCTTCAGGTTTAGTCCACACTAATATGTCTTAATTAGAAAATACATATTTTCTTCATTAATCTTAGCCTTCCATCCATGCTGAAATGGCATTTCCGACCAATCCATGCTTTCCGAAATGGATACATTTTAAAATGCCAGGTCTTGCACAGTGCATGGATAGGGAAAACGGAGCCTGTGATCAAGCACAGACTTGATTTTTGTTATGATAATTTCACTTATGATCTCATAATTACTGTGGAGACAGTCATTTCTTAAGTTATGTGCAACAGCCAATGTGCATTGCACTTTGAATCATTGAATAGTTCTCTGTGTTTACTTTGGCAGGATTCCCAGTTTATTATCCTCCATGGTGTTGGCTATCATATGCTCATTTGTAACCTTACAAAACCTTTACAAAAAACAACTAATTCTGATTTCCTGTTTGTTCCATAAACAAACTTAACTCTTGGATGACAAATCATGTATGCTCAAGATGAAAGTTTTGCACGTTTCTGGAACTTCAGTGACAATCTGAAAATGTTAATATGGACAGACAATTTTGGAGGAGAAATAGAATTTTTAATTTTATCAATGTTATAGTATTCTTTTCACCTTAATAAATAAATGTTTGAACTTTTCCATTCTTGATTTCTGTCTAATGGCAGTACTCAAACTGTTTGTCACTATTGGGAATGGCATCCTCCTTACTTCTGATAGTGATTGGCCCTCATTAAAGCTACTCTACTTATGACATGGTTGACCAAAATATCCTTCTGTAATGCTTAAAGAACCATGCTGGGAGGCCATGAAACTATTCTTGGATGTCTTTTTATTTTGAGGGAGCATTGCACCAGTCATCTCCAATGATAAATCAAAAAAGAGCCTTACAGTTGCTGTCTTGTGATATCAAGTTTTTGTTATTAGCCCACATCTACATGAGGTCACTGGGACACTTGCTTCTCCACTATGACCTTTTGTCATATTTGAATGATTCCATGTTCTACTTGAAAAATCATTCAGAGATGGAAAGGCTGACTACCTGCTTGAGTAGCAATTGCTTGAGACCCCATGATACAGTATATTATTGTCACTATACTTGGAACATGATGTAGTAATATTTTAATTCTTAATATATTGCAGTATACAGTATTAGGCATTATAAATGTACTCTGTAATAAATAAAGTCGTGTCCCATAATCAAACCAAGCTCTTTATCCTCCTCACATTGTGAAAAATCAAAATGATCCCAAATGCTCAATCTAAACATTAAGTATGTTGTATCAGAATTTTTGCCACCATACTCTTCAAAATAAAGGTGCCAGAGTGGTTCTTCAGAGTGATGCCATAGGGGAACCATTTTTGGTTTCCAAAAGAACCTTGCACATGAAGGTTCCGGAAGGAATAATTATTTATTTAGATTCATTTTATTTTGATTCATAACAGGCTTTATAAATAACCATTGTGAAAGATTAGACTCGACACACTTAAAAAGGTTTGGGTCAGCCACCCATATATTATCCCTGGCTGCTGATTGATTTGGTAGACAGAAGTGTCTTGGTTAGAGTCCAGACTCGAACTGAATTATGTTTGAAAAGATGGCGGATTTAAGGACAAAAACCAGAAGTGAAGCAGGGGAACCAGAAGTGACCCGCTTCTGACGTCATCTCAGGCGCAAGAAGCGGAAGTGACCTCAGCCTAGGCACCAGAGCCGGAAGTGACACTGTCTTATGTGCCAGAACCGGAAGTCCCGTTGTCTTGGGTGCCAGAACTGGAAGTGACATCTTCATGGATGGGTCATACAGGTTTTCCTGCAGCTGGCCTGCTAAGACAACAGAAGAAGGTTCAGTGCACCCCGCCATCCCCTGGCCTGGTATGGAATTATCTTCACTTGGTCCATACAACATCCTCCTACTCGCATGTGCATGACACCATGAATGTGACAACAGGTTTGTTAATTATCATTGTGTTGCCGATTTTAAAAGAATCTCGCTGCATATAATAACATAGGCTAATTTCAGTTTTTTCTACTATGTAGCCTTCTAGACACTAAATACTTGTCCACATATTAGGAATCTTAATAAAGCCCAAAGAATCAGCCTCATATTTAAAGATACCTCCCCAGAATGGAATGGTTCTTTGTAAAGAAAGGGTTTTAAAAGGAATCACACAGCCCTTTAAAGTACTATTATAGAACAATAATTTTTTTAAGATTGCATGCTAATGTTATGGGTAACACATTATAGATAGATAGATAGATAGATAATTAATCCCAAGGGGAAATTCATATACTCCAGCAGCAGCATACTGATAACAAACAATGTTACATTAAAGAGTGATAGAAATGCAGGTAAAACACACAATAACTTTGTATAATGTTAACGTTTACCCCGCCAGGTGGAATTGAAGAGTCACATAGTGTGGGGGAAGAACGATCTCCTCAGTCTGTCAGTGGAGCAAGGCAGTGACAGCAGTCTGTCGCTGAAGCTGCTCCTCTGTCTGGAGATGATACTGTTCAGTGGATGCAGTGGATTCTCCATGATTAACAGGAGCCTGCTCAGCACCTGTCGCCCTGCCACGGATGTCAAACTGTCCAGCTCCATGCCTACAATAGAGCCTGCCTTCGTCACCAGTTTGTCCAGCCGTGAGGCGTCCTTCTTCTTTATGCTGTCTCCCCAGCACACCACCACGTAGAAGAGGGCACTCGCCACAACCGTCTAATAGAACATCTGCAGCATCTTATTGAAGATGTTGAAGGATGCCAGTCTTCTAAGGAAGTATAGTCGGCTCTGTCCTCTCTTGCACAGAGCATCAGTATTGGCAGTCCAGTCCAATTTATCATCCAGCTGCACTCCCAGGTATTTATAGGTCTGTACCCTCTGCACACAGTCAGCTCTGATGATCACAGGGTCCACGAGGGGCCTGGGTCTCCTAAAATCCACCACCAGCTCCTTGGTTTTGCTGTTGTTCAGGTGTAAGTGGTTTGATTAGCACCATTTAACAAAGTCCTTGATTAGGTTCTTATACTCCTCCTCCTGCCCACTCTTGATGCAGCCCACGCTAGCAGTGTCGTCAGCGAACTTTTGCACGTGGGAAGACTCCGAGATGTATTGAAAGTCCGATGTATACAGGCTGAACAGGACAGGAGAAGGTACAGTCCCCTGCGGCACTCCTGTGTTGCTGACCACAATGTCAGACCTGAAGTTCCTGAGACGCACATACTGAGGTCTGTCTGTAAGATAGTCTATGATCCATGCCACCAGGTATGAATCTACTCCCATCTCTGTCAGCTTGTCCCTAAGGAGCAGAGGTTGGATGGTGTTGAAGGCACTAGAGAAGTCCAGAAACATAATTTTTACAGCACTACTGCCTCTGTCCAAGTGGGAGAGGGATCGGTGTAACATATAGATAATGGCATCCTCCACTCCCACCTTCTCCTGGTATGCGAACTGCAGAGGGTCGAGGGCGTGGTGGACCTGTGGCCTCAGGTGGTGAAGCAGCAGCCGCTCCATGGTCTTCATCACATGTGACATCAGGACGACAGGCCGGAAGTCATTCAGCTCATTAGAACGTGATACCTTTGGGACTGGGGTGATGCAAGATGTTTTCCAAAGCCTCGGGACTCTCCCCTGTTCCAGGCTCAGGGTGAGGATGTGCTGTAGAGGACTCCCCAGCTCCAGCACACAGGCCTTCAACAGTTGAGGCGATACTCCATCTGGACCCACTGCTTTGCTGGCACGAAGTCTCCTCAGCTCTCTGCTCACCTGGGCTGCTGTAATTGTGGGTGGGGATGTCTCTTTTATGCTGGTATCAGCAGAAGGATGGATGGAAGGTGCAGTACTCCAAGGTGAGAGTGGGTTAGGGTGGTCAAACCTGTTAAAAAAGTTGTTCATTTGGTTTGCTCTCTCCACGTCCCTTTCAATGGTGGCACCCTGTTTCGAGCTGCAGCCAGTGATGATCTTCATCCCATCCCACACTTCCTTCATGCTGTTATTCTGCAACTTCTGCTCCAGTTTTCACCTGTACTGCTCCTGAGCTGGGCTCAGAGTTCCTTCTGCATGCGCTTGAGCTCATGCTGATCACCGCCTTTAAAAGCCCTTTTCTTCTGGTTCAAAAGGCCCTTGATGTCACTTGTAATCCATGAGTTGTTGTTAGCATAGCAGTGTACTGTTCTTACTGGAACTACAATGTCCATACAAAAATTGATGTAGTCAGTAGTGCAGTCAACAGCCTCCTCAATGTTCTCACTATGTGACCCCTGCAGGATATCCCAGTCCGTAGTTCCAAAGCAGTCTCTCAGAGCCTACTCTGCCTCAGGGGACCACTTCCTGAATGAGAGCGTGGTTGTAGGTAGCTCCCTCACTCTTGGTTTGTAGTGAGGCTGAAGCAGAACCAGGTTATGATCTGCTTTCCCAAGTGCAGGCAGCGGGGTGGTGCTGTATGCATCCTTAATGTTTGCATACAGTAGGTCAATAGTCGTATTTCTCCGGGTGTTACAATCCACGTGCTGGGAGAAGCAGGTAATGTTTTGTACAGTGTCACATGGTTAAAGTCTCCAGCGATTAGCACAAGCGCCTCCATGCTGTGTTTGTAATTTAGCAACAGCGGACTGGATGATGTCACCCGTTATCTCCACGTCCACCCGATGAGATATGTAAACAATAACAACAATGACGTGTCCAGACTCTCTGGGCAAGTAATAGGGCTGCAAATTTACGGCCAACAGTTTGATGTCCCTGCAGCAAGTGGAGATTTTGACGTTTACATGTCCAGAGTTTCACCACCTTGTATTTACATAGAGAGCGAGTCCTCCTCCTCTCTGCTTTCCGCAAGTATTTACGTCTCTGTACGCTCTAACTGTTCTAAACCCGGGTAGCTCCATGTTGGCATCTGGGATGTTAGTCATTAGCCACGTTTCAGAAAAACACAACAAACTGTATTCTCTGTAGGTCCTGACATTTTCCACCAGCACGGCCAGTTCATCAATGTTATTTAGTAGTGAGTACACATTTCCCAGGATCACAGAAGGCACTGAAGGTTTGAAACACCACTTTCTCGCAAGCTGCTTCGCTTTTAGCTTAGCTCCAGCTCTGCTGCCATGATACCACCTTTTTACCTCGTCAGGTAAATAGGGAACCGCACCGGCGCGGGCATTTGTTCTTAGCGCTTCAATTGGATTACTTGAATAGATGAGTCTCGGCATGTAAAAATCCATGTCCAAGTAGTAAAAAGTGTCCAGGGAACGTGAATAGTGTTGTAATATAATTCTACAGTATACTTTATGATTGCTTCAATTTTCCAACATCTTTATTGGATGACTCAATAACATCAGTGCCTGAACATCTACAGCCTTTCTTTAATTTAACACAGAAAACTGAAGGACTTCTTCAGGGATTACCTGGACAACCAAAGACATTTCACTTGTCACCAGAACTGTTTCTTACTAAATCGTGCCTTCTCCCTCTGTACCAGTTGTATTTGACAGTTGCCTGACCTGTTAATTCCACATCACTGATGACATCAAAACTTAATTTTATAATCTACAAATCTTTGACTCTTACTCTTTAGATCAGATGCTGTCATGATTTTACCAAACAGCTATTCAACTTGACTTTTCTTCTTAAAGGCCTTGATGCATGAAGCATCAGTATGTTTAGAATGCTGATGACAAGAGTTATAATTTGAACCTGCAATACCCCCTAACTGGCTCATCTTTGCCAACTTTCAAACAGATATAAAGTAGTCTTCAAACTTTTACTGAGCTGTTTGCTCTAATACTGCAGTTGCATATGCCATACAGTGCTTTAGACTACTGAAATCTTCATGCTCTG
This sequence comes from Polypterus bichir lapradei, assembly GCA_026402145.1. Classification (NCBI taxonomy): domain Eukaryota; kingdom Metazoa; phylum Chordata; class Cladistia; order Polypteriformes; family Polypteridae; genus Polypterus; species Polypterus bichir. The sequence continues at coordinate 24,578,574 of JANRMT010062793.1, read as the reverse complement.
GCCTTCTTACAATTTTAAAACAATTTTACAGGACTCTTGGCAAACTGTCATTTAGATTTGAGACACCTATTTTTTGGAATTCCCTTCTAATGTGTTTTGATGACACTCCATCTCCCTTGACATTTGGTTCAAGAATGAAGACCCACCTATCCCATGTCTTTTGAAATGCTGTTCCTTCAGATTTGTTACAGTTTCATATGGAGGATTTATCAGCACATGATTATTTGAGTCATGAAAATAGGATGAACTAGTGCAAGGATTAGGTTTAAGCTGTAATCTTAGGCCCTCCTTTTTCTCATAGTTTGTCCTGGGCATTCCTTGTCTATTCATATAGGTAGCTAGTTAATGCTGATCATGCTTCAGTCATGCAATAGGATGGACATTGGAAATAAAAGAGAGAGCAGGGCATTCTTAAGTCATGTAGCATTGTGCATTAGTTGCCTTTTTTAGAGCATTTTAATACCCTTTCAAGTGCTTAACTTTTTTTGTTTTGACCTTCCCACCTCTCTTGGATTACTTTCTTTGAGTTGGAGCTTTTAAATAAATGCTTTTGTTTAACATGTTTATCTTGGCTCTTCTCCTCCTTGAATATCTTGATCTGTATCTGCACTTTGGCTCCTGCTGCTCGCTTTGCATTACCTCACTCCACCTTCTAGCATCATGGAAAAGAAGCTGCAGTCTAGAGGTCACACTCACAGGGCTGACATGGAGAAATGCATTTCAAGGTAAAATAATGGAATCGGAAATGGTAGATGTAAATAGATTAGATTTATTTGTATCTTTTGTCATTTTAATTGACATGTAAGATCCATTATTTTTTTGTTTGCTTTTCTGAGATTTTATTGATTTAAAAAAGAGCAGTATGTTACTTACTTCAGGCTAATAAATTATAGGACAGCTTGCCTGCTCTTTTACTGGCAACAGAATGCAAATACATCAGTCTCTAGAACTACTGATTTATGCCCTGTTTGTCTCTGCTACTTAAGTTAATAGTCATGTCTAGTAATAACAGGAAATAAATGCAAAAATGCACTGTTATAAAAGTGAAAAGAAATGCATCTATATTAAAAAAACTCTGCAAAACACATTTCACACATATACACAAGAGTATTAAGCACTGAGATTGTAATGTGAAAAAGTGAATGTATGTTACTTTTCCTCACCAAATGTAGCAAACCAAACATATAAAAGAATGAAAATAACTAATAGATAAATGAGATCCCTGAATTTTTAAGGAGTGCTAGTTTAGTGCTGCCATATACTAAAAAATCTAAGTTGCCAGTGATTTCCCAGTGCAGATTAGGAATTCTGGAATTGAACAAATCCAATAGAGAGCTAGTAGTACATGATGGTTACCATTATGCATTGTTCATTTAACAATGGTGGTTGAGTCTGTATTATCATAATAATTAATATTAATGCATGAGGATTAAAGCTAATTCCAATGCTTAATAAGTACATGAAATTATAGTCCAGTAAAATATTGCGTTAGTGCAACAATGTTTCCTGATTGGTACTATTCAGGTCATAAAATGATTTCTTCAAAATATCACATATATTTGTCTCTTTCTTTTTTTTCTGGTGCTGCGTTGACATCGTGCACCAGAAAGCAGGAGCTTATTCTGTGTGGCAGGAGCACGCAGGTGGCTGGTTGCTTGTGCTACAACAAGCTTGACTTGGTGGGGATCAACACACATGTACTGTACCAGGCATGCACGGGGGCCACTGAGAAAAGAAGAGTGTTCATGGCTCACCTTGCAGAGGAGCTTCGTTGTCACTTCTTAAAAGAAAAGGCGATGGATATAGCAAAAGAGGATGCAACATTATTCCAAATATCATATATACATATGTCTCTGTTATTTGTCAGTGCAACTTTAACATCATGGACCATAAGGTGCATACTAATTCAGCGTGAGCAGGAACACTCAATAAAACTGAATTACAAAAAATTCAAGTGACAATGAGATATGAATAAGGCAGATTCACCAGCATTTGTGTGTCAGCTTTTATCCCTCCAGATCAGAGAATTTTTAGTTCCATTGTCTCAAAACACAATTCACATGTACAGTTATTCCCAGTTTCAGATAAAAAGTATGTCAAAACTTTGCGCAAACCTTATAGCTTCCACTGGCCACCCCCCCATCTCAGTAACTATGGTACGCTGGTGTACACTGGGAGACGTTGCCGAGGATGACCTGGAATCTTCCATCTATGGGATTTCCCATTCATTTGGGACTGAAGACTTTAAGGTCTTAAAAAGCTTGTCACTGAAAATCTCCAGGAGGGTGTAAGGTGGAGACCCGACCCAGAGAGACGGAGCTTCCCTGGAGGCAGCCACCGGCAGCCCCTCGCTGATGGCAGGAACTACCCACTGACAATGGAGCAAAGCCTGGCCACATTGGGATTGGTTTTGGCCCCTCAGCCTCCTCCAGGACAGTCCCAAAGGGGAAAGGTTCATGGCGCAGAGAGCTAGCCCCAGTGGCGAAACAGCCACCTCAATGGAAAAAAAAGCCGCACCGGGGCCATCTGACTCAGATTCCAACATGGGGTCACCATTTCTGGTCCCAACCCTGAATGAGCCTTTGGGAGGGCTACCCCAGATCTCCCCAGGCTACTCATTTCTGCCCCGGGCATGGCTAGCCCGGTCTCAGCCCCCTAAGACTTCCGCTCCACATCCCAGAACAGTCAGTGAAACCTTATTCTGTGTGAGTGAGGTGCCTGGACTGCGCTATGCAAAACGTGGTTTAACCAATCAGTGAAGCCTTATTCAATGTGAGTAAGGTGCCTTGAATGCAAATCAATTATGAGAGGCAACTTTAAAAATAAGGGCTGCACCTTTTCTGCCGTGGGGATCTCCATTTTTGCAAACAGAAATAAAAAGAAATGACAAGCTTTCTCATGCCTGGTTCTTTGTTGTGAGTATTTCTTCTTCTTCTTCTTGTTATTATTTCGTATCCTTACTTATGATTTTTCTTTTAGGAGATGGTGGCTGGTAATTTAACCAACAAAAGTGGATATTTAAACAATACTGGAAGACAGAGAATGCCGAAATTGTTCGACAGAAATTGGCTGGACAATTTCATACTCCTCCACAAAGTAGACAAACATTTACAGAAGCAGTGGTAAATTCAAGAAAACTGAGTCTGTAATGCTCCAAAAAGTAGTTGACTGGTGATTGTTAACAACCAGGAAAAATACTTATTAGTGATTCTAGCATTTACAGAATGCCACAAAAAATTAAAAAAAGAGCTTAGTTTGAGTTGGGTATTTCCTGTAGATCTTTGAGTCATCTAATGCCACGTTTATGTTTGAAAATGTATTGGCCAAGATTGATTCATGGGTTATTAGAGGATGATCTGGATCGCAATTTACATTTCTGCAAAGTGGTTATGAATGAAGAAAGACAAGGCAATGGCATCATTGATAAAATTACATGGTCCAATGAAGCTCAGTTTAAACTTTCAGGTGCTGTAAATCACCACAACTGTGTCTACTAATGCACAGAAAATCCCCATGGAATGATAGAAGAACAATTGAATCAGCCGGGGGTTACAGTTTGGGCAGGTCTTTTGTGTAAAGGGGTACATGGATCTGTTTTTTCCATACAACTCTTATACGTGACCTATACCTTAACATGCTGAGGGACACTGTTTTGCCACAATTACAGAGACAGCATGATAATGAAGACTTCTTCTTTAAACAAGAAAGAGATCCTCCACTTTATGCTGTGAAAGTGCGTGTGTTTCATGATGAACAGTTACCCAACAGATGGATATGTCAATGAGGGCCAGTGGAATGGCCAGCACGATCACCAGACCTCACTCCAATGGACTTCTTCTTCTGGGGTGTTGTCAATAATTATGTCTTTTCATGACAACCATATACTGTGGATGAAATGATTGGCTACTTAAGAGAAGCACGTTAAGAAATTGATGACAATAAAGAACTCTGTGCCAAAGTGTTCTTGAGTGTAGCAAGTAGACTACAAGAATGTGTAAATAATGAAGGCCAATAATTTGAGCACTTACGAAATTGTACCTAAGGGCACTGTGCCATTGTGATATTTTTTTGAGTTAACAAAGTTAATAAATCTATTGTGTTAATAAAGCTATTGGAATAATCATAACCTGCATGTCTATTTCCATTCGAACAATTGTAAACCTACTTTGCCCACCCCATATATTAAAAACAGCAACCGTAGCACTGACCCCTGAGGGATGCCACTCTTAACATCAGCCAATTCTGATGAGGTTTCTTGCCCCATAATCCTGTGCCTTCTCTGTCTGAGCCAATTCTGCACCCATAAACATACCACACACTGAACTTCCGCTTCTTCACTAATGTGGCACCTTAACAAATGCTTTCTGAAAGTCCAGATAAGTAATATCATATGCTCCACTTTGATCATATCCTTTTGTTGCTTCATCATTGAATTCCAACATGTTGGTAAAACATGACTTCTCTCTTCTGAACCCATTCTGACCATTCCTAATAACTCCTGGCTTTGCCAGGTGTCGCTCAATCTTATCCTTAATAATTCCTTCCATTAATGTACTTGTTATTCACGTTAAGCTTACTGGCCTATAGTTGCTTGGATCTGCTCGGTATAATATTTGCTATTTTCTTGTCATTTGGAATTTCCCCATTGACTTTATAAAAATATGTGTAGCCGCCGATGTATAAGGCGAAGTCAGGCACTGGTAAGACGCGTGTCAAAGAAATCTCACAGTCCAAAAGTTTGTTTTAAAATATTTAGTGAAAGTTAAAAGCAAATAATCCATACAAGAATAAAAAGAAAAATAGTTACACACATAGAATAAAGGCAAAAAAAATGGAAAAAATGTATCTTCTATAGACTTAGTTTTTCTTAAGAAGCTTTGGTTATTTCTGTACTTAAAAGTTCTTAATTTCTTCTTCTGTATGCCTTAAACATACGGTTCAACACTTAAATCTTTTATTTTAAGAGTTACTTCACACTCAAAAGGCCCGTAGGCCGTTGGAACATAGACATGCACCCAGGCAAGTTCACGTGCGCAAGCACGAACGTGAGCACAAACAAGGACACGGTTAAAAAACCGTATGCCTCTGTACCTTACACAAGGCAAGGCTAGACACTAACTGGAGAACTTTGTTTGCTCAAAACTATTAGAAAATGACAGGAAAATACCAACTCAATTCTATTCACGGGGGTTATAGGAACCTCCTTTATTTTATGCATTATCATCTAGTAAATATTCATACATTTTATAGAACTAGGAAAATGGCTCTTACACATCTGGCCCCTAATTGTTTATGCTAGGGCAGAAATCAATTATTTAACTTTACTTAATAAGAGCCTTCATTACTTTACGAAACTTAAAACAAACCTTAAGAAGCTTAAACTTAGTTTCTACTATAAAAACACAAATACTAAACTTAAGAAATTTATAGCTTAAACTCTAATGTATAAACACAAGCACTAAATTTAAAAAGCTTTAAAATTAGGCATGCAAAAAGAAAGTGAGTCATTTTAATCATTGTTGCTTCCTGGAGCAGGCACAGTTTGTTCACAAGTCTGTCCAGTGAGCTGGTCTGGATCTGCACACAAACTCTTCTGACTGCCCCTTTTGCAATTGGCATTGTCCTTACCCAGGAGTTTCAGGGTGTAGCATCTTGTAATTACACCCACAATGTCCAATTTCTTTATGAACTTGTTGCATAATGAGAGTAGCAATATGTGAATTCTTCTGAATGATTGCAGGGTGATTTGCCTCTTCTGGCATTGCTGATTTGCTGAGTCTTCCTCCGACTCTTAATATTCCTTCTTGTAGAACTGGGTCCAGTTTGTTTATTTTACCTGTCTTTACAAGCTGATTTTTGTGCAAGGCTTTAACTTCTTCTGGGTATGCTTGTAGTTGAGTGAGGCGAATAAGTTCGTCTTCTGCTTTAGACAAGTCATCTAGAGACAGTGGCTTTAGTCTCATTGTTGATTTGTATTCCTTCATATGTTTCGCGATCAGCATCTTTTGTCTTTCTGGGCTGTGTCCAGATTGGCTAACTGTATATTGAATTGCCTTTCTCTCTTCTTTCAAACGCATTAGCACTTCTTTAAACTTAAGGAACCAAGCATATTTTTCTTTACACAGTTCTCTTAGAATAAGCTCGGCAGGCAATATGACTGGCACTAAAAATCCAAGTGGGGAATGCCACGTCTTGTAGCAGGCTTATCTTGCAGTTTTACCTGGAACTTGAAACTGTCGGTCTGTGTGCACCATTGAACACCCAAGGCTCTTTCAACTGGTAACAGATCATGGCTTAAGTCCAAGTCTTTTTGATCTATTGCCCTGTCTTATTCAGGGATTGACAGCAAAACTGCTCTGCTATTACTTATCCATTTTGTAAGATAAAATCCTCCCTTTAAGCACAGGGCTTTAAGATCTTTGGCCAATTTTATGGCTTTTTCTTCTGTAGCAACTGACTTTAAACAGTCATCAACATAGAAATTATTTAACACAACTGCTTCCTCTGGAGCTGTGTCTCTTGCATCCTCTGCTGTTCTTCTTAAGGCATCAGAGGCACAACTGGGCGATGAAGTAGCACCAAAAAGATGCACTGTCATTTTGTATTCCTCAAGTTCATTGTTTAGATTACCTTCGGGCCACCACAGAAAACGAAGAAGATCCATGTCTTTTTCTGGTACTTTCACTTGATAGAACATTGATTTAATGTCTGCCATGAGAGCGATTGGTTCCTCTCTGAATCTTGTAAGAACTCCAATGAGTTTATTAGTTAAATCAGGTCCTTTCGGCAACTGTTCATTTAGAGAAAAACCTTGATAAGTGGCTGTACAATCAAACACCACTCTTATTTTGTTTTTCTTTGGATGATACACTCCATGATGAGGGATGTACCATATTTTTTCTTTTTCGAGGGTCCGCTGTTCAGTGGGTACCTTTATGGCATAACCTTTGTCTAAAATGTCTTTCATGAACGCTTTATAATCCTCATGAAACGTCGGGTACCTTGTAAGTTTCCTTTTAAGTCCTATAGCGTGTTGTTTTGCAATACAATAATTGTTTGGCACTTTAAGTGTTTCATCTTTAAAAGGCAGATTAATGCAATAGTGTCCGTTCACTAGAGTTGCAGTATCTGAGGCTATGCGCATGAATTTAATGTCTTCCTGTGACATTTCCTCTTTTTCTTCACAGTCGCGTTCTGGAAAGTCTATATTGTATTGCTTGAGTAACATTTGTTCTACTTCCTTTATTGTTACACAATTGACTGAACATCTTTTTTCACTTTCATTGACTGACTCCTTTGTATAGCAAGTAACAGTCCATCCTAGAACTGTTCTCGTTGCAAAAGGTCCATCTCCTTCGCTATGTATGATTTCCCATGGCTCCAAGAGTTTATGAGAGTCTGTACCTATTATTAAACCTACTTCTGTGTTTATTTGGGGTAGGTGTACATTTTTAAGCTAAGGCCATTTCATAATATCTTCTTGAGAAGGAATTTTATCTTTATTTCCAGGTATAACAGTTGCTGTACGTACCTCTGGTAAATCATAAAACGTGTTTTCTTCTAACCCACAGACTTGTAACTCTGTTAAGATTTTACATTTTAATGGTTTTTCTAGATTATCTAGAGTGTTGAGATACAGATGCGATTTTCTTCCTGAGCGGTTTAATTGTTCTCTTAAACTCTCTGTGCAAAATGTGGCTGTGCTACATGGGTCTATTAGAGCATATGTTTCAATATATTTTTCATTCCCTTTGGATTTGACTTTAACTGGGACCGCAGCTATGACACTATTTCCGGCCCCGGTAGCCATACAAGACTCTTTCGGTGTTATGGAAGCATTCATAGAAGAAGCGCTTTTCTGTTTCGATTTAGAGCTCTCTTCTTTAATGGATTTAGCTTTATCATCAGAGTTCTTTTCTTTATTTATATGTAAAATAGCTGGATGTAAATGAGAGCATATGCTACATTTAATTTTTTCTTCACAATTTTTGCTAAGATGTCCTTGTTTTAGACTTAGACATTTAAAGCATAAGCCTTTGGATTTCAAAAAGTCGATTTTACCTTCATAAGTTAATTTCTGAAATGCGTTGCAGTCAATAAGATCATGCCATTTTTTTCACAGAAAAAAACAGTGCTTACCGTGTATACGCTCAGTTGTCTCCTTTTTGTTTTCCTTTTCAACAGTAGTGGCAAAATTTGAGACGAAGTTGTCCTTTCTCATTCTACCTTTCGCAGGATATTTTTCGTGATCAGTCTTTTCTTTCTCCCTTTTGAAGGTATAGCTTGAATAGGAAGCACCATACATTGGATCCAGGGAAGCTATGAGTCGTTCTTCTAAAAAACTATATAAGTCAGCGAGACCTGGTCGTCTTCTTTCTTTACTTTCGATCTCTGTTGCTTTATTTTGCCAGAGCTCTCGTAGTTCTTGGGAAAGCTTCGATGTCATAATGCGGATATTTAAATTGTTTTCGAATTTGTGTCCGTCCTTCAAGCCCGACATAACACTTTTACAATTACCAATGAAGAGTGTGTATGTCTTTAAGCTATCAATATCTCCAGATTTCAATTGTGGCCACTTCCTTACTTTCTTCATGTAAGCATCTCCTATATGAACGTGGTTTCCATAAAATTTTTCTAACATTCTTCTGGTATTTCTATATCCTTCTTCTGGCGGTAAGTATGCGTTATTCAGAGCAATGTTTCTAGGTTCGCCTCTGGTGAATTGTACCAAATACTCTAGTTTGTTACCAGGATTACTCACTTCTTGGTCGATGATTTGATCAAATGCTCTTATAAAGTTTATATAAGTCAATGGATCGCCTTCAAATATTGGTACCTTTATGTGGGGTACATTAGGCGCTTATGCTTTGTTTTGTTGCTGTTTCTGTTGATCGTAACGTTGTTCATGATGCAATTGTTGAAGAAGCGCTTCACTTTGTTGCTGATAAAACGGTTGCTGGGGTTTGTTTTTACTTTCATTCGTATTTGTAAAGTTGTAACTGTTCGCATCTGACGACTTTTCAAATTTCACATCTGGTTTCTAACTCAGTCTATTTGGACTGCGGTTGCGCCCTTTAAGTGCTTTTAATTTTGCGTCGAATTCTGCTATAGCTGCCTGTAAAGCCAATTGATCTCTTTTAGCTTTTATCTGCATTTCTTCCATATCTAGAGCCTGTTGCTTTCTTTGATTCTCCGCTTTAGCCAACAGCACGGCGTGTGCTGCCTCTTGAGATCTGATGATGCTAATAGAAGTCCCGGCTGAACTTGCACTACGTTTAGATTTTGCAGAGATTTGGGAGGCTTTGGTTGAATTGGCAGCCGAACTTATATGACTTTTACTTTGAATGGAAACCTGTGAGATACTATCTTCTGGGGAGACGTCAGGAATGTCATTCGTCGTTCTGTAATCCTTGAATTGGTTAGCCGTAAAGTCGGGCTGCTGGTTGAAGCTTATATTTTGACGTACTTCAAAAACCCATTCCATCATATTTTCTGAAAATGTACGAAAAATTTCCATTTTAGCATCAAAGTCCTTTTGTAGCATTTTCCGTGTATCTTCATTGCTCTGGAGGGATAAGAGTTTGTCACTTAACCTTTTATATTCCATTCTCAGGTTAAAGAACGAGTTCTTGATGATCGATTTTATAGTTTCACAGTTAAATTCATTTTTTTGTAAATCTTTCACGGTCTTCATCACACTAGATAATTGTTTGTATTTGCAGTCCATTTCGGATTGAAGTTTAGTTGTTAATGAATCGGACGGCTTTATGTCGTCATGAAGATGATCTTCCATTGAAACATCATGATCATCGTGACTTCCACTCACACCACTGTTACTTTCAATGGGGGTTCGAAATGCTCTCTGGCTCCCGGACTCAGATGCCATGGCGTTCCCGGGCATTGAAAATGCAGGCTTGCTTTCTTTTATAATCCAAGGCAATTTTAAACTTTCAGTCCTTGACAGGTTCAGATCTTAAGCAGGTTTCAAAACTTCAGGCAGGTTTTTTAACTTTAGTGTAGCCGCCGATGTATAAGGCGAAGTCAGGCACGGGTAAGACGCGTGTCAAAGAAATCTCACAATCCAAAAGTTCGTTTTAAAATATTTAGTGAAAGTTAAAAGCAAATAATCCACACAAGAATAAAAAGAAAAATAGTTACACACATAGAATAAAGGCAAAAAAATTGGAAAAAATGTATCTTCTATAGACTTAGTTTTTCTTAAGAAGCTTTGGTTATTTCTGTACTTAAAAGTTCTTAATTTCTTCTTCTGTATGCCTTAAACATGCGGTTCAACACTTAAATCTTTTATTTTAAGAGTTACTTCACACTCAAAAGGCCCGTAGGCCGTTGGCACATAGACATGCACCCAGGCACGTTCACGTGCGCAAGCATGAACGTGAGCACAAACAAGGACATGGTTAAAAAACCATATGTCTCTATACCTTACACAAGGCAAGGCTAGACACTAACTGGAGAACTTTGTTTGCTCAAAACTATTAGAAAATGACAGGAAAATACCAACTCAATTCTATTCACGGGGGTTATAGGAACCTCCCTTATTTTATGCATTATCATCTAGTAAATATTCATACATTTTATAGAACTAGAAAAATAGCTCTTACAATATGCATCGATGGTTTATATATGTACATGCTAACCTAATTGAGATCTCAGGAGTAAATGTTATCTGGTCCTGGTAATTCTATTTGATTTCAGCTTGTTTACTCTCTTTGGGTCACATTTCGCCTTATTTGCTATGTTCCTAACTTCCTTTTAACCAACCTAATATGGTTGCTTTCATGTTCTCATATGCCCTATTATTCACATTGGAGTTATTAATCTATATATATTTTATTTTTTTTCCTTTGCAGCTTCTTTTACAACTATTTATTAACTCACTGCAGATTTTATTTAAGTTTCCTATGAGAATTCAAGCAAAATAACACCTATATTGGCTAACTGGACAGATTACAATATGGAAGCAACCCCTTTCCAAGTAGCTTGCTAAAGGGTTAATGAATCCTACATAAATTTGAAGACTTAATTAGTCAAATTGGGGTGGCGATCTTTCCAAAAAAATCATATCACAATCCACAATGTGAATTGCAATCTATCTTTCCACTTAAGAGAATATCCAGACTCAAACTCATCAAGACATAAGTAACACTTTATTTTAAATATCAAACAAAGTTGAATTCAATTGTTCTCTCATTTGCTAGCTAAGCGGAGTTAAGGAACACGCCCCGAAACTGGCGAGTGAGTGAGGAAGGACCCTCCCCTCGGCCCATTGCGTGTTTCTCGGATTTGTGCAAATAAACCGGTACCGCATGAGAAATATGATACATAGCGAAATGAGAGAAGTCGCAAAATCAACCGCAAATTATAGAAAAAAACACAATCTAAATCCGTTAAGAAGTTCTCTTGTGAAAAATGGACAGACATACAGACAGACAGACATTGGATTTTATATATGATATATTATTAAACCTTCAAAATAATGTGCAGTTATAGTCTCAACAGCATTCTCAGCATTTCTGGAGCTTAGCAGAGCCAGATAACTATAAGAATCTTCATCAAACAGCTCTGAAAATGTCTGCTTTGTTTGGGTCTACATACCTCTGTGAGTCTGCCTTTTCTGACATGAATGTCATGAAATCAAAGTTCAGAATAAGACTGACAGGTGAACATTAAAATGACTCCATAAGAGTGAACCTAAGTGGTTACACTCCACCATACACCTCTCTTGTTGACCACATGCAGTGCCAGTCTACTAACTAAAAAACAAATCACATATGCAATTGGACATGTGAATACTCTTGTGAAGTGAAACAGTGACATGTAACAAAATGATAAATGAATAAATAATATCTGTGTATTTGTAATTGCATTGTTTTCACAGGATTCATGTTTGAATTAAATAGTGTGAGATACACTAGAAAATGCATACAGACATACAAAAAGCATTTGCAGGTGAACTAAATATTTTTTGTGATGTTTTAATGCAAAATGTGAGTTGTGGACACCAACATTTTGTAAATGTTCAGGCAAAACAAGCTTATTCAGTTTGTTTGGGTTGAAATAAACTATGAGAATAAACGTTCGAAAACATGAGTAGCTCTCTATCATTTCATTTTGTAAAAGTAGCTCCCAGAGAAAAAAAAAGGTTGAAGATCCCTGCTTTAGAGGTATCTCAGGCCACTTCTTCAGGCAAGATGTAGTACAGAAACTGGAGTTCTCTGTGTTTATATATACAGTACATTGGGAAAGAAACAAAACTTTTAAGTGACTCATCTTCAATGTTAAAAATTAACGGACCTCTCCAGCCTAAGCTTTGTTTAGCAGGAGAGGAGAACAACACACAGTTAAAATCTTTTGATAAGATAGCTGTCTAACAAAGTCTTTTTTGATGAGTTTTCCTTACAATGGTGAGCTGTAGTCTATTCATCTGGGCCAGTCAGTGAAATGTAAATAGTCCTGGTCTGGTCACAAAATGTTTTCTTTATTTAAACCATGTTGTAATGTGTTACATTTTACCATAAGTTTAAATTCCCAGTATTTTCTCTCCTGTTGTGTCTTGAAGTTGCCCATAAGCACTGTGATTTTAAAATCCTCACAATATCCCCTGCTGCTGAAGTGAGTTCCTACAGGAACATCCCCATTGCCATGTTTAATGTGGAACCTACTGTATGTAAATTCATTTTTTGACGGAGTGTCTGTCCAGTTTCTCCCACACCGAGAGCAGTGTTTCATACACAGAATTAGGCAGACGACATTAGATGATCTGCAGGAAAATTATCCCTTTATGTAGTGTTCTTGATTGGCAGTATGGTATAACTACGCAATCTGTATTATAAATGTGAGCACTACTTTTTACATGTTTTCTATAAGCAGCGAGATGTATTGTTTTCTGTTGTTTCACTCAGAAAGTTTCAGACAATTAGTTGCTGCAGGTTTGATGGTTGTCTGAATGCCAGGAGGAGAGGTTCTGGTATTGTTATCATTGTTTAGTATCAGCTGAAGTTCTTTTATAATTTTGCAAAGTGCTTCAAGATATTGGTTTTAGATGACAACAAGAAGGATGCGATTCTTGTTGTATTTGTTTTTATATTCCAGAATGTTGTCTCTGAGTATGGCAGTAGCTCCTCTTATTTGAGTGTCCGTTGTTTTGAGAGAATATCTTTGTCTAGTGAAATCTTGTTTAAGCTCCTGCAGTTGTTTATCCTAGTTTGTTGGGTCTGAGCAAATACAATTGCAAGGTACTGCTTTGCTGGAAATGACGGAATGCCTTGTATGTTTGGGGTGGAAGCTATCACTTCTCAGGTATGTCCGTCTGTCTGTTGGTTTGTGAAAAACAGAGGTTACAAGGGTGTTATCTTTGAGGTGAACAGTGATGTCAAGGAAGCTGACTTCAGTTTTTGAGTAATTAAACTTTAACTTTAAGTTGGGTTGGAAAGAATTGTATTTGTTATGAAAATGGAGGAGGTCCTCCTCACTCGCAGTTCAGATTAAAAAAATGTCATGTACTGTAAATAGTTACAATAGTTTGTATTTTTTTGTTAATTGCTTTATTTCTTGCCATTTATAAAGCAATATGCAGTGCAATATAGTCCAAACAATACTTCAGAGGGTGTAGCAATAGAGTTTTTTTTCCAAAATTGCTTCTATACTGCTGGAGAGTGTACTGCATAAGTAATCAATATAAGTTGGAAAACCAGTAGGAATTCTTTGTATCAACTTTCAAGGTTTAATTAACTCCCATTGCTGCTGAAAAGCTGTAAACTTTTAACCCATTATTTGTTCACCAAAAGAAATGTGTATAATTCTAAAAATGACATTGTTTTTCATGTTTTTTAACCACTGGTAATTTACTGTTTACCTTCGTACCTTTTCAGGTTGTTCACTAGACTTGAACTTCTTAAATTTCAATGAGTTCTGGAAAATGGGTGTGTTTTATGTAAAAAGCTGAAATATGGCAGGATTGTCCTACCAGGCCACTATGTACAGTACATACTAAGAGAGAACATCTTGATATCAATATTCAGGGGAACCCGCCACACCACCACAATAAAAAAGAATCAAAATACCCCAAAATCTCAAAAATGTTTTTACTGATTTGGCTTAAATTTAGTGACATTATAGAAAAAAGACTATGAAAATGTCAATACATTTTTAATTTGTTAATATTTATTAATATTATGATAATGTACATGCTATGTGCTGTTCTAACAGGGGGGTTTATGCAAATAATAGATGCCAAAGCAATTGACAGTATATTCTGTAAGAGCCATTTGCTAGTTATTTAGGTTATGTCAAGTAGATAGAAGTGTTTGCTAGGTTATGTTAAATGTTTGCTATAAAAAGGGGTATAGTCTAAGAGAGGTTCATATATCCCCCTCAAGCTAAATTGAATTGCTATATTCTAACTATTTCCTTTCTCTCTGCCTACAGATTAGTCTGTTAGCAACCTGCCTTGCAGTAAGTAAGGCATAGAGGGCAGAACTGTACCTTAACATGCCCAATACTACATTCATGGCCAAAAGTTTTGAGAATGACACAAGTATTGGTTTTCACAAAGTTTGTTGCTTCAGTTTTTTTACATCTTTTTAACAGGTGTTTCTATGGTAAACTGAATAATAATTTGAAGCATTTCATAAGTTTCAAAGGCTTTTATGGGTAATTACATTAAGTTCATGCAAAGAGTCAATATTTTTAGTGTTGGCCCTTTTTTTTCAAGACCTCTGCAATTCACCCTGGCATGCTGTCAATCAACTTTGGCGCCTAATCCTGACTGATGGCTGCCAAAGTTGCTGTCAGAGGATGTTTTGGTACCATTCTTTATTCATGGCTGTGTTCTTAGGCAAAATTGTGAGTGAGCCCACTCCCTTGGCTGAGAAGCAACCCCACACATGAATGATCTCAGGATGCTTTACTGTTGGCATGACACAGGACTGATGGTAGTGCTCACCTTTTCTTCTCCAGACAGTCTTTTTTCCAGATGCCCCAAACAATCAGAAAGGGGATTCATCAGAGAAAATTACTTTACCCCAGTCCTCAGCAGTCCAATTCCTGTACCTTTTGCAGAATATCACCATGTCCCTGATGTTTTTCTAGGAGAGAAATGGCTTCTTTGCTGCCCTTTTTGACACCAGGCCATCCTGCAAAAGTCTTCGCCTCAATGTGCATGCAGATGCACTCACACCTGCCTGCTGCCATTCCTGCGCAAGCTCTGCACTGGTGGTGCCCCGATCCTAAGCCATGAATAAAGAATGGTACTAAAACATCCTCCGACATCAACTTTTTTCAACCATCCAAGAACAGTTTGGTGACAAACACTGCCTTTTCCAGCATAATGGAGCACAAAGGTGATAACTAAGTTGCTTGGAGAACAAAACGTCAAAAATTTGGGTCCATGGCCAGAAAACTCCCCAGACCTCTCCCCATTGAGAATCTGTGGTCAGTCCTCAAGAGATGGGTGGACAAACAAAAACCCATATATTCTGACAAACTCTAAGCATTGATTATGGGCAACCATCTGTCAGGATTTGGCCCAGAAGTTGATGGACAGCATGTCAGGGCGAATTGCAGAAGTCTTGAAAAGGAAGTGCCAACACTGCAGAAACTTATGAAATTCTTGTAGTTATACCTCAGTATACCATTGAAACATCTGACAAAAAGATCTAAAAACACTGAAGCAGCAAACTTTGTGAAAACCAATACTTTTGTCCATGACTGTATGTAACGCAACATGCTCTACTGAACATGCAGTGCCGTATGTTTAGAGCATAATGAAGATGAAGTAAAGCATCTTTAAGTATTGAAACAACTGAAGTTTGACAAGAAAAGCTAAGTTTAGAGAAGAGACATTTTTCCAATATTTTATTCTCCGTGTGTAACACAACTTTTCTTTATTCTTTTGTGAACTGTTTGCTTTGAATTTTCACTAAATGTTTTAAAACAAACGTTTGCACTGAGAAATGTTTTTCGACACATGTTTGACCCGTGCTTGATCCTGCCTTACGTATCAGCAGCTACATATTCACAACCTCCAAAATAATTTATTTGCATCTTCTTAGTCTGAACTGGGATGCCCATCCCTAGCTCTACAAAATTTTTTACACAGACTTTCATCTTAGACTTTAAAGGGGGACCACATATAATGACAAATACAAAAGGAAATACTTGAGTGAACAATGAACAAAAATTAAAATAAGAAACATCTAATAATGATAATAATATGTATTGGGTACACTTTATTAATCCCTGAGGAGAAACTGTCTTTTCACATTACCTTTGGAGCTCAGAGCGCAAGGTCAGCCTTTGCACCGCACCCCTAGAGCAATTTTAAGGTTAAGGGCCCAATGAAGTAGGATGTCTTCTAGCAGTAATGGGATTTGAATCATCAACCTTCCAAATACTAGTGCAGATCCTTAGCCTCAGAGCCACCACTACTCACATTTCACATTATTCCTACTGATTGCCTGCTTCAATTCTAAAGAATATGCTTTCCTTTAAAATTCTGTTTTGCAATGACCATCAACAAATCCAAGTCAGTAGGAAAAGCAGGATTTGATCTAATGTAATAAATTTTTACTCATGGGCAATTGCATATAACATGTTCAAGAGTAAACAGCTCCATTGTTCTAATAATAATATTCTTAAAATGACACCTTTATCCAAGGCAAATTACAACATTTGAGATACCATTGGTTACATTTCCTTTGTTTTTCTAATTGGAGCACAGGAAGGTAAAGTGACTTGCTCATGGTCACCCAGTGTCAGTAGAAGGATTTTAACCTAGAACCTCAGACTTTGAAGTCCTAGGTCCAAAGCCTTAACTACTATGCTACATTGCCCACCAATAATATTAGTCCTTAGTGAAAAACCTATAAATATTGTATATGTAAGAATACTTAATTAAATAGTACATCTGATACACCTCTCCATTATGTGCAAAGACTTCTCTAATGCTAATATAACTTGCTTTACTAACAATATCTGCCCCCCTTTAACTAAATTCTAGCAAGACATGCATGTTCAACAAAAAACAATCAAATAATGGCATCTTTTATATATATTTTATATATATATTATATATTTTATTTATATAGTGCCTTTCCCATGCTGAAGGATCTTCACAGAGTCTCAGAAAGAAGAGCAGGGTAACTGTAAATTTGGATACAAATTTTCTCTGCATAGAACACTAAAACAGATAAATACAGGAAATACAAAGCATAAAATAGAATAAAAGAAATAATAAATCAGGGTATAATACTAAATTCAATACTAAAAGAAAACCCTGAACAAATAACATAATTTGTGATATAATACACACACACACACACACACGTTATCCTGAGCATCTGGACAGAGAGGTAAACTGAAAGAAGGGGCAGAATATTAAGTTAAGTTAAAAGCCTTCCTAAACAGATGAGTTTTAAGTTGTTTTTTAAAAGAATGAATTGAATCAGCTGATCAAATTAATTTTGGGAGGTCATTCCAAAGTCTCTGCACTGTAGAGCTGAAGGCCCAGTCACCCATAGAGTGCAGGTTAGTGCAGAGCACAACAAGATTGCCAGAATCAGAGGAACTTAGTGGGCAAACAGGAGCATAGTGATGGAGCAGTTCATTGATATAGTTGGGTGCAAGGCCATTTAAAGCTTTGTAGGTTATTCATTTTATATTTGATCCTGTAAGACACAGGGAGCCAGTGAAGGTGAAACAGGATGGGTGTGATGTGCTCATTGCTGCTGATTTGTGTAAGGACTCTTGCAGCAGAGTTTTGAATTAACTGGAAATGTGATATAAGATTTGAAGGGGCACCTTCCAGTAGGGAGTTACAATAATTGTTGTGGGATGTGATCAAAGTATGGACATGTTTCTCAGCATTAGAAAAGAAGAGGAAAGAGCGATTGCAGGATATGTTATGGTGGTGGAAGTAAGAAAGTTTCTTAATGTAGTTTATGTGGGTGGAATAAGAAAGGGAGGAATAAAAAATTACATCAAGAGTGATTTAAAAGGAGCTAATTCTATTAAGTTGTGCTTTAGTGCCAATTTGCAGGAGTTCAGTTTTGTTGCAATTTAATTTTATGCTCCATCCAGGATTTAATTTCTCTGAGGCAAGTTGTGAGCTGAGAAAGCTCTGATGAAGTTTCATTTTTAAAATTGAAGCGCAGTCCAAAGCTATGAATAATATGGCTAATGGGAAGCATATAGATACAGAAGAGCAGAGGACCAATGACAGAGCCCTGAGGAACCCCTTGTGTGACTAGTACTGGGCTGGACCAGCAGTTGCCAAGACTAACAAACTCTTACCCATCAATCAGATACGACTTACAAAACAGGTGGTCAGTTGAAGAGATACCCAGCATGTTTTCCATTCTACAGAGTAATGTTCGACAGTGTCAAATGCTGCACTGAGGTCTAACAGAATTAATATACTGGTTTGTCCAGATTCTGCTGCCTTAAGCAAAACATTAGTTACTAGAAGCAGTGCAGTTTTACAGCTGTGCTGCGCTCTGAAACCAGACAGAAAGGGTTCAATCAATTTATTAGAAGTTAAGTAATTGGTGAGTTGGGACCTTTTTTGGGAACTTTTGACAGAAAAGTTCAGTGAGAAATAGGCCAAAAATTGTTTTGATTGTCAGCATCAAGACCAGTCTTTTTAAAATTGGGGTTACAGAGGTTATTTTAAAAGTGGCTGGCACCAAAGCGAATGTCAAGGGATGTATTTATTATTGTTGTAACAGTTGAGATTATGGCATGAAGGTAAGATTTAAAAAGTGCGGTGTGGATGTTGTCCAGTACACAGGTAGTCAGCCTCATTTTACAAAGCAAGTCATTAACAAATGCAGATGTGACTGGTGAAAATTTAGTAAAGGAGCTGGATGGAGTGGAAAGACAGGAAAGATATAAATGGATGATGGATTTGTCTTAGTTGAATTATTTAGATTTTTAATGTTATTATGGAAAAGTTGGAGGAATTTTTCACAGACCAGTAGAGGAGGTAACTGGGCCAGATTCAGATTGTAGTAATTTATTAACTACATAGAACAAAAACCTCGGATTATCATAGCCACTTTCTAGTATTCTGCCATAATGCATGTAATTGGTTGCAGTTAGTTCATCTCTGTAAGTCCTTTGATGGTGAGAAAAAGCTTGGATATGCACAGTCAGGCCAGTTTTACGTGACATTCCCACAAAATTTTGGCAAGCTGCTTTCAAAGAATGTGATTATAAGTCATACCTTGGAGTTGAACCCCTAAAGGAAATCTTATGTTTTAAATGAGCTATTTAATCTAGTGCTGAATGAAGGGCTGAGTTATAATAGTAAACAAGACTACCTAGTGTTGATGGAGTTGGGGAAGACAAAAAAAGATAAAAAATGGATCCAGAAAGGGTAGAGGGACAGATATTTTTAAGGTTTCTGAAAGAAATTTTACATTTACAGGTAAGAAGGGGGAAAAGTACTACTTTATGGTCAGAGAGCCCTAAATCACTGCTGTAAGTATTGCTGACAGACAAGCCAGATGTGCAGTTCATATATACAGTATGACCACCAGATTGGGTAGGAAAAGCAACATGTTGCACCAAGTCAAAACAGTCCCAAGGACAGGAATTCATTTCTCAGTTTACATTTTAAATGTCAATATGAATATTGAAATCACCAAGAAAAATGACTGTCTGGGAAAGGGAACTTAAGTGGTTAATAGTTCAGTCAGATCAGATAAGAAAAAACACATTATATTTCGGGGGACGATAGAAAACAACAAGTAAGATTGAACCAGATTTTGTTATGAGTTTAAGTGCCAGCTGCTCAAAATACAATGAACAGTCAATTGAGATATTTTTGATGTTTAACTCAGACATAACAATTACTGTGTTCCCTCTGCCTTGTCTTGAGCTGCGAGCCTCTGTGAAGTAAATATATATGGATAGTGTTACCTCCATAACAGATGTAAGTTCGTTTGGTTTCTGACAAGTTTCTGTCAGGCATAGCATATCAAGGTTGGGGTCTGTAATGACTTATGAAAGCACCAATGCTTTGCCATTAAGAGATCTTGTGTTAAGCAATGCAATATTAGCTAGTGAGGGTTCGCTGTGCACAGATAAATAACCACAGTTAATTTTATTATATTGCAAATTTGGTACATTGACACACTTTCCATTTGCAGCCTGGTGGTGTTTGCGACCTGATCCGCGATGTAAATATTTCAGGAGAGTACCAGTATCTTTTGGGAAATTCCAGTTTGACCATTTGCTCTGGATACACTGTTTAATATGCAGGAGTTTATCAGTTAGAGTATTTCAGCATAGTAAAAAGCCAATACTTAGCTGACAAGCACCCTTAAACAGCACAGCACAGCACAGCAAACTACAGCAAAGAAGGTGAGACGGGAGGGGTGGCACAAATGAGCGGCAACATACCAAGAATCCAGTAGAAGCATAGACTAATGCCACTGTAGGATTGATCCATTAAAAAGAAGGAGATGTTATAAGTTGCACATGAATATACCAGAATTCTGAGGTTCCAACATATAACCTTGCATATATAAGCTGGATGTGAACATTAGATCATTTCTCCAGTTGAAGCACGTATAGAAGGAATCAACACCATTTTAGAATATCCTTTTTAATTAAGAAGACAGAATATTCCCAGTTTCTACATCTCCATGATGCAAAGAAAAATGTTCACAAGTCAAACAGTAGGCAGGAGCAGGCAATCAAAAGAAAGTTTTGTTCTATGAACCACAAAAAGATTCAAATCAGTTGTCCCTGAGGCAGTGAACTCAGTCAAGGCAAAGTCCATAAAATAAATCCAAATTCAAGTAATCAATTGCATCCATGAACTGTACATAAGTAAGATTAAGTGAAAGAAGTGCAAAAGGTACAATATTAATGCAAAGCTTTAATGAAAAGTGTTGTTAACATGGAGGAGCTGCAGCAACATGCATATGCCAGCGTTCCCACACCTGTAGCAGGAAATGCAGAACATGTACAGTAGAACACACACACTGCACAAATTAAACACTAGTCTCTGGGTGTGTGGCTAACAGTGCTAACCACATGTGAGGCCAGAAAAATTTTTTTTAATAACTTCTATTTCTCCACAAGGACTTTGTACTTCTTTGAAACAGGAGCATCATACTACTGGCTTATTTTCTACATGTGGAAGGAGCACATGTAAGGGTTCATTGGTGACGTTTTCATATTCAATGTAGTCAGGCAGTCCTGCTCAGCTCTGGGTGAAGATCATGACGTTACTCAGCTCCATCTGTAAACTCTTGTTTTTGATGCTTTCCAGATATCAGTCTGCTTTTTTTTTCTCTCCAAAATACTGTGGCTATCTTCCACAGAACAAATATTACTGGACTTTGTGGTACCTCTTTGCTCAATTGTTCTATGTAGCTTTGACCGTGAAAATGTCAAATGAAATTCTTTATTTGGCCACAATGATTAAGGTAAATTGTAATTTGATATATGACACATCCATCCATTATCCAACCCGCTAGATCTGAACTACAGGGTCACGGGGGTCTGCTAGAACCAATCGCAGCCAACACAGGACGCAAGGCAGGAAACAAACCCGGGGCAGGGCGCCTGCCCACAACAGTGATATATGACACATTATATCATATTCAATTAAATAAATAAGAATTCTTTAATTAAAAAGTTAAACTTAAAATTTGAGGAAAATAAGAGAAAATATTACAAAATGTTTGCAAGGCTGAGGGCAGCAGGACCCAAGCCTTACTAAGTTGTCGCATTCAGAATTTATGTGACAAAAGGACCACCAGTAGTTAAAAAAAGAATTAGGTTGAAAGGTATGTCTGTAGACCAACTTAGCAATTACTAGTTTGTATAAACTGAAAGGTGTCATTAACACATTGGTTATGCCTTTCCTTGACAATTCAGAATGTTGAGACCTGTTCCAGTAGCATTGAGAAGATGTTTACTGCTATGCCCTACAATATTCTTTGCTATTCACACATTCTGAACTGTTTAGGCTCCCTGAATAACCTAATACAGTAGGTTTGTCTTTGAAATATTGGGACAGAGAAAATCCATGCAAATTTAGAAAATATGTACATTTCATATCATGACTGAGCTCAAAATCAAAACCTGAGTTCTAGAAACTATGAGGAAAAGATTCAATGATGAAACATGGAAATATAGGCATGAAGGTAAGGAGATGTAGCAGAGAAGGAAGGACAGAGTTTAAAAAAAAAAAATGTCTTTATCTTATTTTCATGACAATTTATAATCATTTATAAAAGAGTGTGTTGTTTTTATTTTTTCTTTCCTTTACAGGACAATGGTTTTGATTGACTTACTTTTAACAATTTATTCTAATTATTCTAGTACATATTTCAGAGCAGTGTATAATTATTATAAATAAAAATGCATTGATATAATGATATCCTTCCATCAGTTTAATAATTCTTATGTTCAAGTAAGAATGGTAGTGACATGCTTAATCAACTAGATCAGAGATTTTCCCCCAGTAGCAGGCTCTTGTGGACCTCGGGTAGGCTGTGAAGGTTACCTTCCAAGAGCCCATCCTTTGCGTAAGAGTTCAAAGATTGTAACTGCTAAACCAAGTGTTTCTCCTAAAAACTCACCTCCTGACTTCATCATCATGGTCTGATCCAGCACTGACAAGTCTGCAACAGATGCCTTAATCATCATTTTGCTCTGGATCCCTCAGAATTTAGGGAGGTTATGTCAATATTTAAATGAATATGGAGAGGATTGTTAAGGTATATGTTTTATCACAGAAAGGCTTTGGATTAAACTGTCCTTATAACATAACTTCCCTTTTTGATCTTGCAGATTTTCTTTTAAATAGATCCACAGTTATTATGTCACACCTCTGTTGGCACTTTCATTTACCTATTCTTATACCTAACAACTTTTAATGATATACAGTTCCCAGTTGCAATGTATGTGCACCCAGTACCATGACCCACTATGTTCTATCTGTACTTCCTTCAGACTTAACAATCCATTCTCACCCCTGATTGACCTAGTCAGAAAGTTGCCAGCCCAAGTGGTTGAACAGAGAAAAAATGCAACCAGAGAAGTAGGCTAATTTTGTTTAATCTTTATACATCATCCCAAATGCTATTGTCATAAGCAAAAGTGTACAGAGTATGGCAATCCATGCCATACAGCCTGAATTGTCTTGTAGTCTTGTAAAGCATATGAAGATCAGCATTACATTTACTAGACCAGCATCACACACTTTCTGGTTGTCCAACGTTGTGCATACAGCTTAAAAAGTCTAGTGTTGTTTCTTTTAAATCTGAAATTGATTTCTATTTATAAACTGTTTTATATACATCTGACCTCTATCGTCAACTTGTGTTTTGGCTCAGTTTGAGTGTAAATTTTTAATTTTTGATTTAAATCTTGACTACAATTTTTCTTTCACATTCTGGACTCAGTTTTGACCTTGACTAGTCTCACATTACCACAGCCATTTCCTGATTCCATTTCCAATTCCATCCTGCTGCTTGATCATGCAGCAAGTAAACCTGCACAGCAATCCTAAAACAAAATAACTCTGGACAACACAATATTGACACTTTCTATTTAAACTAATTACCAAAAAATGTTAGTACATTACTGCAAGACAACTTAAAACAAATTTTTTTATTAAAAAACACAAATATTCTAACATACATCTTGCTTATAATACAGTTGTACTTGAAAGTTTGTCAACCCTTTAGAATTTTCTATATTTCTGCATAAATATGACCTAAAACATCATCAGATTTTCACTCAAGTCCTAAACGTAGATGAAGAGAAACCAGTTAAACAAATGAGACAAAAATATTATGCTTGGTCATTTATTTATTGAGGAAAATGATTGAATATTACATATTTGTGAGTGGCAAAAGTATGTAAACCTCTAGGATTAGCAGTTAGTTTGAAGGTGAAATTAGAGTCAGGTATTTTCAATCAATGGGATGACAATCAGGTGTAAGTGGGCACCCTGTGTTATTTAAAGAACAGGGATCTATCAAAGTCTGCTCTTCACAACACGTTTGTGGAAGTGTATCATGGCATGAACAAAGGAGATTTCTGAGGACCTCAGAAAAAGAGTTGCTGATGCTCATCAGGCTGGAAAAGTTTACAAAACCATCTCTGAAGAGTCTGGACTCCACCAATCTACAGTCAGACAGATTGTGTACAAATTGTTACCCTCCTCAAGATCAACAAAGATCACTCCAAGAGCAAGGCGTTTAATATTTGGTGAGGTCACAAAGGACCACAGGGTAACGTCTAAGTAACTGAAATCCTCTCTCACATTAGCTAATGTTCATGTTCATGAGTCCACCATCAGGAGAACACTGAACAACAATGGTGTTCATGGCAGGATTGCAAGGAAAAAGCCACTGCTCTTCAAAAAAAACATTGCTGCTCGTCTGCAGTTTGCTAAAGATCACGTGGAGGAACCAGAAGGCTATTGGAAGAATGTTTTGTGGACGGATGAGACCAAAATCGAACTTTTTGGTTTAAATAAAAAGTGCTATGTTTGGAGAAAGGAAAACACTGCATTCCAGCATAAGAACCTGATCCCATCTGTGAAACATGGTGGTGGTAGTATCATGGTTTGTGCCTGTTTTGCTGCATCTGGGCCAGGACAGCTTGCTTTCATTGATGGAACAATGAATTCTGAATTATATCAGAGAATTCTAAAGGAAAATGTAAGGACATCTGTCCTTGAACTGAATCTCAAGAGAAGGTGAGTCATGCAGCAAGACAACGACCCTAAGCACATACGTCGTTCTACCAAAGAATGGTTAAAGAAGAATAAAGTTAATGTTTTGGAATGGCCAAGTCAAAGTCCTGACCTTAATCCAATCGAAATGTTGTGGAAGGACCTGAAGCGAGCAGTTAATGTGAGGAAACCCACCAACATCCCAGAGTTGAAGCTGTTCTGTATGGAGGAATGGGCTAAAATTCCTCCAAGCCGGTTTGCAGGAATGATCAAAAGTTACCAGAAACGTTTAGTTGCAGTTATTGCTGCAAAGGGGGGGTCACACCAGATACTAAAAGCAAAAGTTCACATACTTTTGCCACTCACAAATATGTAATATTCGATCATTTTCCTTAATAAATAAATGACCAAGTATAATATTTTTGTCTCATTTGTTTAACTGGTTTATCTTTATCTACTTTTAGGACTTGAGTGAAAATCTGATGATGTTTTAGGTCATATTTATGCAGAAATATAGAAAATTCTAAAGGGTTCACAAACTTTCAAGCACAACTGTATACAGTAACAGGCTGTATTGCTGCATTAAAGTATGTCTCTTTGCAATATTCTTATTTACATTTACTTTTCTGTGCAGGACACTCACCATACTGCACAAAAAAAATCTATGAAAAAGTTTAAAACATTGCAAAAACAGTTGTGCTTCTTCCCCACACAGAATGTATATCAGCTGCATATCTTTTCACATGTTTGGTTGCTATTTCCCCAAACCCAGGAGTTTTTAAATGCTTTAAGTGGGGCAGCTACTTGGAATTTATTGCTTCATAAATGTATGATAACTGCCACCCACTGCGCTTTCTTCTGTGTGTACATGTATTGAGTGAACATTTCCTCTCTGTTGCATCTCCTTTTCAGGCATATATAATTACAAAGACTTCTATGTGAATGCTGAGGGCAGGCTATTTGCCTGATGCAGCTCCACAGCACTGTTTTTAAAAGATCAAAGGTGACTGTGTTTTGCTTAGCAAAGTACAAGAGTTTTGGATTGAAGAAGAATAAAAAGAGTTTGCCTTTAATCCATTTCCAATCTCTGTAGGTTAACTGTAATGAAGTAGCATACTAATTAGAGATTATGTTGTGGTTAGTTGACAGCTGCAGACTAGTATATACCACATGCAATTAACTTGGCTGATGAAATTTCCCAGCTGCCTATCACTAAAAACTACTGTCTATACATAAAATTTATCATCTTTTGTTAGGAAATAAGCTGATTTATTAAAATAAGGTGTTTAAGTATATCACAGAAGACCTACTTTACATGGACTAAAATGCATATAATATTAACACTGAAATCACTGCAATTCCTCATGTCTTTGTCATAAACTACAAGACAAAAACTGTGGAAAAATTAACGCGTTTAATAAGCTTTGGCTTCCCGCGATTCTGAGCTTAATTATTGGTTTGGCATTGGATGAATATAAATATTTTCATGGATAACAATTCAAATATAATTTCTTCATTTTTACTACCTTTTTGTGTTGTTCAGGTGAATGTTATTCAAGTCAGATCTAATTTGAATTCTACCTCTTTTTCTATCATGTATTTTGGTTGCCCAAGGTGGTGGGTTTCAACAATAGATTTATTGATATCTAAATACTATTATGAACTTCACGTCATTTTACTGGCTGTCTTTAAATTTAAGTATGGCAAATGAATGGATGGAACTTTTAACATTACTAATTCGTAATAAACAGTAACATGCCAGATACATAAAATTAGAGTTTTTCAAATTGTGTTGCTTTACCATCTAACTGTATGAATTAAAAAAATATTAGGGTTGTGGACATGGGTGTAATAATTGCTATAGTTTGTATTTGTAATTCATAGTTATTAAAAAAGTACTGAGATATTAAAACTAAAGCATCTATTTCATATACTGCATTTGACTTTTTCCTTTTCAGAATTCACTTAAGACTTGCTTAATGCTAAGTACATTCTCAATGTATATAATATATGGTTTACACATTATGGATATTGTATTTATGTGTTATTTTTTATTTACGATGTGTTGGTTAATATACTGGAAAGTGCTGCCTCATGACTCTTTAATACACTAGACTAATAGCACAATTTAAATGAGCCATCTATCATGGCTGCTTGCAGTAACAACTATACTGAATCTTTAATGCTTTAGTAGGCAGTGATCATATGATTTCTAATTTTGATCTATTCTAGTTAAGCCCAGGGCTTTGAATGACAAAAGGTATTTTGTACTTATTAGGCAATTTTACACTTTTTCTGCAACGGACCCCAGTAGTCTAGCATCAAGCATGTTGTAGATTTTTAAACTGTTACTCGGCACCAGCAAGCCCCAAACCCCCGATGACACAAACACAGTCCCGGGTTCAAATAAAGGTGTGTTTATCACAAAAATACATTTTCATAGTAATAAGTACAGATTCTCTCTCTCCATAATACCTCACAATTCCTCTCACCACTGCACTACCCTCCTCCAGTTGAGTGTTGCTGTCCTTCCTTCCAGCTCCAACATGCCTGGACTAGGCAGTGTCCATTTTATTCAGGACCTAAGAGTACTTTCGGTTTCATAACTGTAACCCATTGGAAGTACTTCCAGGTCATACAGAAGTCCAATATAGCAGGGAGTGCATCTCCCTGCAGTGCCCTCTTGTGGTACCCACGGACCCCAGTAGGGAGGTGCTGCCTGACTACAACTCCCGGCATCCCCTGCTGGTTCCCGAATGGATGCTGATATGAAGAGCTGCTGCTATCTTGTGTTGCCATCTCATGCCTGGAGGGAATAAACACCCCTTAGAGACAGTACTTCCCTGTTCTTTTCTTTTCTCCCATTCAGGGAAGGTACTGGAATCATGTTCGGGTGGGATACCTGTCCATTTGCCTGGGGCAAATATTAATATGCTTACAATTTCATTAATCTTGTCTTCTTTGAAGTATTCTCCTTCTCTATTTATATATATTTCTGGAATGCATCCTTTAACCCATTTTATGGAATTTAATGTAGATCTCCTGGTGATTTTTTGTTATTTAAAATTGGTGAGCTTTCAGTGTGTATTTCAACTTTGGGGACTAAAAAGAGTTCACGTTATAACATATTTCAGAAAGTTTTCATTATCACTTGAATGATCAAACAATTTTTGACTCACTGTGACACGGTTCATGTTTTGCTCATCTTACAAGAGATGCACCACAAATGTTGCAGCAACATGATGATGCTGTAGTATTTCAATTAAAATTGTGTGACACAAATTTTTACTGATGCTTACTTCTTCTTCAACTTCATAGACAGTTAGATGGGGAATCAAAGCTTGCACTTTCTAAACATGATCATCATCCATTTTTCTAATTATCTCCTCAATCTGAAACATCAGTACTATTTATAACTTTATTGGCTGCTTAAGAAATTGTCTCTATGAGCTTGTAGTGACATATGAAAAGTCTCATTAAATGTTTTTGACAATTTCACACAGGATTTCAAGGAAACATGCTGCATTTCAAGATCCTTCATATTTCAAAATCGCAAAAGGCACAGGACACAAATTCACTCCACTGCATGTACTTGATGACTAATTGACATGACGAGATTCACCAAGTAGGGTTTTTTAAGTAGTGGTCAGAATCTATTATGTTGGCCCTACTGAAAAAGTTTAGTTTCATTTTGGACAGACCTTGTATGTTTGAGATTAATTTGTCAAGTGACTAACAAAGATGCATATGTGTCAGATGTGAGAAATGGATGTCAGAGATGGTGCTCCGCTGGTAGCGGTGTTAGCTTTTTTTTCTTACCTATCTGAGATAGCCTGTATGTAGTCAACCTGAGAGAAATCAGTTACAAGTATATTAAAACATTGAGCAGAAAATCAAGGGGTCAAGAAGGAGAAGGGAAAGGTTACTAAAGTTACATAAAAGTCTAAGCTGGCCTCCTGTTTACGGCCTGCCACAGACTGAGCTGGAAGAGACATGTGAAGGAATGGATCAGCAAGGACCTCGTTCTGAAGAATCTGCTGCAGCAGACAGCGAATGTGGAAGCAAAACTGTGAGTGAGGCGGGTAACCAGAATTCAACAATCTCAGGCAGGATATGACAATCAAGCATGACCTCTTTATCCCCCCTGTCAACTACTACCAACACCCCCTGTGAGTCAACAGCATCAACTCCAACAGGATATGTAATTCTGCTTTGGAGCAAGAAGAAGATGGAAAAAGCTGTCCTAGCTGAAGGTATTGATTACCACACAATGAGTTATAATAAATTATGCAAAGGAGGATATAAAGAAGGATATACACAACAGAATAGACAAGTTGCTTCTGGCTAAAAAAGACCACAAAATACATTTAAGCAATATCTTTGATGTAAACCATAAAAAAAAATCTAGCAGGAATTGATGAAAAACTACAGGAAAATATAAAATCAGAATACTGAATGCTCACCTGGAAGAAATTAAGCAAATGTTTATGACTCATCTAAGGACTGCTTGAAAACTGTGAAAGTCCAAACCTAGTGAAATTCATAGCTGAACTATTTTCTAAAACAATTGGACAGGACTTTAAATTGAACATTGAGATCTCAGCAGCTTATTGTATAGATGGATCGACTGCCTCAAAACCGAGAAGTCTGATTGTCCAATTCAACAAACTATAGGTTAAAGAAAATTTGATACTGATTCTCAGACAGAAAGCATAGATAAAATTTGAAAATACAGTGCATCCGGAAAGTATTCACAATGCATCACTTTTACCACATTTTGTTATGTTACAGCCTTATTCCAAAATGGATTAAATTCATTTTTTCCTCAAAATTCTACACACAACACCCCATAATGACAACGTGAAAAAGTTTACTTGAGGTTTTCGCAAATTTATTAAAATAAAAAAACTGAGAAATCACATGTATATAAATATTCACAGCCTTTGCTCAATACTTTGTCGATGCACCTTTGGCAGCAATTACATCCTCAAGTCTTATTGAATATGGTGCCACAAGCTGGCACACCTAGCCTTGGCCAGTTTTGCCCATTCCTCTTTGCACCACCTCTCAAGCTCCATCAGGTTGGATGGGAAGCATCGGTGCACAGCCATTTTAAGATCTCTCCAGAGATGTTCAATCAGATTCAAGTCTGGGCTCTGGCTAGGCCACTCAAGGACATTCACAGAGTTGACCTGAAGCCACTCCTTTGATATCTTGGCTGTGTGCTTAGGGTCGTTGTCCTGCTGAAAGATGAACCGTCGCCCCAGTCTGAGGTCAAGAGTGCTCTGGAGCAGGTTCTCATCCAGGATGTCTCTGTACATTGCTGCAGTCATCTTTCCCTTTATCCTGACTAGTCTCCCAGTTCCTGCCGCTGAAAAACATCCCCACAGCATGATACTGCCACCACCATGCTTCACTGTAAGGATGGTATTGACCTGGTGATGAGCGTTGCCTGGTTTCCTCCAAACGTGACGCCTAGCATTCACACCAAAGAGTTCAATCTTTGTCTCATCAGACCAGAGAATTTTGTTTCTCATGGTCTGAGAGTCCTTCAGGTGCCTTTTGGCAAACTCCAGGTGGGCTGCCATGTGCCTTTTACTAAGGAGTGGCTTCCGTCTGGCCACTCTACCATACAGGCCTGATTGGTGGATTGCTGCAGAGATGGTTGTCCTTCTGGAAGGTTCTCCTCTCTCCACAGAGGACCTCTGGAGCTCTGACAGAGTGACCATCGGGTTCTTGGTCACCTCCCTGACTAAGGCCCTTCTCCCCCGATTGCTCAGTTTAGATGGCCGGCCAGCTCTAGGAAGAGTCCTGGTGGTTTCGAACTTCTTCCACTTACGGATGATGGAGGCCACTGTGCTCATTGGGACCTTCAAAGCAGCAGAAATTTTTCTGTAACCTTCCCCATATTTGTGCCTCGAGACAATCCTGTCTCAGAGGTCTACAGACAATTCCTTTGACTTCATGCTTGGTTTGTGCTCTGACATGAACTGTCAACTGTGGGACCTTATATAGACAGGTGTGTACCTTTCCAAATCATGTCCAATCAACTGAATTTACCACAGGTGGACTCCAATTAAGCTGCAGAAACATCTCAAGGATGATCAAGGGAAACAGGATGCACCTAAGCTCTATTTTGAGCTTCATGGCAAAGGCTGTGAATACTTATGTACATGTGCTTTCTCAATTTTTTTATTTTTAATAAATTTGCAAAAACCTCAAGTAAACTTTTTTCATGTTGTCATTATGGTTGTTGTGTGTAGAAGTCTGTGGAAAAAAATGAATTTAATCCATTTTGGAATAAGGCTGTAACATAACAAAATGTGGAAAAAGTGATGCGCTGTGAATACTTTCCGGATGTACTGTAACTGTATTAATATTTTCACAGATTTCTCTCCTTCAAGACGTGCCAAACGAGCAGCATTCTATAGAATTAAACAGCACTTATGCTAAGCTGAAATTAGGTACAGCCTCTTTTTTCCAGCTAAACTCAAAGTGATTGTTGATGGCCAATTCTACATCTTTAGTTCTCCTGAGGATGCAGAAAAAGAGCTATAAAGACTGATCTCAACATCCTCTAAAATATGACCATGAGTCATATAGTTTCCTGTTAATGCAAAGAATATTCTTCTTGCAACTTGGTCTATCTGTAATGTATCATTTCCCATAATAATGCATTCTATCTTTTTTGGCTACTTTTTTTCAGTTACTGTATTGAAATTAATTCTATTAAATGTATGTGTATTTTGGTAACCATTAAGTAACCATTTCTTCAAAGAGTCATTAGACACTTCCCTTTTTCTTTTTCCTTAGGAGACCGTTTAACATCATACTTTATTCTATCTCTACTATACTATTGTAAAATATCTCAATTTAAGTCCTTACTACACTGCTACTGAGGGTTTGTTTTGTTTGGAATGTACCCTGTTTCTTGGCATGTCTGAGGATTGGGACTCTGTAAAGTGTGGAGTAGCGTCACTTGGGGAGACAAAACGGAACAGGTTGGGGGGAGAAGAGAAAGGGAGCAAGTTACTTCTTATTTATCTTTTTCACCTCCACAACTGTAAATTCCAACATAATAAAAGGCTCTTTAACCATAATACCTGGCAATAATATCAAATCAAGGTTAAGGCCTTGTGTAGTAAAATTCTAGAATTAATTTTAAATGAATTTTTATCATATATGCAACAATTAACAATTACCAAGGTAAGCTGATAGAGATAATGGTTTACCTAAACAATTGAGGATACTTTTTCTATAATAGTGTGCTTTAGATCTCAGTAAGAGTTTTAAACTGTCAGTGCTCCTTGCTAGATGTAAATGGATTGTAGGTCAATATTAAGATCACCACCCAAGAGATCTGCTTTTATATACTCACTATTTCAAAGCAAAAAAAAAAATTGTTAATAAACAAAATCAGACCACTTGCATTAATGACATAAAGAGTTTAGTTGTATTCTTCTGGACTGTATTTTTTAAAACTTTTATTTGAAGAAAATAACATTCTATACAATGAAGTTTAACTCATACAATGAAGATAATATTACATACAATCTAGTTACTCTACTTTTTCCTTTTAACTTGCTCTTCCAAGTATCATCATTTTCCTGTGATCAGAAGTAGGTTTTAGAATATGTGGTTGAAGTAAAGGTTTAAGAAAACATCTGTTTCAAAGGGAGTTATAATTATTTTAATTTCTTTTTAACTAAGGTTTGCAGCCTTTTTTAATACAAAGAAGTCTTTTTCTAGAAAGTTGATTCTGCTCATCTGGATATAGTTTTTTTCCATACATTTCATCACTCATCCAAGTGACTTTCTCAGTTGATTACAGGTTTCTCCAACCTTATAAACAGTACCTTGGCATAATGACCGAACTAGCACCATTGACTAACAGTGAGCCATGTGATCAATGACATGCAAATTGTCCATTGATCAATGGCCATGAGTACCATTCACAGAGAGTTGGGGAATGGCTGCAATCACCACATTGTAAGATGGTGAAAGATGTATCCTTAGGCCCCCTCCTCGGTTCAGAGATGGTCGTTCCTTTTTCACATAAATGGCCTCCTTGACTCCTTGCTCAAACCAGCGTTCCTCCCTGTCCAGGATGTGCACATCTTCGTCACTGAGTAACCACTGTCCTGTAGATGTAAATAGACTGCGGAGTCCTGGCCTGATGAGGTAGCTCTTCTGTGTTGTGCCATCCACTTTGCCGGTAGTTATTTGGTTTCCCCAATGTATGATTCACGGCAATGCTCTTGGCACTTAACTACGTAAACTATATTACTCTGTGCCAAGGCACCTGATCCTTGGGATGGACCAATTTTGCCGTATCGTGCTTTGGGGTTTGAAAGCCACTGAGACCCGGTGTTTTGAAAAAATGCGTCTCAGCTGTTCCGATACTCCTGACACATAAGGGATCACCAAAGGTTTTCACTTAGGCAGCGGTTGTCCCTCTCTCCTGGATTGCTTAGAGCATTCTTTAGGTGTCTTCCCTGCTTTGACAAAAGTCCAGCTGGGATAACCACATTTACTCAGGACCTTTTTGATATGATGTTCTTCTGCTTCCCTGGCCACTGTGTCTGTGGGTATGGTGTTCATTCTGTGTTGTAGAGTCCTGATGACACCTATTTTGTGCTCTAGCATATGGTGAGAGTCAAACCTTAAATACTGTTCCGTATGAGTTGGTTTACGTTACACATCAACTTTCAAATGTCCCCTATTGCTGATGGAAATTTCACAATCTAAGAAAGCTAACCTGTTACATTTCATGTCCTCCCTGGTGAACTGGATGTGTTTGTCCACTGAGTTGATGAGGTCAGGGAGTTGTGGTACCTCCTGAGATTTGATTTTCACCCATTTGCCGTCCACATACCTGAACCAATGGCTCGGTGGTGTTCCAGGATAGGATAATAGCGCCCTCTTTTCCACTTCTTCCATATACAGATTGGCCACAATAGGTGAAACTGAGGAATCCATGGCGCACCCATGTTTCTGCCTGTAGTACTACCCTTTGTGTATGAAATATGTGGATTGAAGACACAGTTCCAAGAGCAGACACACTTGGTCGGTGCTGAGAGTGGTCCTTTTTCTGAGTGTGGGGTCATCCTGTAATCCTCCACTGCTTCCGTAACTGGAACGCAAGTGAATAGAGATGTAATGAGATGAATAGAGATTTTACTCAGGGCCACTGATCAATGGACTATTTGCATATCATTGATCACACGACTCATTGTTAGTCAATGGTGCTAGTTCGGTCATTATGCCAAGGTACTGTTTATAAGGTTGGAGAAACCTGCAGTAAACCGAGACTGAGGAAGTCACTTGAATGAGTGATGAAACGTATGGAAAAAAAATATGTCCAGATGAACAGAATCAACTTTCTAGAATTTCCTTACCTGGATTATTGAGCATGCATCGAGACACAAAGAAGTCTTGTTGTCAAGTACATTAGATTATTTTAGAGTTTGGGACATAAATAAATGTTCTGCTTTCTTCCTATTTTTTATTTTTTCTACAATTCTTTTACAGGCTGTGCAATGTGATTATAGTGCATGCTTTAGAGTGTTAGGATTTACTAAGAATATAAGATAATTTTTGATGAGATAGCCCATTCAGTCCCACATCAGCTCATCACAGCTCATCAATATCTATTGACCTAGTTCAAGTCAAGTCAAGTCAAGTTGTGGAGCATGCACTGGTACAGTGTGTTGCCTCACCCACTACATGACAAAATAAGTCAGGATCCCGGTTTGCAACCCCACAGGCAGACGCACGGTCCAGTCCCACCCACCGGAAATGACACTCTATCTGCTGCAGCCAGGTGTTACATGGGCGACCCCTTGGCCTGGTCCAGCCACTTGGGTCCCCAACAATGAGGATCTTACGAGCTGGATCACCCTCGAGGAAACGCGACACATTGCCGTAGTGCTGTAACTGACGCTCCCTCACAATACAGGTAATGTGCCTCATTCGGGACTCCAAGAGCAACCGCTTATTCAGCACAAAGTCAAACCAACGGTACCCAAGGATTTTCTGGAGAGACACAGTACCAAAGGAGTCCAGTCTTCGTCTCAGGTCACTGGATAGCATCCATGTCTCGTAACAATATAGCAAGACAGGAAGCACCAGGAATCTAAAGACTTGGACCTTCGTCCTTTGCATAGATATCGGGAGCACCACACACCCCTTTCCAGTGACCTCATGACTCCCCATGCTCTACCAATCCGTTTACTGACTTCGTAGGAAGAGTAACTTCAGACATAAATGTCACTGCCAAGGTAAGTAAACCTCTCAATAAGGTCAACACTATCTCCGCGAACAGACACACTGTTGATGGCTGTGCCCAAGAGGTCATTAAAGGCCTGGGTCTTAGTTTTTATCCAGGACACTTGCAAGCCCAGACACTCGGACTCCTGACTCAGTCTCTCAAGTGCCACGATCAGAGCCTCCATTGACTCCGTGAAGATCACAGCATCGTCAGCAAAGTCAAGATCCGTGAATCTTTCTTCACAAACAGATGTCTCACAGCCGCTGGACCCCATGACCTTGCCCAAAACCCAGTTCATACAAGTATTGAACAGAGTAGAAGCAAGAACACACCCCTGATGAACCCCAGAACCAACTGGGAAAAATGCAGAGGTCCTGCCTCCACTGTGCACAGCACTCACAGTACCAGTGTACAGGCCGGCCATGATATCCAGCAACCTCAAGGGGATCCCGCAAACCTTCAGGATGTCCCACAGGGCAGCTCAATCAACTGAGTTAAACGCTTTGCAAAAATTCACAAAGGCTGCAAAGAAACTCTGCCGATATTTGCGTTTGTGCTCCATGAGAGCCCTCAGTGCCAGGATGCGGTCGATGGTAGACTTTGTAGGCGTAAAACCAGACTGTTCCAGTCGCTGGTAGGTGAGCAAGTGATCATGGATCCTATTGAGGAGACCTTAGCAAGGACCTTACCCGGCACCGAGAGCAGTGTTATCCCCCTGTAGTTGCTGCAATCCAGGTGATCACCCTTCCCTTTCCAGACAGGGACAAGTCCCGTTTTCCAGTCAGTTGGGATGAAGCCAGTCTCCCAAGTGGAAGCAAAGATTGCTTGCAATGCCAGGAGGACAGCCTTACCACCAGCCTGGAGAAGTTCACCCCGGATACCACAGATCCCTGCAGCCTGACCCCCCCCCCCCCCCCACCTCAGCTGGTTCACCACCTGTGCAATCTCAGTGAGACTGGGTGGTTCAGAGTTAATCGGAGGATCAGCCTCATGGACCTAGTTCATGCAAATTATTACCCAGTGGAGTTTTCAAAGTCTCCAAAGTACTACTATGATGCATCCTTTTAATGGTTGTTTATGTAATTGTAAAGATTAAGCCTTTTCAATTTTCCTTGTAATTCAAGCCCTGAGATCCTGCTATCAATTCAACTCCATCTTCTCTGGCCTTTGTCTAGTGCTGCTGCTTCTTGTAAAATGGAGACCAAAACTGCACACTGTATAGCAGGTTAGACCCTAGTAATACATTATACAGCTTAACAGCAGCCTCACTTGACACATCCTGTTAGCTAATGTTGTTTGTACACTGTCTGGAAACAGAAAGTGAAGAGTCCACTATGACTCCTAGATCTTTCTCATAAGATATACAGTACTTTCAAGTTTCAAACCTCCCATTTTTTATTCAGATCTAAGAGGAGTACTTCCTGTGTGAAATATTTTACATTAACTGGGCTTTACATGAAATTGCATCTGCCCTATATCTATCCAAATATGATTTCTGTCCAGGTCCACCTCTAATGATTCTGCGTATAAGCAAAACCTTTATTCTTAGGAAAATTCAAGTGAGTCTATTTACTAATTGTCAAAAGAAGAACTTTTCCTCAAAATTGAACTGAAAAGTAAGGGAGAGATTTAACAGTTATACTGTTACATTAGTTGTCTATTTCTATGATATCCCCAACCTGGAAAAGTATGTGCTAATTTTGAAATGTTACAAATGACATACATAAAGGCAGGCTTTTAGTTCATCAATCCAAATTTAAAGAGTTAAGTACCAAGCTGAGGAGCAGAACTGACAAGGTAGACTTCCCCGAAGTACTACCTGTGCTATGTGGAAATCCAGGTTAAACTGAGGAGATTAGAAGGCTTAATGCATGCCTTAAATCTTGGTGCAGGATTAAATTATATAGGTTTATGGTGCACTGGAACTCCTTTTGTAAAAAATGGGACTTGTTCCGTCGTGACAGGTGACATTTGAACCAAAAGGGCACAAATGTAATGTGGAGGTGTATGAGTATGTTAGTTGAGGATTGCTTAAAGTAGGGAAAGGGGGGTAGGGAGTTTAGGGCAGGCCACGTTTAGAGCTGTATATGAAGGGGAAAGAGAGAGAGAGAGGTTGGCAATAGAGGAAAAACTAATATGTACAGTAGCATAAATTGCAACCCAAAGTTTAAGTGCAGAAGTAAAATAAATTACACATTAAAAGTAGCCTAGCTTAATGGTAGGAGTAAAAAAAAAATAAAAAAAGTGAGTTGGAGTTGTATGCAGCTGAATATAATTATGATATTGTAGGAATAACAGAAATCTGGCTAAATAGCAAAGTTGGGGATCAGTATATCATATGGGTACACATTTTAGGAAGAATAGACAGAACAGAATGAGGAGGGGTTGCCTTTTATTTCAAACACAATTTAAATGTATGTTTTCTTCAGTTAGATGATGAGCTCCTTCTTAGAGAGGACACTTAGATTTGTCTGGGAAGCATTAGGGAAAGAGGCCTTATTTAAGGAGTGTGTTATAGACACCCCAATGCAGATAGTAATTTCAATGTACAGCGTTAAAGTAATATTAAAAAGGCAAGTTTACAGCGGGATATTATATTCATGGGGAACTTTACCTTCCCAAATATTAACTGGACTAACCTTGCAAATAGCGGAGCACAAGAGCAGGAGTTTTTAGATGTGATCAATATCTGTTTTTTAACACAATATGTAAAAACACCAACATGGGGGGAAGCCTGTCTAGATTTAGTATCTTGTAAAAATCAGGATTTATTTGATTGTGTAGAGGTGATTGAACTACTAGGTCCAAGTGACCATAATATAATACAATTCACAGTGTTTTGGAAAGGTGCAAATGTGAAGTTTAACTTTGGTATGGCAAAGTCTAAGGCTGGGTTTATACTTAACGCAACGTGTCTGCCTGTGGTTGCTACTGCTATGCAAGCGTTATGTTGTTTATGCTTGCGTGTGTACTTTACATAAATCTGGAAGATTCCACCAGGTGGCAGTGCAAGATATCATCATGATGAGAACAGGTTCGGTTTCTCTGTGTTGTGAAATGCCTGAAACACCCATTAAATTCCAAAGACACTTTGCCACAATATCTCTGAAAAGGATGGATGTTTAATGATTAAATCCATCAATCCAGGGATGCACCCATTCCAGCTAGAATTGGACATGAGGCAGAAACATACCCTGGGTGGGGCATCAGCTCATCACTGGTGAATCAAGGTGAATACAAGCATTCACATACACTAGCGTCATTTTAGCATCACCAAATCCCCAAACCTGCATATCTTTTTAAGGAAACCAGAACACACTGTGAAAACCCACCAGGAAAACATGCAAACTCTAGGCAGGGAAATCTAGGGACGTGACTCCATGCAAGACAGCAGTACTACTGCTCCGCTACAGTGTCGCCCCCACGTGTGTAATTATTAACAGTATTCATTATTTAAATGAAGTTAACGATTTATCTGTGAAATGTAATACACATAGTTTAATGTATTTCATCATGAAAGTGATACCAATTATAAATCTGAGGATTCTAAATGTTCAGAGAGCTGGAATATCATAAATGTAATGTGTTCTGTGTGGTGATTGCTGCTTGCCACTGCTGTCTATTAAGGAGGAAGCCTCAGAAATATGTAGCAATTAACAACTGGGTCAGTTTTAAGATGATGTTTATGACGGTCTACTTCAATGATAAAATAAACTGCGAGATTAAAGTGGACATTTCAAGATATAAGCCGCAATTTCCACTTTAATCACAAAATACACCTTTTCACTGGGTCCCTAACATTTTTTTCTTGTTGGCTAAAATTAGCCAACATACATTCTGATGCTGTTGTGAAGGTGCAACAAAAAGAAAAAAATAAGACAGCACAGAAGATGGTATGTGAGATCTTTAAAATGTATCGTGTCATTACAATGGGGAATATGCGACTCTTGAATATAAAAGCACCACAGATGGATTTGTATGTTGGCATTTTGTTTCACCACATCAAAACTTTCATCAAACATTGAAGCACACATATCATTCCCGTATGATCGACAAAGCAGCTTTCTGTCACATGTAGATAGTAAACAGAGACTCTGACGTCACGTTCCAACTTTATCACACCGCACCCCCTGACTTTTTGTTGGTACTGCAACTCGTGCACATGTCACATTTATTTTTAAGGACATGCTCAGAGGATGCATCAAATGAACACTGGGAACGCATTGCAGCAATGATGCATGCGTGTACGGACTCTGAGCATGAAGTATAAACTGACCCTAAGGGGGATTGACTGGGATAGGCTTCTAAGTATGGAGACAGTCCATAGTGGGTAATAAGGAGTTGAAAAAAAGGTGCAAAGGAAAAATGACTGTATAAGGAGTATAAGACTAATAAATACAATGTAAATTGTAGGGCATATAAGAACATGACATAAACCATTAAGAAGGATTTTAGGGAGGATGAAATGCAGTTAGAGAGGAATATGCCAGGTAAGGCAAAAAATGACCCAAAGCAATTCTTTCAGTGAAGTGTATCAGGAATAGTAATTGGGAATTAGAATATACAGATAGTAAAATAGTGAATGCTCTAAAGTTGTTAAACTTGTTTGCAAAATTTTTTGATCTCTTCACATTTGAGGAAGTGGATAAACTCCCTACAGTAAAGGGACTGAGTTATTTGGAAATTTTAGAGAAAGAAGTACTGCTCTGATTAAATAGAGTGAAATCAAACAAGTCAGAAGGACCAGAAAATATATGCCCTACAGTTCTTAAGGGGGTTAGAAGTACATATATAAATATATAAACCCTTGGTGCATAATTTTAGCAAGTCACTGCACACTCGGGAAATTCCAAAGGACTGGATAATGGCAACAAGTATCCCATTATATAAAAGGGATGATTGGGCAACTATATTTCAATAGGCTTAATGTGAATCACAGGAAAACTAATGTAAGGAATTATTATGGATAAGATTGAGCAACACTTGGCAAAAGCAGGTGTTTTACTGAACAGTCAGCATGTACTATTAACACACATTCTACAAATTCTATGAGGAAGCAACAAAAGGATACAATCAAAGTGGTGAATACAATATTATTTATCTTGACTTTAATTAAGAATTTGATAAGGTAGCACATGCGAGGTTAGGAATCAAACTAAAATAAGTTGGAGTTCAGATGGGTGCAAAATTGGCTCAAACACAGGAAGCAGAGGGTTATGGTATGGGGGACCATATGAGAATTGGGTAATATTAAGAGTTGTGTCCCTCAGGGGTCAGTTTAAGGCTACAGGTAATGAGTTATGAGGAAAGATTAAAAGAGCCTTTTCAGTTTAAGCAAAA
This sequence comes from Polypterus bichir lapradei, assembly GCA_026402145.1. Lineage (NCBI taxonomy): Eukaryota > Metazoa > Chordata > Cladistia > Polypteriformes > Polypteridae > Polypterus > Polypterus bichir. The sequence goes on along the minus strand of JANRMT010062793.1, from coordinate 24,538,240 downwards.
GGATATTAAGAGCTGACATAATTAAAGTGTTTATACTTATGAAGGGAATTAGTGTGGTGGACTAAAGTGGTTACTTTGTAAAGAGTTTAACAAGAACACAGGGACGTGGTTGTAAACTTGTTAAGGGTAAATTTCATACAAAAATTTGGAAGTTTTTCTTTACACAGAGAACCATAGACACATGGAATAAGCTACCAAGTAGTGTAGTAAAAAATAGGACTTTTGGAATTTTTCAAAACTAGACTGGATATCACTTTGGAAGAATTAAGAGGATAGGACTGGCAAGCTTTGCTGGGCTGAATGGCTTGTTCTCATGTAGATTGTTATAATGTTTTAAAATTAAGTTTAGATCAGTATCAAAAATACTTCAGTATTTCATGGAAATTCACTCAAATTTAATCCGAGTTAAGAGGTATCAAAATTCAACGAAAGAAATGGTGAATATTTTAAATTGATATATAGTTTTTATCAACATTTTGACTGAAATTTCATTCTTTATTTAAATTGTAACAGTGCCCACTTTGAATGAATTTGTGATATTGCCAGCTAATTAAAATGTATTTAAAAAAGAAAAGTTTAATCCTGTGCTTAAAGGAAGTAAAGCATAATGATGTAACATTTTGGCTGTACAGCTATTATAAGTGGCATAGTGTTATACATTTCTGTCTCACAGCTTTAGAGTATTAAGTTTGAATACCAACTTTTATACTGACTTTGTGGAATTTTCATGTTCTCACCTTGTCTGTGTGAGGTTATTTTCCCCAATATCCTAAAACTGTCTAGATGTTAGTAAATGGTAACTTTAATTTTGAATGTGCGAGAATTGGCAGGTGAGTATGTCTCTTGATTGCCTGAAGCCCCGTCCTGCAGTCAGTACTTATGTGATAAGCAGCAGCTTCCCATCACCCTGTACTGAATGAAAAAGGTTTATAATGGATGAATGTGTAACTTTTTAAAGTTGCTGTGATCTAAGAACCAATTTTCTTTTAAAGATTTCCTCTATTGTATTAATTTTCTAAGTGTCTGAGGTAATGTAGGCCACTAAACAAAAACAATTAGATTGAAACAGATGCACATGTAAATGAAAAAAAAAATTGTTGAAACCAGATGTGTCAGTAGAAGCAGTAACAGGTTTAAAGTCACAATCAAACCAGTATCCAACCTAAACTAAAACTTAAACTACTACATCAGTCACCTAAAACAGTGCCACCTATTTCCAAAAATGTGACAAAAATCTACTTTTGTTCCTTTTGTTTATTCCTTGTTGTTGCTCTGTTTCTGAGTACATTTCTTTGTTCTTACATTTTCCCAATTGTTGCAGGAAAGAATAGAGAGATTATGACAAATGTAGGACCTGACAAGAAGTTATGCTCAGCAAGACCGCCATACATCGGCACACACAACATTGACAGAAGCTGCATAGCTATATGCAATCACCATTTTTACAAACAACATGACACAAATGGAGAAAAATGAGCTCAAAGGCCTCCATGTTTTTATTTCAACTGTCTTGTTCAAAAGATGTTCAAGTGACAAGTGGTTGATGTCATTTTAGAAATCAGTCAAAGAAAATCCTGTCCTAAGATGAATCTAAATATATTAAGTTACTAGTAAATTGTGCTTGAGAAAATTTCCCAAGAATAAAAGCGTTAATGAAATGATGATGAGGAAGAGAAGAACATCACACATTATAGTAAGAAAGGAGATTATTTTAATAAGTAGTAACTTGTGAGAGGACTCAGTATTAGAATAGTCAAATGATTAGTATGGGATGTTATTATAGTCACAACAGCATGAATATTTACAATATAAAGTGTAACTTGAGCAGGTTAACAGAAAATATTGGATAAGATGGGAAATGCAGGGTACATGTAAGTCAGTCATGTGTGAAGTGTGGCTGTCAGGTAATGTAGTATACTGATGTCTGTAATTTTTTTGAACATCTGTACAAATATTTAAGGTGCCCATCAAGATTATTTAATCAAAATTTGCAAATTCAGTAAGAATGTTGTTAAGTTAGATTAAGACTGAAGAAAATGTTCCACAAGATCTATAAGTTTATAACGATACATTTATAGTTGAAATTAACAGTTTCTCCTAATGGATAATCTTCTTCATCTTCCTCTTCATCTTTTCCCACTCCTGTGCTCATTAACCTTCTCCATACAGCTTGGTTCTGCACCACCTACTCAGTCAAACATTTTTCCTTCAGATCTTCTTTTTCTTTATATATCCACCTCCACTCTGGTTTTCCTTGCCTTCTGTCCCCCTGTACTTTGATTCTCATCACTCTTTTGCCCATAAGATTGTATTCTATCATTAAGGTTTTGGCTAAGCTGGATGTCCTTCCTGACACTAACCCTCTCTGTTTGTGTGAACTTGAAACCGGCACTAAGTTGGACTGATTTGTCACCACCTCAGTGGCTAGATTCATTTCTCCTAAAAGATAATGGGCTGTGATTTATGAAGAAAATATATATTCATAAGCTCAGGTCTCAACTAGAAGAACAGTTTACAGTATGTTTAAGTCAAGTAAAAATTTAAGTAAAGGTTAATTTGGCCTCGTCCGTTGCGGGAGATGGACGTCTGAAGTGCAGCTACGTTAGCAGCGGTGTTATTTTTTCTATTATTTCTTTATTATCCCGAGGTATCCTGTATTTATCCAACCCGAGGGTTCTACTACATTATATGCAAGCATATACAAACATGGTCGGCAAGAAAGGGGCTCAAAAAGAAGTGGAAAATAAAACTAAAGCTACATCCAAGTCTAGACCAACAAGTCCAAGTTCAGGTTCAAGGTACAGTCTATCAGAAACTGACCTGGAACAGACAGGCGAAAGCCCAGACTCCTCTGGACCACAGTCCACTGCATCATCTCGAGTTGAGAGCAAAATGGGGAGTGAATGTGCAAGTGACGCATAACTGGCCGATTGAAGAAGATCGTTTGAAACTAGAAAAGGCCTTGCAGTCCGTGCTTTAACCTACTCCTTGCGAGCCGGGAACATCGGCTGCAATAGAGCCCGCCACTTCGCCTACGGTGCACGAAAGCAGAAATGATCTGTCCAAACTGAAGGTGATGATCGCTGAGCTCAAGCAAGAGATAAAGAATGATATAAAGAAAGAAATAAATAGTATGCTCAAGACAAGCGAGAAGATAAGCGAGAAGGCAAGTGAGAAGCTGCGGCGGGAGCTGCAAGAGCTGCAGCAGGATAATAAAGACTCGGAGAAACGTGTATATAATCGCTTCGAGGCGGCCTTTAAATGTATGCTGGAAAAAATTGACGAGCACATTCAGGAAAATGCATCTAAACTGAGCACACTCAGCTGGAGGATGTTAAGCAGACATTCATGACTCGAATTGAAGCAGCTGAAAATCTAGCATCCACTGATGATGGAAAAGCAACAACTGCCAATTCTGAATGCAAAAAACTCGGAGACAGACGACTTGCTGCTCTGGAAGATGGAAGCAGAAGGAATAATATTAGAATCGAAGGTCTACCTGAGAATCGCGAAAGTCCAAACCCAATGAAATTCGTAGCTGAACTATTCTACAAAATAATTGGAGAGGATTTTAAATCAGATGCTGAGATAGCTGCAGCTTACCGCAAACAGGGATCGAACAACTCTAAGCCTAGGACTTTTATTGTGCGCGTTGATAAGTTACAATTTAAATTAAATGTAATATCACTTCTCAGACAGAAACAAGAGATTATATTTGAAAATAACCTCATTCATATTTTCCCTGATTTCTCACCATCAACAGCTGCTAAGCATGCCTCTTTTTATAATATTAAACAATGCTTACGAAAAGCCGATATCAGATACAGTCTCTTGTATCCTGCCAAACTGAAAGTGGAGATTCAAGGCAAACATTACATATATACCAGTAGGAAGGAAACAGATAAAGAGTTAAGAAAGCTGATCCCAACACTATCCTGAAATACCAGCGTGAGTCGCACCCTGTCATGGCATCTTAAAGAAGATATCACTGGCTCTCTGATCCGCTTGCAATGACAACTGGTACCGTAATTATACATCGTTTTCCCTTCTTGGTCACTATCTGTTTTTGTTTTAATTACACTTTTACATGTTTATGTATGTATGTGTGGATGAAGGAACCCTTTTTTTATTCTAAAGGAGACTGTTAAACATCATATCCTTGGTTTATTGTTGTTGTTACTATTGCACTAGGGTTTACTATACTTATCCAGGACCATTATTTAACACCATTCCCTGGGTTTACTATTTTAACATTTCAAGAATGTTGAAGATTTTTTTTTCTTTTTTCTGTTTTTTTTTTGTTATGCTTATAGTATTTAGACTGTATTGGCAATAGATATCTCAATTTTAATTCACACCACTGCTGGGGGCTTGTTTTGTTTTAGACGTGCTCTGTCTCTAGGTATGTCAGAGGACTGGGACTTTGTGAATT
>JANRMT010062793.1:24480030-24528808 GCA_026402145.1 Polypterus bichir lapradei | reverse complement strand
TCCTGTCACATGGGTGATGACATCTAACACTGTAAAGACAATTACACAATTTGTAACTGACCACAACCTATCAGACCCCTGGAGATTTCTAAACCCAAATTCAAAACCATATTCCTTCTACTCACCTATTGATTTTTGATTGTTTGCTTTTCTCTGTCTTTCTCACTCTCTCTGACATTCTCTGCTCCTGACGGAGGGGGTGTGAGCAGAGGGGCTGTTTGCACAGAGGCTGTTTGCCTAGAGGATACGGACGCTCCACTAAAAATGCTGAAAGACTACCTTCACATTGCTCCCTTCCTTGCGGCCTCTTTATCACGGTGCTTTGCATACTTAAAAGCCTAACAGCACGTATTGATTTTTGATTGTTTGTTTTCTCCCTCTCTGTCTCTCTCTCTCTCTCTCTCTCTGCTCCTGACGCACACTACTTTGATGAGGAAGATATGTTTGCATTCTTTTAATTGTGAGAAAGAACTGTCATCTCTGTCTTGTCATGCAGCACAGTTTAAACTTTTGACTAAAGGGTGTTATTTCATGTCTAGAGGGCTCTAATAAGGTTAAAAAACATATTTAGAAGGTTTTAAACAGGTTTTCTATGCTCTAACTGCGAAAATATTAGATTTATAAATAAAGAATCTACTTTGCGGAAATTCATTTATCGTGGCAGAGTCTGGAAAGGATTAACCGCGATAAACGAGGTTTTACTGTACTATGAACATGGAGAGAAAGCTAATAAGCTTTTAGCTTAACAAATCCACAAGCAAGAAGTTCACAATGCAATCCCAGCAATTACCAACACAAACGGAGATATAATCATTGCCCATAAAAATATAATGCACACATTTAGAGACTACTATAAATCCTTATATTCTACTGAGTTTAAAGAAGACAAAACACAATCTAATGCATTTCTGGATGCATTAGAGATACCAGAAATAGATACTCTTAGTGCAGAGGAATTGGATAAACCATTGACACTATCAGAATTATTAGATGCTATAAAGTTACTTCAGAGAGAGAAAACAGCAGGCCCCGATGGCTACCCTGTCAAATTTTATAAGAAGTTCTCCACTCAGCTAGCTGCCCTCCTATTAGCAACATTCACAGAAGCTAGAGACAATAAAATTCTACCCCAAACTTTTTGTCAAGCATTAATCACCATCTTTCCTAAACAAAATAAGGACATATTACAATGTGCATCATACAGACCAATTTCACTTCTGAATAATGATGTTAAGATACTCTCCAAAGTCCTAGCTAGAAGAATGGAGAAAGGACTACCTTCAGTAATATCACAAGAACAGACTGGATTTATTAAAGGCTAACATTTAGTGTCCAATCTTCGACGCCTGTTTAATGTAATATACTCAACCGCAAAGTCAAACGCCACCAGAGATATTACTATTCTTGGATGCAGAAAAAGCATTTGATATGATTGAATGGAACTACCTTTTCACCACATTGAGAAATTTGGGTTTGGCCCGAACATTTGTGCATGGATCAAACTACCGTTAGTAGTAAATACTTCAAACTTGATCGTGGTACCAGGCAAGGATGTCCCTTGTCACCACTACTCTTTGCAATTGCCATTGAGCCACTGGCAGTTCATTGTCGAAATGCTTATGAGATAAAGGGTATTATCAGAGAACAACTAGAACAAAAAAAGTTCTCTATATGTAGATGATATGGTATTGTATATATCAGACCTACAAAATACTGTACCTGCTGTCCTAAAAGCACTAACAAAATTTCAAAAGATTTCTGGCCTCAGAATTAATTTGACTAAAACTGTGCTCTTTCCAGTGAATTCTCAAGCACACAATATTAGATTGGACATCTTCCCTTTTATCATCGCAGATCAATTCAAATATCTAGGGTAAACATCACAAGTAAACATAAAGCTCTTTACCAACAAAATTTTGCTGTCTGTATGGAAAAAATCAAGCAAGACTTGCATAGATGGTCAACCCTTCATCTCACTTCAGCTGGAAGAATTAACAATGTTAAGATGAATATCCTTTCTAAGTTTCTCTTTGTATTTCAAAATATTCCAATATACATCAATAAATTGTTCTTTAAGAAATTAGATTCAACCATAACCACATTTATTTGGAATTCAAAACATCCACATAATCAAAGAGCGACCCTACAAAGACCTAAGGTAGAAGGTGGCATGGCTCTACCCAACTTTCAATTTTAGTACTGGGCAGCAAACATACAACATATAAAAACCTGGACATTGACACAAATATATGAACATATACAGGCTTGGTCTGCAATAGAAATAAAATCCTGCAGTTCCTCTTTATATTCCTTGCTTTGCGCCCCAATAAATGCAAATTATTGCCAACATACTAATAACCCAATTGTGCTTCACTCACTCAAAATATGGAACCAGTGTAGGAATCATTTCAAGATAGAGAATCTTTTGTCGGTGGCACCTGTGCACAAGAACCACCATTTTCAACCCTCACAAACATATGCAGTTTTTAATGTCTGTAAAACATTTGGGATTAAATCACTTTGCAATCTCTACATAGACAATGTCTTTGCATCCCACGAACAATTATATTCTAAATTTAACTTTCCAGCAACACATTTCTTTCACTATCTTCAAATTAGGAACTTTGTTAAACAGAACCTGCCCAATTTTCCTCACCTCCCACCTCCCTCTATGCTGGAAAAAATATTGATCAGTTTCAAGGACTTAGACAGCATCTCTGCAATATATAAAACCATTTTACAGTTCCTTCCTTTCAAAGATCCAAGAGGACAATGGGAAAAGGATCTCTCAATCAACATATCAGAAAAGGAGTGGAAGGTAGCAATGCAGAGAATTCACTCGAGCTCCATATGTGCAAAGCATACAATTATTCAACCCAAAATTATATATCGAGCACATCTGTCTCGCTTAAAATTGTCTAAAATGTTTCCAGGGCAAGACCCAACCTGCGAACACTGCAATCAAGTTCCAGCTTCACTGGGTCACATGTTTTGGACCTGCACCAAATGAACATCATTCTGGACCAAAATTTTTAAATGCCTTTCAGACAGCCTTGGTGTCACAATCCCTCCTTACCCATTAACAGCTGTGTTTGGTGGTCTCCCAGATGGACTTAAAGTGGAAAAGGACAAACAAACTGTAATTTCCTTTACTACACTATTGGCATGTAGACTTATCTTGCTCAACTAGAAGAATCCTAACTCTCCCCTTTTAAGTCAGTGGGTAAGTCATGTTATATATTATTTGAAATTAGAAAAAATCTAATTCTCACTTAAAGGATCTGTGCAGAAATTTTTCAAAACCTGGCAGAATCTAATCAATAACATTTCAGAATAAGCTTTTAAAGCACTGAGGAAGCAGATTCTCTCCCTATTCTTTTTTCCTTTTCTTCTCCATTCATCTATATTCACTTTTTAATTCATCTATTTATTTATTTTTACTAGGTTTAAGTTTTATTCTGCTATCCATACTCTTTTTCTCAGAGGTGGGGGTTGATTTGTTTTCAATCCTATTCTTGTAAAATTGATATATTTGTATCGAATGTTGTGTGATTTCAATAAAATCAATAAAAATTTGAAATAAATAAATAAATTTTAATTCTTTAAGATAAAAATGTCCTTAACCAGAACTGCTTTTTTTCCCTAACAAGCAGATATATAGTAGACTTTTGGGCTGCTTTAGTGAGAGAGTGTTAGCTTTGTATCTGTTATTTTCTGTGTAACAGATAATTTATTTAATCACCCACAGTGAAAGTGTTGAGTTTATTTTGAGGTTCAGTTGTGATCTCTGTATATTGAAGAAACATTTTTTTATAAAAAATTGATATGGAATAAGTAGCAAAACCTGATTTTTTAAATGTCCTCTTATGTTGTATGCATCATGGGCATAAGTCAGAGAAAAATGGGTTAGCAAAAAGATAACAATTTTAAAATCAAAACTTTTAAATTGGATGGGTATCAATATTGTTAACTACAGGTTTTCTGTAATATTTCTTTAAATTTATATAGCACTTTCCTCACTACTCAAAGCGCTCAGCAATTGCAGGTTAAGGGCCCTATTGGCATTTATGGGATACAAATCAGTAAACTTCCAATTGCCAGTGCAAATCCTTAGCCACAGAGCCACCACTCCGCTCTCTACACTCTATAGTTAGAATTGTGACAATTACTAAAAACTACAAGGAGCCCTAAAGCAAAGCACATGTTCTTTTTTACTTTTTAAGGGTGTTTGTAAGAAGTACTTTTTTAAACCTGTGCAAAATTAAGATGCTGCATTGTTAACAAGTTTATCCAAGTTGTCATCAGTGGCTCAAGGAAAGGATTTTATTTGTCTAGGAATTTATAATTCTGAACCATGGAATTGACAGTAATTAGGGCACCCTAGCCTGCCTGTAACCCATCCACTGTATGGTTGCACTTTTTGTATGTAAATATGTCAGTGAAAGGAGCTATAATAAACAGACTGTTCCACACACGTCATATATTAATCCCAGGAGTGCAGAGAGAAAAGTGGAATAATCTTTTCTTTAATTTGGAGTCGATATACATTCAAAAGTTATAACAGACACAACATTTTTCTAATCCCTTCACAGTGTCCTGTGTTCCAGGCTGAAATGCTACTCGAAATCTCTAGAGGGTACTGTGACATGAACATGTATTGCTTCGGACCTCTTCCATCAAAGCTATATTATCACTTACTTTGATCCCAACTTGAAAATAATTTTCCTCAATATCTTCTGGCTTTGATATGCTGTTTGGCAAGTATTGATTCAAATTTCAGAATGGTCTAGTAAGGCCAAGTTAATTTCAATGCATTGCATAGGCAGAATACCCAGCCAAGAGATGCTGCAGCATACAAGAAAGCTACAACAAGCTTGCATCTTTGACATAAGCAAGTAAACCTGTAAGCCTCCTTAGGTGCATGGGCTGCTCATCAAATGCCGGTTTTAAAACACCTCTGCTTCCAGTCTGAAAACACACACTTTATCATCTTAACTGCAAAATCCTGCTCTACTGCAGTTGTGGCATTGCAAGCCATTGCTGATTTTTTAACCTGGTGAGTTTTACAGAGTGTAAATATTTTTTTGCTATGCCATTGTGCTGAGCAGTCAATTTATGTTGTGCCCTAGTTTAAGAAAGCAAACTTTTTATTTGAGTGCAGAGGAGAATCATTATCAGTTGAAGTCAAGATTGTTAAAGACAATGTGGGCTGTAGTCCTGATGAAGTAAAGACATTGTACAAAAATGCAGCAGTTAATAAAACAGATGGGAAAGGTGTAGGACAATACTCTTCCATAACTGCAAAAGCTCTGAAAAAATGTGATCATCGTTTTTAAAACAACAGAAAATTGGTGGACAATGCCTTAAATTCACCTGAAAATTAAATTTGTAACGACACAAAATAAAATTGTTTCCCTGATTTGTTTTTTTTTTTTTAATGTTCACTGTTGCTCTGTCATAAAAGTTTGAAATCTGCATGTTTTCACTATTTATTACATTGCTACTTTACAATAGCTCCAGTAATCACTGCTGTTATCCAAACATTCACAGTCCACCTAAGACAGGTAATTAACATTGTAAAGCATACGTTTTCCCTTATTTAAGACATCTTGTGCAGAGGTAATAGCCTGATTAACTTCTGTGGTCTAAATTAAAATGTTCTTCTAGTCTGCCAGGCAACCCTGTAGGCTAAGCATATGTCAACGCTGCTTCATGTCTTGTTAAGGTAATATAGTATGAATAACAATACTAAGTGACCTTTTGTCTGATATCTTATTCCCTGATCTTGATTACCGGTACCATTCCAAAACAGACATTTTGAATTAAATTAATGACACAGAAAATACTTATTTGAGTTCTTTCAAACTCAGACTGGTGACTATTATTACTGGGATATTCAAAGAAGCCAACAATAAAACTTTCATTACATTATTTTATGACTATATGCCACATGACTAACATGTTTAAGCAATACTGAGAAGATGTCACACAAGCAATTTGATTCTTGAAAATGAATGTCGTTAAGGCTGGCATGTAACATCAAGGTGGAAACTTCATTATCAACTGTCAAGTTTCAGCAGACACAGAAGTAAATATCAAGGAATAATTGGGGGGGCACAAAAATATGTCACTGAGCCATCTGGTTTTACAGGGACATGGAGACCAGGCAACGAAACATGATTTATAAATAACCATCACAAGCCACAATAGGTGCATGAAATAGCAAAATGCTGTTGAGTTAGCTCTCAGGGGATAAGAAGTACAAAAAAAAAAAAAATAGAATTGTACAAGAAAAGAAAGACATGGACACTGGCAATGTGCAAAACAACAATGTACAAAATCATACATTACCAGAATGAAATGAACAATGCTAGATAAAATAATGTATACTTCTTGATATCCAACTTTAGATAAAAAAAACTGGCAGAGTAAACATACTTTTAAAGATTTACCTTGAAAGAATGACAGCAATAACAAGCCATGTAATTAGATACTAAGTTTCATTATGTTCTAGACCTGGCTTCTAATTATGAAACCTGCACCCACTGTGGACCTCCAGGACTGAAGTTGAGTACCCCTGGTCTATACTCTGGAATTACTGGTGTTAAAAGGTGAGCTGAAGATGCCAAATAGAAGTATTGCATATGTATTCTTTTTAGATGGGAAGTTTACATGGCAATGGAGATTGTATCATCTGTGGATTTGCTTGTATGTAAATGGTATGGATCAATTGTGTCTAGAAGAGTGGCTTTAATTGGCCCAGTGACTGGTCTCTCAAAGCAATTTATGATAACCATCCTGCCATGCAGTAAGTAGTGCTTAAAGCATGTCGCTTAGGTTAAGATGATGAAGACAGTCTTATTAAAGGTGGGGAGTCATCTTGTGCCAGGAGTATGTTGAAAATGTCTGTCAGTACACATGCCAGGTGATTAACATGGGTTCTGGGGACACAACAGTGTATGCAGTCCAGTCCTGCAGCCTTAAACTTCCTTATGTCATCTATGGAAAGCAAGAGGGCTGAGTGTGTAGGTCTTTTGACTGATTTTACATAACTTTTATATAAGTGTTTGTTAAGCAGAGAATCATCATGAATAGATGCCTAAATGCTCTTTCTTTTGGCCTTATACCTTGTCATGTACACAATACTCCTCAGATTGCAGTTAGAGTGTGTTCTTTTTTCATGATTAATACCATTCTTCAGACTGATTCTGCCTGATTGTAGTTCTGATTAATTGCCTAATCTGGAGGCCGAATTCCTTGATTTGACGACTAAAATGTAATACTTACTGTACATCCAAGGCTCTTGGTTAGGAAAAATGATTTTTCCCTTTGTTATTGTGACAAAGTATATGATACTGGCAATTAAATTGGTTGATAAATGATGTTTGTTACATTTGTCCTATAGACTAATATGCAGCAACACCTGCTTGTTGTGTTTCTTCATATTGCTAGTCTGTGTAAACTCTTTGAGTCCAGATCATTAATACTAAGTGATAACACTGTGGATCTTGTTCTGATGGACAAAGGTGTTGTTGATCATAATTTTTGTGCATAGTTATTGCCAAGAGAGAAACCGTGAACTAAGAACAACAACAAAGAATAAAAAGATCTGCTTAAGAGAGCTTGTTAGTCTCAAAATTCACTTAATCCCGATAGCCCTGTGTTCAAGGAAGCAATAAACTCTGAAGATGTGCTGACTCAGCAGGAAAACAGTAGAGCTGACTTTGTGAGTAAACTGAGAGAAGCGGCAAAAGTCTAAAACAAAAGAAAATAAAAATAAACCATAGCAACAGTAACACAGACGAGAGGCAAAATCGAAGTCAAATAACAGGCAACAAGTCGTAAAAAAGCACACAACATCTAAATGAAAATAGGGAATTCTATCCGCAGATCAGATAAGTTGCCTAGCGAAAGGCTGATCTTTTATGCCACTTCTTGATCAAGTCAAAGTCATGACCTCAGGAACCCTGCCCCTAGAGATGAGGGATGTGACTCCGACAACGGTATGCAAATGGCTTCTCTTAAAGCCATCAGTTTACAGCCTAAATCAAGATAGGAGACAATGCTAATTATTTTGCAAAAATAAACAACCAAAGAATGCAAACTTGGCAACTAAAGAAACATTATAAGACTGACATCTGTCCATCTTAAAGGGTCTGAAAAGCTGAATCTTCTTTCATCTCTTCTTGACCCAAAATAGCTTTTGTTTGGCACCAAGAAAATGTTTTATATGTCCTACTGGATATTTATACTATGAAAATCATCTTACATTCCAGACTATAGAATAACCAATTATCTACGACAGATGTGCAGCTGAGTGCTTATTCTAGAAACAAATTGGTGACCTGGATATTGGAGTCTTCCTTTTGATGTTGTAATGCCTTACTAAGATGTGATAATTCTGTATTGAGCTCATCTTTAGATGTGCACTGTACACACACACTATAATAACAAACCATAGTTTAAGCAAAAAACCCAGACAAAGCGTTATAAATGCAAATAATTTACTATTTCACCTCTAGATGTGCACTGTAATTAGAATTATAACTAGAACTATAACATATTAAGTAAATAATCCACACAAAGTGGCATTAACAAGAATAACTCAATTACCATTTCAAGCTGTTATAGCACTCCAATTCAGCTCTGCTCTTCAGACCTTAAATATGGCCTTACTAAAAGTTACAGCGTTAACGAGTAACACATTTTATTTCAATAAACTTCCTACTTTAAGGAAAACTTGGTTTAGCTTTGATGGTGCTGCAGTTTTAATTGAAACTTCACCTCTGAATTACAGATTTACTTACACAGTTCACCAAGGCAAGAAAGGCGGCAGTTTAGGCCAGAGCCTTTGGTGCAGAGGGCCTGGCACTTCCTTCTTGCTGCATCTCAAAAAAGTTCCACAGGTGAAGGGGCTGACAAGGTGAGGTGAAAGACCTATGGTTACCGCTTTGTGTTAGAGACAAAGGTCTGCTCGGATAGACGAAAGTGTCCTGCTGGGTCGCTGTTAATTCATCATAGAGTGTGAAGTTGAGAGGGCTGGAATCCCAGCAGGTGAGAGTCTAGAAAGTTGAAAAGGCTAAAATAAATTGGCATTCCACCTCTTTTTGAATCTGTACTACAAGATCCTTCTCAATGCAGTTGTTGAATGGATCATCCACCCAGAACTGACCTGTGCAGACAGCCTCATCCTAATCAAGGACTTTGTCCACTATACAAGAAGCACTGCATATATGTGGCCTCCCTGTTCCCTCTGGTATCACACAAGGCTGCCCTTTCAAATGCCTTTTTTGGTCCATTTCAAACACATCAAGGAGAAACCAGAAATCAGACAGATTAGTGCATCAGCACAAGACAAGTGAGAGGTCAAGTGCTTTGTATGAATGAGGTCACTGTACTCTTTATTGTGCAGTGACTGATGATTGGTGCTTCCTTAAATATTTCTGGACGCAACTCATCTGGTGGAAATGGCAAAGTTTCTATCCTTACAAATAGAACTTTATGTGGTTTTACATTTTCATTACCTGAAATGAGAATATCATTGAGAAGACTGAGAAGAAGAAGAAAAGACACTCTAAGGAATTCCAAATTGTGATGGACATGTCCTTCTTAGAGGAGGGAGTCTGGCAGAAAGCATCATATACAAAGTAAGGTTAGAGCTATTCCTTAAGGTTAGATCTATTCCTGTTCCTGAACTCACAGATGTGAATGAAAAGCTCTGTAGTGGCAAGAGATCATTTTGCAATAAATACTGTTCAAAAAGGTTCTTTCCTCAGGAAATGAAAAGGAAAATAATCAGAAAACAAAAAGTGAAAAGAGACATGAAAAAAATGCACACCACCAAAAACCCAGACACCTTCATGAACTCACAATCAATCACATGTGAATAGATATATAGCTACTGTATTTACAAAAGCATGAGACTTTTCGGTGTACCTAAAAACTTAGTAGATTGGTTAACAAGCCACACTGTCCAAAGACAGTCAAAACAAATGACCTGTTGTCATTGCTCTACCATTTTATACTTGGAGCAGGATTTACTTGGCCAATCCTAGCTCAAGTCTACCAGGAGAAGCCAATCACAAAACATGACAAGATATTCACCTTGTAAATGCTCTCTGTTTTCCATATGTTTCACTGTCTGAGGCGTACATGCATGCATGCATTTGTGTGAACAAACAATTCTAGGTCTCTCTTACTATTAAGGGCTTACTTAATTTCACTATCTTAATACACAGGATGCTATTCTTGTAGAACTGTAAATGCCAGGTACTAAGTAATGCTCACATCTCTTTACCACAGCACTAACTGACTGCAATGATGTTGGTTCTTTTACACATGAGGTGCACGGCCATCTTGTCAGCCTCCAAGGATGCACAAGTCCTGTAAGAAACTACATGCCTAAGTGAATCCTTTCATCGCTACTATGCACACCTCATTTGAGCTCTTCTTCAATAACTCCTGGTAAGTGTATTTGTACAAATTACTATTTACATGAATAAGCAGGTTCTAAATAGCTATTTATACTATAAATTAAATTGTGACATGACCTGGCAGACTAGCCTGAATGTCTTTGGACTGTGGGTTGAGAATGAAACATACAGAGGAAACTCACATGAACTTGGGAAGAACATGCAGTGAGCACTGGGAACACTAGTGAATTAAAAGCCTAACTGAGAGGCAGAAGCACTACAACTGCACCACACTGCCCAGATTCTCTCTTTTTCTTTGGTAATAAATCTTTACTATTTAAAGGATTATTGTTCTTGTCTTGGGGCAAGAAGATTTTACATTTTCTCTCTCTTCCTTTCTGGTATTTTGACATTAAAAGTGCTTGTCCCACTTTTGCCTTGTAAAGGCCATCACCCTACATTGTGAGTTTGTGGAGAGGCTGATAGGATATCTGAAACTTCTGTTCAGACTCGTATGAACTCGTAGTTGCTAGCATTCAGTGAACAACCCACGCTATAACTCTGTGAATTTTCACGTGCGTGGTATAGCGGGTCCACAGCTCCTGTCAAAGGCCAGTTTTAAAATAAATAATCACTGCGCTTGCAGCTTGTGTGGCTGAAGTGGTTCTCAGGGCGATTCGCGATGTGGGTGTTTCTCACCTAAGTGCACAGGTGAGAGATCATCCACATTCGTGATTGTTCCTGGGGCTGCTTATCTTGATAAATAGAACCGCGAGTCGGCTAGAAGGGTAGGAAAAAGAAAGAACAGATGGGAGGTTGAGAGAGAGAGAGAGAGAGAGAGAGAGAGAGAGGGAGAGAGAGAGAGAGAGAGACAGTGCAGGAGAGCGTTGCAGCTGAACAGGGAGCCTGGGTGTTGAGCCGACATCCGGAGAATAGTAGTAGTGGTCACTCCCGCTGAGTGATCATGGAGCGGGATTGACCGAAAGGAGGGTGACTCTCTGCATAAGGGCTTGGGCGAGAGTATTCCCCAGCGTAGGTGCCCTGGTCGCTGTGGATCCCAAGTCGCTGTCAGGAGGAGCCTACCGGAGCCAGGGATCGGAGAGCTGAACTGAACAGCTGAAATAGGCAGAGTGAAGGTCAGCTGCAAGTAGGGCAACTCCCCTGTTGGGAAGCAGGAGGGCCGCCAGGTAAAAAGGCACCAGGCTTCTTTTTTCTTTTTAAAGAATGTGTCCTGCTGTATTGCTGTATTTTAACGTTGTTTTTAAGAAGACTTTTTTCTATTGTTTTTAACCTCCATGTTTCACTTCTGATTTTATGGATTATTTATTGGAACTTTGGACACTGCACTTTAATTTTAACACCTTGTTTTGTAATAAAAACACTGCACTTTTTCACCATCCCCATGCTTTGTTGTGCCTCACTGCTAAGCGCTTCGGTAATGTTAGCGACGGTGTAGGGTTCAAGGGCTCCCCGACAGCAGATGGGAGCATGCAGCAAACCCGCATCGTCACAACGTGACTTTGTGTTTTTTCACTTAAATTTGAATTGATTGTTGAAAAGTATGAAGGTGGCATGCGTATCCGGGACATGGCTGTTGCATACCAATTGCCGAGAACGACAGTATCTACGATTGTGAAAAACAAATACATTATTAAAAAGTAAAGTGAGGTTAAATTTTCATTTATTTCATCTGATTGCTTTTGTATTTATGCATTTTAGTATTAAGCAGTGTTAAAATTATTTTATACAACCCCATCAATGTATAATATGCCAATAACAATAGGATTTTTTTTCATGGGAACGGATTAATAATTTTCCCTTTATTTCTTATGGGAAAAATTAGTTTGGTATTCATCCTGTTTGGTATAAGTCCCAGGATCTGGAACGGATTAAGGACGTATACCGAGGTACCACTGTATATTCGAACCCAACAATAACACTTCTCACTATTGCCAATATTAACAAAACTAAAAAGGGTAGGCCAAGTTATAAAAAAAAAAAAAATCAATTCACCAAGTCTTGAAAAATAAAACTGAAAAATATAATAAAAAAATAAAATAAAATAAAGAATAAAATAAAATATCCATCCAGATCTTTACAACCAACAACTTAAAATTTATCTTAATTGGATGGCCTAATCTCAAATAAGTTTGCAAAATAAAGTAAGAATAAAATAAGACCTCTCAATATAGCCAATATTTACAAAACTAAAAAGGGTTGACATAGTAATTAAAAAAAAAAACAATTCACCATGTCTTTTCCTACAATTCTCAATCTAATTTGTAGAACACAACAGATTTAGAACAGAACATTTGAACTTTTTTCTTCTTTTTTGTCTTTTTGTCTTGTTTTACGCTTGTTTGTTTTGCAAGCAACTGAACTCTCTGTTTGCAACTGAACAGGTCCACTCTCCTTTCTCCTCAAACCACTCTACAACAACAGTCTCCTGTTTCCCTTTGCAAAAACTCTTACAAATTCATCTATATCCAAGTTATTTGTTATGGACTTCTCATGGGCCAAGATCACCAAATTCCTCTTTCTTTTATGTAACATGGTGCGACGATAGGGGGTTAGGACACGTGACAAAGTGGAGAAGGAACTCTCACACGATGCTGAAGACACACCAATTACCAGGGCTATTACATACAATTTATGCAACTCAGGAAAGGCTTCCTTGTACTCCTGCAGGAGTTTACACACAATGGACAGGTCTGTTTCCTTTAAACATTTTTGAGCAGCATCTGTTTTGCCACAAGAACTTCATTTTTCAGACTTACAACATCTGCTACAGTGCCAACCATCACAGCCAGAGAGTGCAACAGGGTGGGATCTAGAAATGCGGTAGATTTGGGTGCAAGACTAGATATGGCTCTCATCAGGTCAATATTCTTCTGTGAAAATCTAGTTTCCATTTCTGAAATGGCCCTGTCAAGGATGTTCAGCAGGGATCTTTTCAGAGGCTGATGGGGGGAAATGGTAGGGTCACCAGAGTCTGTATGGCCCAAAGTTGAGTGCACAACACTTTGACCCAGGTGTTTGCTCATTATTCTCATTCTCTTTGTTGGATGTGACTCATCCTCAGCAGGAGATGACACTCCCCAGCAGTCATCCTCACGGATGTTCTTTAAGGAGTCCAGTGCTGCACTAACAACCTCAGAAGCACTGCACAGATTAACTGACTGAGACTGTAGAATAGCATTTGCTGGTTTTAAGACACCAAGCACCCACACTAGGAACTTTCCAATCTCAAAGAAGTGATGCCTCTTAATTTGGCATAGCAGGCCTGATGCCTCGGTGCACAGGTTAACTGCAGCATCATCATCCTCTGTCATCTCAGATTGGATACTAAGGATTTGTTCTTGATTGTCCACAGTGCACCTTGTCACCTCGTAGTGGCTTGTCCATCTGATCTCAAGCGGTCTTTTTAGACATGTTTATTGAGCACATAGTGGTGGTGAAAAAAGTTGTAGAGTGACCTAGATAGGCTAAAAAATCTTTTTGCACACGGCTCACTCTGCATGGCATGCACAACCACTGAGCGCAGTTGGTGGTTGTAGCAGTGGATGTAAGGGACATATCTGTCAAGCCTCTTTTGGAGCAGAGCTTGTACACCACTTCTAACCCCACTCATCACAGAAGCCCCATCATAACACTGGCTAAGTATACTGTCAGCACTGTAGCCAGCATCAGAAAGGTGTAACAGTATCTCAGAAGTGATGTACTCTGAATCAAGTTGTTGCAAGTCAAGCAACCCAATAAGATGCTCCTCTTATTATCACAGACACATTTTCCACAATGCACTTATCCCTGGTCCCATTACTTTTGAGGCAAAACCCTGCAGAATCAGCACTTTCACATTTTTCCTGACCTCTCCAAGCACCATGTCAGCCAGTGTTTGGATAATTTCATTTTGGATATCCTTAGATGTGTATTTTGCATTTTTGGGATACCCTTAGCAATGCTTGCTAGCTTCTCATCCTTCTCTCAGGTATATTCCATCAGTTTTAGAAAAATACCTGAAGCAATGTCATCATCATTACCTGCTGCTTCATGTCTCAAGGTTTCTGCAGTCCCACGGAGCCCCAACTCATTTACACAGAGAAACCTTATAGCACTACCAATACTCTTGACATAGTAATGGTTTTTTTCAAGTTGTGTTTTACCAACCAACATTGAATCCACAGTCCCCCCTGTGGCCTCTCTGCTTTTATGCTCAGTCCAGATGGTTGAAACATGTTCATGGTTGTGGCTGGACACATGCGTCTGTAGCCCCTTGTCTCGATCAAGTGCTGCTTTCCAGTTGTTAACACCAGTTAAGGTAAAAACTACATCCCTCTCATTAACAGTGCTGCCATATTTCCAACAGGGGAAACAGAAGCATGCGTCTGTTAACCAGGTTGACCCCTGCAATAACTGGTAGGTGGAATGAATTAAAAATAAGCCTGTTCAATCTAACTGAACTGATACAGTACCATGGACTAGAGATGAAGGTTGATTAGCAGCCATGCCACTTATACTTCAGAATAGGTAATCCACCTAAAGCGAAGCATGTATGGTAGACCATCTAGGAAAAGCTTGGGTTGGGGCTGGAAGAGGTGTTGGTGAGGTACAACTGATCTGGGAAGTAAAGCTAATGTGACCAGTTTTGGAGTTGACCATATCTCTGTTTAAACATTTGCTACCTAGATAACCGATAATATAAATGATTCAGTCCATATAAAAAGCATATAAAAAGATATGCATTCACATAATGAACTAATTGTCTAGATGCTAAGAAGCTTACTGGCTACAAGAAAACAATGTGTCACTATTTTATCAGCACTGATGTTGTTTTGCATAAAAATGAATTGTACAGCTATAGATTTCAAATACAATGATTTACTTACTCTGGGCTGGATATAATAATCTTCCGGAGAAAAATGTTCACCAAAAGCTCATGTTCTAAGGCTTGGCATCTCTGCTACATTTATGTTTTTAATTGGTAAGGGACAACTGTAGCAGGGTTATTCAAACTGCACAGGTGAATTGATTTTCTGTTTCTTGAAGCACTTCAGATATGTATACTGTAAGTATGAGGTATATTTTTCACTTTACAATGTTTTTCATTTACTTTTCTATACTGTGCCATAAAATTAGATTAAATTAAATAAAGTTTATTATTTATCTGATAAACTTTATTAATCCCATGCAAAAATTCAGAGCACATTTTAAAAATATATAAAATAATGTATTTAAATCCATATTTGTTGTAGCATCACTGGCATAACATGTTACGTCAGCTGTGCTACAGGATAAAAGATCAACACTGACATCTTGTCCTTACCCAAGATTGCGGAAAAGTGTAAGGGTAAGTAATAGATAATTTTTGGGTGAAGTATTCCTTTAAATAAAATTTAAACAAGAGTGTGCACAGACCGATTAGGACATTCAACTTACCTCAAACATTTTCAAAGAATTTTACAAAATGGAACAGGTCTGTTGGGGATCGAAACTGGGTTGGTGCTGAGGCGTTGCCCGCTGCACGGCAGCACTCTGGTCCCCATTTGAGGCGGCCCATATGGGTGGGTACATGGGACGTCTTGTCTCTCTGGCAAGATGATCATCTTCCTCTGCTGTCGGAGGAGCTGTGTTAACACCGCATTTCAGCGGTGGCACTCTCTGAGGTGCGCAGACCGGGGACTGGCCAGATCTCTGTAGGTGGATACACCTTTTATTGGTCTGGTCGGTTTGATGGCTGTCATACTCGGGGAGTAGCTGTTGCTGTTGCAGATTGGCTTCTTCCGATAGTGTCTGATGTCACTCCTTTCAATGAGTGTATTATGAGACTCAGATTATGGCACTCTCTGGGTGCCTTTTCTGTTGTCTCAGTGTATGCTCCAACCGCAGTGAGTGATGTCTCGGCGAGGAAGACATTTTATTCACAGCTTCGCTTGGTGGTTGATGGGTGCCCACGAGGTGACACTCCTCTGGTCATCGGTGACTTCAATGTAAAAACTGGCACTGACAGGGCTGGCTAGGAGGATTGTCTCCGTCCCCATGGGTCTGGTGACCGTGGTGAAGGTGGCGCCATGTTTCTTGACTTTGCAAAAGGTCAGGGGCTGCAAATCGCTGGATCCTGGTTCAAGCGCCCTGAACCGCATCATTGGACTTGGTACTCCAATACTGGTAGTGCGGTGAAGGAGATTGATCACATCCTCGTGGGCAGTCGCTGGAGGCTCTTGCAAGACTGCAGGGTCTACAGAAGTGCCCAGTTTGTGAATTCTAACCACAGACTACTTGTTGCTACTCTTAGGTTCCATCTTAGGTTCAGTAGGTTAGCACCTACTAGGAAAATGAGCTGTTTCTAATGAGTTTACGCCCAGTTTGTGTGAGGAACTTTCAGATTTGGGTGCGACTGCTGATCCTAATGTGATGTGGGAGACCTTCCGTGACAAGACCCTGAAGGTTGCTGAGGGTTGTGTTGGTGTTACCGGTGTTCCCAGAAGGAGGTGTTTCATCTCGCATGGCACCCTGGATATCATCGAGAGGAGTCACAGCGCACGGCTCAATAGCAACTCCGGTCTCTACCGGGAACTGAGAAGGACGGCTCAGAGGGCTCTGAGGGCTCTGAGGGCAGATAAAGAGGCGTTTGTTAGAGGATTCTGTGAGCAAGTGACACACCATCTGTGGTCTAGCAACCCACATCCTGCTTACAGAGGAATCAAAGCATTGCCCACATCTGAATCTGTTCCTCGGAGAGTCGCAGTCAGGGCAGCTGATGGAACGGTCCTTATGGATGACACTACAGTTGTGACCTGCTGGGCTGGCTACATTGAGCAGATGTTCAAAGCTGATCCTCCGGCTAGGATGTTGGATATCTCTGGGTCCACGGTTATTGGGGCTGATCCTCCAATTAGCTGAACCACCCAATCTCACTGAGATTGCACAGGTGGTGAACCAGCTGAGGGTGGGAAAGGCTGCAAGGATCTGTGGTATCCGGGGTGAACTTCTCCAGGCTGGTGGTAAGGCTGTCCTCCTGGCATTGCAAGCAATCTTTGCTTCCATTTGGGAGACTGGCATCATCCCAACTGACTGGAAGATGGGACTTGTCATCCCTATCTGGAAAGGGAAGGGTGATCGACTGGATTGCAGCAACTACAGGGGGATAATACTGCTCTTGATGCCAAGTAAGGTCCTTCCTAGGGTTGTCCTCAATAGGATCTGTGAAAGAAAAATTTAATTGCTTGCAAGCTACTAAGGATTAAAAGCTGTTTTATTATAATTTATTATTCATACAGGCGTCTGTCATAAGATAAGGTGAAGTAAGCTGAACTTGGGTAACTTCCTGTAGGAAAGCGTCCATTAGACACAGGAAAAATGACCATTCCTTCTTTGGGGCCCCTTTTGACATGTACACAAAAAAGAAACGGTTGGCCGAATTGATGAAAGATGCTGTGTCATAAGTAAAGGGGTGGGAGGAAAATTAATATTAAAGCCGACTGAAACCAGAAAACTTTGCTCTTCTGCTTTGCAAAGCATGAATCCACGTACTCATCTGTGACTAAATAAAGATTAATTGATTGAACTATTCCTGTCTTCCTCGGGTGTTACTTCCACAGATCCATGATCACTTGCTCACCTACCAGCGACTGGAACAGTCTGGTTTTACACCTAAGAAGTCTACCATCGGCTGTATCCTGGCACTGAGGTTTCTCATGGAGCGCAAACATGAATATCGGCAGAATTTCTTTGCAGCCACAAAGCGCTCGACTCAGTTGATTGAACTGCCCTGTGGGACATCCTGAGGGTTCGTGGGATTCCCTCGAGGTTGCTGGATATTATGGCTAGCCTGTACACTGGTATTGTGAGTGCTGTGCAGAGTGGAGGCAGGACCTCTGCTTTTTTCCCAGTTGATTCTGGGGTATGTCAGGGGTATGTTCTTGCTCCTACTCCCTTCAATGCTTGTATGGACTGGGTGTTGGGCAAGGTCGTGGGGTCCAGTGGCTGTGGGGCATTTGTTGGTGAAAAAAGATTCACGGATTTTGACTTTGCTGACGATGCTGTGATCTTCGCGGAGTCAATGGAGGCTCTGACCGGGGCGCCCGAGGCACTGAGTGAGAAGTCTGAGTGTCTGGGCTTGCGAGTGTCCTGGATAAAAACCAAGATCCAGGCCTTTAATGACCTCTTGGGCATAGCCATCAGCAGTGTGTCTGTTTGTGGAGATTGTTGACCTTGTTGAGAGGTTTACTTACCTTGGTAGTGACATTCATGTCTTTGGTGACTCTTCCTATGAAGACAGTAGACGGATTGGGAGAGCATGGGGGGTCATGAGGTCGCTGGAAAGGGGTGTGTGGCGCTCCCGATATCTATGCAAAAGGACGAAGGTCCAAGTCTTTAGAGTCCTGGTGGGACTGGACCGCGTGTCTGCCTGGAGGGTTGCAAACTGGGATCCTGAGTTGTTTCATTGTGTAGTGGGTGCGGCAACGCACTGTACCAGTGCATACTCCCCAACCTGACTTGACTTGACTTGAACACTACATACATCTGATCATCCACAGAGAATTTACTTGTAGAAAGTTTTAAAAAGACCCTGAAAAGGTTTTGTAGAAAGTGGTGCAACAAGACAGAAAAGATTAGGATCAGCTTCTGTCCCTCCTTCTCTTTGCTTCCATCTGATTTTTCTCCACTTGAGAAAGGAGGCACTGTGCAATCCTAGATTTAGGAGGTGCAACCTGACTTACAGAAACATGTGTTTCATCATATTCGTCATCTGTAAAACATGTGAAAACATACATCTTCTTGTGGATGAACATTAACAGATCTTTTAGTCAAAGCAGCAATGAATGTTTCAGCTGCTGGTAGCAATAACCTTCATGACCCTACTTTGAAATATGCTATGACAACCAATTCTTATCAAGTCTTTCCTTAAGTACTTTTAAGTTGTTATTTTACCTTTATGTTGTTTATTGAGGCCCCTTCGGAACAAAGGGTAACAGACTTCACAGGATGTCATCTTAATTAATTTCCAATCGTGTAATACTATGCATTGCTAGTTGTTCAAAAAGCATTGCCTTTTGTAAAGCCACCTTGGGAAAAATTGTAAAAACACTGACAAAATTGTTACATGTATGGTAATCCTTTGTGGAATACTAGGAAATCAAAGCACCTATGTTACTTTAATGTTAAGTACAGTAAGATTATAACATACAGAAGTAAACCATGAATTTGTTTATTTTTCATGTGCAAATAATTTCTGTAGTAATCTCTTTTTATGAAAGATTTAAACAGTCATGATCTATCTGATGTATGTCATCTGAGAATCCCCACAGGTGTTAGCCCCATTTGAATTACAAGCAAGGTGCTCATTAGTTATTTTCAGAGACGAATTGAGGAGGCACAGAGAACAATGATTGAAGTGCAGTGAAACGCAATGTTTCATTTCCTGCAAAAAATGAGCAAATTAGCAAAAGAACACCTACAGAGAACAAAAAGATCCAAAATAAGACTGTGATTAAAGTGCTAAATTTTTGTCAAGTTATTTGACAAGGTCATAGTATTTGTTCCACTGACCCACATAAATGGCAGCAAACCTGGTGAAGACTCACTGTAGTTCATAAAAAGAAAAGCTGTTATCTATGAAGTGAGAATTCTGGGACCTAAGAGAGATGTATTTCATGTCAATTTTCTAAAAGAATGGCATTAGTGCCCTATAGTAGAATACTTGATGGCCAGAAAAGAAATAAATCTCCCATTCCCATGGAAACTGATCTATCAGAGTGACAATACAAAGAAACTGTATAATTAGTTGATAGAAAAAGACTAGCTTTCACTCTCCTTCTAAGACATACCCATTTTATCAAACATAAAATAATGAACATCAGTTTGAAAAGAATACCTGAGGTGTGCTGGACTACTGTTCTACAATGAAGTACAAAATAGACTTACACAGAAATAAAAAGACAGTGAAAAGTGTGACTGCTGTGTTACTGAGTTCATGCGGCAGTATCTGAGTTTGCATTGACTTCAGACAACCTAGTTAAGTTTCTGAAATTGATACCCTTCATTGCAACATGTAGATAGGAATTTAGGTAAAAAATGGAAAAGTCACTAATAACAACAACTAATCTTATAAGAGAAGTCATGGATAGCAGCCTTAGAGAAATTAGTCTGCAAAAACTATTGACAAATGTATTTTCAAGTGTCTCCTTGTCATTCTAGTACAATATTTATGGCTCAGTGCTCATATTTGTCAGGGGTTTCAGAGGAAGAAAACCTAATTGTTTTAAATGCATCATAATCTCAGAATGATGCAAATTCAGTCCTACTGTGAGGACTAGGAATAAAAGTATGTTATCCGTTTTCCTAATTTGGGAAACTACTCCTAACTTCACCAGGATTTAGGAGAGCTCACAAGCTGTCCGCCTATAGATTATTCACTCAATTGTAGTATTATGCTTGATGTTGTTGAAAAGTGGTAATAATTATATAAAGCTTAGCACAATATTCTACCTTGTTATATTTTTCTTAGCACAATATTCTATCTTATTATGTTTTTCTTATTCTTCTTTTCTTCCTCTTCTCCTACTATTACTTTATTTATTATTATTATTATTATTATTATTATTATTATTATTTTCATCATCATCATTGTAGTGAAGCCATAGTGTTAGTTTAAAAAAACTGCAAAACATCATCATAATTTCCAAAGAAACAACCAAACACCTTCACGAGTGCTATTTTATGGCTTGGGGGTGTCATAAAATTGAAATGTTATTTATTCTCAAACGTAAAGTACTTCTAGCTGATCATGGGTGTAGGATGCTTCATAATTACTTCTCATTTCTTACTCTGGAGTAGGACAAATTCTTACCCTAGTCAAAAATTTAGTACAATTCCTAGGAGTAATTCTGAGATGCTTGATAAATAAGAAAACAGATCTTTAAGCTACACAGCATATTGTAATAGTTGTAGATGTGGGTGAATGTTACCAATTTTGTCACTACCTTCAGTGAATTACACAAACATTCTGAAATCTCACATCATGCCTCAGATTTCCATAGATACAGTGCATCCGGAAAGTATTCACAGCGCATCACTTTTTCCACATTTTGTTATGTTACAGCCTTATTCCAAAATGGATTAAATTCATTTTTTCTACACACAACACCCCATAATGACAACATGAAAAAAGTTTACTTGAGGTTTTTGCAAATTTATTAAAAATAAAAAAACTGAGAAATCACATGTACATAAGTATTCACAGGCTTTGCTCAATACTTTGTCGATGCACCTTTGGCAGCAATTACAGCCTCAAGTCTTTTTGAATATGATGCCACAAGCTTGGCACACCTATCCTTGGCCAGTTTTGCCCATTCCTCTTTGCAGCACCTCTCAAGCTCCATCAGGTTGGATGGGAAGCATCTGTGCACAGCCATTTTAAGATCTCTCCAGAGATGTTCAATCGGATTCAAGTCTGGGCTCTAGTTGGGCCACTCAAGGACATTCACAGAGTTGTCCTGAAGCCACTCCTTTGATATCTTGGCTGTGTGCTTAGGGTCGTTGGCCTGCTGAAAGATGAACCATCACCCCAGTCTGAGGTCAAGAGCGCTCTGGAGCAGGTTTTCATCCAGGATGTCTCTGTACATTGCTGCAGTCATCTTTCCCTTTATCCTGACTAGTCTCCCAGTTCCTGCAACTGAAAAACATCCACACAGTATGATGCTGCCACCACCATGCTTCACTGTAGGGATGGTATTGGCCTGGTGATGAGCGGTGCCTGGTTTCCTCCAAACGTGACACCTGGCATTCACACCAAAGAGTTCAATCTTTGTCTCATCAGACCAGAGAATTTTGTTTTTCATGGTCTGAGAGTCCTTCAGGTGCCTTTTGGCAAACTCCAGGCGGGCTGCCATGTGCCTTTTACTAAGGAGTGGCTTCCGTCTGGCCACTCTACCATACAGGCCTGATTGGTGGATTGCTGCAGAGCTGGTTGTCCTTCTGGAAGGTTCTCCTGTCTCGACAGAGGACTTCTTTAGCTCTGACAGAGTGACCATCAGGTTCTTGGTCACCTCACTGACTATGGCCCTTCTCCTCCAATCGCTCAGTTTAGAAGGCTGGCCAGCTCGAGGAAGAGTCCTGGTGGTTTCGAACTTCTTCCACTTACAGATGATGGAGGTCACTGTGCTCATTGGGACCTTCAAAGCAGCAGAAATTTTTCTCTAACCTTCCCCAGATTTGTGCCTCGAGACAATCCTGTCTTGTAGGTCTACAGACAATTCCTTTGACTTCATGCTTGGTTTGTGCTCTGACATGAACTGTCAACTGTGGGACCTTATATAGACAGGTGTGTGCCTTTCCAAATCATGTCTAATCAACTGAATTTACCACAGGTGGACTCCAATTAAGCTGCAGAAACATCTCAAGGATGATCAAGGGAAACAGGATGTACCTGAGCTCAATTTTGAGCTTCATGGTAAAGGCTGTGAATACTTATGTACATGTGCTTTCTCAATTTTTTTATTTTTAATAAATTGGCAAAAATCTCAAGTAAACTTTTTTCACATTGTCATTATGGGGTGTTGTGTGTAGAATTCTGAGGAAAAAAATGAATTTAATCCATTTTGGAATAAGGCTGTAACATAACAAAATGTGGAAAAAGTGATGCGCTGTGAACACTTTCCGGATGCACTGTAGATAGATAGATAGATACTTTATTAATCCCAAGGGGAAATTCCAACATAATCCAACAGCAGCATACTGATAAAGAACAATACTAAATTAAAGATTGATAACAATGAAAGTATAACAGACAGACAATAATTTTGTATAATATTAACGTTTACCCCCCACCCCGGGTGGGATTGAAGAGTCGCATAGTGTGGGGGAGGAACGATCTCCTCAGTCTGTCAGTGAAATAGGACAGTGACAGCAGTCTGTCACTGAAGCTGCTCCTCTGTCTGGAGATGATACTGTTCAGTGGAAGTAGTTTGACACCTATTCTAAATATCACTGGGGCCAACTATTGAAAGCCCATCAATATCTACAATTAGCTGAAACAGGATGCAAAGAATGAAAGAAAATAATTTTCATTGATCCAGTTACTTCTATTAAGTTTAAACACAAGTGCTTAGAGGTCACTTAGGAACACAATAATGTGAAGATGAACTATTTACATTCAAATCAATTTTAAGAAAGACAGAAAGAAAATGGTACGGAGGTGCTCACAGCTGCTTGTGTGGACTCAAATCCTGACTCCATATCTGTGTGGGGTAATCCAGGATTACTGGATTTCCTTCCAACTCCCAAAAAAGTGCTGGAATTTACCTGGAAATTCTGTATTAGTCCAATGTGAATTAATGTGTGTGTTTGTGTGAATATCCCTTGCAATGATCTGGGGCCTTATGTATAAACGGTGCATAAGCCCATTTCCATGCTCACTTTGAGATGTATAAAAACTAAACCTGCTGTAACACTACACACATTTTCACAGCAACCATAGACGATACGTACACAGATTTTTACTGGGTTTTGTAAACAGGCGGCACTCAGCATCAATGCAGTGCCACTGTTTCTGTGTGGTTTCTGTTTCTTTTTCAGATTCATATCTATTACGCAGGTTTTATCAAATGCACTGAAATTAATTGTATATCATGTACAAATTTAAGGCATTTGATTGTAATCAATCTGTAACAATATAATGGTGTACGGAATGGCCAAACTATTCCAACTACCATTAGTGCTTTAGCGTTGTTGACATTGCAAATAGAAGAATTAGAAGAGAACACATATTTAGAAATAATACTGATTTCTTGTCTCATGATAATGACTGGTTTCTAAGTCGAATTAGATTTCCAAGAGCTATTCATTTAGAGCTGTGTGCTGAACGATGACAGACTCTGAGGAATTATGCTCTATCTGTTCCTTTGCAAGTTCTTCTACCCTTGGGTTTTTAGCCACAGGAGCTTTTCATTGTGAACTGGCTGAATGACTGGGTATTTCTCAGTCACCACTGAGTTGTGCCATGCCAGCAGAATGGGATAGTATTATTTGGTTGTCATCCAGATATATAAGATTTCCTTAAATTGTAGTTGAACAGGCAAACATCAAAGTGCAATTTGAAGCAATGTCTGGTTTTCCAAATGTAATTGGAGCAGTCGACTGCATGCACATTTCTATAAATGTTCCTTCAGAAAATGAATTTGCTTGTATAAATAGAAAACATTTCCACTTTATTAATGTGCAAATTATCTGTAATGCAAAAATGTGTCTCATTAATATTGTGGTGAGATGGCCTGGCTCAAGTCTGAGAAATAGTAGTGTTGGTATAAAACTTGCAAGTGGTGTTGTGTGTGATGGCTGGCTCCTGGTAAGATAAGACATTTAATATTACTTCTTTGGTTAAAATTATTAGTTATCTGTATGATGTAACTGTATAAAAAGATTACTTGGGCACTAGCGGCTACCTGCTGAAGATGTGGCTTCTCACACCACTTGCAAACCCACTGACTGAACAAGAGTAATTTTGCAAATACCTCAGCTCTCAGGCTCATGAGGTGGTAGAATGTATTATAGTGCAGCTTAAGGGCCATTGGCATTGCCTGGACTGATGGAGAGCTGCTTTAGAGCCCACGGAAAGTGTGTTGCATTGTGCAAGCAAGTGGTGTATTGCATGATGTGGTACAAAATCGTAGCTGTCCGTGCGTGAAAAGATGTGTTATAATGAACCTGACCTATCAAGTAATCAGTGAAATCAAATAGCGTTACAACTTCATTTAAATATAATTAGCAGAATGTAAAAAAATCTGATACGGCCCTTTTTTAACCAATTTATTTAATTTGTGGTCAATGTCACATAGAACAGCATTTATATTCCTTAGTTTATTGGCCATATCTCTTACAGCATCCACTACTGTATTTTGTGACTCTAAAGCAGCATCTGTCAGAACATGGTCAGATGGTTGCTCAGTAGTTTTTGAGGCAGGGGTGTGTGTACAGCCAGTGTCTGAAGATCTGCTCGGCACAGCAGCACCATTACTGTCTGAATTTGCAGCCCTGACATGGGAGTCACCTTTTGTAACATTGTCTGAAACGGAATAAATAGTAATACTGCATCTGCTGCCTGCTTGTTTGTCTTATTAACACTAGAATTACCAAAGCCTACTAAAAGACTTGTGATCCCAGCACACCTTAAAACCCTTCACACCTCTACATCAGTGTCTTTTGTTTTATAAATGTGTCGATCAGAACAAGTAGCCAGCAGCCCGCTGTCCCATCCCCTGCCTTGTCAGAGCTCAACTCTCCCAGCTCAAGCTAAGGCTCCTTATCTGCATGTGAGGTTCCTGGAGTTGTATAGATTAAATAATACAGTATGTCGTTATTTGGAATACATTCATTTCATGTGTGCTCCATGTCTACAAAGATCTGGGTAAGTGTAGGATGAAAGGAAATGTGAGGCAAGAAATGCTGAACACATACCTAATACAGAAACTTTTTCCATGTTATACTAATAATGATGTGAAGTGTATAATGTATGAAGACTTTAGTCCAGATATCAAATAAACATATGCACTTTTATTCAAGAATATAACCAAAGAAAAAAAAAAAACATTTGAATTACATGTTGCAGTCAATGAGTTAAAAACGCAAGCTCTAATGTCATTTAACATGAAGTTGATACGTGTTCTTGAATGGCACAGAGGTAAGAACTGCTGCCTTATATCCCAAAGTTTCCGGGTTGAAGTCTCTGTGCTCTGAGTATTGAGCTGCTGCTATTATTATTAATATAATATAATAAAAACATACATTTGATTTGAGACTGTAACACCCGGTGTAAATTATCGCTACTTGTAAAAGTTTGTTTTGTTTTTTTTATTATTCAGTTTTATTCTGTCAGTGACGTTAATGTGGTACAACAAACTTGCCCCTCCTGCTCTGAGTTGATGCCATTTCTCTCCATTCTTTTCACAAGAGCAGCGATGATTGTACCAGCAATCAAAGATACAATGTCCTGTGACCACTATCAGACTACCATATGGCATTTGCATTTTGACAACAAAGACACCCATGTGTCGGACATCTGCCAAAGACTTTGCAAGTCTGCAGTCATAAAGTTTATGGAGCTGTTTCTGGACAAAGGCAAAGCTGTAACAACAGACAGCTTCTTCACAGCACTTTCCCTGCAGAAGCAGAAGTAAAATGGGACTTCCACATGCAGCTAAAGTCACTTTAGTATGCAGCTAAAGTGCAGCTCCATAAGCTGTCACACACATGCGAACAGGAGGCAGCTAAAAGGCTTGAGCAATTTTAATACCACATTAGATCAGGGGTAGCAGGATGTGCTGACTGTCTTTCTCACTTCCTTGCAGACCATTCCCGGGAAATCCCACCAGGTTCTGGCACCTTGGATGACATCATTTCCAGTTCCAGCCCCAATGAAGTCACTTCCTCTACTGGCCTTTAAAGCTGCCAACTTACCTCCAGTCTGACAGGATACAATATACGGGTGGCTGCCTCAAACCTTTATGATGTCTGGAGTGAATTACTTGTTACAAGCTTTATGACCACAGAGTTGGAAATTCTTTGCCTTGGGTTGTAATTCAAAACACAGTTCTCAACAAAACAATGCCTGATGTCTGAAACCACAGCAAATCTGTCATTTTTCGCATGTTGTGCACGGGTGTCTTTGTTGTCAAAGCGCAAATGCCATATGGTAGTCTGATAGCAGTCAAGGGACATCATATCTTTGATTGCCAGTACAACAAATAGTTCTGAGCAGGCATCAGCCAAAGCACCAACTGTGGTCATCACTGCTGTTATGAAAAAAATGGAGATAAACAACATCAACTAAGAGTGGGAGAGGCAAGTTCGTTGTACCACGTTAATGTCACTGACAGAATAAAACTGAATATTAAAGAAAACTAAGCACTAACTTTTACAAGTAGCAATAATTTACACCAAGTGTTATACACTCAAATCAAATTAATGTTTTTATTATAGTAATAACTAGCAAAATACCCGCGCTTCGCAGCGGCAAAGTACTGCCTTAAAATTTTTATTAAGAAGAAAAGTAAACCTTTTTAAACTGTGGGAAAATATACCAATAATTATTTGTTAAGGATATCTTTGTATACCACATTGTCAGTTTGGCCCTCCGGTTGTAATATGACCAAGCTGTGCGCTGAGCTTACTCTTAAGCATGCAATATACAGTTGGCCATGTGAAAAGGAATCTTGCATCAAATCTCACAGCTTGGATTGCTGCTGTCATAATCGGTTTGAGTTTCATGGTTTGTTTCAATTACATTAGTATTTGCAGGACTTGTTGTGTTGAAGTGACATTCGGCATCTGTCAAGCGTTGTAAGCATACAACCAGTTTCATCGACAACTTCGCATCCAACTTTTGAGAGTTTAAACATAAGCATAAATATCAAAGTGTCCACTACTCAAATCGTTAGCTGTGAATCTAAGATGTTTAATAGGCATTGGCGGTTGTCCATAGGTGTAAAATATTTGACCATTTCGGTACACTTGAAAGCGACAACTGAACAATTCAGCGGCAGCCATCAACTCACATGCAGAACCATAGGTGAAGGGCTTAAGCATTTCACTCTTATAGTGCTCCTGTGTAGTATAATTATCTCCTGTACCGTCATCAGTCCACACCTTGAACCTGTCCCAGTCATTCAATACATAAGACACAATGTTCCTCCAGATATCAAGAGTGAGCCTGATATGGCCGTGCAATATGTAACACAGAGAATGGAAAAGGCAGGCGCCATCTCTGGGCATGGAAACAACTCGGTAAGTGACAGTTCTTTGATCGATGGTGATCACCTCGATAGATATGTTAATGGGGGTACGGTTGGAACGATAAAGGAAATGGGTACCTGAACAATGTAAACTAAGTCTAAAATACTTATACAATGACTATAATCATAATAAACGAACAGTAAAACAGCGGAGAAGCCGTGGATTAAATAAAAAGGCTGCAGTTATCAGCAGGGAGATGTGAATACTGTGGCGAAGCAAGGAAAGGAATGAATAGACCGGAGAGATGGATGGCCTTATATAGGCAGGCAGCCAACAATGTGGGAGGCGTGGGGATGGGGGACCCAACACCGCCTCACACGGTGACCGAGCTGCAGGCTATGAACGTATATATGTACATAAGTAGGATTCAGATAGCGTTGGGAACCCGCGTACCAAATTTCTTGAAGATGGGCCCATAGGTAACAAAGACCAATGGAAAGTTCAACATGGCAGCCGACAGTGGTGTCATACCACCAAAATAAGTACGTACATTGGTTTCAGTTAGCGCAGGGAAGCCGTCTATCAAATTTCGTGAAGATGGGGCCATAAATAAGAAAGTTTAACATGGCGGACGTTGTTATGACCGTTACGCGTAGAATTTCTAAATGAAAAATGCTTAACTTTTGTAAGTAAGCTGTAAGGAATGAGCCTGCCAAATTTCAGCCTTCTACCTAGACGGGAACTTGGAGAATTAGTAATGTTGGAAAGTTCAATATGGCGGCCAACATTGGCGTCATACCACCGAAATAAGTACGTACATCAGTTTTGGTGAAGATGGGGCCATAAATAAGAAAGTTTAACATGGCAGATGTTGTCGACCGTTATGACCGTTACGCGTAGAATTTCGAAATGAAACCTGCTTAACTTTTGTAAGTAACCTGTAAGGAATGAGCCTGCCAAATTTCAGCCTTCTACTTACACGGGAAGTTGGAGAATTAATGATGAGTGAGTGAGTGAGTGAGTCAGTCAGTCAGTTAGTCAGTGAGGGCTTAGCCTTTTATTAGTATAGATAATAGCAGCGGCTCAATACTTGGAGCGCCAAGGCATGAACCCGGTACTTTAAGTACTGCCTTACTTTTGTTATAAGGCAGTAAGCAGTTCTTAGTTCTGCACCATTCAAGAACATGTATAAACTTCCTGTCAATTGACATTTGAGCTTGGGTTTTTAACTCATTGACCGCAACATGTAAATCAAATTTTTTTTTTCCTTTGGTTATATTCTTGAATAAAACCGCACATGTTTATTTGATATTTGGACTAAATTCTTCACACATTATACATTTCACATTATTATTAGTATAACATGGAAAAGGTTTCTGCTTTAGGTATGTTTTCAGCATTTCTTGCCTCATATTTCTTTTCATCCTACACTTACCCAGATCTTTGTAGACACAGAACACACATGAAATCCATGTATTCCAAATAACGATATGCTGTATTATTTACCCAATACAACTCCAGGAGCCACATACGCAGATAAGGAGCATTGGCTTGAGCTGGGAAAGTTAAGCTCCGTCAAGGTGGGGGATGGGACAGCAGGCTGCTTGCTGCTTGTGCTGATCAATACATTTACAAAACAAAACACACTGATGCACAGGTGCAAAGGGATTTAAAGTGGGCTAGGATTAAGCAGTTTTTTTGTAGGCTTCGGTAATTCTAGTGTTAAACAGGCAAATTATTTACATGAGTAAAGATAATTGTAAGCAAAAATAAAATTAAAAATCACCTTCCCCTGCAGTGATGCTGGAATCTCCCCCACCCACTGGCAAAATGCAGGTCATAAGTGTCTCACCAATAATTGCAGCAGCTCACTTCTCAAATGGTGTGAACCCCAGAATTCTACTACTTGCTCCAGTGGTGTTGACACACAGATGGTGGGCTGCAACTCACCTTTTCTCGTCAACTTTGATATCTGACCAATTCTTTTTTTTTATTTTGGGCACTGTGCAGCTTTCTGATCTTGAACTGTTGAGTGTCTTTGCCACACTGTGCCACTCCTTCAATATCTTTTTGTTGCTTACACCACTGCTTAAGCCACCAAATAGTACATTTTTCTTTGCCTCTGATGAAATTGTTCTTTTTTATACATGTTTTTGCCATTGTTTTAACAAAACCCTGAACGGAAGGGACTATTTATATTGATTTGCATACTCAAATAGATTAAATTCTGAGAGGAGCTGGGGGTGGGGCTGTAGGCTTGTGCATCCTGACTGGGGCTTAGGGTTTTATCTTATCTGGCCGGGAGTCCATAATGGATGGAGCACAAGAATTGAGGTGGAACCCGGTCGGGATGTTCCTCAGATTCTGTCCCAGTCAGGATAACCAGATACAAATGACAAATCTCAGTGACAAATGAATATTCTGAACAATTCATGCCTCAGCACAAGAGGTGGAAGTACTCCCCTGGCTGGAGCCCAGTTTGGAGATCCACAGGGTTGCTTGGGAGTTATATTTCGGAAGGGCAACCCTGCTGGGGTCCCTGACTGTAGCAGGGGAGCACTGTGAAGATCAGACCTCAATCGGGCATCTTGCATAACTCAGGGTTGGAAGGAGAGGATAATGCCCATTGAGGAAAAGTGGAAGGAGATGAAAGAAGTATTCTAGTAAATTTTTATTGTGTTGAGCTGACTTTAAAAGCCTGTAAAGGTACTATTCTAAAATAAAACAAGTTTATTTTAACCTGGAACTGTGTTATGGCAGTGTCTGGTGTTCAGGGCATGGTGGTGCCCCCCATGTGGTCACTATATATACAGTGTGTATAGTACAGTATAAGAAATACTATACTAATACTGGGTATGGCCCTGTTATGTTCTCAAAAGAGCATCAATTGCTTGTAGTGTGGATTCCACAGGATGCTGGAAACATTCTTTTTTTTAGATTTTGGTCTATGTTGACTTGATTGCATCATGCAATTTCTGCCGAACTGTCAGCTTCACATGTATGCTTCTCTATATTTCTCAAGCTAAATAAAGAGAAAACTGAAATCTTAGTGATTGGCAATAATGGATACAATGAGGCTATTAGAAATAAACTGGATACATTAGGATTAAAAGTCAAGACGTAGGTAAAAAGCTTGGGGGTAACCGTTGACTGTAATCTGAATTTTAAATCGCATATTAATCAGATCACTAGGACAGCATTTTTTCACTTAAGAAACGTAGCAAAAGTTAGACCTCTTATATCACTGAAAGATGCTGAGAAATTAGTTCATGCGTTTGTTTTCAGTTGACTAGATTACTGTAGCGCAATCATCTCAGGAATACCCAAAAAAGACATAAATCATTTGCAACTAGTGCAGAATGCAGCTGCTAGAATCCTAACCAGGAAAAGAAAATCTGAGCACATTTCTCCAGTTTTGATGTCACTACACTGGTTACCTGTGTCATTCAGGATTGACTTTAAAATTCTGCTTATGGTTTATAAAGCCTTAATTAATCTCGCCCCATCTTATATATCGGAATGTCTGACATCTTATATTCCAAATCGTAACCTCAGATCCTCAAATGAGTGTCTCCTTAAAATTCCAAGAGCAAAACTTAAAAGAAGTGGTGAAGTGGCCTTCTGCTGTTATGCACCTAAAATCTGGAATAGCCTGCGAATAGGAATTCGCCAGGCTAATACAGTGGAGCACTTCAAAAAACTGCTGAAAATACATTATTTTAACATGGCCTTTTCATAACTTCACTGTAATTTAATCCTGATACTCTGTGTATCCAATTCATTATAATAACTATTCATGGTGGCTTTAAAATCTGTACTAATCCCTACTATCTTCTATTTCTTTTTCCGGTGTCCTTTTGGTGGTGGCGCATCTGCTCGAGGCACCGTGGTGTTCCAGCGGTGATGGATTGGAGGCTAGAGGCCTGCATGACCATCATCATGAAGTCCGTCTGTTAGAACCCTAAATACAAAGAGGACTATTTAATTTATGTTAGGTAGAATGCCCAGAGGGGACTGGGCGGTCTCGTGGCCTGGAACCCCTGCAGATTTTATTTTTTTCTACAGCCATCTGGAGGTTTTTTTTTTTTTGTATTTTCTGTCCTCCCTGGCCATCGGACTTTACTCTTTTTCTATGTTAACTAATGTTGTCTTATTTTAATTTCTTATTTTGTCTTTTATTTTTCTTCATTATGTAAAGCACTTTGAGCTACTTTTTTGTATGAAAATGTGCTATATAAATAAATGTTGTTGTTGTTGTTGAAAATCTCCCATTCTACAATATTCCAAAGGCATTCTATTAGGATTCATATCTGGGGGCTCATGTATAAACAGTGCGTACGCACAAAAATGTTGCATACTCCCGTTTCCATGCTCAAATTGCGATGTATAAAACCTAAACTTGCCGTAAAGTTTATGTTAACAATATCATTTTTAAGATAAAATGCAGCAAAATATGTTTATTATATTATACAGATAAAACTTTAAGTTCATTTAAATAATCTATATTGTTAATAATTAAACATGTGAGGACACGGTGTTGCAGCGCTAGCAAGGAGCTGGTGCTCTGTTCACAGATCGTTCCTGCCTTGCGCTGTATTCTTGTTGGGGCTGGTGCGACATTGTAAGGATAGATGGATAGAATAATTAAACATGTACTACAAAGATATTTCAATGTTCCTTAAAAGTTTTGAAGAATCGGTGTTCTAAGCATACAGATGGCTTAACTTCTATTACAGAGCTGATTGTGTGGCAATGGGTATTTGGAGAAAGAAAAGGAAGGACAGGAATTGGGGCTTAGTACGTTAGAAAGAGACAGGGGGACAGGAACAATCTCTGGACAGGGCGTCGGCTCATCACTATCACTGTGCCACCGTGTTCACATGTTTAATAACATGCTTTAATTCCTATCATCATGAAAATGATATCAAGTATACATCTCAGTATTTTAATTATTCAGTGAGCTGTAATATCATGAATGTAATGGATTCTGTGTCCAGTCGGAGGAAGAGAAAACCCGTTTAAGAAGCATGTAGTGATTCAAACATATAGAGTACATAGAAGAACAAATACAAAACAAAGCATTTAACGTGCTACTTTAGTTACGATGGGATTTGAGAAACTAGCAAATTAAATGATTTTAAGATGAAGTTTATGATGTCCTTCTTTAATGACAAAATAAACTACGTGATTAAAGTGGAAATTTCGAAATTAAATTTGACATTTCAAGCTTTTTTCCCACTGTATTTTGTTTTCTTTTCTGTTCCCTAATAAGCTTTCATATGAGACTTACACGGTGAGATACAACTCACCTTTTCACGGCGACTTTGATACATGACAACTTCTTTTTTATTTTGGGCACTGTGCGACTATGTGAACTTGAGCTTTCAAGTTTTTCCGACACTCTATGTCACTCGATCAACTTCCTTTTGTTGTTTATACCACTGTTTAAACCATCAAATAGTACATTTTTCCTTGCTTCCACTTGGCATTCACGAAAATTCTTCTATTTCCCCCCGTGCTTTTGCCATTACCTCTTCACAGAATGCTGAGCTTAAGGGCTATTTATTTTGATTTGCATTTTCAAACAGGCGCAATTCTGGGAGGAGTTTGGGAGTGGGAGCAGAAGCGTGCACATGCGCTACTTTTCATGCTGACCGGGATTTATGAAGTGGAAGAATGTGGAAGTTGGCAAACGCACAGATTTATGCATCTGGATTTTTTTGTGCGTATGAACATTTCCGCTTTTGTCCATACACCATGTTTTAGTGTAAATTCTACGCAAGCCGTTATGCATGAGGCCCTTGGTGACTGGAAACATTGTACTCATTGTCATGTTCATGAAACCAATTTGAGACAACTTTTGCTTTGTGAAATTGTGCATTGCCATGCGAGAAGTAACAATTAGAAGTTGGCTTAATTGTGGCAATGATGGCATGTCCATGGTTAGCAACAATACTTAAATAGGGTGTGGCATTCAAAAGATGATTGATTGGTATTAACTAACCTAAAGTGCACCATGAAAACATATCCCACGACATTAAACCACCACCCCCACCCTGTTCTTGACTGACAAGAGTGAAACCTGGAATGGTCTTTTGCTGTTGTAGCCCATCCACCTCAAGTTTCAACATGTTATGCATTCTGAGATTATATTTTGCTCATCACAGATGTATAGAGTGGTTATCTGAATTATTGTAGCATTTCTGTCAGCTCAAACCAATCTCGAAATTCCTCTGACCTGTCTGATCAACATGATGTTTCAGTCCATAAAACTGCCACTCACTGGATGTTTTTTTTTTGCACCATTTTAAATAAACTTTTGAGACTGTTGTGCATGAAAATCCCAGAAGATCAGCAGATAATTCCCCTTGGGGTTAATAAAGTATCTATCTATCTATCTAGTTACAGAAATGTTCAAACCAAGCTAGCCTGTCTGGCACAACAATCATGCCAAGGTCAAAATTACTGCAATCACATTTTTTTATCCATTCTGTGTGTTTGATGCAAACATTAACTGAAGTTTTTGGCCTATATCTGCATGATTTTATGCATTGTGCAGCTGCCACATAACTGGCTAATTAAGTAACTGCCGGGATAAATAGATGCACAGGTTTTCCATATAATTTGCTCAGTGAGTGTAGATAAACAAACACAATTACATACACTATATATTTTAATATTTGTATGTCTGCCTGCATTTGTCTGTGGGTATTTTATTATTCACACTGTTCTGAAGAGACATGTAAGAATGAATTTAATTGTACTATGTACCCATGGCAACAAACTTGAACTTGAAACAAGAAATAATTAATAATTTATTTTTAATTGATAGTGCTGAATTAGCAGTACATGAGATGGCATTTCATAAACATTTATATAGTAAAAAGGCTGAAGTGTAAGGTGATTTATTCCATAGGGATTCCAAAAGTCTAGTAACAATGATAGGACAAGTTGAACATACTATTGAGAATTCAAATTAAACATTAACTGATCTAAAATCAATATATCTTACTTTTCAGGAAAGTCACACTTGTATAATCTACAAATGTTCTTGAATTAAACTTTTGAATCATTGGATCTTGAAATACCTAACCCAGCCACAGGGGATGCACAAACCATTGTGTTTCTTTGTGCCGGTCCCAAGCCCGGATAAATGGTGATGGTTACATCAGGAAGGGCATCCGATGTAAAATTTTGCCAAATCAAATATGCGGACGATACAAATTTCCATACTGGATCGGACGAGCCCCGGGTTAACAACAACCGCCACCAGTACTGTTAGTCAACAGGGTGCTGGCGGAAATTGGGCTACTGTTGGCCGAAGAAGAACAAGGAGAAGAAGAGGGGGGAGACGTGTCAGGAGGCAGGAGGAGAGGAGGAAGGTAAAGAGAGTGGAACTGAGGGTAGGAACTTTGAATGTTGGCAGCATAACTGGTAAGGGGAGAGAGTTAGCCGATATGATGAAGAGAAGGAAGGTTGATATATTGTGTGTGCAAGAGACTAAATGGAAGGGGAGTAAGGCCAGGTGGATTGAATTTGTTCTATCACGGCATGGATGGGAGGAGAAATGGAGTAGAGGTTATTCTGAAGGAACAGTATGTCAAGAGTGTTTTGGAGGTGAAAAGAGTGTCAGGCAGAGTAATGATTATGAAGCTGGAAATTGGAGGTGTGATGATGAATGTTGTTAGTGCATATGCCCCGCAAGTTGGTTGTGCAATGGATGAGAAAGAAGATTTTTAAAGTGAGTTAGATGAAGTGATGAACAGTGTACCCTAGGGACAGAAAGTGGTGATTGGAGCAGATTTCAATGGACATGTTGGTGAAGGGAACAGAGGAGACGAGGAGGTGATGGGTATGTATGATGTCAAGGAGAGAAATGAAGAAGGTCAAAAAGATAGTGGATTTTGCCAAAAGGATGGACATGGCTGTGGTGAATACGTATTTTAAGAATAGGGAGGAACATAGGATGACGTACAAGAGTGGAGGAAGATGCACACAGGTAGATTACATCCTTTGCAGAAGAGTCAATCTGAAGGAGATTGAAGACTGCAAAGTGGTGGCAGGGGAAAGTGTAGTTAAGCAGCATAGGATGCTGGTCTGTAGGATGATGTTGGAGAACAGGAAAAGGAAGAGAGTGAGGGCAGAGCCAAGGATCAGATGGTGGAATTTGAAAAAGGAAGACTGCAAGGTTGACTTTAGAGAGAAGGTGAGACAGGCACTGGGTGGTAGTGAAGAATTACTAGACAGTTGGGAAACTACAACAGATGTAGAAAGGGTGACGGCAAGAAGGGTGCTTGGCATGACATCTGGACAGAGGAAAGAGGAAAAGGAAACCTGGTCGTGGAATGGGGAAGTACAGGAGAGTATACAGAGAAAGAGGATGGCAAAGAACAAGTGGGATAGTCAGAGAGATGCAGAAAGTAGACAAGAGTATAAGGAGATGAGGCGCAAGGTGAAGAGAGAGGTGACGAAGGCTAAAGAAAAGGTATATGATGAGTTGTATAAGAGGTTGGACACTAAGGAGGGAGAAAAAGACCTGTACTGGGTAGACTGATTTCCGAGATGGGAAAAATGTGCAGCAGGTTAGGGTAATAAAGGATAAAGATGGAAACGTACTCACAAGCAAAGACAGTGTGTTGAGCAGATGGAAAGAGTACTTTGAGAGGCTTATGAATGAAGAGAATGAGAGAGAGAAGAGGTTGGATGATGTGGAGATAGTGAATCAGGATGTGCAACGGATTACCAAGGAGGAAGTAAGGACAGCTATGAAGAGGATGAAGAATGGTGTGACGGACAGCCGGGTCCCATGCCCGGTTGGGACGCCCCTGCTGCATATGTTCCGAGGGGAGCCACCATGGACAGCTCAATACCTCCACCGGGACGTTAGGTGGCAGCCTCCCTGGCCAATGTTCATTTCCCACTCTCCCGCGTGGCTCCATGGGACATGGAGTCCTCCACAGCCTGGTTGGGAGATGGGGTGGCCGCTAGGGGGCGCTGCCAAGACTCAAGAGCCTGGCTGGACGAATCTTCAACCCCACCCGGAGGTGCAATTAGGACCAGGTGGTCAAGCACCTGGAACAGTTCCGGGTGGGGTATAAAACGGGCCAGCCTCCACCACTGAGGGGCCAGAATCCGGAGGAAGAGGACGAGGTTGCCTGGGAGGAGTGGTGGTGCCAGGAAGAGTTGTTGTGTGTGATTAAAGTGCTTTGGGACTGTGTATTGCCTGTGGGTCACGGGGAAGGCGTGCGCCCACGGGTGAAGAAAAAATAAAAAGCCTGTGTGTTTTGTACACGTGCCTCTGCGTAGTCTGTGCCGGGTCGGGTGCTATATAGCGTCTTTTACAATGGAAAAGCCGTTGGTCTAGACGACATACCTGTGGAAGCATGGAGGTGTTTAGGAGAGATGGCAGTGGAGTTTTTAACCAGATTGTTTAATGGAATCTTGGAAATTGAGACGATGCCTGAGGAGTGGAGAAGAAGTGTACTGGTGCCGATATTTAAGAATAAGGGGGCTGTGCAGGACTGTAGTAACTACAAGGGGATAAAATTGATGAGCCACAGCATGAAGTTATAGGAAAGAGTAGTAGAAGCTAGGCTAAGAAGTGAGGAGATGATTAGTGAGCAGCAGTATGGTTTCATGCCAAGAAAGAGCACCACAGATGCGATGTTTGCTCTGAGGGTGTTGATGGAGAAGTATAGAGAAGGCCAGAAGGAGTTACATTGCGTCTTTGTGGACCTGGAGAAAGCATTTGACAGGGTGCCTCATGAGGAGTTGTGGTATTGAATGAGGAAGTCGGGAGTGGCAGAGAAGTATGTAAGAGTTGTACAGGATATGTACGAGGGAAGTGTGATAGGTGTTGAGGTCTGCGGTAGAAGTGACGGATGCATTCAAGTTGGAGGTGGGTTACATCAGGGATCGGCTCTGAGCCCTTTCTTATTTTTAATGGTGATGGACAGGTTGACAGATGATATTAGACAGGAGTCCCCGTGGACTATGATGTTTGCTGATGACATTGTAATCTGTAGCGATAGTAGGGAGCAGGTTGAGGAGACCCTGTAGAGGTGGATATATACTCTAAAGAGGAGAGGAATGAAGATCAGTAGGAGCAAAACAAAATACATGTGTGTAAATGAGAGGGAGGTCAGTGGAATGGTGAGGATGCAAGGAGTAGAGTTGGCAAAGGTGGATCAGTTTAAATACTTTGGATCAACAGTACAGAGTAATGGGGATTGTGGAAGAGAGGTGAAAAAGAGAGTGCAGGCAGGGAGGGATGGGTGGAGAAGAGTGTCAGGAGTGATTTGTGACAGACGAATATCAGTAAGAGTGAAAGGGAAGGTCTACAGGACGGTAGTGAGACCAGCTATGGTTTATGGGCTGGAGACGATGGCACTGACCAGAAAGCAGGAGACAGAGCTGGAGGTAGCAGAGTTAAAGATGCTAAGATTTGCTAAGGATAGAGCTGCCAGGGAAGAGAAAAAGAGGAAGACCTAAGAGAAGGTTTATGGATGTGGTGAGAGAGGACATGCAGGTGATGGGTGTAACAGAACAAAATGCAGAGCACAGAAAGATATGGAAGAAGATTATCTGCTGTAGCGACCCCTTAAGGGAGCAGCCGAAAGAAGAAGAGGATCTTGAAGTACCTGAAAAAGCTTTCATGTATTGCATTTGTGCTTCATCATAATATAGTGTCACTTGAAGCCCCTTGTTGCAGCCCTTCACGCATATAAAATACTAAGATGGAAAAGGATAAATTAAAATATTAACAAAAATACCCTCAGAAAAAGAAACACACACAATAAGGTGAATTTAAAGTACACAATAAACAAGGGTAAAACAACAATACATTCTGCCACCTTTAATTACCTTAAACTGTGTGACCTCCTGTGTATATGGTGTACAGCAGCAATCTCCAACTCTGGTCCTGGAGTGCTACTCTGGCTTCTGGTTTTCATTCTAACCCTTTTCTTAATTAGTGACCATGTTCTGCTGCTAATGAAACCTTTTTCCTTAATTTTACTTAACTTACTATTCAAGACTAAGACCTCTTAATTATTTCTTTCCATGATTAAGTGCCAAATAATAATGAGATTAAAAATGAGCCAACACTTGACCACAACCTGTGTCCATCATATAACATCTGAAAATAAAGAAAGGTAAAGATCTTAGTAATGTTGATCTGCTTAGGTCCACAAACAAAACGAACAGTTTTGGAAATGTCTGCTGTAGCAGAATTTGAACACCAACAAGCCATGGAATTAAATAACATGGCCTCCATTGCAGTGACCTAAGTACTTGATTCTGAGGGACATCATGTATGTTTTTGTAGCTCCCTATAAATACTCACTAATATTTTGTCACTCTTAATTATTAGAAAAGTTAATAAAATGCTCCTTAATTTCCTTTAATTTCAAGTGTTTAAGCAGCATAAGTGCATATACCTTAAGGAGAATTAGAAACCACACTACAGATGCACTGATCCCACAAAACCTCCCTCATTCATCCACTTTCTGTATAAGTACCACTTACATTTTAATGTAGACATGTTGCTGATGCTATAAAAATAGCTATAACCCTCAGAGATATCAGAACCATACTCTAATGCGGAGTCTAATTCAAACAAATGCACCCAAAACAAAATTGATCTAGTTTTTCCAGAATATTGATACAATTTTGCAAATACACAATAAAAAATGCTGATTTGAGCAAGGCATTGGGAAAACAAAGCCTATGTTTTATTGCTTTGTAAACTGCACACAGCAGTAAAGCAGCACTGTGGCACAGCCAGCAATATTTATTTGCTATGAGGGGTTGAATATGATGGAAGTGTTAATCAAATTGCTACCAATATTTTCGCTAGTCTTCCTTGGGCCTTACACAGGGTAAATTGGACTGGACTCATACTATCTATTTGTTTAATAAATAACTATCTGTGCTACCCATCAAAGACTGGTAGAAATATAAGTAGTTAATGTATACCCCAGAGTTAGTGTTTGCAGTACACCATCTGATGAAATGTATTTTGTAATGCATGTAGTAATAAAATGTTTGTGATGCCCCTCCATCTGTTGGAATAGTGAATGCAATACATTTTTTATTACCAAAATTTTTGTGATGTGCCCTCTTCTGGAATGACAGAAGCTTTGCAACTGGAAGGATACACACAGGCACACATACACTTATTCCTTTATTAAAGTGGATGTATCATCAATTGGTGGGCAGGAAAACTGGGCATTGTGGTATGATAAAAAATCCTGGAAATTTCTCTGCACCTTATATCTTGAGAAACTGTGCAACAAGTTAATTTCATTCAGCAAAATTTAGAAGGTTGTTATCAA
This sequence comes from Polypterus bichir lapradei, assembly GCA_026402145.1. Classification (NCBI taxonomy): domain Eukaryota; kingdom Metazoa; phylum Chordata; class Cladistia; order Polypteriformes; family Polypteridae; genus Polypterus; species Polypterus bichir. Next base: position 24,488,334 of record JANRMT010062793.1, on the reverse strand, counting down.
AGGTGCATTTTTTAAATATTGTAATGTTTGTCACATTAATTAAATAGTTCTAATTGTTTTTTTAGCAAATACATGCCATATACAAATTTACTCGTGTATACACTCAGATCCAACATATCACCTTCAAGAACTGACTGTACACTTGCTGCCTAATATATCCCACCCCTTGACAGGTGCCATTCTAATGAGACGATCAATGTTATTCACTTCACTTGTCAGTGGTTTTAATCTTGTGTGTGAGTGGTGTGCATAATATATTTTATATACAAATGCAAAGTTGAATGACTGACTCTTCAATAAAAACACTATTTACCATTTAGATAAAAAGCTGAAGTTTGGCAGTATGGTACATGTGGGTTAGTAGGTTTCTGCTAAGAAAAGACATTTGAATATATAAATATTAAGGGGTAAACCCCCTCATACACAACAGAAAAATTAAATAGCCAAAAATCCTTAAAAATCCCTTGACAGAGTTGATTGAAATTTGGTAACATATAAAAGTACATATATTTATAGAAGAAATAAAATAAGCTGACATCCGTTATCTCTCATTAAATTTTCTGTCCATATTTATTAATATTATGATAACTTATATGTTCCACACTGCTCTGAGAGTGTGCTTTACGCAAATGAAGGACTTGGCAGAAGTTATTGACAAGCCACCTGAATTACAAAAGTAACTAACAGGATGGACGACTGGTAGGCTGGCAAAAACAGGAATCATCACTTTATGAAATTGGAAAAGGAAAGATCAGCAAACTCAATGAAGATTCAAAGCTCAGTGGTTAGCAAGTGTCATTTTTTGTTGTTCACTATCTGCACTCTTAGATGCGTAATGGCTCTCAACTTGCTTATCCATTCTTCTCTGTCGACCTCCTGGTGCCACAAAGCCCTCTTTCACACAAACGACAAGTGAGCAGATCCCATTGAAGTGAACACTGTGAAGCACTCTCACACAAAGAACAGGGTGGGGGTTAATTGTGCGCCTTAAATCACTAACACATACTGTACATGGCACGTGACGGGTTGAAGGATTTTCTATGGATATTGAATGCTACAAAGCACTAACACATAAATGATGACCCTGTTGACTTGTGGAGTTTCATGAGTAGCTGGTGCATTACCAAAAGGTGAAAGGTGAGATTACAGTTGCACAGCTTTTCAAAAATGCTGAGTGGGAGTTAAAGTGAGTGATGTGGTAACAGCTGCACAGCAGTTCAAAAGTGCTGCAATGCCCCCAGAAAAAAAGTTGCACAACCACAGCTTAGAGGGAATATAGCTGATTACCAGTATCAATTCAAAAGAATATACTTCATTACTAATGTATCTCTCATAATATTGTAAAAAGAGTGAGGTCATTATCTTTGATGAAGAATTTTTATACATTCAGCCATGCAAACTTCTCACCACCTCCTGCGGCAGTGAGCTTACAATGACATTTGCTTTTGTTTTGGACTTGCTCTGTCTCTAGGTGTGTCAGACTTTGGGACTTTGTGAAGTGGGGTCCAGCCTCAAGTGGGGAGGCAAAATTGTGGGGTGGGATGGGGGAAGAGAGCAACCTATATCTAAGCTATCCTTTTAAGTGCCAACGTAACAATAGGCTTCATGGCAATAACACCCGGAAAAATAGGAAATTAAGGCCAAAGCTTTCCCACTTTCAGTTAAGACTACAAAATGACATCAAAAATTCAGAATCAATGTTTCCATGACAGGACAGTTACCTTTGTGAGCTGGAATGTTAAAGGCCTGAATCACAAATTAAAGAGAAAGAAAGTAGTCTCTCATCTAACAGGTCTAAACGCTAAAATAGTATTTTTACACGAGACCCACTTATTAAGTAAGGACCTGGGGCCTCATGCATAACACCGTGCATAGAACTCACACTATAACATGACATAAGCACAAAAGCCGAAATGTGCTTACACACAGAAAAATCCAGATGCATAAATCTGTGCATTCGCCCACTTCCACGTAATTCCGCTCCATAAATCCCGATCAGCGTGAAAAGTAACGCACGTGCACGCGCCTTCTGTCCCACTCCGTCTCCTCCCAGAATTACGCCTCTTTGAATATGCAAATCAATATAAATAGCCCTTAAGCTCAGCGTTCTGTGAAAAGGCAACGGCAAAAGCAAGAGGGAAAATATTAAAATTTCAATGAATACCAAGTGGAAGCAAACAAAAATGTACTATTTGTTTGTTTAAACAGTGGTATAATCAACAAAAGGAAGTTGATCAAGTGACATAGCGTGTTGAAGAAACTTGAAAGCTCAAGTTCACAAAGTCGCACAGTGCCCGACATAAAAAAGAAGTCACATATCAAAGTCGCAGTGAAAAGGCAAGACGTAGCCCACCATCTGAGTGTCATATGAAAGCTTATTAGGGTACAGAGAAAAAAAAAGGCACACAATAGGCAAAAAACACGAAATGTTAACTTCAATCTCGAAATTTCCACTTTAATCACATAGTTTGTTTTGTCATTAAAGTAGAACATCATAAACTTCATCTTAAAATTGTTTAATTTACTAGTTTCTCAAATCCCATCGTAACTAAAGTAGCACGTTAAATGCTTTGTTTTGTATTTGATCTTTTGCTCTGTGTGTGTGAATCGCTACATGCTTCTGCTTTCTCTTTCTCCAACTGGACACAGAATCCATTACATTCGTGATATTACAGCTCTATGAATAATTAAAATACTGAGATGTATACGTGATATCTTTTTCATGATGACAGGAGTTAAAGCATGTCATTAAACAGGAGAACACGGTGCGTGATTGTGTGCGACTTTCGTTGAAATTATTGTAGCAGTACTGTCCCTTTCAAACGTACTAATCTCCAATTCCTGTCCTTACTTTTCTTGCTCCAAATACCCAACTGCCACACAATCAGCTCTGTAATAGACGTTAAGCCATCTGTAAGCTTACAACGACGATTCTTAAAAACTTTTAAGGTACATTGAAATATCTTTGTAGTACAATTTTAATTATTCTATCCATCTATCCTTCCAGTGTCACGTCAGCCCCAGAAAGAATACAGCACAAGGTAGGATCAATCCGTGAACTAGATAGCGCTGCGGAACCGTTTCCTCACATGTTTAATTATTAACAATACAGATTATTTACATGAAGTTAAAGTTTTATCTACATAATATAATCAACATATTTTGCTGCATTTCATCTTAAAAATGATATCGTCATCATATGTAAATACACGCTTTATAAAGTGGCACAGGTTGTGAAATATTATAACTGTAGTGCAAGTTTACAGTGAGGTGATTGTACTTATAAGTACAAACAGTTCTACAAGGAGCACTTGATGGAGTGATTGATTGTTTAAAGTTCTTGGGATGAAACTGTTTCTGAACCGCAAGGTCCGTACAGGAAAGTCTCTGAAGCGTTTTGCCGTGGCTGAGGCAGCATGTGCTTGATGCTGTATACCGATAATTCTCTTTCTGATCAGCTGCTGCTGTGATTCCCCACTCAGATACAGTGATATAAATACTCGGAGTGGTGCAGTGAGAGTAACATGGAAAAAGATGATCCGCTGTGGCAACACCTAACGGGAGCAGCTGAAAGAAGAAAAAAAAGGTGCAGTGAGAGTAACAACGCTAAAGCAGTTATAGTATTTGGAATACTATTGCTATTTCCTGGACCATTATATTGTTACAAGTTAATTACAATCACATGCATTACACTAATAAACAATATTCGGTTAGTTTCAGTGTATTTATAAAGCCACGTCAGGAAAATAAAGAGTAACCACACAGGAACCGTAGCACTGCTTTGACGCTGGGTGCCACCAGTCTGCAAAACCGAGCGGAGAACTTGCGTACGACAGGGTATGAGGTACCGTGGATATGTGTGTGGCTTTATACATCGCGATTTGAACGTGGAAACATTCTCATGCAACATTTTTGTGTGTACGCACCGTTTATGCATGAGGCCCCAGGTCCGGCTGCAAAAAGACTGGACTGGCCAAATGTTCCATTCCAGCTTTACAAAGGGAACTAGAGGTGTGGGAATTATTATGCATAGAACAGTCTCATTTGTAGTATCAGATGTAGTATCTGATCCTGAAGGGAGATATGTGATTGTCATGGGTAATTTATTTAACTGTAAAGTGATTTTGATAAATGTTTATGCACCCAATGTCGATGATAAGGAATTTATCCAAACTGTATTTGCATCCGTTCCCAATGTGAACACTCATAAAATTATAATGGCTGGGGATTTTAATTGTGTTTTAAATCCAGACCTAGATAGGTCTCCTGTCACAGGGGTGATGACATCTAACACTGAAAAGACAATTGCACAGTTTGTAACCGATCACAACCTATCAGACCCTTGGAGATTTCTAAACCCAAACTTAAGAACATATTCCTTCTACTCACCAGTGCATCATTGCTACTCAAGAATTGATTATTTCTTTGTAGATAACAATTTCCTGCCTACAATTAAATCTTGCAAGTATGACACTATTGTTATTTCTGACCATGCCCCTCTGATCTTGGAGCTAAAATCATTATGCCCCACATACCCATCTCGCAGATGGCATCTTAACCCACTTTTATTAGCAGACAAGAACTGTACAGAATTTATATCAAAACAAATCAGTTTTTTTCTAGAGACAAATACATCCTTAGAGATCTCTGCAGGAACACTCTGGGAAGCCCTGAAGGCCTTCTTAAGAGGACAGATTATCTCATATCTTTCCCACAGAAATAAATTGGAAACCAAGAAGTTATCACAGCTAACCAGCAAAATTACCAGAATAGATCAAGAACATGCCAGGTGTCCAAGTGATGCTCTTCATAGGAAAAGGTAGACTCTGCATGCAGAGCTCAACCTCTTGACAACTAAAGAAACTGAACAACTAATTTTTAAATCAAGACATCATTACTATAAACATGGAGAGAAAGCTAATAAGCTCTTAACAAATCCACAAGCAAGAAGTTCGCAATGCAAGCTCAGCAATCACCAACACAAACAGAGACAAAATCATTTACCATAAAAATATAATGCACACATTTAGAGACTACTACAAGTTCTTACATTCTACTGAGTTTAAAGAAGACCAGACACAATCTAATGCATTTCTGGATGAATTACAGATATCACAACTAGATACTCTCAGTACAGAGGAATTGAATAAACCTCTGATACCTTCAAAATTACTAGATGCTATAAAGTCACTTCAGAGTGGGAAAGCAGCAGACCCCGATGGCTACCCTGTCGAATTTTATAAGAAACTAGGCTGACCCGCCGTTTAAGGCGACCGACTTTTAAGTTGACCACTTCTTAAGGCAATTCAATATGTAGATCAATTTGATATTTTATACAAACTCATTAATTTGGTTATATTGCATTTGAGCGGTATTACTTTAATACTCATAGTTTCTGTTATTTTTGTGATGAAATTTAAACTTTTTTTCTATATTGAGGTCACCCTTTTGAACCCCCCTGATATTTACTACGCGTTGAGGCATTTGTACTCCATCAACATGAATTATTTCCAGAGACATAATTGTGTCTATTTTTCCAGCGCATCGTGCACAAAAGCAAGGGAACGATGGGAGCACCAGAACTCTGCTCACATCATGTCGCTTCGTACCGCAAGCTGCAAGTAGTAAGTCTGTGATAAGAGGAATACCGCTACGCTTTCCACTCACGGGACGGAAGAACAATCCCAACTGCTTTTATATAGTAAGAAAGAAGAAGATACCGCACAGTCTGGAGTAGAAAATCATCTTTTACCTGGAAAAACGAAACTACTAATGAAACTCCGCGCTTGCGTAGCACTCACGGGACGGAAGGACAATCCCGACCGCTTTTATATAGAAGGATTCTCCATTCAGCTAGCTCCCCTTTAATTAGCAACATTCACAGAAGATACAGACAATAAAATTCTACCTCAAACTTTTCGCCAAGCATTAACCACTGTCTTTCCTAAACAAAATAAGGACTTATTACAATGTGCATCATACAGACCAATTTCACTTCTCAAGATACTGTTCAAAGTCCTAGCTAGAAGGATGGAGAAAGTGCTGCCTTCAGTAATATCACAAGATCAAACTAGATTTATTAAAGGCCGACACTTAGCTTATAATCTTCGATGCCTGTTTAATGTAATATATTCACGTGCAAAGTCAAATACCCCAGAGGTATTATTATCCGTGGATGCAGAAAAGGCATTTGATATGATTGAATGGAACTATCTTTTCACTACATTGGAGCAATTTGGGTTTGGCCCGAACACTTGTGCATGGATCAAACTACTGTATACCAATCCAGAAGCTTCAGTGTGTATTAACAAAATTAATTCAGACTACTTTAAACTAGAACATGGTACCAGACAAGGATGCCCCTTGTCACCACTACTTTTCACAATTGCCATTGAGCCATTGGCAGTTCAATGTCGAAATGCTTATGAGGTAAAGGGGATTATCAGACAAGGACTTGAACAGAAAATTTCTCTATATGCAGATAATATGGTACTGTATATATCAGACCCACAAAATACTGTGCAGTCCTAACAGAATTTCAAAAGATTTCTGGTCTCAAAATTAATTTGACTAGAAGTGTGCTCTTTCCAGTGAATTTTCAAGCACACAATATTAGATTGGACACCTTCCCTTTTATCATTGCAGATCAGTTTTAATATCTTGGAGTAAACATCACAAGTAAACATAAAGCTCTTTATCAACAAAATTTTGCTGTCTGTATAGAAACAATCAAGCCTTGCATAGATGGACTTCAGCTGGAAGAATTAACATTGTTAAGATGAATATCCTTCCTAAGCTTCTCTTTTTATTTCAAAACATTCCAATATTCATTAATAAATAGTTTTTTAAGAAATTAAATTCAACCATAACCTAATTTATTTGAAATTCATAACATCCACGTATCCAAAGACCGACTTTACAAAGACCTAAGGCAGAAGGTGGCTTGGCTCTACCTAACTTTCAGTTTTATTACTGGGCAGCAAACATACAAGCTATAAAAACCTGGGCATGGACACAAATATATGAAAATACACAGGCTTGGTCCGCAATAGAAATAAAATCCTGCAGTACTTCTTTATATGCCTTGCTTTGTGCTCCAATAAATGCAAGTTATCGCCAATATACTAAAAACCCAATGGTGCTTCACTCACTCAGAATATGGAACCAATGTAGGAAGCATTTTAAGATGGAGAATCTTTTATCGGTGGCACCTCTGCAGGAGAACCACCTTTTTTTCACCCTCTGAAACATATGCAGTTTTTAATATCTGGAAAACATTTGGGATTAAATCACATAGAGATCTGTACATAGACAACATCTTTGCATCCTATGAACAATTACATTCCAAATTTAAGTTTCCAGCAACACATTTCTTTCACTACCTTCAAATTAGAAACTTTGTTAAACTGAACCTGCCCAATTGTCCTCACCTCCCACCACCATCTATGTTGGAAAAAATATTGATCAGTCTTGAGGACTCAGACAGCATTTTTGTAATATATAAAACCATTTTACACTTCCTCCCTTTCAAAGATCCAAGAGGACAGTGGAAAAAGGATCTCTCGCTCAACATATCAGAAAAGGAGTGGAAGGTAGCAGAGAATTCACTCAAGCTCTATATGTGCAAAGTATACAATTATTCAACTCAAAATTATATATCAATCACTTCTTTCTGGTTTAAAGTTGTCCAAAATGTTTCCAGGGCAAGATCCAACCTGTGAATGATGCAATCAAGTTCCAGCCTCAATGGCTCACATGTTTTGGACCTGCACCAAATTAACATCATTTTGGACCAAAATTTTTAAATGCCTCACAGACAGCCTTGGTGTCACAATCCCTCCTAATCCTTTAACTAGTGGAGAAGGACAAACAAACTGTGATCGCCACTACACTATTGGCACGTAGACTTATCTTGCTCAACTGGAAGAATCCTAACTCTCCTCTGTTAAGTCAGTGGGTAACTGATGTCATATACTATTTGAAACTGGAAAAAAACAAATTCGCACTTAGAGGATCTGTGCATTACTTTTTCAAAACCTGGCAGGATCTAATCAATAACATTTTAGAATAAGCATTTAAATTGAGAAAGCAGGTTCTCTCCCCATTTCTTTTTATTCTCCATTTATCTTTATTTACTTATTAATTCTATTATTAATTAATTTATTTACTTATTTTTACTATCCTTAAGTTTTACTCTGCTGGCTATGCTCTCTTTCACAGGGGTGGGGGCTGATTTGTTTTCAATCCTATTTTTGTAAAAATTGATCTATTTGTATGGATTGTTGTGTGATTACAATAAAATCA
>JANRMT010062793.1:24450148-24465030 GCA_026402145.1 Polypterus bichir lapradei | reverse complement strand
TCCACCAAAGATAATTATGTGATGCAAAAAATACTTAATCCTGCTCTTACAGTTTCCACACAGAGTCTCATGAACACTGCAACAGGTTATCTCAAAAAGAATTTCAGTCTGTTGTGAAATGTCTCGGCAGGCTCGGCGAGAGTTTAGGCACAACATCATGCAAATAGCCGAATTCTGAGTCAGTGCTCCACCGAGTATCTGCATGGGTAGTTGTGTTGTATTCGGGTACTGTGCTGCTCGAGTTTCATATCGCTTCTCAAAGTTTTCTTTGAGATGAACAAAAGTGAGAAACAACAGCAGTTTATGCTGAAAGAAAAATTAACAATCCTGGTAAAAGCTGATTCTGGAATGAGAAGAGTGACGTGGCATAAGCACTTTGGAATCGCGCCTTCTTCTTCATCTAACAACTTGTTTTCATTCTGTATTTTCCTACCTGAATTTCTATTAATAAAAAAGTTACATCTAATGTCTCGTTTTCATTCTGTGTTCATACCTGTTTTTCTATAAAAAATACATCTAATGTCTTGTTTTCATTCTATATTTTTATTTCTGTATACGTAGTCTGGAAAAGACAGATGGGGAGAGTGTGAGGAAGAGTAGATCAAACCCCCATGTTAAATGTTAAACATTGTGTAATAAGCATAGTACGCGATAACCCTTATCCTGGAGAGGACAACCAACCATCCTTGTGCCTCTGCTGTTAGACATGGAGAATCGCTGGTTACCCGGGTCACAATACAATGTGTATTTTCCCCCTTATTAATTATAACGAAATTTCCATTATAACGAAACATTTTTAATGTCCTGTGAGTTTCGTTATAATGGGATTCCACCTGTATATAGTAAGAAGAAAACTAGACAATAAAACAATATGGGATAATATTTAGAGTTGGCAATTAAATTATATTTTTTCCCTTAACTTTTAACAATGTCATTACAATACCAATATTTTTTTTCTCTCCAGCACACTATCATTTTAGTATTCTCATTTAATAGTTTGAGTGCTATCATTAAACTAAAGTTAGGTTGTTTTGCGCTCAAGCCACTTTTCATTTATGCAGAGGTACTGTATCTGAGGCCTTCTTTAGAGACAAAGTACAGTCTTATTAATTGCTGTTTAGCACCATATCCATAATTTCTGATGTAGTGCTGCAAACTAGGGGGAAGAAACAAATCAAATGTAATCAAGTAGTGATGGGTAACATTTAGTTGCAAATCTGTACCCAAAAGGTCATAATTATATGTAATACTTGATTGTGAGAGTAAGTGGGACCTAACTATTTCGCAAAATTAAACCAAACTGAAAAGGTATGTAAACAATGTGCTAACATAACTCACAGCACAGACATATTATTTATTCATATAAAATCTTGCATTTTTTATATTGTTTTGACAGGCGAAAGAATCTCAGATAAAATGTAATAAGGCAGTAACAATTAAATGGTAATTTCAAATATTACATAACAACACTAAACAAACAATAAACTGTTAATAGTAAAATTCGCAAACACTTATTTGATGCATTTCCTTTTTTTTCGCTTAAAAATGCACATTCAGATGATGGAAACATAACCATTCAAATCAGTAGGTTGATCAGTATTCACTTACAACTGAAAAATTGTATTGTGCTCTATCATCCAAGATGGTTTTTTGACATCGTCTGTGTGTGGCAGAGGCATAAGTCTCTACACAAGAAAAATAATTTATTTAAGTTTATTGGTTTTTTTTTTTTTCAAAATTGCTATTGTTTATAGTTAAGTATTTTTTGTTGAATCGTTAAGTTAGGAAGAAAAGGAATGTATAAATAGAATGAATTTGGATGTATTAATCCATTTTCTAAACAAAGGTTACATTCAGGTTATGGGTTTTTACGTTTTGTTACCTTTGTTTTTTTCCCCATTCCTTGGTTCCATAGGCTTGTGGCCTAAAAGTAGGCACAAAAGATTTCCATGTAATTTTGAGTTATTATAGGATCATGTGATATGCAGTTTGAATGCTTACTTTCAACAACAATAACATTTATTTATATAGCACATTTTCATACAAATGATGTAGCTCAAAGTGCTTTACAGGATAAAGAAAGAGAAAAAAGACAATATATTAAAAAATAAAATTAGGCAATATTAATTAACATAGAATAAAAGTAAGGTGCGATGGCCAGGGAGGACAGAAAAAACAAAACAAAACAAAAAAAAACTGATGATCATGGCTGGAGAAAAAAATAAAATCTGCAGGGGTTCCGAGGCCATGAGACTGCCCAGTCCCCTCTAGGCATTCTACCTAACATAAATTACCTCAATCAGTCCTCATGGTATTCAGGGTTCACATGTAAATCTTAATAATTAAAAACAAAATTAAATTAACGACTTGAACACTCGCAAACATGAAATCTGTAAACAGTTAAATGACTACTAACGAAGCATCTAGCAGACAAGGTTACTTATTGATTAAGTAATACCAGCTTCCCTGCATTAGAACATTAGAACAATCTAGATGAGAACAGGCCATTCAGCCCAACAAGCTCGCCAGTCCTTTCCACTTATTTCTTCCAAAAAAACATCAAGTCGAGTTTTGAAAGTCTCTAAAGTCTTACTGTCTACCACACTTCTTGGTAGCTTATTCCAAGTGTCTATCATTATTTGTGTAAAGAAAAACTTCCTAATGTTTGTGCGAAATTTACCCTTAACAAGTTTCCAACAGTGTCAACGTGTTCTTGATGAACTCATTTTAAAATAACAGTCTCGATTCACTGTACTAATTCCCTTCATAATAATAATAATAATAATAATAGTAATTCATTACATTTCTATAGCGCTTTTCTCAGTACTCAAACCGCTATCCACACAGGGTGTTAAACACTTCAGTCATGTCACCTCTTAATCTCCTTTTGCTTAAATTGTATAGGATCAGCTCTTTTAATCATTCCACTTAATTCAACTCCTGTAGCCCTGGAATCAGCCTAGTCGCTTTTCTCTGGAACTTTTTTAGTGCTTCTATGTCCTTTTTGTAGCCTGGAGTCCAAAACTGCACACAGTACTCCAGATGAGGCCTCGCCAATGCATTATAAAGCTTGAGCATAACCTCCTTGGACTTGTACTCCACACATCGTGCTATATACCCTAACATTCTGTTTGCCTTCTTAATGGCTTCTGAACACTGTCGGAAAGTCGATAGCTTAGAGTCCACTATGACCCCTAAATCCTTCTCATAAGGTGTACTCTTGATTTTCCGACTACCCATTGTGTATTCAAACCTAACATTTTTACTTCCAATTTGTAATACTCTACATTTACTGACATTAAATTGCATCTGCTACAAATCTGCCCAAGCCTGTATGCCATCCAAGTCCTTCTGTAATGATATAACGGATTCCAAATTATCTGCTAATCCACCTATCTTGGTATCATCTGAAAACTTAACCAGCTTGTTACTAATATTCCTATCTAAATCATTTAAATATATTAAAAATAGTAGCAGCCCTAGCACAAACACCTGTGGAACACCACTCTTTAACAATGGCCAATTTTGATAAGGTTCCTCGCACTATCACTCTCTGCTTCCTGTGTCTGAGCCAATTCTGCACCCATCTAAAAACATTACCCTGAACACCCACTTCTTTCAGTTTAAACCCTATAACACCATATGTTTTATATTGGATACAGGTATTTCTAAGGCCTGTTCCTCAGTAACAGGATTACCATTTCCCTCAAAAACCAATTATATACAATAATATACATGTCTTCTCCCCCTGATGGATGATCTGTGCATCACAGGTGGCAAAGACCACTTTTTTTTTCAAAAATTCAAGATGGCTGCGTGCAAGGTGGAAGTTAGCATCGTTTTTAAGTGATAAGATGCCCTAATTTTGAAACAGTTACAGTAAGTGAAATGAAAGAAAAGTGATTATATTTCAAAATAAGTCTTTACTAGGGTGAAACAGCTCATAATAACTTAATTTTTCATTAAATATTTTATAGAACCACCGTCGGGAAAAGGTGTGAATCAAATATGATACTATGGGTAGATAAATGTATTTAATGGGTCAGTGCATCAGTTGTTGTTTTAGTGCATTTCTTGATTAAATTTGTATTATATGTACAGTAATTCAAACTGCACTAAATATATTATTCAATTTAAGCTTGAATATTTCTTTCAGTATATATTTTGAGTATAATTTTATGTTTATGTCAGTTGTAAATAATCAGTATATAATTTGTAAATGTAACAATGTATTGTTTGTTTGATTATGATTTGAATATTTAGATGGCAAAGAAGTACAGTGTAGAAGACATCTTAAATATGATAATTGATGGAAATTCAAGCGACATAGAACAGTTAGGGGAGGAAGGTGATGATAGTAGTGATGAGGAATGGACTCCTAAGGGAATGGCTGCTACAGAGGGATCAGATAGTAGTGGTGAAGAAGATGAACCTATAGATGAAACAGACACACCAATAACACCAAAATAGAGCACAACAAAGCAGTCAGCAAAGGGCAAAGTAAAAAAGAAAGAGTACAGATGGAGAAAAGTGCCATTTAAAAGTCCAATTGTTGATTTTGATAGACATGTTGAAGACGTCTCTACAGAAAGGTCAGAATGGACACCATACATGTATTTCAAGCAGTTTGTTGATGAAATGATTCAGGATATTGCACAACAAACTAACTTGTACAGTGTACAGAAACTGGGAACATCAGTAAACACAACACCCAAAGTAATTGAACAGGTTCTTGGCATGTACAGTACATGCACATGGGGTTGGTACAGATGCCCAATGTAAGAGCCTATTGGGAGATGGAGACAAGGTACCCCACAGTGTGTGATGTGATGTCTCAAGAATGATTCCTTAAATTGCTGACACTGATTCATTTTCAAGACAACCTTAGTGTGTCTGACGACCAGAAGAAAGACAAACTGTGGAAAATCAGACCATAGTTAGAAAAATTGTGCCAACAGTTTCTTCTCATACCTTCTGAAGAATTTTATGCGGTGGATGAAGTAATGGTGCCTTTCAAAGGCAAGTCTAACCTGCGTGTTTACATGCCATCAAAACCTCACAAATGGGGGTTCAAGATGTGGGCACATGCTGGACAAAGTGGGTTCCTGTATGATTTTGCTCTCTACCAAGGTGTGGAAATCCAGATAAGGAGAAATCTGATGTTGGTGTTTCCGGAGATATTATCCTGAAATTGACATCAACCCTTCCAGCAGGACAAAATCACAAGGTTTTTGCTGACAACTATTTTACATCAGTACCTCTGGTGAATCACCTGAAAGAATGAGGACTCTACTATTTGAGAACAGTTCGAATCAACAGGGTAAAGAACTGCAGTATAATGGAAGAAAATGATTTGAAGAAAAAAGGAAGAGGGTCATGGGATTTCAGAGTGAATCAGAAAAACACTATCATTGTGAGTTGGTGTGACAACAAGGCTGTGAATCTACTCTCCTCATTTGTTGGAGTTGAACCAGTGACAAATGTGAAACGCTGGGATCGAAAATCCAAAATTTACATATGGTGCCAAGACCTTTATTGTGGAGACATACAACAAATTTATGGGTGGTGTTGACCTTCTTGACATGTTGTCTGCTCTTTACAAGTTCTCCTTTAGATCCAGAAGATGGTATCTGTACATTTGGTGGCACACTGTCACTGTGGCAGTCATAAATGCATGGAATCTTTACAAGAGAGACCGGAAAGAACTGGAACCTAGGAAGAAATCAATGCTATTGTGAAGATTTCAAGCTTCTTTCGGGACTTCTCTCACAAGCGCAGGAAAAGGCAAGATCCGGTATGGCAGACCAATGTCCTCTCCAGAACACAAGAAAATACCCCCACGTAAAAGAAGAGCTGTTGCTGTACCCCCTGGTGTGAGAATGGATGGCATTGACCATTTACCAACTTTGTAAACAAGACAGAGGTTCAAGCACTGCCAAGGAAGTCACTTCTCACATGTCTACTGTGAGAAATGCAAAGTCAACCTTTGTCTAAACAAAGACAGAAATTGTTTTTTGACATTTCACGAAACATAAACAAGTTGCCAAATATACTTTACACACAGTGTAAAGTACTAAACCTGTTGTAAAAAGTTATTTGTGTGTGCTAAGGTTTTTCTAAAGGCACACAGTTTTTGGTTGACCTGAAACGCCTGGTGTTTCAAATGTGATACAAAAAAAAAACATATTCCCATTGTCATATTTTAAAATTTTTTTTTTTAACTTTCAAAAGGATCCAATACACAGTTCAATCTTGCAAAAAAGAGAATTTTCTGACTATTCATTTATATAGCAGGCTTTATTTAACCTCTCATGTGGCACCTTATCAAATGCTTTCTGTTTATTAAGCAAAAAATCAAAATGTCCGTGTCTCTGTGTCTGTCCCTCTCGATACTCTTTACATTTATGAAAGGCATATGAAGATCAAAAAGAAAGCATTTACATTTACTAATTTGATTAAATTAGATTAGAGATCTTTATGGTTACATACACTGCAGAGCACAGTGAAGTTCTTATGCCACAGTTGTGGTGATGCAAAATAAATACAGTAAATAAGAGTAGCAGAAGACAAATAAATTAATAAACAAATAAACAGCATTAATATATAAATATAGTAAAGATGATAAGGGTTGAAAAAGTAACGAACCGTAAAACACACATAAATCAGCTGATGGGTACAGTGCACAGTGCAGAGCATGTAGGATCAGGTCTCCTGGAGCTCAGCGATATTATGGCCAGGGTGATAAGCTGTTACTGAAGTAACAGCTATAGGTATATAGACCCATAGTTGTTACTAGACTAGACTGAACAATGATCTAGTTTTTGCCTTTCATTGTCAGTACAAATAACAGCAGGAGAAAAATAGAATGCTCTTTTTAGAATGTAAAAAATGTCTACCAAATAACCATGGTAGTCTTCTCAAGGCTGGTGCCAGCTCCACATGCAGTATGTAAGCGCAGGTCAACAAACACAAATCACAAAGATTAATGCATGACTGCAAGCCTGATACAAAGAAAGGAGTTTCAGATTTATGAGGCATTTACTTGTAGATTAATTCATAGATGTGATCTACATGCTCAGTTGTTAAGGGCTGAACTTTTACTCCTGTACTAGGAACAGTAATTAGCACTTATTTAAACTAGCAGGTATGGGCACATGAAGGTCGGAGCACATAATAAAAATGATAAACTAGACAAAATTAAATGCTATTCAGATAAAAATACTGCAGCAGAAAATACATAGCCAGGAAAGAAATGTAACAGCAACAGAAACAGTCAAATGTCTATATTTAAATGCAAACCTTATTAATAATAAGATTACAGAATTAAAGCTTGATGAATATGAAGTATTAGAAGCATTTCTAAAAGCAATTTACCAAGGTGAATTCCAACTGATAAGACTGGAGTTGAATAAAAAAGACAAAAGATATATGCTAGTATTATAGAAAATGAAAATACTCTAATATTAACACTACAAAATTGATTGAAGTATTTAAAAAATGTATAGTGTTGGCAAAATGTCAAGAACCTAGTAGAATATGAATGCTTACATTATATCAACATTTAATAAAGAACATAAAAACACATAGATGTCTGTCATCTTTCACATGTTTGATTTAGTGACTTACATTTGTGGCCATTGGTTCTATAAGATTCCCCAGATTTTGCTCATTTACTTTAAATGAGACTTTGTATTTTGGTTCCCATATCAATAAACAAATCTTGCATTTGAGGACTGTATATTCTTTCTCCCTGTGGATTGGTTTTTCAATGATAAATATTTGTAGGTGTCACAGGGGTCACTTCTTGTTCTTTGTTGAAATGGGAAGTGAGCGCACATGTGATAAAATTACGAATTAGTGTAAATATGCTGCGCTGGGCTGGCGCCCAGCCCAGGGTTTGTTTCCTGCCTTGCGCCCTGTGTTGGCTGGGATTGGCTCCAGCAGACCCCTGTGACCCTGTAGTTAGGATGTAGAGGGTTGGGATGGATGGATGTAAATATGTCTATTTAGTGTAATAAAATTCACCCCAGACTACTGCTCAAATTCATTTTTGCTTTATTTTGTTTTTAATAAGTTTAAATTAAGTAGAAGGATAAAAAAATAAATATAAACTGGCAGAATCGGTGCCGCAGGGTCATACTGGAATGGCAGGTATTCAGTAGGCATCTGTGATTGCTATGAATAGAAATGGATAGTATAAGGATGCTCATGAGTAACTTGTTAGGTGACACATGCATGAGAAGGGGGCAATATCAGGAAGTTATCTAAAAAGGTGGGCTAGACCAATAGATAGTGGGGCAGTTTGGGGGAGTGCAGTAAAATGGATGCAGTCAGGAGACCATAGTGATGGATAAGATGTTAACAAAGTAAACATGGAATGCAGTCAGGATTGCAGACAGTGGTACAGGTAGCTAGTGCCTGTGAGAAGCATCCCATGGTATCTTATTTAGCTCAAGAAATAGTATAATTTAAATAGTATAAACCCTTCTAAGAGATGCTGCAAGTTTCGATTCTTAGTATGACTGTTTGGAAATATTTTTCAATATTTCCATCTGACAGCTCTACAACAAAATACAAGAAAGAATTGCAAAAGACGTGGCTATAGTAGATTGTTGACAACAGATGTTTAGTCCAGCATCAATATGCCACCTTGTATTTTGATCACTGCACATTACATTAAAGATTGGAGCTTCATACCTGAAAACCATATGGCCAAAATTCCAGATGAGTGGATACAACAGATAAAGGTGCCAAAATTATTGCTGTAGACCACAAAAAGGTTTAACTCCTAGCAATCTAACCCCAAATTCAAATCAACACTTCCAGGTTAAAAATGGGGCTTAAGGCAATGGTTCTCAATCTGTGGGGCAGGCCCCCCTAGGGGGACGCGAAGTAACAAAAAGGGGGGCACAAAGATGTGAAAAAAGAAAACAAGAATCGAAAATATGAAAAATACATCTATTGAAACCAAAACAAATGAACTTAAATTACATTCTGATACTAGAAAAATAAATATAGAGTTAGATAAATGTTGATAAAAGCTAAGTAGGTATAATAAAATATGCATCTATGATATATCATTAATTAAAAAAGAAAAATTGGTATTAGTGGGCTCCTTTCCAAAAAAACCTTAGGGGGGCGCGATTAAAACTGTTATGAAAACTCAGGTTGCAAATACTTAAAGGTTGAGAAACGCTGGCTTGAGGCTTATTAAAAGTTCAAATTCCAAAATATGTCCAGAACAGAGGAGAGGAAATCCATAAACTTTTGGTACAAAGAACACAGAAAAACAAAGTTCTTCAACATTTAAATATTTCTTGATAAATTTGGGAAAAGGTCTAAAAAGGCAAGGCAAGAAAAAGGATAAAAAATGAATAGACACATTATAAATCAAACAAATTCAATAAAACATAAACCAAAAAGAGAACTTTAAAGACAAGGGTAAAAATTAGTAGATCCAGCAGAGAAACACCAAATCGAGAAACTACTATATAAAGCCAAAATGCAATGCTGAAGCTGCAGTATAAGCTGCTGCTTCAATGTTTGTACAGCTATAATAATCACCCACCTGCATTTTCAGGCTTCACATAAAAGGGAACAATGCAAATAAAAACAAAGCAGATGAATAAATACAGAGTAGAATATGAACAACACAATAAATAAAACAATATTCAATATATAGCAAATAAAGAAAACAATTTTCAACTTTAAAAGATAACAAAATAAATACATAAAAAGAAAGTGCATCTGATATAGGGATAAAACTCTGGCTAATCTGTAACACTCTGCTTATGCATAACAAAGCCAAAATAACTTTTACATGGCAGTGAAATGCAGTGATCCCCCTTTATTCACCAAATTTATTTTGCTTTGAACTAATTGTCTTTTATTTAGAATACTGTCTGATCTACTAGAATACTATGAGAGAGAGAGATACAGATACTGAGAGAGAGATACTGATACAGTGCATTGCCACACTCACCATATGACAAACCACCTCAGGATCCCAAATTATGAACCAAGTGGAGCTGTGCAACGGGTGACACCTTAACACCACACTAATTCGAATGGAGTGGAGCAGTGTGAGGTTTTTTACAGTGGCTGGAGCGCCAATCCTTCCACCAACCCCCAAGTTTTCTCCGCAAGTTGGAAAATCTCCTTGCAGGGCTGGATGCAGTTTAATGTCATACCCAAGTCGGAGCAATTTCAGGGTAAGGGCCTTGCTGAAGGGCCCAACAGAGTGGAATCACTTGTGGCACTTACAGGATTCAAACTGGCAACCTTCTAATTGCCGGTGCAGATCCTTAGCCTCAGAGTCTCCACTCCGCATAGTAAAATATGTCAATACTATTCAAGTGAGCAAAGTCATTGGTTTCCAAACACACTGTCAGTCTGAAGGCTGTAACCATTTTAAACTTGTGTAGATTAAGTGTAATTCCATTAAAGGCAGCAAAATTGCTCTTTTGACAATGTATGGGAACAAGCAAAATTCTCTAAGTTCTGCAGTATTTCATATGAACTGCACTTATACAAATGATACCTTGCAGTAATATACATGTAAAGATGTTAAGATGAATTTAAAATATACACAGTTAGATCCAAGACATTTTGATCATAGCTTATGCAGTGATTATTTGTTCATGCAATGCAATAACACAGCTTTACTCTCAGTACCTATGCATAAGGTACTTGTCAGGAGGCTGTGCAGTAGGTATTTTTAAAAAATAAAATGGAATAAATACAAGTAGAATGATAGCTATCTCATTATGTTGTGTTAAGTCATAACAAATCACGAAATTTATCACTAGTGATGAGCGAACCACACTTCATTTTGCCCTGTGTTCAGCGAAATCCTGGAAATGTTTGGGAACTCAGCCAAATGCATTAAATTCAATAGGGAAGGAGAAACTAAACTAGTATTGAGTTATAATAGAGCATTGTGGTAATGTGCCTTACTGGCATTACCATTAAGTAAATAAAATTAGTTAAGCGTCCTCTGCTGGGTAAAGAGGGAGGCTTTTGTTTGGAGGAAAAAAGGTATAAAGAAAGGAAACTTACCTTTTTTCATTTATATAGTGCAGTCAGACGTCTTCTCTGACGATATTAGCGTCTTTTGGGGAGTGTCACGGCGGGTCTCATGTAGACTGGAGAGACAGCCTTGCCATTGACCGGCCGGGATGGCGTTGTCGGTCCTCCACTCACTGCGTGTGCCTCCCGCGACATCATAACTCTAAAGTAGCAAAAGAAAGTGTGAAGCGCCTTAATATTATTTAACCCGGGTTAGCATGGGGATCCCGTATTCGTAGTTGTCTGAGCTGTAGCTCAGGGGAAGGAGAAAAAAATAGAAAAATGCTTACGTTCACTTAAGGCATGAAGTGCAGTCCGCGTCTGAAAAGCCGGCACAGCTATACGCGCGCGCGCCGGCTGCTCGATTTTTATAGTAATTATGTGGGAAAGTAGACGCCGCTTTTCGCAAACGCGTTCACGTCATCGCGTACCCCGGGAGGGATGACGTACAGCGGTTTAATTGGTCAGCGTAGGGGCGCCGAATACAAAAGGGAATCGTGGCCTCTAGAGGGGGTCTTTTCTGAATAGATCTTCTTAGAGAAAGGTATCCGGCAGAACAGCATTACGGCTTGTGCTTTGTTTTTGTAAATATTTTTTTCATATAAATATCTCTGGATTAACTTTGGTGGAGGTATTTATTGGGTTGAGGTTAGTGGTGCACGGTTTATTTTTGTATATACACTTTTTCTGTATTTTGAATATTTTTGGGTGAATTCTGTATTATACACTGTTTGGACGAGCAGCTTCCTGACTTGGATCACTGTGTAGGAAGACCGCTTCACCTTTTGCTTTTTGTGTATATATTTGGATTTCACTAGTTTGTGTGCAGTATTCTTTTTCTTTTGGGATTTTCAGGAAGCACTGTAAATACTGTATATAGTCATTTTGGGCTCCCTGTAATTATTGATTTTGAGTGTCCTTTGCGGTATTGGACTGTGTATTAATATATATAAATTCCGCAGGACATTATTTTTGATTTTTTTCTTTAAGTGCACCTGTAAATAAAACCTCACTTTATTTTTCAAAAACCCCAACCTTTTTTTAGTGTCTGTGTCTCCCTGTCTTACACCATCATCCTGGTCACGCTCGGTCCCACATACTAGACACCTAGAGTGTAGGCTGGTGATTCCAATTCCTACTACACGGGTGTCACAAACATAGGTCTTTTAAGTTTCCCCGAAGGTTAGGGAAACATCTTCCAACTGCGTAGAACCAAGTGTTGTGGTTAAATATGTGAAGTGAGCTGAGAGGCAACAGTACTTAACACCATGCCTCCCTAAGATAAATTTAACAGAATTAAATATCAGAACAGTAAAATTTCTTGCAGACAGCATGAATTCACTAAGGCTTGCCCCCCACCGATTCAATGGCAGGTGCTCACTGTTACGTTTTATGGGTTCTTCACCTGGCTGCGGTTGACATTCCTGGTACCTATCTTTTTTCTTCATTTTTTTATTTTTTTATCTATGCTCATATCGTTACCTTTGCTATTGATTTACATTTTATGTTTTTTTTTTTATTTGTTTTGTGTATAATATTATTTCAATGTCTCCATGGTGATGTTACCTCAACCATTATAGCTGAAGAAGCAAGTAGATATTTCATTTATTAATACTTTAAAATATTTTGTGGAGCTCAAAATTAATGGGTTTGCTGTGAAGAAAAGATCCTGTCAAAATCAAATCTGTCACAGGTGCTGCTGACTGTGCTCTCCTGTGGCTTGACTGACCAAGGGGGTTGTTTTTCGTATTCTTCACGTAGTGCAAACTTGACTTCAAGTCAGAATAATGAGTTACCTAAGTTAACAAAAAAGATCAGGAGCAATATATTTATAACCTAAATTGACAAAATAATTTTGAGAGATACTGTGGAAGGTCATTTGACACTTAGAACTGCCATCAAAATGCAATGACTAATTTGTAGAAGGCAGCTCACTTCTGTTTGTTGCTACTTGAAGTTTATGAATACTGCCATTGTAGTGAGAAGTCAAGTAACATGACACCTTTTATTGGTTAACTAAAAAAATTACAATATGCAAGTTTTCGAGGTAACTCGGACCCCTTCTTCACTAAGTACACCAAGTATTATTGGGCACAATCGTTTAAAATGTATTGATCATCAGCAAACATGTATTTCACCTGACAGTTCTGACGAGTTTATGAAATCTGGTTATGCCATGTGTAATTCAAACATAGCTTGATGAATAAGAATTTGAATGCGCCATTCACCCATTGCATTTCAAAGCAGTAAGCTCACATGCGCAGTGGAAATGGAAACGGAGCACATTTCAAAACACTTTGCTGACATGTGCACTGGGAATGAAGCGCATTTCAAAACACTGAGCTGACATGTGCTTTGGGATTGAAGCGTGGAGCATGGTTTGAAACATTGAGCTGAAGTACATAGTTAGCGTTGCGTTGTACATTGTTGCGAGTCTACCAAACATCTGACACTTAACTCACTAGTGATATTTTCTTATTTGTATTAACATTATACACTTCAGTTGATATAGTTCATTGACAGGTTCAAATGACAATTCAGGTAGTTTCTGTCAAATTATTATTGTTATTGCATCTTGCTGTGATTTCCTTTGTCTGATACATAGTGGCAAAGATATATTATATTACATATTATATTACATATATTAAAAGCTTCCCTGTAAAATATATTTAACTTCATGTTGTAGGGTTTGGAGACACTGGTGTCATACTTAATTTATATGGTAGAAAATATAACAAAACTACTGACCAGCAGCTTAATTGTGTGTTTTCATTTCTGATTGCTATATGGCGCTTCCTTTTTAGGACAAATCACTGTAAATAGTGTGGACGCTGAAGTCGAGAACAACAGAAGGTGGACACCAATTAAAAATAAAAAGCAATTTCTTTATTCTTGGTGCCAGAGGCTGCAGCACGTCACAGCTCAGTTTGTCACAGGCAGCCTAGCCTGCTAGCAGGAAGTCTATCTTCCTTTATAGTCAAGTTCGTTGACAAGAAGAAAAAAAGAAACGTGGCACTTCATTTTGAGGTCACGTAGAGTTTGCAAGTACAGTAGCTTAAGATGACACATTAGATCAATACAAGAGAAGTACACGGTAGTCTTTAGATAAGAGGAACTGTCTGCATATCCAAAATTCCAGGTTCCCTATTCAGCTTAGGCTATGCAATTCAGCTATGACTAGTTTTACAGAGACAGCCCTTTGCAAAACATGTACTTCCCTATTCTTCTGCATCATCAGGGTTACAACACTTCAATGGCTATGTGGCAGTTACAATTTAAGAATCTTTTTTCAGCTTATAAAAGGATTAATGTTATACTGTCGGTTAATGCACAGCAAATAATAATTGATTATACAATATCAAAAGCTACCTTAAGTATGTACTAGTTTAGTACATTTGTCTTACAAGAATACACTCTTACAGCTTAGTGTCTGCATTGGATTACAATTTGTTTGGTTAGCTTAACACATTCTTATTTAATGCATAAGTGATACGCTTCTTATAGTTCTATTAATACCATACTTTTGTTATTTTGGAAAGGCTGAAGCATCTTAATTCTAAATATTCTTTTTCAATAGTTTTGGCCAAGCAGCACCTTCCTAACATCCAACATGACAGTGCTAACTTTCATTGTTATAGAGGAGGGCTTCATTTAAGTATTGTTTGAGTTACTATTTAGTATAACAGATGGCTTACTTAGTTCTTAAGTCGATATTGAAATGCACACACAAGCTTCTTGAATTATATACTTGTAACCCCCTTGCACCACCATTATACTCGGGTACCTCCTTTATGCTTCCGTCTCCCTCTTTCTCA
>JANRMT010062793.1:24396628-24445148 GCA_026402145.1 Polypterus bichir lapradei | reverse complement strand
TTATTATAGATCTGTTGGCTGTTTGTGATGTATACTTTGATCAAAGGTTTGTCAAAGTGTGTCTATTTTCATATGTAGTCATTGTTTAATGTCCTTAAAACAGACATGTGACTGAATGCTCTAACATTCCACAACAATCTAAGTACTGGATTTCCTGGTTTTGAAATTTATCTTCCCTCTGAGATTATGAGAATTTTGTCAATCATGATTGATAATCATAACTTGAACATACAAAAGTTTAAGAGCAAAATTTTTGCTCGGTAAAGTTTGTTTTCTAATATGGTATTTTAATTTTGTAAATGCTAATATTTTAGCATTAAAACATTTTGTTGTAATTTGAGTTTATAATGCTTTGTACTGATTTAACTTTTTATCAATACTTATCATATTCCTTAATCTTCAGTTGTTTAGAGGATATAATATCTTGAAACTAATGCATTGTAGCACTTGTATGTGGAGTGTATCAGTGATTGAATATATTATCTTATGCCTATTCATTTCTAAAGGTAAAGGACCTTATAGCTTTCGATACTTATGTTATCCAGACTGAGACACATCTTCCTTTGAATCAAAATCTGAGTGAGCAAAGGACAAACATATATTATTTTTTTCTTTGTAGGTATCTGTGCTTGGGGACATTGGTGGTAGCACTGTTAATGAAGCAATAAGACAAATTATGACATTTCTGATTACAACTGACCTGTCCAGGCAGTTCAGCTTTTTGGACGACACGGAAAAAGATCATTTCAAACTCTACTCCTCTTTGAAGTTTTATATTGTAATTCTTTGCTGTAACCCTTGATATTTTAAATGGATAATGTCTAATGTATGCTAACCTGTGTTGCAGTACATCAACAAAGCTAGCTCATTGTGATAAAGTTGCACTTAATGTGCAGGCAGTGTGATGTAGCGGTTAAGGCTTTGGACTTGTGGCCAGGTGCTAGCAAGAAAATATGGGCTCTACCCACATTGTCCCATTTATTGTCAGAGGACACAAAAGGCAAAACAAAAAAAGTAATGCTCTTCCCATTATGCAGATAACAAAATGAAACAGATAAGGCTTTTTGAGTGTGTTAGCCATAGTCACAGTTGTAGCAGAGCTCTGTCTAGGGTGGAGTCAGTTGCCCCCACTGGGTGGTTTCTCAGCTGTGGAAAAAGGAGATGACCATGTTAGCAAATTCCCCTCCCCCTTTTGTCCCAATGGGTTATCTTGTCCAACATGCATACATGACACCCTCTACTGACACTGTAACCACTAGCATGCCATTTCACTTGCCTGTGCTTCAATTTGAATATAAAATTTCTATTAATTGTATCTCAACATGTAAGTTGCTTTGGATAATGTCTTGAAGGTAATGGCTAACTTTTTTTGTCACTGAAATGGCTTGAAGAAAAATGCCAGCACTAAAGCCACAAGTCATGCTAAAAGGAAAGTTTCAAAATTATGAACTGGACCCATTACAAAGTAGGAATCAGGCTGTGACGGTGAGGTAGTTTTAGCTTTGGAACAGACAACCATAAAAGTCATCCAATCCCCACTTGCACTAAGTCGAGTAAAGTGCACTTTCCACTCCACGTTTCTTTTTTCCCTCTCCTTGTTGACTCTTTGTTTATAATTTTCTTGTCTTCTCCTTATTCTCTTTGTTTTTATCCTTTGTTTTGTCTAATTCTATATCTCTTTCTATGTATTTCCATTATTTATATACATTATGTGTTGGCAGAGAGCTCAGTTTTTGCTTCCTACCCCTAAAGGTCATAGTGTAGGCTTACTTCTTCCTATCCAATATATATATGTATAGTATATATGTGTGTTATATCTTAGTACATAGTTCTGTTTTGATTTAAAATTCCAAATTATGAAATTTGATTAACCTTGGATTTTGAATTTTTGACTTTAGGGATGTATTTAAATAATTTATTAAAGAACATTAGGGTTTTTATATCATTTTTGTGATTTTAACCCTAGGATTCCTTTAAATATATAAATATGTGGGATAGGGTTATTTTTTTAACATTAGGGTACCCTTAAATTATTTTTTTAAAGTTTAGAATTTATGATTTGGGGTAGGATTTATATATATATATATATATCTATCCATTCATTATCCAACCCACTGAATCCGAACACAGGGTCACGGGGGTCTGCTGGAGCCAATCCTAGCCAACACAGGGCACAAGGCAGGAACCAATCCCGGGCAGGGTGCCAACCCACAGCAGGTATATATATATATTTATATATGGTTAAAATCAAAATAAATAAATCCATTAAAATGAGGTTAAAATCAACTGGCAGGGAACTGTCTTCACTAATAAAACCTTGTGCCTTCTTTCTCACTGGAGGCTCCTCTGCTTATTCCATATGGGCCTTGCAGCAGAGAAGTCGCCCTATTTACACGAGCAGCTAACCTTCTGCAGGTCTGGGTCCCTGCCGTCCCATGGCTACAGCCTGGCTCCCTCTCCAGACCTAGGCCTGGGACCCCAACAGCCATGGCCCTCACATTGGACCTCTCCCCCCAAGCCTCCTTGGCCACCACTGTCTTCCCGGTCTTCCGTGGCGAGTGGCTCCTCTTAGTGCGCATCACACTGACTCCCCGAGTTACTCAGCAGAGCAATCACTCCTTCAGCCCCCGGGGTGTCAGCCTTTCGCACTGTTCAAGGAGCTTTCCTTCTCAGCTGACTGCCTTCTCTCCCTTGAGCATGCACCCTCCTGGGCATTTCCAGTTTCATTCTGCATGAACATTTTGTGTTTAAAAGTATTTGCAAATTTACAGTTAATTTACAGCCCACTGCTACATTGACTGCTACAGCTCTATGATGTCACTCTGGCCTCTCAAAGCATCATTAGGCCCTGGGAAAAAAACTTTGTCTAAGCTGGTTGCATGGCAAATTTCCAGGAAAATATTTCAGTGAACAATGTCACCAGCAACAACAGCATGTTCTCTGCAAAAAAAACTTAGATGAATTTTGCTGATTAACACTAATCATCACCTTAATTTGACTTTATGTGTTGCTAATTGCTACAATTAATATTAAATAATCTTCAGAATCTCCCTGTACTAATATAATAAGCTAAAAGATAAAAATATAAATTGCTCAAAAAAAATGAAAGGAACACTTCGAAAACACATCAGATCTCAATGGGAAAAAAAATCATGCTGGATATCTATACTGATATAAACTGGGTAATGTGTTAGGAACGAAGGGATGCCACATTGTCTGATGGAAATGAAACACATGAGCCTACAGAAGGCTGAATTCAAAGACACCCCAAAAATCAAAGCGAAAGAATGATAAGGCAGGCTAATCCATTTTACTGAAATTTCATTGCAGCAACTCGAAATCATACTCACGGCCCAACATGCTTGTATACTCCTAATGAGGTGATGGATGCTGTCCTGGGGTATTTCCTTCCCGATCTGGACCAGGGCATCACTGAGCTCCTGGACTGTCTGAGGTGCAACCTGGCGGCATTAGATGTACTGAAACATAATGTCCCAGAGGGGCTCTATTGGATTTAGGTCAGGCAAGCGTGGGGGCCAGTCAATGGTATCAATTCCTTAATTCTCCAGGAACTGCCTGCATACTCTCGTCACATGAGGTCGGGCATTGTCGTGCACCAGGAGGAGCCCAGGACCCACTGCACCAGCATAGGGTCTGACAATGGGTCCAAGGATATCATCCCGATACCTAACTGCAGTCAAGGTGCCGTTGTCTAACCAAATCGGTCATGCTGAACGATGTTACAGGCAGCATAACGTTCTTCACAGCTTCTCCAGACCCTTTCACATCTGTCACATGTGCTCAGGGTGAACCTGCTCTCATCTATAGCAAATGCCAATCGAGCTCCACGGTGCAGGGCAGCGAGCACAGGGTCCACTAGAGGATGTCGAGCCCTCAGGCCACCCTCATGAAGTCTGTTTCTGTTTGTTTGGTCAGAGACATTCACATTAGTGGCCTGCTGGAGGTCATTTTGTAGGGCTTTGGCAGTGCTCATCCTGTTCCTTCTTGCCCAAAGGAGCAGATGCCGGTCCTGCTGATGGATTAAGGTCCTTCTATGGTCCTGTCCAGCTCTCCTAGAGTGACTGCCTGTCTCCTGAAATCTCCTCCAAGCCCTTGAGACTATGCTGGAAGACACAGCAAACCTTCTGACAATGGCACGTATTGATGTGCCATCCTGGAGAAGTTGGACTACCTGTGTAACCTCTGTAGGGTCCAGGTATCACCTCATGCTACCAGTAGTGACACCGATCGTAGCCAAATGCAAAACCATTCCTGTTTAGGGGGTTGTCTCATTGTTGCCTGTCTAATGCACCTATTGTTAATTTCATTAACACTAAAGCAGCTGAAACTGATTAACAACCCCCCTCTGCTGCTTAACTGACCTGATCAATATCCCAGAAGTTTCATTGACTTGATGCTATACTCTGATTTAAAAAGTGTTCCTTCAATTTTTTTGAGTAATTTATATATATTGGAGAAAAGCTGAGAAAGGCTTGGACTTGCTGCTTTGTTTGCAGATGGAGCCATTTCAATATGGCATCTACTTTGGAGTACTGTGGCTTCACTGTACCCCAACCTACCAGACAGCCTAAATACTTGGCTTTGTTCAATCCAAAGAAGCATTTCTTGGGATTAATCCGAAGTCTGGCCTCACCAAGTATCCTTAATATTGCTCAGACCTGCTGTAGGTATCTCTCCAACATGCTGGAATAGATGACCATGTCATCCAGGTAGGCAGCACTATACGAGTTATGAGGCCAGAGTACTTTATCCACCAGGCACTGGAAAGTCCTCTGTCACTCCTAGTTCCAGCATGCACATGATCTCAAGTTCCACTTCAGCTCATTTTGACCCGGAAAGGTGATATAGGTGTTCTCAAACTATAACCCCAGGTTATGTCACAATATCGTGCGCAATCAGAGAGGTCCTTCCAGGTGTTTCACTCACTACATCTGCAAAAAGACAGGATAACTTCTCCCAGCTCCCATCTTTGTCTGGGACTTAAATCCGCACTGAAGTTAAGGTTATTTTTGTGAGCAAAGAGTGAGTGGGGCTGACTGGAGGAAGGATCAGGATCCCTGCCCAACAAGGGCTTCAGCAGATTTACATGATAGACCCGCTCGCTTGGCTAATGTCTGGGTTGTTTCACAAAATAATCGATGAGTTCTTTCCTCTACTTGACTTCATAAGGGCCTTGCCAGTGGGCTAGCAATTTAGAGTGGGAGGTAGGAACCAAAACCATGACCCGATTTCCCAGATGGAATTCCCAGAGATATGTGCCTTGGTCGTAATTTTGGGCCTTTGCTGCTTGTGCCTCTTCCATGTGACTTTTAAGTAAGGGATGAATCTTTCCAAATTTATCGCTTAATTGCACGATATATTCTAATATATTGGTATAGGAAAGAGCCTGTTCTTCCCATCCTTCTTTTAAAATATCCAGTATGCCCTGTGGTTGTCGTCCGTATAATAATTTGAAAGGGGATAGAGGTGCATAGAGGCTTGTGGGACTTCCCAATATGCAAAAAGGGTGAGGGGGAGGAGCTGATCCCATTTCCTTTGATCCTCATTTACCACCTTGCAAAACGTTTGGTTGAAAGTCTGATTAAACCTCTCCACTAGACCATCGGTTTGAGAATGATACACTGTGGTCTTTAGGTGCTTTATTTAAAGTAACAAAAGTTTCTCTGAACGTCTCCAAGTAGAAAGGCGTCACTTGGTTCATCAGAACTTCCTTAGGAATGCGACTCGAGCAAAGAGCCCTACCAATTCCCGTGCAATGGCTTTAGACATGGCTGAGTGCAATGGAACAGCTTCGGGATATCGTGTGGCATAATTCACAAGGACTAAAATATACTTGTGTCTTCTAGCTGAGTGTTCTCGGGGTCCTACTAAATTGACCCCAATCCTTTCAAATGGGACATGAATCAGGGGAATGGGAATGAGATGAGCATGGCCTCTCCTAGGAATTTGTCACAATTAACACTCTGGGCAGGATGTGCAAAAGTGACGAACATCCTCATTAATTCCCAGCCAATAAAATCGAAGCTTAATCCACTCCAAAGTTTTCTTGGTGCCCAAGTGGCCTCCTAGGAGGTGGATGTGTGCTAACTCATAGACCTGCCACCAGTAAGTCCGTGGAATCAGCAACAACTTCCATACCTCCCTATTATGCTCCGCTACCCGATATAAAAGTTTGTTTTCTAAGACAAGGTGAGGACCTTGTGGTATGGGCTGATGAGTGCATTGACCATTGACAAGTACGACTGCATTTTTTGCAAATTTAAGGGAATCGTCATTCTGCTATTCCCTTTTAAAAGAAGTGTTTCTCTAAATTGATATTGTAAAATGGAGAGAGGGTTAGGGCTGACCTCAAGGGGCATGGGTTCTTCCCATGTTACTTCAGCGGTGGCTGATGACATTTCTGCCTGCAATGGCCCAGGAATAGCAACGTCATACTGTGGATGCATCTTCTGTCTCTGGCTGATTAATTAGGCCTAAATTTGATTCAGGAGTGGAAGGTGCTAAACCGCTTTTACTTTTAGACCAGCCCAATATCACCAGGAGAGATGAATTGCGAAGGACCGCAACGGTTAATTTTTTTAGTGATCCTTCGCAACTGATGACACAGGAGGTGGACCTGTACCAACGGATTTCTCCGTGGATTCAGGTTAGACTAGTCTTAACTTTTAGTCACTGTTGCGGTAGCACATATCGGCGAGCTACAATAGAAATATTACTGAGGCGTCAATTAAGGCCTCAGTTTTAAATCCATTTACAATCACCACACCTGTATGTGGGATTGCCAGGCAATTTGTAAGTGCACACCACCCTTCCTTCCCCCTCCACCTACATTCCTCCTCGTCCCTGAGTGGGTTGCGCTCCTGAGGATTCGGCTCTGGTTTGTAGCGGGGGTTAGGGACCGAAGTTTTGGGACGTAATCCATCTGTGTTTGACTAAGGGATGGTTCTGCCCTCCCGGATTGCGAGGCTATCCTAAATGTTTCTGTAAGCTTCATGAACTCTTTCATGTTTTGAAAGTGTTGTCCCCAGACCGGCTGGGTGAAGCATTCTGGAAGGCTATTTAAGAATATGTTGTAGGCAAACTGCTCCACTATTTGCAGAGCAGTTTTTTCATCTTTGCCCACAGAGAGAAGCCCTGTTTAGGAGCTGGGTCAAACCTCCATTGTTTTATTTTCCTCACCTGCTGGTCTGGGGCACCACCACATTTAGCCAAGGGCTCTGCCTTGATGGGGAGGAGGGCATTTTCCTCCAAGAGAACATAATAAGCCCCTTTTGCCTCCCGTATCTGGACCAGTCCAATCCTGTGCGTCTTGCACACTCCCTATGTATCTTATTTCACCGGTTTATGTGTACTGGGAGCGGAGCCTGCACTGGGTCTTTCCAAACCACTGGACAAACTCCCCAGCCGGAAACAGCATTGACACAAATGCAGCACTAAACCCACTTTTAGACAGATCACCTCCACCTGTTGGCAAGTGCCACCTTATTCTACATATTCTTTATATACTTTTACTGCCAATCTTAATATAGTAAATTTGTTTGGGTTACTTAATCCTTCAGTCAGAGAATTCCCTTTTTTCTCTTAATTCGCAATCTTGCATTGATTGTATTTTCATATCATGTAACCTTGTTTCGTTGGTTTCAGATGCCTCATTTGTCTCATCTGCTATATCTCATCACAGACTGAATCATTTGCAGTTTAACCTTCCTTTTTTAGCATCTTGCACACCAAGGTGGAAATTCAGCATGTCTATTCTGAACAAACAAATCGTTTCACTAACAACTTGCTGTCAAACTAGATGAGTTTTTAACATTGGCTCTGTAGATAATGCAGGTGCCATCTAGGAGGCAATTAAAGGTTTTATTTGTGTCTTTACTATCTCCTTTTCCTCACATTTGCCACATACCTCAAGTTTAAACTCACATCCTTAGAAAGAGCACACCCACAAAGAAAAAATTCCTTCTTTGCCTCTATACCTTCTATCCACACAAAATCTGGCTTGATTTCAAATGATCTCCAGATAATAACTAAATAATTCTTAGATTACTACTCCTTTAAACTATTTGGTGACAACTCTAGTACCACTCCCTCAGATATCAAATCATTCCTTAACACACTTCCATTCCCCAGTCTAACTAAAGAATAGGCTTCTCCTCTAGATGCTGCCTTCTCATTGACTAAACTTAAAGAGGTACTAGACTTAATCAGCACAGACAAGGCCTCAGGAACGGATGGACTCCTGCCTGACATAATTTCTACATTCTGGAAACATTTATCCCTTTCCTCCTTAGAGATGATTAGTGAAGCTACCTCCTCTGGCCATTTAAACTCTGACATTAATATTGCAGTTATTATTCTACTTTTGAAGCAAGGTAACTGTTATATCTATGGGCAATAATATTGTAATTATAAAAGGAAGAAGACGGACACAGGTTCAAAGTAGTAAATAACAGGTCCTTTTACTAAGATCGTTCCCAGAGTACATGTTACACAGCTTTATTATTAGTCTCTACTTCCTAATAGCTCTCTAATACCCATAATCCCTTATTACTACGGAATCCCCAAAAAAGTCCAGACTCACAATATCCTATATATTCCTCCCCCCTTACAATTGTAAATGCAGCTAACATAACAAACAACATCTGCTATTAGAAACAGGAATATCAACATAAAACAGAACACATACTGTTGTTAATGCAATTACATTCTAACAAAGGAGAGTGGTTAAACAACCTCTACATCCAGCTAACATATGGTATTATTCTGCACCTTTATATCTCCATATACATATACATACATGTATAAATACATACATTTAGTTTTTATAAATTAAGACGGTCAGGAGGCTTCCTGCTTCTACAAGGGTTACGTCGTACAGCTGATGTGTGTTCATACCCTAAGGCACCCTCAGGTAACCTTGGCACGACAGCATCAGCAGGAGTTAAAACAGGAGAGTCAGGTGGTATCCCCGGTTGACTTTAGGTCAACTCACTAGAACTTGGTTCCTCAGACTTTTCTGTGCTACCGGCTGCTTCATCAGGTCTAGTGGGTAACAACTGTTCAACATGTCATCTCCATGTCTGGCGGTCTCGTGTGCATACCTTATAAGAGACAGTTCCAGTCTTTTGAAGAATGGTTGCTGGTACCCATTTCTCAGTGGTGGAATAGTTACGAGCAAGGACAGCATCTCCACTGAAAAACTCATGATCTTTAGCCCACTTGACCTGTTGTTTTACTTGAGCGTGCTGCTTATCATAAACTCTCATTTGAGTGGTAGCTGGCCTCAACAAATCAAGACATGTTCTAAGATGCCTTTTTAGAAACAGATCAGCTGGTGACATACCCGTTGTTGCATGGGGTGTGTTACGATATTTAAGAAGAAATGTATAAAGACGTTGCTTGAAATGTGGTTCAGTTTTGGATGCTTTAAGAGCATGTTTAGGGGTTTGCACCATTCTTTCAGCCAGACCATTAGTAGAGGGATGATAAGAGCTGGATAGGAGATGTTTAATACCATTGCCTTTTAGGAATACTTCCATTTCTTGGGACACAAAAGAAGGCCCATTATCCGTCACAATCTGCTCTGGCAGTCCAAAACGTGCAAACATCTCTTTTAAGGTTTGGATCGTCTTTTCTGATGTGATGGCGGGCATGATAATGACCTCAGGCCACTTAGAATGTGCATCCACTGCGACCAGAAGCATAACACCCTCTACAGGTCCTACAAAATCTAAATGAACGTGTTGCCAAGGACTGGCAGGCCATTCCCATGGATGCAATGGTGCGGGACTTGGCACATTTCTGAGGCCTTGACATGATGAACATGACGTTACCTTTTCCTCAATATCACGATCAACTCCAGGCCACCAAAAATAACTCTGCCCTCTAAGATTGCAGTCAAGTAATTTTGAAAGTGTGTAATCACCCTTGGTTTCTTGCTTAATCTGGTGGGTGGTTATAGGTGCATTTTCCACCATCTTAAAGTAAAAAATCTTTTGCCCTTGTTCTCTGTGTTGTTCAGGTAGGGGAAGTCTTGACAGACCATCTGCATTTCCATGTGCCTCTGAACGCCTGTATTTGACCTCATAATTGTGAGCCCCAAGGAGCAATGCCCAGCGCTGAAGTCTGCTTGCTGCCATAGATGGCACACCAGTATGTGAGCCAAAAATAGATGTGAGAGGTCGGTGGTCTGTTAGCAAGGTAAATTTTCAACCAAACAGGTAAGTGTGGAATTTCTTTATTCCAAAAATGATGCTTAAAGCCTCTTTTTCAATTTGAGGATATTTTGTTTCAGTTTTACTCAATGTTCTTGATGCAAATGCAATTGGTCACTCCTCACCTGTTGACATAATATGCGACACCACAGCTCCAACACTGTAAGGGGATGCATCGGAAGCTAACTGAATTGGTAAGGATGGGTCAAAATGTGTTTAAACTCTTTTATCAGCCAGCGCAGCCTTGACTTTGCTAAATGCCGTTTCACACTCCTGTGACCATTTCCAGGGTCTACTCTCACACAGCAACTCATGGAGTGGTTTCAACAACGTTGCTAGCTGTGGAATAAAACAGCCATAATAGTTCACGAGACCCAAGAATGATCTCAGTTGGCTGACATTGCTTGGAGAAGGGGCATCTACTATTGCCTTCACTTTTGAAGGAGCTGTGTGCAACCCATCAGAATCAATAACATGCCCTAGGTACTCCACAAACATTTTGAAAAAGTCACATTTGTCCTTGTTCACACACAACCCATACTTTTCTAGCCTGCTTAAGGTTTTATCCAGATTAGCCATGTGCTCCTTGTCATCTCGACCTGTGACCAGGATGTCATCCAGGTAACACTGTACCCCTGGTAATCCACTAAGGATCTGATCCATGGCACGCTGAAATAATGCTGGTGCTGAAGTTATTCCAAAAGGTAAGCGACAATAACGGTAGAGCCCCTTATGTGTTGCTATGGTGAGGTACTTTTGTGAGTCCTCATCTACATGCATTTGCAAGTATGCTTGGCTGAGGTCTTTTTCACTAAATTTGTTTCTCCCAGCTAATCCAGCAAAAATATCTTCAATCACAGGAAGAGGGTATTGCTCAGCTATGAGTACAGGGTTAACTATTACCTTAAAGTCCCCACATAAATGTACAGATCCATCAGACTTGACCACCGGAACCACATGTGTGGCCCACTCAGAATGAGAAATAGGTTCTAGGACTCCTAGTTTGACAAGCCGGTCAATGTCCGCCTCCACCCTAGGTCTTAAAGCGTAAGGAACACTCCTTGCCTTCAAAAACCTTGGTTGACAATTTGGTTGCACCCGAACTGTCACTTTAATCCCTGTCATACTCTCCAGTTCCTTTTGGAAGACAGCTTGGTGCTTTCTCAGGACCAAATTCAACTCAGACTGTTCAACAGACACAGTATTTACCTTGGTCCAATCCAACTGTACTTTTTCAAGCCATGAACTGCCCATCAGAGCTGGATAATCCCCTTTTACTATATATATGGGCAAATTCGTTCTTTGCCCATTTAAATCATCCTGAACCTTTGTTTTACCCAACATGGGCACACTCTACCCAGTGTATGTCTTCAGTGGGAGGTGATTTAATTTTTCCTTAAACAGTTTCTCTGATATTAGGGAGACAGCTACTCCAGTATCCACCTTCATTTTCACAGGGTGGCCTTCCAGCATGGCAGTAATAGTATATGCTGCTGAGCCTCTTTTTTTATTCAGTATTTTTATTAGTAGCTCGGCATCAGAATCAGTCTCACTGTCAGTTTTATTTTCTTCCTGTACCACGTGCAAAGTTTTCTTTTTACAAGACCAGGATGCCTTTTTATCTTTCCCAGTTTCCCCCCTGTCTGTGCTTTCCTTTCTCTTTGCTTTACATGCACGCTCCACATGTCCTTTTTTTTTACAGCTACGGCATATTAGTTATTTTGCCCAGCAATTTGCTGGATGGTGATCCATCTTTCCACATCTATAACACTGTTTGGTGCCCCCTTTTTGTTTGCTTGGGTCTGCTTGAACTCTGTGTAATCTAGCAGCTGCCCCTAACTGCTGTGCTTCTTTAGCAGCCAGCTCCATAGACACGGCTATCTCAATCGCTTTCTGCAATGTGAGGTTGGCCTCATTGAGTAACCGCTTCTGAATGCCCTCACTTCTTAATCCCCACACTAGCCTGTCATGTAAAGCTTCATTAAATTTAGCACCAAATTCACAATGTTCTGTAAGTTTCTTGAGCACTGCTACATATTGAGCAATAGACTCGACTTCTTCCTGATTCCGTTTGTGAAACCTAAATCTTTCAGCTATTAATAATGGCTTAGGTGAAAAATGTGATTCCAGGATCCTTAAAATATCATTAAATGACTTGTCACCGGGTTTTCCTGGCTGTACCAAACTTCTCAGTAGACTAAATGTCTTTGTCCCGATAACGCTAAGAAATGTCGATACTTTCAGGTAAACATGGGCGATATGGCCTAAAATCAATATCACGATAAATTGAGCAGTTAACCTCGATAACGATAAATGGACGATAACCACCCCAAGTGCCAAAAAAACAAACGTTTTTTTTTTTTTTTCATTTGATGGGGCTGTGGCAGGCAGCATAGTTCCTCCAGTTATTTTGATAATATTATTCCCCCTAGACCTATTCATTGCAATTATATTATTACCACTTTAAAGGACTGTAAAATGTCACTGAAAATAAATGAAGACAATAGTAGTAAGTACTTTTAGTGGTTAAGATTTATTAACTGAACAAAATAAAAAGTGTAGGATACAATATGTAACCATGCTCTCTAAAAAATGTGTATCCCTTGTAAACAAAATAGTTTAATAATAAATATGTTTCACATTGGCTATTCACAAAGTAAACAATGATTGTGCAAATGTAATGCCATCATGGACAAAGGCCTATCTCTGCTAAGGCCTTGAGGTACTATAACTTGTAAACAAATAATGTCACAAACACAAATGTCAATTGGACACAGAAAAAACTATAATAAATAATAAGCACTGCCATGTGACTAGTGAAAACTATAAACTCTTAAACAAAAACATTAAATAGTGCTGTGTGCAAAAAACTTCAATAGAACACTGATAGTTAAAATTAGGCAGGGCTTGAACAGGGCACTTCAAAAAGGGGCAGCAGCAGACTTGGTATCCTGAGCGGTTCAATCAAACTACTGTTGTAGATGTTTACCTGAGTAGTGTTTACTCCAGGTTCTTGCTAAGAAACACAAGCATATTGACCGTTTCAGGCAGGATCTGAGGCATGTCACAATGTTTCCTCCAGAACTGAAAACCCGCTCGGATGGGGAGCTGGTGGCTGGGATGCAAAGATACTTTTTTGCAACTTTACTTAGAGTGGGAAAGTTTACTTGATGCTTTCTCCACCAATCTAGTGGATTTTCCTCACTGTCCTGGACAGGACACACTGAATAGCTGCTCAGCTCAGCTTCTATTGCTTGCTCAGGTGACACAGTGGGTGCAGTTGAAGAGAGAGTCTCATTTTCTTTGAAAAAGCTTCCCAGTGATCTCTTTCGCTTTTTTTCTTCGGATGATGTAGAAGGCTGAGGCTCTGTGCTCTCTGCTGTACTTTCTGGGTGGACTGCAGCTGCTGACTTCATCTCCATTTTCACTTTCTCTTGAATGGTAGTAACACGGTCGGCAGAAATATATGCAGCTTTGAATCTGGGGTCAACAAAGCTGGCTGTGTCCAAAAGCTCTACAGTGGGAGGATCTGAAAACTTGTCGTCAAGGTATGCAAGGATTTCAGATTTTATGGTTTTGGTCAGCGTCACATCGTCTTCTTCCTCAGCCAGCACTCACATGCAAACATTAAGAATAGGAAAAATTGTTGTAGTCATTTAACTGCCATGTAAACCTCCACTGACCACAGAACTTTTTCAGGGGAAAAACTGAACTAAACTAGAAAAAATAAAATGAAGTATTCCTCATCAGATTTTAGCTACTAAAAATATTACATTTACCTTTATTGGATGTACTTGAATGCAACAATAACACTTCTCACTTCTACCAAAATTTGAAAAATTACAAAGGGACTGCCAAGTTATAAAAAAAAGTCTTGAAAATAAAAACTGAAAAAAGGCATAAATTTTAAATATCTATCCAAATCTTCACACCCAACATCACCCCAATTCATGGTCTAATTCTCAAATAAAGCAAGCAAAATAAAGTAAGAATTAAATAAGACCTCTCAGACCATATTTACAAAATTAAAAAGGTTTGGCACAGTAATAAAACATTTTAAAAATCATGTATTTTGCTACATTTCACAGCACAACATGATCAACACTGGCTCACAATAAGTCTTCTGTAAAAACTTTCTGGATACACTGCTGCTCAGCAGTCTTAAGTATTTTTATGCCTATATAAACATTATTCAAACATTAATACTTTCAATTTTGAATATGACGCACAGAATTAAAGTCACTTTAAAACACACCAGATGTCACCACCCAAATATATTAAGATGTACACACTTACCGACTGCCAGGTGCAGCCTGTGCCCAAAACATTGCACCCGTGTCCATTTATTGAGCTTGACAGCTTTCACAATATTTGGGCCGTTGTCAGTTGTTA
The DNA here is from genome assembly GCA_026402145.1 of Polypterus bichir lapradei. Lineage (NCBI taxonomy): Eukaryota > Metazoa > Chordata > Cladistia > Polypteriformes > Polypteridae > Polypterus > Polypterus bichir. The sequence goes on along the minus strand of JANRMT010062793.1, from coordinate 24,430,521 downwards.
TAGCAACAAGGTCCTCTTCACTGATGTCCCATGCAGACAGCATCGCTCTCAACCCCTGTCCAACCATCTCCCACGTGTGATCAGATGGAAAATAGGCCGTCTCGAGCACTCTGGTACGCAGCTCCCATTTGTTGTCGATGTAATGAACTGTGAGACTAATATACGGCTCCATTGTGTGGCTGGACCAGAGATCGAATGTGGCTGCAACGTGCTTAACGTATCTCAATTCAGCAGCAACCTTTTCCCTCTCTGTGCTGTACATGCTGGGAATGATAGTTTTTGAAAAATATTTTCGTGATGGGAGTTCGTATCTCTTGTCAATTATTTTCATGAAGTGTCTGAACCCGTTGCGTTCCACTGTAGCAATAGGAGCCATGTCTTTTGCTATGTGGTAGCCTATAGCATTTGTGATTTCTTGCCATCTTTTTGAAGTTCGCTCATATAGTTGAGTACTAGCAAATGCTTCGGTTATTGACAGCTGCCTGGTGGAGGAAGACGTTTTTGCTGGTCCTCCTAATCTCTTCTCGCTTTGAGCTTTTTTTATGTCTTCGAATTGAATCACATGGTTGTGCTGCAGGTGGTGGAAGAGGTTGGTTGTGTTACCTTGACTTGACGCAACAGTCTTTTTGCAGAGTTTACATTTAACAATTTTTTGATCAATATCATCCTTGTTGAATCCAAAATGTTGCCAAACGATTGATGATGCATTTTTTTTGTTAACAAGCGTCTCCTCTTCCTCCTCCACCAGCTCTACCTCCGTCGCTGCTGCTTCAACATTTAAATCGTCCTCCATTTGTTCACCCGTGTCTCGTCTTGTTACAGGTAGTAGAGTCATGTGACTCCACCCCGTCAAGTCTGTAACGTAGCACAGCGTCTTAAAGGGACATGAACATCGCCAACCTGCACATGCCTTTTCTTTTTTTTTTAAAATACCGAATTTACCAACATGGGCAAAATGACGTCGATGAGAGTCATAAATTTCGGTAACGATAAATTTTTGATATATCGCCCAGCCCTACTTTCAGGTCATCGTCAATGGCGTTGGCTTTCACAAAAAACTAAAATTGCTTTGTATAAGCACCCCATTGCTCAACTGAATAATCGAATGGTCCGAAATGTCCCGCTATCATTGCCATTTTATCCCTTGTGCTTATCTTCAGTGAATGGCGAAGGAACTTTATCATAGAAATAGAAAAAAAAAAAAAAGTTGCAGCTTTTCACTTCCCTTTCCAGCAGAAAGAAAAAAACTTACTTTACATGTTGTGTAGCAATAGAGGTGCACTTTTAAGTTCGTCGCATCCACGTCGCCAGTGTTATATCTATGGGCAATAATATTGTAATTATGAAAGGAAGAAGATGGACACAGGTTCAAAGTAGTAACTAACAGGTCCATTTACTAAGATCGTTCCCAGAGTACACGTTACAGAGCTTTATTATTAGTCTATACTTCCTAATAGCTCTCTAATACCCATAATCACTTATTACTACGGAATCCCCAAAAGTCCAGACTTACAATATACTACAGTAACGATTCTACTCTGTGCCAGACTTACAGACATTTGTCTCACAGTAACTTGGATTCAAAACTATTATTTAAAGTTCTTGTGCACTGCTTACAGAAAGTCATTAGCAAATTAATTCATTGCGATCAGTCTGGTTTCACACAGTCCTGGCTAGCCTCTGATAAAAGGAGAAGACTTCTGCATGTCATTGATTCAGTTCCCTCCCTTTCTAGCCCTGCTGTGCTTCTTTCCCTTGATTCTGAGAAGGCTTTTGACTGCATCAATTAGCAATTCTTATGACAAGTTGTGGACATTATGGGCTTTGGTCCAAGTTTTGTAAATGTGATGGAGACTCTTTACTCTTCCCCTTCTACAGTTCTCTTGGCTATTTCAAATATCTCATGTCTCTTCTCCATTTATAGGGCAGCTAGGCAAGGCTGTCCTTTGTCACATTTAATCTTTAACTTATCTTTTGAACTGCTTGCAATTACCATCCGTAATTCCCAGCTTTTAACTCCCATTACAGTTTCAAATTCCAGTAATAGAATATCCTTATACTGTATGCTGACGATATCCTTCTCTATCTAGATAAAGCCCCATCTGATACTCCTTGCGTACTAGAACTGTTCATGTCTCTCAAAGCCCTGTTCAGTTACAAAATTAATTGGACTAAATCTTCTCTCTTGCCCCTTAATGATATGTGCTGTCAGTTCTCCCTGCCATTTCTCATCCCTGTATCTAGTAGTCTAAGATATTTGGGAGCTGATATTACTGCCTTAGTTTCAGACATATCACCTAATATATCATATTTGATAATCCTGCTCTCTTAATAGGTACCGGCCCTGTGTATTTCCTTTTTGGCAGTTTACGGGAATCAGTGTGCTGGGAGATTTGTTTAATAGTTCAGGACTTATGACATTCCAGTCTATACAAGTGCATTTTAATTTCCCTTGTTCAGAATATGTGGGTTTTCTCTGACTGCCCTCCTATTAAATCACTCAGAAAAAAATCTGTCTCTACCCTCTACTCTTTATCTTGCAAAGCTTCTTATAAAATTCTGCCCTTGATCTTTCTTTGGTCCAGAGACCTTACTCCTCACTCCTCCCATGGGACACTGTTTTCTCAAATGTAAGGTTTTGTTCTAGAAACCCAAACTATCAGCACACCCAGTTCAGAATTCTACACAGACTTTATCAACTCCCCATAAGTGGCATCTGATGGGTCTCACTGCTTCTCTGTCAATTACTGTACGTTCCCATAGATTACCAGGCACTTTGCTTAACACGTTCTGGCACTGTCCTGTTATCTTTTCCTTTTGGACACACATTTGTCACCTACTGCCTTCTTTTCTTTCTTGCAGTATTCCTCTGTTGCCTCAAATCTTTCTTCTTTTAGGCTTGGTAGCTCTCCTTGAATAAGTTAATACATTTGGAGTTGACTGCAGCATAGATTAATGGTGCTTCAAGTAATGTAATTGAAACCTGGACTGCTGCTGCTTAATTGTGTAAATCTTGTTTTATAACTCTTTGACTTGTTTTTCGGTCAGTTATTGATTTTTTTTTTATCCTTTAGCTGAGGCTGGGTGGGAGAGGGATGTTTGGGTACTTTTGTATTGTATTTTTGTTTATTGTTTATATTCTGTTATTTTGTCTTTATGTAATAAGAAAATAAAAAAAATAAAAAAATAAAAAAAATTTAATCAAAACTAATTTCTTCCTTCTGCTATAAAACACAAAGGAGTGAGTGTATGCAACTACTGCAGTTGCTATCAAAACAAATCAATTACATGGTGTATGCATACATTATGACTTGCTGTAAAACATACTAATTAATTCAGAATACCGTATTTACTCATGTACAACGCGTCCTTGTGTAAGATGCACACCCTAGTTTTTACAATTGCGAAAATCATTTTGCCCCTTGTACGATGCACGTTGTGATTGTATAGGAGGCGTTTAGAGAGAGAGAGAGCGTGAGTGAGAGACAGAGAGCACGACTGTGCGAGCAAGCGAGAGAGAGAGAGAGCGCAAATGCGTGAGCAAACGAGCGAGAGAGAGCGTGAGTGCGTGAGCAAGGGAGAGAGAGAGAGAGTGCAAGTGTGCGAGCAAGAGAGAGAGAGATAGCGTGAGTGCGTGAGCAAGTGAGCGAGAGAGAGTGCGAGCAAGTGAGCGAGAGTGTGAGAGAGAGCGCGAGTGCATGAGCGCGAGAGAGAGTGAGCAAGCAAGCGAGCAAAAGAGAGAGAGCGCGAGTATGCGCGCAAAAGAGAGAGAGAGCACAAGTGCGCAAGCAAGAGAGAGTGCGCAAGAAAGCGAGCGAGCCCAAGCAGAAGAAGTAAACATTACAGAATTACATTTCCTCGTGTATGATGCACACCTTATTTTCTAATGCTAAGTTTCGGGAAAAAATGTGCGCGTGGTACATGTGTAAATACGGTAGTACTGTTTAATCTTAATCAATTTGAATAATTTTTCTCAAGTGAAAATATAGACAGTCTGTCAATTGAGGTCAATTTATAATGTTTTTGTCTGTCATTTTACATAATTGCTGTGTGGAACCATCTTAACTGAACTGTAGTCACGTGCAGAATTAAAATATCATATCTTTTTCTTCTTCTTTCTCTTTCAGCTGCTCCCATTAGGGGTTGCCACAGCAGATCATCTTTTTCCATATCTTCTTCTCCTCTGCATCTGGCTCCATTACACCCATCACCTGCATGTCCCCTCTCACCATATTCGTAATCCTTCTCTTAGGCATTCCTCTTTTCCTCTTGCCTGGGAGCACTATCCTTAGCATCCTTTTCCCAGTATTCCCAATATATTTCTTCTCTGCACATGTCCAACCCAACGCAATCTCACCTCTCTAATTTTGTCTCCAAACCATACATTTACGAGTGGCAAATCCTGCTTGATTTCTGAAGAAACTGTGCCGAAATATCCAGTGAAGTGACAGAGGTGCTCCGCAGCCTTTGCTTACATCGGCAGCCTGAGAAGCTGAGCTGGCAAAAACGCAAGCCCAGTGATCGGAAGCAGAAATGAGGGAAATGCTGCAGTGTTAGCACAAGGCTAAAAACGAAACCCCCCAGACCTGCGATACCATCCATTCTGCTCGCGAACGTCTGATTGCTGGACAACAAGCTGGATTATATAAAGCTGCAGCGGGCCAAGCAGCAGGAAATGAGAGACTGTTGCATCTTTTTTTTCACTGAGACATAGCTCCAGGAAAACATTGCACAGTCTGCCATCCAGCTAGATTGACTGACCATCTTCCGAGCAGACAGAGGCGCCTCTTTGTCCGGTAAAACCCGCGGGGTGGGACTGTGTGTTTATGTGAACAGAGAGTGGTGTACGAACTCTGCCTCAGTTGTGTGACACTGCTCCCCGCTGATAGAAGTTTTATCAGTAAGGTGTTGGCCTTTCTACCTGCCGAGGGAATACAGTTGTGTGCTGGTGGTTGCCGTCTACCTCCCACCTAGCGTAAATGCTAACCAGGTGCTAGCGGAACTCTATAAGATCATTAGCAAACTGCAAATGACATACCCCGAGGCATTTTTCATTATTGCTGGAGACTTCAGTCATGCCAACTTGAAGTAAGTTCTCCCAAAATTCTTCCAGAATGTAAACTTTGCTTCTAGAGGGGAAGCTGTCTGGACAATGTTTACACGAGTGCTCCTGACGCCTACAAGGCCCTACCCTGCCCCCGCCTCAGCCACTCAGACTATATCAGCGTTTTTATGGTTCCTGCATACAAGTCCCTGCTGAAGCGCACTAAAGCAGCCTGCAAGAACATCAGAGTGTGGCAGGTTGGTGCTGTTTCAGCTCTCCAACACTGTTTTGAATTGACAGACTGGGACATTTTCAGGGAGGCTGCTATGGATGGTGACTCCATCAATCTGGAGGAGTACACGGACTCTGTGACTGACTACATCTCCAAATGCATAGAGGATGTTTCTGTTATCAAGGATGTTACCACAAGAGCCAACCAAAAGCCCTGGATGACAAGAGAAGTGCACAAGCTACTCAAGATCAGAAATACAGCCTTCAGATCTGGAGACAAGGCAGCCCTTAGGGTGACCAAAGCCAACCTGTCTCGCGCTACAAGGAGAGCTAAGTGGGCATACGCGCAGAGGATTAACAAACAATTCAGCAGCACCAGAGACACACGTTGTATGTGGCAGGGCCTTCAGACAATTACAAACTACAAGCCCAACCCACACAGCAGCGATGGTGATGCCTCCTTTCCGGATGAGCTGAACAACTTCTTCTCATGGTTTGAGGCACAGAACAAAGAGCCTGTGAGAAAAGCAACACCTCCCTCCACTGACCAGGTACTCTGTCTCTCCATAACTGACGTGAAGAGGACTCTATCCAGAGTCAATCCACGCACGGCTGCAGGACCTGACAACGTACCTGGTCGTGTGCTCAAAGAATGTGCCAGTCAACTGGCTGGTGTCCTCACAGACATCTTCAACAAATCTCTGAACAAGTCGTCAGTCCCAGCATGCTTCAAGTCGGCCACCATCAGGCCAGTGTCGAAGAAGTCATCAGTGACATGCTTGAATGACTACCGACCAGTTGCACTCACGCCAATAATAATGAAGTGCTTCGAAAGGTTAGTCATGTCACAGATAAAGACTAATCTCCCTGCCTCCCATGACCCTCTTCAGTTTGCATACCGCTCAAACAGGTCAACTGAGGATGCCATATGCTCTGCCCTTTACCTCTCCCTGACACATCTGGATAAAAAAGACACATATGTCAGGATGCTATTCATAGACTTTAGCTCTGCCTTCAACACAATCATGCTTCAAAAGCTGGTTGTAAAACTGAGCATTGGGCCTGAACACCATCCTCTGCAATTGGATCCTGGACTTCTTGACAGAGAGGCCCCAGTCAGTTTGGATGGGCTGCAACACTTCCAGCAACATCACACTGAGTACTGGAGCGCCGCAGTGCTGCATGCTTAGTCCACTGCTGTTCACCCTGCTGACTCACGACTGCACAGCCACGCACAACACCAACCACATCATCCAGTTTGCGGATGATACGACACTGGGACTGATAAGCAGGGATGATGAAACAGCATACAGAGATAAGGTGGAACGACTGTCTGCATGGTGTGAAGACAACAATCTATCTCTTCAGAAAATCACATCCTGCCCACATCCCACTCAGCATCAACGGTTTAGATGTGGAGACTGTTAGGAGTACCAAGTTCCTTGGTGTGCACATAACTGGGGAACTTACGTGGACACATAACACCTCATCACTAATCAAGAAAGCCCAGCAGAGACTACACTTCCTGAGGCGCCTGAAGCGAGCAAGTCTTCCTCCTTCCATCCTCACAATGTTCTACAGAGGTACCATTGATAGTGTTTTGACCAGCTGCATCACTGTCTGGTATGGCAACTGCAACATATCTGACTGCAAGCGCCTGCAAAGGATAGTGAAGACAGCAGAGAACATTATTGGGGTGCCTCTTCCTTCACTACAGGACATATTTTACAAATGTAGTTTCCGCAACGCCTGCAGCATTGTGCAGGACCCCTTACACCCCTCACATGGACTTTTCACACTTCTGCCATCCAAGAGAAAATACTGCAGCATCAAAGCCAGATCTGCCAGCCTGCAGGAGAGTTTTTACCCCCAAGTTGTCAGACTCCTTAACACCATGCTGCCCCCTGGGATCTTCCACACTGCTTCAACCACCTCTAAAAACAGAACTTTTATACATGCAAGACACTTTCCTACAAAGACTAGTGTGCATGTAGAAAAAGAACTGAAAATCTCATGCTGACCTTTAAGTATTTTGACACTCTTGACATCCTTCTGCTGTGAAACATTCTGACCTGTCATTGTTTAAACATTTCTTAAACAACTATTATCATACACTGATAATTTCTGTATTATCTATATGTATTATTTATTACTTATTTATTATATTACATATCTATTGACTATATTTATGTATCCACAGTAGATTGTAAATACCATACATTGCATGCTAACTACCCGTCAATATTGCTGCTACTTCTTTGTCTTGTCTTTGCACAATGTCTTGTTTGCGTTTTAATTTTAAATTTAAATTTGAATTCTATTTTTAATTTATTATTTGCATGTCATGTTGTTATACTGTGGACCCTGAGCTTTGTAATTTCGTCTATCTGTATACTTGTATATGGTTGAGATGACAATAAAGTTCACTTTGACTTTGACATATCATGTAAAACTCTTACATACTTCTCTGCCACTCCCGACTTCCTTATACAATACAACAACTCCTCTCGAGGCACTCTGTCATATGCTTTCTCCAGGTCCACAAAGACACAATGCAACTCCTTCTGGCCTTCTCTATACTTCTCCATCAACATCCTCAGATCAGCCATTACATCTCTGGTGCTCTTTCCTGGCATGTAACCATACTGCTGCTCACTAATCACCACCTCCATTCTTAACCTAGCTTCCACTACACATTCCCATTACTTCATGCTGTGGCTCATCAGTTTCATCCCCATGTATTTACTACAGCTCTGCACATCACCCTTATTCTTAAAAATCGTTACCACTTCTTCTCCTCAGGCATCCTCTCACTTTCCAAGATTCCATTAAACAATCTGGTTAAAAATTCCACTGCCATCTCTCCTAATCACCTCCATGCTTCCATAGGTATGTCATCTGGACCAATGGCCTTTCCATCCCTCATTCTCTTCATAGCTGTCCTTACTTTCTCCTAGCTAATCCGTTGCACATCCTGATTCACTATCGTCATATCATCCAACCTTCTGTCTCTCTCTCTCTCTGTCTCATTCTCTTCATTCATCAGCCTCTCAAAGTACTCTTTCCATCTGCTCAACACACCCTCCTCACTTGTGAGCACATTTCCATCTTTACCCTTTATCACCCTAACCTACTGCACATCTTTCCCAGCTCGATCCCTCTGTCTAGTCAGTCGGTACGGGTCCTTTTGTCCCTCCTTAATGTCCAACCTCTCATATAACTCATCATATGCCTTTTCTTTAGATAGATAGATAGATAAATAGATAGATACTTTATTAATCCCAAGGGGAAATTCACATAATCCAGCAGCAGCAGCATACTGATACAAAAAAAAAAATTAAATTAAAGAGTTATAAAAAAAATGCATGTAAAAAAAGACAATAACTGAATAATGTTAGCATTTACTCCCCCGGGTGGAACTGAAGAGTCGCATAGTGTAGGGGAGGAACGATCTCCTCAGTCTGTCAGTGGAGCAAGACAGTGACAAAAGTCTGTCACTGAAGCTACTCCTCTGCCTGGAGATGACACTGTTAAGTGGATGCAGTGGATTCTTCATGATTGACAGTAGTTTGCTTAGTGCCCGTCATTCTGGTACAGATGTTAAACTGTCCAGCTTTATTCCTACAATAACAAGTTTGTCCAAGCGTGAGACGTCCTTCTTCTTTATGCTGCCTCCCCAGCACACCACCGCATAGAAGAGGGCACTCGCCACAACTGTCTGGTAGAACATCTGCAGCATCTTATTGCAGATGTTGAAGGACGCCAACCTTCTAAGAAAGTATAGTCGGCTCTGACCTTTCTTACACAGAGCATCAGTATTGGCAGTCCAGTCCAATTTGTCATCCAGCTGCACTCCCAGGTCTTAGACCTGCAGTTCCTGAGACGCACATACTGAGGTCTGTCTGTAAGATAATCCACGATCCATGCCACCAGGTGTGAGTCTACTCCCATCTCAGTCAGCTTGTCCCTAAGAAGCAGAGGTTGGATGGTGTTGAAGGCACTAGAGAAGTCCAAAAACATAATTCTTACAGCACCACTGCCTCTGTCCAAGTGGGAGAGGGACCGGTGTAGCATATAGATGATGGCATCCTCCGCTCCCACCTTCTCCTGGTATGTGAACTGCAGAGGGTCGAGGGCGTGGCGGACCTGTGGCCTCAGGTGGTAAGGCAGCAGCCGCTCCATGGTCTTCATCACATGTGACGTCAGAGCAACAGGCCGGAAGTCATTCAGCTCACTAGGACGTGATACCTTTGGGACTGGGGTGATACAAGATGTTTTCCAAAGCCTCGGGACTCTCCCCTGTTCCAGGCTCAGGTTGAAGATGTGCTGTAGAGGACTCTCCAGTTCCAACGCACAGGCCTTCAGCAGTCGTGGCGATACACCATCTGGACCAACTACTTTGCTGGCACGAAGTCTCCTCAGCTCTCTGCTCACTTGTGCTGCTGTAATTGTGGATGGGGATGTCTCATCTATGCTGGTATCAGCAGAAGGATGGTTGGAGGATGAAGTACTCTGAGGTGAGAGTGGGTTAGGGTGGTCAAACCTGTTAAAGAAGTTGTTCATTTGGTTTGCTCTCTCCACTTTTCTCTCGATGGTGGCACCCCGCTTCAAGCTGCAGCCAGTGATGATCTTCATCCCATCCCACACTTCCTTCATGCTGTTATTCTGCAATTTCTGCTCCAGCTTTCTCCTGTACTGCTCCTTCGCTGCCCTGAGCTGGACTCTGAGTTCCTTCTGCACACGCTTGAGCTCATGCTGATCACCGCCTTTAAAAGCCCTTTCCTTTTGGTTCAAAAGGCCCTTGATGTCACTTGTAATCCATGGCTTATTGTTATATTAGCAGCGTACTGTTCTTACTGGAACTACAATCTCCATACAGAAGTTGATGTAATTAGTTGTGCAGTCAACAGCCTCTTCAATGTTCTCACTATGTGACTCCAGCAGTATATCCCAGTCTATAGTTCCAAAGCAGTCTCTCAGAGCCTGCTGTGCCTCAGGGGACCACTTCCTGAATGATCGTGTGGTTGTAAGTAGCATCTTCACTCTTGGTTTGCAGTGAGGCTGAAGCAGAACCAGGTTATGATCTGCTTTCCCAAGCGCAGGCAGCAGGGTGGCGCTGTATGCGTCTTTAACGTTTGCATACAGTAGGTCAATAGTCCTATTTCCCCGGGTGTTACAGTTCACATGCTGGGAGAGGGTAGGTAATTTTTTATCCAGCGTTACATGGTTAAAGTCTCCAGCAATTATCACAAGCGCCTCAGGGTGCTGCGTTTGTAACTTAGCAACTGCGGAATGGATGACGTCATAACAACAATCACGTGTCCAAATTCTCTTGGCAAGTAATAGGGACGCATACTTACGGCCAGCAGTTCGATGTCCCTGCAGTAATTGGAGATTTTAACGTTTATATGTCCAGAGTTGCAACACCTTGTATTCACATAGAGAGCGAGTCCTCCTCCTTTCTGCTTCCCACAGGTATTTGCGTCTCTGTCCACTCTAACTGTGCTAAACCCGGGTAGCTCCACGTTAGCATCTGGGATGGTAGTTCTTAGCCACGTTTCACTAAAACACAGCAAGCTGCATTCTCTGTAGGTTCTGACGTTTTTCACCAGCACAGCCAGTTCGTTGATCTTATTTGGTAGTGAGTTCACATTTCCAAGGATGACAGAAGGCACTGACGGTTTATAACGCCATTTTCCAACTTCCACCATTTGATCCTTGGCTCTGCTCTCACTCTCCTCCTCTTATTGATCTCCAACTTCATCCTACAATCCACCATCCTATGCTGCCTAACTACACTTTCCCCTACCACTACTTTGCAGTCTTCAATTTTCTTCAGATTGAACCTCCTGCATAAGATATAATTTACCCTTTGTGCATCATCCTCCACTCTTGTATGTCACCCTATGTTCTTCCCTGTTCTTAAAATACGGATTCATCACAGCAATTTCCATCCTTTTTGCAAAATCCACTATCATCTGACCTTCGTCATTCCTCTCCTTGACCTCATACCTACCCATCACTTCCTCATCTCCCCTGTTCTCTTCTTCAGCATGCCCATTGAAATCTGCTGCAATCACCATTCTCTGTCCCTTGGGTACAGTGTCCATCACTTCATCCAAGTCACTCCAGAAATCTTCTTTCTCATCCACCACACACCCAATTTGCAGGGCATATGCACTGACAACATTCATCATCATGCCTCCAATTTCCAGCTTCATAAATATCATTCTGTCTGACACTCTTTTCACTTCTAAAACACTCTTGACATACTGTTCCTTTAGAATAACCCCTACTCCATTTCTCCTTCCATCCATGCCATGATAGAACAAATTCAATCCACCTGGCCTTACTCCCCTTCCACTTAGTCTTTTGCACGCAACAATATATCAACCTTCCTTCTCTAGATCATATCAGCTAACTCTCTCCCCCTATCAGTCATACTGTCAACATTCAATGTTCCTACCCTCAGTTCCACTCTCTCTACCTTCCTCCTATCCTCTTTCCTCCGGACATGTCTCCCTCCTCTTCTTCTTCTTCAGTCAACAGAAGCCCAAATTCCGCCAGCACTCTGTTGGCTAACAGTCCTGGTGGCAGTCATTGTTAACCTGGGAGTCGACTGATCTGGTAGGGAAATCTGTACTGTTGTCTGCATGTTGATCTGGTTAAATTTTACAACAGATGCCCATCCTGAAGTAATCCTCCACATTTATCTGGACTTGAAACCGGGACAAAGAAACACACTGGTTTGTGCATCCCCAGTGGCTGGTGTTTGTCATCCTCACACTACTTTTGTAATTATTTTCATTTGTTTTCTTAGCAGACACATAAAATATACCCACATAACAACTAATGTAAACCATTTTAAAAGTCAGTTGTCCTGTAAATCTCAGGATTTTCTTCATTTGTCATCTAACTTTATTCCTTCATGTTGGCTATAAAGAGTTCTCTAATATCTTCACACTTTTAATTCTACTTCACATACTTTAGTCTTGTTTTTTTTATTGTCCCCACATAATCAATTGTTATTCATTTTCTTTTTCTGTAAGGAGTGCCTTTTTGTCTTGCATAGCTTTCAGTCTTAATCCATTCTGATAAAGGTCTTCTGAAAATCTGTAAAATGTATACATGCTACCTAACAAATGTTATGAGGAGAAGAAGACAGGCAGTCCTAAACAGTGTTTTAATTTACTACATTTTACACTATTGACTATTGTGTCCTTGTTAAAGAAGCATTTTAAATTAACAAATTTATTTCTATTATAATTTTCTTTAAAATCTCTTGTCTTGTGGCAATGTTTTTTAACTCATCCAATCGTTTGTCATATCCCAAACCCTGAACTCCAAAGCCTCTCTTCTCTGAGCTTTCTGTAGTGGTAACATATTGTTTTTTCTAATTTATAGGCCAAATATGCACACAATAACCCAGAGGCAGACTCACAAGAGTGTTATAGAATGTAAGTGCAATGAATCACATATTTTAAAATATTTATTTTAAAATTTAGATAGATTAATAGATTGATAGATAGATAGAGATCAAGGGTGTCGAACTCCAGGGGTCTCATGCATAATGCCGTGTGTAGAATTCACACTAAAACATGGCGTACGGGCAAAAGCAGAAATGTGCGTATGCACAAAAAAATTAAGATGCATAAATCTATGCGTACCCCAACTTCCACGTTCTTTGCTACATAAATCCCGCTCTGTATGAAATGTAACTCTTGTGCATGCGCCTGTCGCCCCTCCCAAACTCCTCCCAGAATTATACCTCTTTGAATATGCAAATCAATATAAATGCGTTCTGTGAAAAGACAATGGCAAAAGCACAGGGGAAAAATAAGGATTTCAGCGAATACCAAGAGGAGGCAAGGAAAAACGTACTATTTGTTGGTTTAAGCAGTGATATAAACAACAAAAGGAAGTTGATTGAGTGACAGAGTGGCGGAGAAACTCAAAAGTTCAAGTTCAGAAAGTCGCAAAGTGCTGAAATAAATAAGAAGTGGTCAGATATCAAAATCTCTGTGAAAAGGCAAGTCATAGCCCACCGTCTGAGTGTCATATGGAAATTAATTAGGGTACAGAGAAAAGAAAAACAAACTAGGGACACGGTTTAAAAAAATGTACAAATGTCAACTTAATCTCAAAATTTCCACTTTAACCCTTTAGGTTATTTTGGGCAGAAGAAGAAAGTGAACAAGTAGATGCATCAGTGAAAAAAATATGAACTTTTTGTCTGGAGAAGGGAGAATTTTGAGTTCCTAAGTATATAAATTCTATAAAACTATAACAAAACACCCCTGCAAATTGAAGGATTTGTCATCCCTCAGCTTAGATCATAAAGAGGCAACCAAAGCATCTCCCTCTTTTTCTCTCTATATATATGTGTAAGGAGGACTTAGTGGACTTAGCACTTGAGAAGTGCTCAGATACCAAAGTCACCATGAAAAGGTGAGTTGTAGCCCACCATCTGAGTGTCGTATGGAAGTGCATTAGGGTACAGAGAAAAAAAAAAAATAGGGACACAGTGGAAAAAAAGGTCAAAATGTCAACTTAATCTCAAAATTTCTACTTTAATTATTTAGTTTATTTTGTCATTAAAGTAAAACATCATAAACTTCATCTTAAAATCATTTAAGATCATTTTTTAACTAAAGTAGCACATTAAATCCTTCTTTCTATGTGTTCTTTTATGTGCTCTATGTGTGTGAATCACTACATGCTTCTTAAATGGGCTTTGTCTTCCGCCGACAGGACACAGAATACATTACATTCATGATATTATGGCTCTCTGAACAATTTAAATATTAAGATGTATACTTGATATCATTTTTATAATGACAGGAATTAAAGCATGTATTAAACATTGGAACAGGGTGGCTCAGTATTAGTGATGAACTGGTGCCCAGTCCAGAGATTGTTCCTACCTCCTGCAAGATGCTTTGCTCCACCGTGCGCAACGTTCAATGAAATAATTTACTGCAGCAGTACTGTTTCTTTCAAATGTACTAACCCCCAATTGCTGTCCTTCCTTTTCTTTCTCCATTTAATCAATCGCCACACAATCAGCTCTGTAATAGATGCCAAGCCGTCTGTAAGCTTAGAACACCGATTCTTCAAAAGTTTTATGAAAAGTTAATTAGCAGCAAAAGCTGGTCACTAATGAATAAGAGGGTTAGAATGAAAACCTGCAGCCACTGTGGCCCTCCAGGACTGGAAATCGACACCCATGATATAGATAGATAGTAGTAGTGAAACAGAACAAACTTTAAAAATCAATAAACAAACAGGTATTGCTTTCTAAGTGGAGGCAAGGTATACTCCAAAACGTGCAGACAGGTAGACTGATTCGAATGGAGGCTGGTGCATGAGTGAGGTGGGCCCCACCCGGCTCCTCACACCTGCTATTACACTTCCCCCTCCCCTGCAGCCTCTGCCTCGGATTAGCGTGAGTAAATCACTCCTGCAAGTCAACTATGATACAATGAGATATACAGTATATATATATTGTCACACACGTGCGAGTAGGAGGCAATCAATAGGTCCAGAGGTGAGTGAATGGCTACAAGATGGGGGGTAGTATGATGGTGCTAATGCCTCTCTTTCTGACCCTGCAGAACTAAGGAGGAAAAATAATCATTTCATACCCACAACAACCCATAATTCAAACAGTTCACCATACACTCCAGATCCCACTATGATTACGTCACTTCTGGCTCCAACATGGTGACGCCACTTCCGGCTCCATCATGATGACGTCACTTCCGGCTCCACCATGATGACGTCTCTTCCGGCTCCTGCAGATGACGTCACCTCCTGCTTCCGTCATTTCCTGTAGCCATCTTATAAAAGCCAACTGAACCAAACCACTAATGTCGAATGTCTGATAATAATTTTACTGATCAACTTGATCGAAAAAACATTATACGGGGCCATTCCCCAAACCTTTATAATTGTTTTGTGACTCATTTATCACAATATATATATGCTTCTCAATTCATGAATAGAGTGTAAATAAATTCAGTATGTTCACTATTTAGAGTGACCTCAAACAAAAATTCATTAAAGGATTTGTACATAAAATCACTAGTTGCTTTGGGGAATGTAGTCTTAATGATCCAAGCAATTTGTTTGTTTTAAGCATTTTTCATCTTAGTAGCACATTATTCTACTTTATTTCAAATGATTTAGTATGCTACATATAATATTAAATGTAAAGTATGATTTAAATGATATTGCCTTTTGGAATTTTCATTTTCAGTTTACTAACATGTGTTCATAAACCTCATTTTCAGTGCTCTTTTATTTCATTTTAACAAGTGTTAAAAGTTGCAGAGTTAATTTTGCTTTTCATTAATACACGAATTTTCTGAGGAAATGTGTTATTTAACCTATTACAGTATTATGTGTGTTTGAAATGTTATTTTAAATCTATTGCACTGATCTGCAATCATCCATCATATATCTCAGGATTTTTCTTTAACTCTTTCTTTACTGTATAATTGATCAATTGCTTTTTATGGATTTTCTCATCTGTAATGTATTATGGCATAATCACTGTATGCAGATATTTCAATTACCTCTGTGTTCAGAATTCTCAATTGATTGTTATAATATGATCACTAGGAGTGTTTTTATTTTTTTACTTTAAAAGATTTTCTTTTGTGAATTTTTAAATACTGTACAACTAAGATTTAGTACTACACAGGAGAGATAAAAAAACAATTCAAGCATTATTACTCTTAGGAATATACTCCAGTACTAAGCTGGTATTATTACTTTCGATTTATCAACTCTTTATTTTAATTTTGATATTTTTTTTATTATTTATTTGCTGCCTTTATTGGGTTCTTTATTTTCTTATTGGTACGACCCATTTTAGGTGCATTCACATATAATATGCAAAGCACCTAAAGCAATAGTCAATGCATGTCTGTCCATTTGTCTGCATGAAATAGTTTGGCACCCAGTGGTACAATTTTGTTGACATGTGGGACACTGTCACTATTCTTCAAGGACGTTTGTCAAGACAGTTCAATTTTCATTGCGATGTCTTGAACAGATCGCCCTGTGCAAAGTTTTGAAATTTCATAATCTACCATTGAAAAGCATTGGTGAATTTGCAGACTTATCTGTCTTGAAATAGAGAAACATTCCATGACATTTAAACTGCAAATTAGTTTACTGTTTCAATTTTATCTTGACAGGAGTTGCATCAATTTGTAAATTTAGCGTATTTTCCTTTCTTTCACCCGAGATAGCCACTACTGGCCGCGAAGAGATCCTCAATACAAGTTAATGAAACACCAGCAGACTGCATATGCAGGTACAAAGTTAATTGCTGCATGCACGGGCAACTGGTCTAGTGGTCAATTTGGCATCTGCAAATCCAGCTATGTTTGTGTGAACCTCTCCATCAGCCATTTTTTTCTGCTTTATGGAGTTTTCCCTTGAAGTGCACTAACATTTCACTCCTCCCAATACTTTAAGCCAGTGTTTCCCATGGACCGGCACTGGTCTGCGAAAAGGCAGGCATGGTAAGTAAATTATAGTATTACCCACTAGTGGTTTGCAAAAAGTTGGCTATGAAATTTGACTTGTCTGCAGAGCTCTACTGCTAGTAAACCTGGAAGCAAACAGCTTTTCTGTCTATTGTTAAGTGATCAAGCTACTGAAAACCCCATTAGGGATCCTTGAATCCCCAGTCCACAAAGACATTCTCTATATGAAAAAGTCCATTTATCAAAAAGGTTGAAATAAAAAAGAATTTATTTGTTTCTACTTCAAGCACTTTGTGGACTCCTATATGTTCATTTGTAAAACTGTTTTTTCTTCCCATGCTCTGATCTGTCTCTAATGATCGTGAGAAAATGCAGCCATTAAAAAAATGAGGGTGGGCTTTATGTGTAGGCATGCATGCTACGCAAGTGTTCCAGTTTGGGACTTTGAAAATCTGTTCACCTATAATTTATCTTCAGAGTGCCACATTCAACTGGTATCCATAATGGTCACTTACTATAATGATCTTTGCCTTTCACTTCTGTTATTCCCTACCATTTGTCATAACTGAATAGCTTTGCAACTTCCCCTTCATGAAAATTACTAAGCAAATAATTAAAAAGGTATTAATTTAAAAAGTTTTTTTTTTTTTAATTAGATGGTTCTAGACCTATTGAACTCATTGCCTGCATAGTCCTTGAATGTAGCTGAATATTATGCCATGCCTACATTTTCCAATTTGTTTAATTATGGATATGGCCATATAGTTTTAGGGAATGGCATTTGTTTTCAGCCATGTAGCCTAGTGTATTGGTGCTAAACACATGATGCGCCCAAAGGTGAATAAATTTGCTCTGTAAAAATTTCAAAAGGTATTAAACCAGGTTTAGTTACTCCTACTACATTTTTGGCTTTTTTATAATTGAACACTTGGTTCATTTGTTAAAATTTTGATATATGTTTTATCATGCTTAAAGACTCCTATTTCAGAAAAGCTTCTTGAAAGACTTTTTTCTCCCAACCTCATTCTTTTTTTACTTTTTCTGCTTTTGTGACTTGCCATTTCTATCATGCATAACAAATATCAAAGTACATTTCTGTAATACTTTATTTTTAGTCATTCCAAACCTTTCTTCTCTCCAAAATATGTCTAAAATATAAGAAATGTATTAAGAAAAGAACAGGGTTGTATGATCTCAAAACTTCAGTTCCTGAAATTCTTACAACTTACTGTACTTCCAGTTAAGTTTAGAAATAAATTAATAATTTTTCATTCAAGCTTATAACATTTGGTAAAATTATCTTTCATAAACCTTTTCTTTTGGGAGATGGAGCTCTTAAATTACTTAACAATAAATATGCAGTATTTTTTTTATTATTCTATGCATTTAAAACAAGCTCCAAGATCTATTATATTAGTCTTTCTTACTCATGCTACAGTTACTGATATGGCAGTGCCTAATGCATTACCATTAGTCACTTTTTGTATATTTAGTTTTTAATATAGCTGTCTCATTTACTGTCTGTAACTAATGTTTCATTATTTTTCTTTGTTTCATAGGCAGTACTATGCCTTTTATGCAAATAACCTTCATACCTGTAAGGCATATTTTAACAGCGGATTGGGAAAAAAACATTACTAGAGAATGATTCCAGACTTGATTCATTGCCTTACATGTTACTTCTCCAGTTCTGGATACTTTCATAAATAGTTCTCTGTGTGTTTGAGTATTAGAAGGGTTAATGGGAAACTGATAGGCTAGCTTAGTTTAGTTTGTCAACTTTTACAGAACACAAAAAGTGTTGAAACTGTTTTTCTTTCTTTTTTTGTGTTTTAGGATTCACATTCTGTAATCTTGTATTTCTACCTTCAAATACTATTCTAACATTGACCTTTATTAGTTTATTTTGGTAATATAATGTTTGATTGATTTTCTATAGTGTTTGATATCTCCTGGGTATGATGTTAAACTGTATCCGGCTTCCAACCTGCAGGGAAATCATGGGGGTTGGTGGCAGGATTGGCACACCAGCTACCACAAAAAAACTTCACACAGCTCTGAGATGACAGAAAGGACTCCTTTCTATTCTCTGCAGGAGTAGATCTGCTGCAGCCGCCCATAGGAAGGCTCCTTGCATTATGAAGGGGTTTGGGGAAAGCCCTCGGAAGCCCCATCCCTAAAAGAGTCAAAACCGTCAGAAAGCCAATGGTGTCAGGCCTGTCAGGGGTCAGTATTATTGTGGTGCTGAGGTGTTGCTTGATGAACGGCAGCACTCAGGTCCCAATTTGGGGCTACCCATCTGGGTAGGTGCATGGAATGTCTTGTCTCTCCAGCATGATGATCATCTTCCTCTGCTGTCAGAGGAGCAGCATAAACCTGCATTTCAGTGACAGTACTAGGACTGGCTAGATCTCTGTAGGTGGATATACCGTTTATTGGTGTGGTCGCTCTGATGGCTGTCATACTCAGGGAGTAGCTGTTGAAGCGGATTGGCTTCTTCCAGTGGCGTCTGATGTCTCTCTTTTCAACAAGTGTATTATGAGACTTACAGTAGATTAAGGAACTCTCTGGGTGCCTTCTGTGTTGTCTCAGTGTACGACCACGGTGAGTGATGTCTCGGTGAGGGAGACATTTTATTTGCAACTTCACTCAGTGGTTGATGGGTGCCTAAGAGATGACACTCCTCTGGTCATGGGTGACTTCATTGCAACCACTGGCACTGATAGGGCTGGTTTTACGGATTGTCTTGGTCCTCATGGGTCTGGTGACTGTGGTGAAAGTGACTCCATGTTCCTTGACTTTACAAAAGGTCAGGAGCTGTGAATTGCTGGATCCTGGTTCCAGTGCTCTTAGCTGCTTTGTTGGACTTGGTACTCCAATACTGGTGGTGTGGTGAAGGAGATCATTCATATCCTCGTGGGTAGACACTGGAGGCTCTTACAAAACTGCAGGTTCCACAGAAGTATCCAGTTTGTGAATTCTGACCAGAGGCTTGTTGTTGCTACTCTGAAGATTCAGCTTAGGTCCAGTAGGTTACCACCTTTTAGGAAAATGAGGCTGGACCTGTCCAGACTCCAAGATCAGGCTGTTTCTGATGAGTTTGCACACAGTTTGTGGAGGCAAGTGACACACCATCTATGGTCTAGTGACTCATGTCCTGCTTACAGAGGAACTGAAGCATTACGCACATTCAAATCTGTTCCTCAGAGAGTCGCAGTCAGGGTGGCTAATGGAATGGTCTTTACGGATGACACTGCAGTTGTGACCCGCTGAGCTGGCTACTTCGACCGGCTGTTTAAAGGTGAGGAGATCCTCTGGCTAGGGCATTAGATATCTATGGGTACATGGTTTTTGAGGCTGATCTTCTAATTTGCACAGATGGTGGACCAGCTGAGTGGTATCTGGGGTGAATTTCTCCAGGTTGGTGGTAAGGCTGTCCTTCTGACATTGCAAACAATCTTTGCTTTCATTTGGGAGACTAGCATCATCCCAACTGACAGGAAAATGGGACTTGTCATCCCTATCTGGAAAGGGAAGGGTGATCGCCTGCATTGCAGCAACTAAAGGGGGATAACACTGCTCTCAGTGCCAGGAAAGGTCCTTGCTAGTGTCGTTCTCAATAGGATTTGTGATTACTTGCTCACCTACCAAGGACCGGAGCAGTCTGGTTTTATGCCTAAGAAGTCTACCATTGACCGTATCCTGGCACTGAAGGTTCTCATGGAGTGCAAGCGCAAATGTTGGCAGAGTTTCTTTGAAGCCTTTTTCGGTTTTCGTAAAGCATTCGACTCAGTTAATCAAGCTGCCCTGTGGGATATCCTGAGGTTTTGTGGGATCCCCTTAAGGTTGCTGGATATCATGGCCGGACTGTATACTAGTACTGTGAATGCTGTGCAGAGTGGAGGCAGAACCTCCAGAACCTTTCCCAGTTGATTCTGGGGTTCATCAGGGGTATGTTTTTGCTACTACTCTGTTCAATGCTTGCATGGACTGTGTGTTGGGCAAGGTCTTGGGGTCCAGCAGCTGTGGGACATCTGTTGGCAAAGAAAGATTCACTGATCTTGACTTTGCTGAAGATGCTGTGATCTTCGCGGAGTCAATGGAGGCTCTTATCGGGGCTCTCAAGAGACTGAGCAAGGAGTCTGAGTGTTTGGGCTTGTGAGCGTCCTGGATAAAAACCAAGATCCAGGCCTTTAATGACCTCTTAGGCACAGCCATCAGTAGTGTATCTGTCTGTAGAGAGAGTTTTACTTATGTCAGCAGTTATGTTCATGTCTCTGGTAACTCTTCCTTTGAAGTCAGTAGATGGACTGGGAGAGCATGGGTGGGTCATGAGGTCACTGGGAAGGGGTGTGTGGCACTCCCGATATCTATGTAAAAGGATGAAGGTCCAAGTCTTAGAGTCCTGGTGCTTCCTGTCTTGCTATATGGTTGAGAAACATGTTTGCTATCCAGTGACCTGAGACAAAGACTGGACTCCTTCTGTACTGTGTGTCTTCAGAGAATCCTTGGGTACTGCTGGTTTGACTTTGTGTCAAATGAGCAGTTGCTCATGGAATCCCGAATGAGGCACATTATTACATTATGAGAGAGTGTCAGTTACAGCACTAAATGTGGCACGATTCCACGAGGGTGATCCAGCTTACAGGATCCTCATTGTTGAGGACCTGAGTGACTGGCCCAGGCCAAGGGAACACCCTTGTAACACTTGGCTGCAGCAGATAGAGGGTCACTTCTGGATGGTGGGGCTGGACTAGAGGGTCTGCCTGGGGGGTTGCCAACCAGGATCCCGAGCTGTTTTGTCATATGGTGGGTGCGGTAACGTGATGTACCAGCGCATGCTCTCCCACTGGACCTGACCTGTTGATAGTTTTGCAATTGATCATCTGTGCAGGACGGTAGAGTAGTTATCACAGCAGCTTCTTTGCTCCAGAGGGCTCATTTGTAAAGCTTGTACATGCACAAAAAAGTGGTTTGAAATGTGTGTACACAACAAATGAATTATTAAAAGAAAACCTGACAAGAGGACATGCATATTTTCACGGGCAACTCTAACCTATCCATAGACAACATTTCAGAGAAACTTGTAAATGATATCACGCATGATGAAGTAGGAAAAAGCAGCCAAACCAGCTAAACGATGACTCATAAATATATTATTTCATATCACTGTACCATTATTATAATGTGCATTGATATGACAAACATATTAAACCTCAAAAGTGATTTGAATGCAATGTACAGTGTATTTTAGTTCCTTTTAAAGGGCCAATGCTGCATATTTGCACTGCAGAATTTTCTTAGTTTTTGGTCAGTTTTTATCGGTTTCCTGCTTTTCCTTCTAAGGAAATTAGCTCACCAGTCAGGAATATCTCAGACAAGCTTCACTCCGTTATGTCAGCTGTGCTGAAAGCAATTAACCAACCATCAAGGTGCTACATTCAGTTTTTGTATGGTGTGTGTGGCCATACATAAAACATAACAGGTTTTTGCCAACATAAAAAGACAATTTGCAGCAGTGTCAAACAATTTACTGTGTTCATAGAGTAATAAGGATGCCTACAAGAATTAAGATGCTTTTGTTACACGTGAGCAATTTAATTCCATTAACACACAGGTTGTCTGTTATTCCAAGACGAGACTGACAAACATTGTGCTTCTGTGGCCTAGGTCAACCTGTGATTCATTTATCCTGAGGCAAAGTAACTTTGACAGACATGATGGTGCTGTATGAGGTGGCTGGTCTGTTGGTAAGGTAAGTGGCTAAACCCTCATTTTTCATATTGTCTGTATTATTCATTGTAACAGCAATCATGTCATTACATGTGCCGGGTAATAGCGGCTACCAGCTCAGAATCTCAATTTGTGTTCCATGGCAATACAAGGAGAGAGAGCAGTCCTGCTTCACAGAGCTTGAACCACAGACTGTTACCAGATAGGGTACTTTCAGTGTGAAATTTGTATTTTCAAATTTGGGTGTTTTGGGGCTTCCCCTATGGTATTTGGCTTCCTTTCACTGTCCAAATGCACACTGTTAGGCCATTGTATTTTCTATTTATTTTTCGTGAGCACACAATTCTGGATGGTACCTTTCAAATGGTGGAGACCACATTCAAGGCATGTGTTGATATTCTCTGTGTACCTGTCTGGAATAGCTCTGGGTTGATGGAAGCATATATAAGAAAGAGCAGCGTCACAAATTGAATAAATGAGGGCTCTGTACCAATGCTGACATATAAAAAAATGAACTCTTAAAATAAAAATCTGTCTCGGCAGATGAAAACTTAGAAAGAAAGTGAAAGGACAAATTTTACATACTAATCAAAATGTGTTAGTGTTATAAGTCTTTGTAGAGCTGACAGAAACCCAAAATCATTAATATGAAAAAGTAACAATTGAAAATCATTTCATTTAATGAGATATATTGATGTTCCAAAAGCTGCATGCTACAAAATCATATAATAGACTAGACTTTTTAAAATAATAATTGGGTAAAGTTCAAGCATTAAATGAATTCAGTTAATTATTTAGAATGCATACTAAAATATTACTATTGCTTGACTGCAAGTCCAACATTGAATTAGGATGGCCTATATAAAGAATTTGAACTTTGTCCCTAGTGTTTACATGGATTTCTCATAGGACCTAAAACTTAACACTCAAAATCCAGTGACATCCATCCATTATCCAACCCGCTGAATCCGAACAGGGTCACGGGGGTCTGCTGGAGCCAATCCCAGCCAACACAGGGCAGGAACCAATCCTGGGCAGGGTGCCAACCCACCGCAGGACACACACAAACACACCAAGCACACACTACGGCCAATTTAGAATCGCCAATCCACCTAACCTGCATGTCTTTGGACTGTGGGAGGAAACCGGAGCGCCCGGAGGAAACCCACGCAAACACAGGGAGAACATGCAAACTCCACGCAGGGAGGACCCGGGAAGCAAACCCAGGTCTCCTAACTGCGAGGCAGCAGCGCCACCGTGCCGCCATCCAGTGACATTCTAATGTTAATTTATGCTCGGGTTATGTATATCCCTGGTACTGTGACTAGGAAAAAATAATTTAAAAATGCATAGCTGAATGCATGGATATACCTTAGACACAATAATAATTATATTATTATAATAATGTTAACTACTTCCCTGTCACTATAATAAAGTTTTCTCTGATATGCTATCATTTTTTTTGCAAAACATGTTGTGTTAATGGTTAGTGTAAGAAGTGCTACAAAAATAAATATAATCATTTTTGAGCTTTGAGCTTTTTTGGTTTACTTAATGTATCAATTTAAGAAAAAATGCAAGTAATTGTGCAATTATATAGCTCTCAATGGCCCAAGGAAAACCAATTATTTTATTTAATTTTCAGAGTACTAAGTGGAATTTTTATATAATACTAAGTCAATTCCAGAAGAACCCCATGACCCTGTAGTTAGGATATAATAGATTGGATAATGGATGGATGGAAATTAATTGACATTAAAAATACTTTTTAGATAGCATCAAAGGATACAAACATAATAGCATTTGCTACAGCTTATCAAGGTTACTGCTAAAACAGGTGTACTTGTAACATAACACAAGTGTTGAATTATTTTTAAAATGAAAACTGAGTCTGCTTAAAAGAAAACTAAGGCCAGTGACTAGCCTACAAGATAAAAGTTGTATGACTAAGTGTAAGTGCAAATGATTGTTCTCTGAGTCTGGGTTAAGTTGTTTGATATCAGTGTAGTAACACAGCATCTGTTGACAGAAATGAACCTTTCTCAGTTAAGAGAGCACACAGTCTCTTCGTGTCTGGTCAGAAGGCTAAAATCCCTTAATCCTCTGAGTGTCAAAATTGCTATTTAAGAATGATTAACGTGCAACCTCTCTTATGATGGCGATTTAGTAATAAATAATCTACTTCATTCTCGGTTTCCATCATCTAACACTGAAGCCGGGAGAAAGGTAATCCAGGCAAAATAAAAAGTAGGCGTCTGCAATGCTAGTTGGGAGCTTTCCAGCGTTCTGAAACCGCAAGTCTGGTTTTGATATACTGTATAATAGAAACACGAGACGATGAGAGGTGGTAAAGAAAATACTTAGTCTTATAAAATTGCAGTTTATTTTGTATCGACTTGTTACACGTTTTGAGAATTTCAAGTTCTAAAAAATGATTCCTGTTTATGTTTATTTTGGTTGGCAACTTGAAATAGTAGTTAGGTAGTTGAACTTCAAACCACAATATCGCATTTTCAGTTCTCGCCACAGACTTGTCGGGTGACCCTGAGCGAGTCATCTAAAAAAGTACGTATATGAAAGACATTTTCAACCGTTCATATATTGGTTGAAGGCTTTCGGGCCCATCGAAATTTTGCTAAAGTAGCCATAATAACAGGTGTGAAAAGCACTGCCTCAATGACCTAGGTACAAATCCGGTTACGCACCTGGGCATTTCCCAGCCTTTCTGAATTTCTTTCCACATTCTACAATTGTTTGTATTAAGATGATCAGAAATTCCAGGTAAGCGTTTGTGTGCGCATCCCGTCCATAGTTTATTCCTCCCATGCGCCCAGTCTTATTGTTACATATAGAGCAGGTTATATGAATGGGTGACTGGATTATTATTGTATGATTCAATATCTCATTCTATATAGACGTGCACATTCCAACTATATGAACTCTTCTATTCCGCTGACTTTAAGTAAGTAAGAAAAATAATTCGAAAAAATGAACCGACTCTTATTTCACTGTAAAGAATAAGGGCCGAAAATGAGAACATTGACGATGATTCTTGTGGCGTAAGTTGGAGACAGGCAGATAAGATTTGATATATAGTGTTTCCGCATTCGCTCCGTGACTTGTTTCTTCTACCAAAAACATCACAGACAGCAACATTAATCATGAAGCATAAAGCAAAACCCCAGCCCCTTACTATCCACAGCACCTCTTTTCCTACCACAAAAGCACAACCCAAAACCCCCGCCCACCCCCCACTCCCAACCCCCCCGCCCCACCTTTGCCCTATCACTCGAGGAGAGATGCAAATATATAATGTTGCTCGAATTTAGCCATTGAGAAGCAAATCTGTGAGGGAGAGAGAGAGAGAAGTAAAATGAATTTTCAGTTTTAGCGAGACGATTACATAAATTAGAAGGATTTCTGCTGGCACCAGCTGGTGATAAGCGCTCAAGACGTCGAACTGTTACACGAAACAGACTTATCAATAAGCTATGAATGAAGCGTTTTGCGATCTTTAACCCTCTTTGAGAAATGCATTTAAAATGCACCATGCTTCAAGACTGCCAGCATTCGCGATTGCTTGTCTGGAAAAAACACCGAAACAGCTCCGCGCCTCCCCAGTGTGTTATACAAAAGAATTATTAAAAAAAAGATTTTCCACAGAAGGAAACCTATCCAATGCATGCAAGCAAATGACGCGAATCTGAAGACAATTGAGCAACACACGCTTAACACAGGTACTTTTTTATGTCATTTTAGTTTCAAGATGTTATGATTTTTATCGTTTTTAAGAACACGTCTCGATCGAAATAAGAATCAACAGCCTTTTCCCCCTTTGAAACAGGCAGCACTTGATCGCTGCTGTGTGTTTGTGTGTTTACGGGCACGTATGTGTAAGGAGAGTGGGAAGCGGGGGGAGTCGGGAGGGTCAACTGATGCTTTGGGATTTGCAAACAATATTGCTCATTTTGTGAAAAGGATTGGCGAGACTGCATGGCTTAAAATATTCATTTCTGTTGGTGTAAAGCCACGGCGTTATGTATTTCAGATGATAATTGTGTGATGTAGGGAATAAAAACACATTTTACCATGTACGGATGTTACCTAACACATCTGTATATAATAAACCACATGTAATATGAGTCAGTGATTAGCATGCATCATGAATAGATTTCAACAAAAAAGTAAATGATAAAGCCTTGCGGAAGTGTATGCCTATGCGAGCACACTATATCTCCTGTATGCTGAGAAGGAAACCCCCGTTTAATTTTCAGTCATTGACAATTTTAGACAGTTCATTTTCGCCGTGCAGAGAGACATGTGTGCAGCGATATCCTAAAAATACGCTTAATACATCTTTAGCCAAATGATTAAAGTCAGTGTGTGTGTGCTTCCCAAAGCATGTAGGGCAGATATTTTTTGTCCAAGCGAGACGTCTAATATTTGGCAGGGCATTATCACCAGCTTTGTTGCTCTTATCTGGTTTAGAGAAACGAATTCCATGAGGCATTCAGTGATAAGAGTCTGCAGGCTTGAATGCGCAGGTCTGTAAAAATAACGGTACAGGAAAAGTAAGCACTGTAAGGAAACAAAAAAAAAAAAAAAACGCAGCAAAAACTTAGAAACTGGACATACGCGTCCAATAAGGAATATCAGCTTTGATCGGTATATAAGGCGGTTGTGAGGTAAAGAATTCTTAGAACATTATACACATCACCTATTTGCACATTCTCTAAACAGATATGTCATAACACATGCACGTTTAACTGTTCTGTTTCAAAAGAAAACTGCAAACTGAAATACGGAAATAAAATTATTTGCTCATCTTACTTGTCGTCGAAAATTAAACTTAGTATGCGTAATACAGTCCTGTTTCATATACATTTCTTAACTCAGTTGTACAGAACCTGTTGACATAACTGCTGCATATAAACGATTTATGTTTAGATCTTAATCCCTCATTTTATGTTTCTATACTGAAGCCTTTGTACCTCTTTCCCTACAGTAAGCATGCGGTGTATTTCCATGTTTATGTATTTCACACATCATTATACCTTGTAAACGGGCATACTACGCGTGTTCAACGCAAACGCTTTCATACCGAACGCCCACACAGCTGATTGATGAGGTTCATTTCTCTAAAATGTGCCATCTGTTGATGATAACATCTTGTTTGATTTGTTCCTCAAAAAATAAGGAACAGGGCAGATTGTAATGTTCTTAATGTTCTATCTGAGAAGCTTTTCGCATAAAAGAATAAAACACTGACCATAATCAAGACTAATTTGGATAAACATCTAAATATTTGATGATAACATGCAGTGCCAATGTTGCAATGATTTAACCGGCATTTTATTCTTGAACTGGTAAGAGTTTCCGCGCAAGTTAATAGTTTGTGACACTTATACAAAATGTATAATGCATTTTCTGTTACATGCAAGTTGAGACTGAAAGATTCTACTTTTTGGTATGTATAAAAAAGTGTGTTTTTTTACTGATCATTACAAATAACTTAGATAAATCCTATATTTTAATACCAATTCAAAACTGGGCTGCGTGATTATTTGTATTAAGTGAAATTATGAAAGACTACTATTAAGCTGTAACAGATCTTAATATTTTAGCAATCCCAATAGCAACGGACGTCAGTCCATCGCTTGGCACCCTTTGTGATAGTCCGAACCAATTCTGAGTCTCCACTCTACATAACTAGTACGTCTTTAGAAGCCTGGGGGCCACACCGGCTCTGCATTTGGTGAGATTATAAATGGTAAAAGAAAGCATCTATGCATTTGCTAATTTCATTCATGCATGCAGACTCGCGTTACAGAATACCACCTAATACAAAATGTTAGGAAGTACCGGGACGCCTATGCAGTATAGTGTATTATTACTTTTTGCACTAAACGCATGGTATAAAATGGGTTATATCCAGTTCAGAATCCCAGGAGTCGAACTTATCCAGGAAGCTTCTTGAGCAAGGCAGGAACCAGCCCTGGACGTGACGCAGCGCATTTCATGGCACTCTCGCTCACTGATATTCCCACATACACCGAACATACTCTTCACATTTGTTACTGCTTTCAAAACGGCCATCATGCAGATCTCCGAACAAAAATTGAACAAAAACGAACATATAGAAAAGGAGAAAACCAAGGAATTTTTAATTTCCACGAATTAACCATTTCCTGAATGTTAGAAAACTTCACACGTCAGTAAAACAAATCAAACGTTATTAGCTAGTGACCATTTGTATTAAACATACAGTAAATTCTTTTTTTTTTCTAGTAGGCAGGCTATCTGTTGGACAACTGACATTGCTGGTTTTTAACCGAGTATACCTGCATACGCTGTGAAGCCAAAATAAAAAAGGACAAAAAATCTCACCAGTGTCAAATATTTTGGCAAGCCTCGATAATCAATACAGGGAAAAAACTGAGGCTTTCAGAAATACGCCAATCCACCTCAATCCATGGATCAGCAGCACATAGCAGTGAAAAAAGGAATTGGTTAGAAATGGAGACGCTCGACAGCTAAAACGTGACAGTATTATGTGTGTTTTAGAGAGTTGCCGCGCGCGAGTGTGCCTGTGTGTGCGCGTGCGTGCGTGTTTGTATGTGCGTGACATAATTTCTACAGGTAGCCAGAGATCCGGCCACGGGTGTTGAACAGAAGGTTGCATAGAAGAGGGTGGGAGTCACGGCTACGGTTTAAAATGAATAAATCATTTAATCACGGATTAAACGTGAATAAAAAGGCAAACGCCGTGATATTTTTCAGTTCACCAGTCGACTGTAAAGAGTGGAATAACTGAATAGTTATACCCAACATGACAGCATCCTTTTCAAGGGTTCTAAGGAAGATTTATCAATAATACATATTACAAAATATGCCATCTTAGAAATCACCATTGTATTTCTTTAGTTATATTCTGCCATCACTGTTTTAAAGAGGATTGCCCAGCATTCATTCAGACATATTTTATGTTTTGAATCATTTCGATAATTCTGGCATGTAAATTAATTACATTTTACTGCTCTACAAATGTGTTTTAGATCAAATACAGTGGGAAAAGGCGGAGGTAAAAGCATCAAGGGTCTTGACGTTTATACTTCAAGACAGTAAAGACGTGCCCGATTTCCTAATTTTGCTGGGAAGGGAGACGTATGGATACGGACGCATTCGTAATCTGTCGCATTCCTATACCACTGCCATCATTTTATTGTACCTCGGTAATACGTATCAGAAAGCATCTCAACTTGGCCTTTCCTAGGGGGCGGGGAAGTGATCAGTGTGGAGGGGCGACCAGGATGTGACAGGTAGACTCTCTTGGAACCCGAGAACTACTACGTACTTAAATGCTTTTTAAAAACTACGGAGAACCCATCCCGCTCGAGACCCCTCCCCTTCGATTCTTCTCTCCCTCTTTCATTGTTGCGGCTGAACAGTTTTAACAGTCCCAAGTGTAATGGTCTACGAGATAGAAATGAAAAAAGGAGGTGAACACCGATCAACCGAAGAGGTCTGATTTATTTGATTCTTTAAACGATCTTCGCTGGAGGATGTACGGTTTTCCGGCTTCCAATCAGGTAATCTGAAAATATTAGCTTCTTATACATTACAAGTCCAAAGGGAATTGAACGGTTGTATCGTTACGCATTTTTCGTAGTATCTATATTCTATGTGGTTACTTACAGAAAGCCTTTCAAAACACGAGCATGTCAAGCATGTGATATTACTGCTTACATCCGTTTAATTGATAGCTAGCCAGATAACTGATGAAGGCAGAGTTGGAAAGGTGGAGGGAGAGGTCCAGCACCTGCTGAACTTATTAAAGACCGCGCGTGTGTGCGCGCGTATATTGCCTGAAATATCTTTGAGTGCCCATCCGATCTGATCTCTGGTGGATTTGTTATGAACAGCCTGAAAGTGGTTATCACTCAGTGCCATTATTCTGCAAACATGTCTTTGTGAATGTGCATGCGCCACGGTTATTCATCTGCTTCAGTCCCGGAGTCATTTAAATTCTTTCCACGCAAATATTCATATTTTAAAGGGGCAAAACGGAGTCTACATTGCACAAAAACTGCGCCTAAAGAAAGGCTGATTGGAACCGGGAGATGACGCTTTTCGCTGTGTACTATTGAATATGATTGCGAAACAGGCAATTCCAATAACATTTCTAGAATACTACCCACATGTGTGGCAGAAAAACAATGCAAGGCACCTTGCGCTTTTTTAGTTTCAAATCAAATGGCGTATGATAAGAACCATTTACTTATTTTGCTTGTTTTTGATGACGGTGACATCACAGACTTTCTACAGATTATCAAGAAAAAGTTCAAAAAGGAATACTCAAAAAAAATGCTTATGAGTTTAAAATATGCCCTTTACTCAAAGATTACATAATGTTTATACAAATGTAAACGCTGATTGCTCTCTTTCCGTCTTCAATTTGAATTTTATCCACATTTTCTGCGTTTCCTAATCAAGTAGAGTTGGTACATATGAGGTTAAAAACTGACAGTCAAGTTAAAGCAGATAACTCCCCGGGTTATCTTTGTCTGTGGCAATTTTTTGCCTAAAACATCCTGGTGAAGTCAGTAATTGAATATGGTGGGATTTTCTATCTAATATAAAGATCTTTTAGAGATATGTCTTTATACCTCAGGATGTGATTACACCTTTGTATATCTTTTTAGATAGTAGATCATCAATAACCAATAGTACTGCTGCCACTGGCAATAATATATCAAACTTGGCAACAATGAATTTGGGTTAAGTGGATTTGGAAAATTGATTAATATTATTACAGTAGCAGTAGCAGTAGTAGTAATAATAATAATAATAATAATAATAATAATAATAATAATAATCCTACTACTGCTAAAAGTAATCACAAAAACACATGAAAGTCATCAAATGAAGATTAATGGCTATCACAGTTCTATCCATTTTCATCCTTATTGTAAGCAAATCAATAGACTCCAGTATTTGCTTTATTTATTTGTTGATTTCATTGTGATGTTTTTAAAAGCATGCATCACATCACACTTAAATTATGAAAATGAGTATATATTTAATAATTGTCTTTAAATACTGTATAGTGTGCCCGATATAAAAATAAAGGGAATGTTGCCTGCTAGATTTCAGTTATTGAGATGTACTCTGTTTTGTGGGGTGGGGCATATTTCAGAATATTCACAAAAATGCTCAAGTATGTGAAAAATTCAAGAATAAACAATAGCAAAAGTCATTAAATAGAGTAATCATAGTTGTCATTGTCCCCAACAAAATAAGGTAAAGTTTTCATTTAGAGATACTGTTGGCTTTGATGTATTCTTGCAGTGAAGATTGATGCTTCAATTTCCAGTGTATTGTCCATAGCTTGTAGTACCTTGTAACTTTAAAACAGAAAAAATGTTCACTATTGGCAAATTCCCATCTAACTCAAGATAATATTTTGTATCTTACAAAGAAAATAGTGAAAGTAAAAAATGAACATATAAAATAAAATGAGATTTTTAGAGTGATGTTTTGACATTTAATTTAAAGATTTTAGACTGGGCTTGCACTTCAGAATACATACTTTCATTTTATTTCCATGTTTAAGGAAATAAACAATTTAGCATATAATAGTTAAGAAGAATATACATACCACTCAAATTGATATTGTATAAGCAGTGCAGGTATGGTTAATGTTTAGTATTCTATTAAGTGGTCTGTCAATAAAATGTATATTGAGGTAATAAAAATAAACTAAAAATCTATAGAATTAACAAGAGAAGTAAATAAACATTTTTGACTTAAACTGACAATTTATTATATACTGAATGACATCTTATATTTCTTACTTTTTAGTGAGAAAAATATTTATAGATATTAATAGAATGTCAGTTGCTTCCACAGAGTGTTATTGTGTGAATTGAACAGCTGTCAAATAATAAATGTACTCAGCAGCTAAAGCTGAGATACATTGTGGTTAAAGAGCACAATCATTTGAGCATTTGGCTGATAGTGTTGGGATTAGGTAATTTTCCCTGTTATGTTATATTGGGCAGCAGTTTACGCTGTACAAACCCAATACATTTTTCCCATTTTTTCTATATTATTGTTTCTGCACAGCCAGTCTGTGAAGCCTCAAAAATTATATGAACCTTGGCGTAGTCATTTTTTTGGTTAACAGCAATAGCTTTATGAAGTGAAGTTGGTATTAGTGGTGTTCTCCATTGCATTCAATACAGCATACTAATGATGTGGCTATCCCTGATTTGTCATTTGAACTTAAAAGCCTGTAGAAGTTTTAAACCAACAAATATATTTATCCTTTATGCCAGTGGTAATCTTTACTTTGAAAAATGGCATGTGAGCAAAAACTGTGAAAATGTAATTGTCTTATTGTTAAACTTTTCTTTTAATCACCAAGCTGTTTTTGACTTGTGTAGTGATGGGTACATAAAACCAGGATTAGGTACATGGTTTTAAACAGCATTTGTTCCACTAGCTTTATGGTTCTGTCTGTTTTGCTTTATAAGTAATCTGAAATATAGAAATTAGAGCCATATATGCAGTAGTCTGATTTTTCATTTTCAATATCTCAAATTGCCTTTTAGGTTTGTTTCAATTAGGTTTAATTTAACATATTGTAAAACTGAAAAAAAAAATCTCTGCACTGTGTTTTCATTTTAGGAGTCTCATTAGTTTAGCTTTGTACATTCTCAGGGTCAGTAACCACCATGAAATTAGTAAATACTCAATAATGTGCATATTCCGCCAGTGTCTGAATTTCTTAATCTTCCAAAGAACTGGTGAGTCTGAACTGGTCCAGTATAAATGTTTGGTTCATGTGCCATATGATGGATTGGCAACCTTTCCAGGGCTGTTTTCCTCTCTTTGCTCAATGGGGCCAGAATAGATACTGGCTCCCACATGACCCAGAACTGGAAAAGTTGGTTACAAAATTGACTGAGCAATTTAAAGTAAAAATCTAAAATGTTTTAACCAGCTTTATTAGGGTAGTGTTCATTGTGAGGGATCTCTAGATAGCAATGTCTGCAAGGTTAGAACATATCTGACATAATATGCAGCACAACTCCTGCTCCAGGGTTTGGTCTTGCCATGTCTGGACTATTGCAACTCTCTGCTGGTAAGAGCAGTGGAATGTGTCACCAAGCAGCTGCAGATGATTCAGAATGCAGCGGCACATCTGGTATCTAACCAGCAAAAGTGGGCACATGTCACTTCACTTTTCAGATCACTACATTAGGTTTCTGTAGTGGCACATATTAAGTTGAAATCCTTGATGCTTTGCTTACAGAGTAATCAAATGATCACAGCACCTATATATATATATATATATATATATATATATATATATATATATATAT
>JANRMT010062793.1:24371699-24396618 GCA_026402145.1 Polypterus bichir lapradei | reverse complement strand
TATATATATATATATATATATATATATATATATATATATATATATATGGAGATACTACTGAGGTCTTATCCTTCTTCTCAAACAGTCAGGTCTGTTGTTGAATGGTGTCTGGTGATGTCACCTCTGCATGGTATCAAATATCAATCCAGACTCTTCATGTGTTATACTTTCCTGGTGGAACAAACTGCCCCCCTCTGCTCAAAATGCTGACTCCCTCAATGTGTTTAAGAAGCATTTGAAGACTTCTGTTTTTGGTGGTTTTCTGCTCAGCTGATATTAACTAATAAGTTGTGTAACTTAGAAATTGTAAATAGCTTGAATTTTGAGTTCTTACTTGTGATAATCAGTTTTGTAACCATGACTTGTAAAACCTGCTCCCAAACAGTCCCCCAGACTGATGTTCACTTGAAAATGTTGACCTCATTTGCTAGTTGCTTAGGATAAAGGCATCTGCTAAGCAAATAAATGTGAATGTAAACAGAAATGTAAGAGGTTGATAGGTATAAGGAAGCCAGTCATATGGCCTGGGGGCAAGTGTAGACCTAGATAATACTCTACTAAAGGCAATAGAGAGAGAATCATACTGTCATTGGCAGAATACTTTCTGACGCCAGTAAATCATGGACAGTGCCATTTGTGCTGCTCTGAAACTGAAACCTCCTGCACCACCTGAGCAAGGG
The DNA here is from genome assembly GCA_026402145.1 of Polypterus bichir lapradei. Taxonomy (NCBI): domain Eukaryota; kingdom Metazoa; phylum Chordata; class Cladistia; order Polypteriformes; family Polypteridae; genus Polypterus; species Polypterus bichir. The sequence goes on along the minus strand of JANRMT010062793.1, from coordinate 24,395,938 downwards.
AGGGATAGAGAAAGAGGAAGGAAGAGCGAGAAGAGAGAAAGACAGCCTGGGAATAACCTGAACAAATTCACTTAGTATACAAGATTTCACATAACCTGCTGATGACACACTGAGGTGAGAATGAGAGGCCTTGAAGGGATAGGGGGGAGTCACCACTAGAAATGGTCATGGGTAAGGCAGCTAAACAAAAAACTGTCAGAATCTTACTTGGAGACTCTTTATGGATTATTTAGGGCTCAGGGTGCAAGATAAGTGGACTACTTAGGGTTTGGGGGCAGCAGGGTTCATTAAGGAGAGCAGTAGTCTGGTGTCTCTGTGAGCAAAGCAGGACACACCTGACCTTGTAAGTTATTCAGGGATTTAGCGGAAAACATTACCAGGGACTGGAATCAACTGGACTCAGGTCAAAAATCAGAGGTCAGAGGTAAGATGAATGTAGAGTCTTAAGAAAAGGCTCCACACAGGTTCACTGCAGGAGAATGAGAGGCAAGGGCCAATAAAAAGAGTATTAATAGTGCTTTTGAGCAGTTTGTTAGGTGAGAAAATGGGTAAGACACAATACAATTACGGTGTTTGCAGTATTTTTTAGTTATATACCTTTGTTGCTTTGAGTTTTCCCTGTATTGGAATTAGTGAATTTTGTTATATTTACTGTGCATTGCCATAATTCTAGGGGTGTAAAGACCTGCAGTTCACTATGCTATTATGGACAAATTTAAAATATTTTCTGTTGAAAAGGATTTAAAACGGAAATATCCACAAATATTAACCATTTTTAAATATTTTAAATAGGTTGCTTTAACCAAGATTTAGAAGATGACCTGCTATCAGCCTTGCAAGTATTAGCATGGTTAAGTACATAAGAAGGGTATCACATAATTTTTTCCCCATTCATTCATTTTTAAGACTTCTCTTAGTTTAATAAAGGGGTTTGAGGAACTTAGAACAGGGCCGGAGCCATCTTTGATATCACAGAGTAAGTTTCAAGACACCAACAAATCTGATAGATCTGGCTTTGAGATCTGGAAGGAACCAGGGTACTTGCAGAAAACCGCACCCTGCACACAGATAGTGCCTTTGACTGGAGTTTGAAGATGAGACATTGTAGCTGTGAGGTGGCAGTGCTTTTCACTATACCCTGTTTGTATATTTTACTGAGGTTTTAATCTTTTTTTTCTTTAATATAACTTTTATATCCAAACACTGTTTGAAACCTACGGGTTCTCTAAGTGTTTTTATGGTAAAGTTTTGTATTCGTTGTAGTGTAATCATTATTGGTTTTGACACTGCTGTTAGTAATGCTCCTTAAACAAATTAAAAATTAATGACTCACTTAAATTACAACCAACTCACAGTTTTAGAGTAACAAGGAAAGTCTTTGGCTAAACAAACATTTTGTTTCCAGCCTAGAAAAGAGAATGTCAAGAGGTGGCACAGTCCATCATTGTTGTGCCTGTAAGCTCTGAGAAAATGAGTTTTTTGCCTGTGAACAATAGGTCTGTTATTGGCAGTTGGGGCCATGACAGTTGATACAGAATTGGCAGTATATAAACAAGAGAGTAGGGGATTATGGGTTAAGTGTATTTCCAGGAGATAGGGTTGCCTGGGTCTGTGGGACTTTAAGGTTGACCTGTGAACAAGAAATAATAATAATAAATATAATAAATAGTTGTTTCCCACAAGCTAAAATAGCAGTTAAGGTGGAAGAAAGAACCAAGAGTTCCCTGGTGGCTTGTAGAGCAGCCAATACTAAGCAAGTAATGATGAAATGTAGATTTCATATGAACAGGAAAAAAATAAAAAAATTTGTTGTCTAAATTAGGCAAGCTGGCATTTTTATTTATTTATTCCTTTGGTGAAACTTAATTGTTTGTTTAACAGAAGTCATTGATTTTGCTTATTAGCTACTCTGGTGCCAATTTGTTACAGATCCAGGGCTATTTGGAATTTTATGTAAGTACGTATATTTTACAGGCTTCAGTTGACCATTAAGGAATGATATATTCATTACTTCCTTACTGGTTAGATAAAGCCTATATCATATTTTACTTTGAAAATATATCTAGTGCATAAAGGTGACATTTCTTTTTAATTCTACAGTGGAAGAAGCTCCAATTAAACCTATTTCCAAATCCATGCATTTATACTTTTCTGACGTTTGTAAAATAATGCAACCCATTTATTCATTTACAGCCCATTTAAATAATTATTTTGTTATATATAATTCCATAAAGGAGATCCTGGTTTAAGTAACTAACTCTGAAAAAATGAACTTCTTATTTGCTGTTATCTTCACTTCAGCCTGTTTGCTGCAAATGTCTGCAGTATTGAAACAACTTAACAGCCATGTGGGGTGTGATATAACGTTTCACAGCTTTATAAAGTTTCCTACTATTTTGTATTGTTTTGAGATAATTGGAAGTTTCCTACATGAAATATTCAACAGCTTTACTGAATAACTTATCAGAAAAAAGTAATGCCTGTGGTGGGCTGGTGCCCTGCCCAGGGTTTGTTTCCTGCCTTGCGCCCTGTGTTGGCTGGGATTGGCTCCAGAAGACCCCCGTGACCCTTTAGTTAGGATATAGTGGGTTGGATAATGGATGGATGGATGAAAAAAGTAATACCTTGAGGGGGGCTCAGTAGTTCTCTGATATGTTAATATATATTATGCCATCTCATTTAATTCATTAAAATTATAAGTGAAATTAAAAAAGAAACAGCTCAAATTAAGGCTTATTTTTGGTCATTAACTCTTTCAGGGCTGATGTTGACTTTTGTGAAAAGGAGGAGTTGACAATGGTAATCAACTGTAAACTGTGACAGAACCAACCGTTACATTTTAGTTGGACTCTCGTTGCTAGAAAGAAAGTTAGATTCATTGGTTTGATGGAGATTCCCTGCGCTCTCGTGAGTAGCAAGGCGCACACAATGGCAAAAATGAGGTTCCAGCTTCAGCTGATCAGTCCCCAGCTAGTTGTGGTACTGACGATCTTTGCCAGGGAGGACTGACACTTAACAATGATAAGAGGTATAAACCAGATTGTAATGCACTGCGGCCGTGACGCGAAAACAGCCTGACAGCAAGCCTGCCACACATTCTTGACAAACTGGCAGCCACAGCATGCAGCAACAGATGTTTTATGTTGATTTCTGAGTGAAACCATTGTTTTCTGGAAAAATATTCAGCCCTCATAGAGTTAATGTGCTTTTGTTACTCAGTGATCATTTAATGGTCGGCATTGTATTTTTATCTGATTTGGCTTATGCTTTGAGACGGATGTTGTGTAACAGAAAAAAGGTATCCTGCTGGAAGAGCAGCTAAAATACTACATTTTGACATTTGTACTAGAAATAATTTTAGTATAGTGTCTGGCTTTGTCCTCTGAGACATCTATCACAATGTGTAATTTGCAATGTCAGGATTACTCATATGTTAATGAAAGCTAGGTTTGAGATTTTGAATTATACTTTTAAGATAATTCCTGTGTAAACACAATGGCTGGATTCAATTTAAATAGTAATGTATAATATTGTAGCCAGTAAGTAACATTTTGGTTCCTAAGCATTTTCTATTACTTGAATTGGGGGTGTTGTTTAAAAAAATACAGATTTTAAATTTATTAAAATTTTACTAAAATATTCAAAGAAATGGCCTCATCTAATTTAAAATCAAATAAATGTATATGGTACATGTATGTAGGATATAAATCAGACTTTAAATATATAAAAATGGTTTTATATTAACCTTTTAACACAAAAAGAGGTGGGACCAAAGGGGGAATGCCAAGTAATAAATTAAAGTGCCTCCAGCACGAAATGCTCTCATTTACATTTAATCTTTTTCCTCTTCTGTCTCATCCATCTTTGCATGCTCTACCTCTCTCTGTCAATTGAGCCCTTACCTCAAGTGACCTTTTAACTGTAAGCTCCATGGGTCGCTGGCATGGACAGCCACTAAACCTCATCAAGGGTTTATTCCATATAAAATTACAGGAATCACATCTGACATTGTAAAACCCTACTGAAAGTCCTGTGGCTGCTCCAGTAAAGTAACGGATAACAAATTAATTGTAATAACAATTGCATGCATGCTTGGAAAGTGAGTGTATATGTGTTTGCTCATTTTTTTTATAGCATAAGTATTTTAATGCTCAGAATATTATTTGAAGTATATTTTGAGCTGAACATGGCAGTCTTCCTCATTCTTAATGTTAGCTGAGGTTGAAACAACCCAAAATCAAGTGTTTGTTACAATCCTTTTGCTTTCAATCACTTTTTTTTTCTTTAGTTATTCCTTCAAAATTGAGAAGAATTTATATTCAAAAGGTTAGAAAGATGCCTTTTTATTGTCCAGAAAAGAGAAAGTTGTTATTTCAATGTTTTTTACAGATATATCTAAGGTTGGTTTGATCTGTCTGTTGTATTGACCAGGTAACAGGCAAGCTATCTATAAAAGAATGCACAGTTTTCCTTTATAAGTTTCTTGGGAATACAAAGGTAGAAAATTGTGAGGAACTAGTTGAGAAACCTCTGTCTTCATACCTAGCATTTGAGTGCAACATGTCTTTAAAAATCCATTTCCTACACTCTCATTTTCACTTTTTCCATGGGTGTGATCTCTGATGAACATGGAGAATGTTCCACCAGGACATCACTCAAATGGAGAGATGTTACAGTGGACAGCAGAGTAAGTCAGTGTTAGCAGACACCTAAATAGAATTATAAGAGGACAAAAAAACAAGTGACTATTTTTTGTAAGTAAAAATTTGATTGTAAACAATTATATGTGTAATATGTAATGTTTTCAAATCTAGATACTTAATTTTAAAAATATATTGCATTTTGTCTCTAACATAGAGTTTTTTTTTTTTTCATTTTAAATTTTCCTTCAAAAATTGGATGTCATAGAAATATTATTTTTCCAGATTTTAATTTAGCACCCTCAAATGTATAAAGAACACTAGAAGTTCTTGACCGGAGTGAAAAAAAAATGTTTTTTTTGGCAGACCAGTGTTATTTGTCCTGAGATAAAAGAAACCAAGAAAAACAGTTCTTTCTTTTGCCACTGGGGATATGTGAAGCTTTTCAAGTATTCTCAGGAAACCTCAAGGAACAGAGTACATTTTGCAGTTGATATGAGCATACATGGCTTATAGTTAGCAGGGCCATGTGTGCTTTATGGGCCCAAATAACACTCTATGGGAATAGTAGAGGATTACCATCACAGGGAGACATAGAGGCCCATGGGGATAGCCAATTTTTTCCTTCTCCATTAAATATTGTAAGGATGGCAGAATGGACAAAACACAAAGCTATTTGGTAATAGTTTTAGGGGAAGGATTGCATTATGTCAGCTCCCAGTGAAGTAAAGAGACAAGTCTAATACACACAGACACACATACAAAAAAATTCAATAATTTTTTTATACACACCATAGACAAGCTCACAGTATTGTATACAGTTAGAAACAGATCATAAAATAAAATGCAGCCAAAAAAAACACCGTGAAGTATCTACATGTGATAAACATCTGTAATTAGTAGTATTTTTAAATTAGGTTATTAAAGCTCCGAAAAGTGACAATATACGTAAATGGCAGATGTATTAAGCAAAGGACAGTTGGATAAAACATTCACACAGTTATAGCATCTAGTGATCAAAAAAATGGTGTGCTGACTGGATCCATCAACACAATGTGGTGATCAAATCTTTAAGGGTAACCCTTGATCCTATAAGTGCTCTTCAAAAAGAAATATAAATATGTGGGTCTGCTAGAATCCAGCAAGTGTTGACTCAAGAGGTCAATAAGAATGTTATTTCAATGGAAGTTCTATATGAAGTTTCAAAAAGTGAAGTTAAATGTTTTGGGGAGCAAGGACATATGCATAATATGCATTATAACATGTATATAATATATAACATGTTATATTCTGTACTAGCCTATGTTATTTGCTGAAGGCTGGTGGTAGAATAAATTATAAAATATTTGACATTTGATATATATTGCTCTAAGTGTATTTTCAGCATTCCTTCAACACCTTTTGTCTATATATTTGTGTGTCTCAATCTTTCTTGCCAAGTGCTCCCTCTCTCGATTGCATTCCTGTAAAGCTTGCTTATCAGACTCTGTCCTTTAAGGGTGTCTTTCTCTCCTCCTGTCCACTTTTTCACTACCACCAATGGTAGATGGGCCCCCATTATGTACTGTGAAAACATTATTTGTATTCTTGCAAATACTCCCCATTTTTGAAAACAATTAGGGTTGTGCCACATGGTATGCTATCTGGTTTGCTGCTGGTGAAATACTCCATTTTAAATCCTTTTTTGTAGAAATAAAAAAATTGTCACAATCAGGAACTGAACTTTGCGCTTTTAACATATTGTGTCATCATTCCTAACACTGATTTACCAAAACCAAGCTGACCAGCCTGTTTGCTTGGAGGGACCAGACAAACACACACAAAAAGAAACATTTTATTATATAGTCAATAAATATGATAGGTATTGTACAGTATAAATGCTAAGTTGTATATTATATGTATTACAATGTCATATGTAACATTACATAGTAGAGTGTAAATTCTCAAATCTACCTAGATTCTGGATCATAGAGGACTGGAGTCTAGCAGTGTTGCATGCAAGAGAGTATTCAACTCTGGAACAGGTACAGTTCACTGCATAAAACATTCATGCATGTGACAACAACTGAAAGTAAGCAATAGCCTAAAATTAGTGCCTTTGAGATAACGGATGAAGAGCAAAAAAATACGTAGATATAATAATAAAAATAATAACTTTATTTCATACATTTACATGCAACTCAAGGTGCTTTCCACAGATTAATCAGTAAAAACAAAGATATACCACATTTCCTTGGTTTCTTATCATTAATTAATACTATGGTAATTTCTAATAAATGTAAGTATATTAAATACAAAATCAAACAGGTATTGTTAAACAAAATGTAACCACTAAAGTGCAAAACAAACCTTCACTTTTATCAGAAAAAAAAGTTTTCTAATTAAAATATTTTCACAATTATATATTAAGGTTGACAATAGAATAATCAGATCTAATTAATATATATATATATAAATAAATATATATACTATGTATCTACATTTTATTAAAGTTAATGAAAAGATACCGAGGCAAATAAAACAGTCCTTAGTGGTTTCAGTTGATTTAGGATGTAGATGAAGAATGTACAATCGTCACCCAGGCAGTAACCAGTCTGGGATTAGGACCCAGGACCCTGGAGGTATGAGGAAGAAAGATTAACCACTGTGCAATTCAAACCTTTACTGAGGCTCCCGAAGTCTTTGCAACTTTAGATTTGATAGCCAACTTGACACACACACAATGAAAGAGAAAACTAAAGTATCTGGCGTTTCTTTTTGGAGTGTCTGCTTTTATGATAGTCTTCTCTTTTTGACACTTTTGGTTGTTTCAACATGCTGCAGTTTGCTGCTGACTGACAATCCCTAACCAAGCTATCAGAATTGGTACCAGGGAAAGGACACAACCCATAGCCATTCAACATGATTAGAGAAAGTTTGGTAGGATAACGTGCAAGGCATCCAGTTCTAATTAAATCACATAATAGTTTACAGTCATTAATTTGGAAAGGATTCCAACAGGGTGCAAGGCTACTTACCAAATCTGGCTGCCCTTACTGAATTGCTGCTCCAGGCAATGACCTTTATGGACAGGCCAGACCTAGTAACAGCAATAATGATCACTATGCCGCCATGTCAATATATACTAAGGATAACATTACATTCTGAAACCTTTACAGTCCATAGGATTCGTAGTCCCGCTAAAGGTTTGATATTTTAGTATTTCTTAATACAGACATTTGACGTTTACGTAATTTACTCTATAAGAATATTTAGTTTGATTTTCACACTTCAGAATGCCCTAGATAGATTGACATTTAGGTCAAAATGCTTTTCCTGAGCTTCAGATTGTTCCATTTTTTTAAAAAAAGTATTGCCATAGTTGTGGCAACAGGAAAATAAAAATGATGTGTGGCTCAAAATATGTGGAGCCATGGTGTTTAGTGAGTGGGCCTGAGAGTTATGAGTTGACAGACAACTAAATGGCTAATAATGGAGCCACCATATACTTTTGAATGACATTGGCAGGTCTCATACCAGCAGTGCACTGTGTCTCTTAAGTTTCGCAGCAGTATAGCTATAAAACTTAGGGTGGGCGTTAATGGGCCTGCAATAATCATCCGCAAACCCAAGCAGTGAATAAAATTTGAAATACAAATACCCTCTGTGCAGATAAAAAGTTCAGAAGAAAGGAAACTTCTTCAACAAGAACAGGCTAGAGAATGAGTGAAACTATTAAATACATGAGAGACAAGGAAATAAAAAGGGGAAGAAGGTGACACTGGAAAGTGAATTTCAGTAGATTAAAGTGATCCAGTAGCCTTAAAAACTGGGAACCCATGTGTGACTGTATTTGTCTTGGTATCCAGATTGCTTAAAACAACCCAGGAATGTCATGCAACAGGAAAGTAAATATTGTAGACAATTTAAACAAATGCTCAGTGCATAATAGAAAGGGTCCATTATTTGTCCTTGCTTTAGGGCTGCTAGTGCAGCTTCAGTGGATATTGGTAGTATACTGCAGATAATTTCCATAATGTGCTCTTAAACATGAAAGATAACACTTATCATAAGCAAAGTCCCCGTTTAACTAGTTTATCATATTTAAATTAATTAACTGCATGTGTACATTAGTGGTAGATGTACCAGAGTCTAAAATATTTTTACGACAAGGGGCCTCTCAACAAAAATAACTGGAGTATTAGGTATGAATACATATTTGAATGCTCGTTTTGGAAGTATTTACACAATCAATCAAATTACATACAGACATACAGAAAATTAACTAAGTTGTCCTGGAAGAGTAGCGACTATATGTCTTCCTCATTTCTGTTTTGCATTTTGTAAGCTCATAAAATTCAAATTGATGTAGAGAAATCAAAATAAGTCTCATTCCATAAACTTAGAAAGTAGGCTTCTAGCTAGTAGAGGCCCAACAAAAACAGACGGTCTTTTCAAATTTTAACACAACTCAAAAAAGGAAGAGGGTAACTGTAAAACCCTTGCTCCAAGAACAGAAAAGAGTTTCTTTGGTGTAGCTTCCTTAGTGTTATACTTACCCCTGGAAAAACAAGTAAAAAATACATTAATTTTTTTTTTGACAAGAAACAAAGGTTGTTATGTGTAACAAAAATATGTTAACGCCAAAACATTAACGTAATCACAGTAAGAAAGGTATGCACCGTGATCATTGCTGTACTGGTACAGATTTAGTACATATACTTTAAGTGACATGTTTTAAAACACCCACCAATGCACAGCCCGATGTTGCATTCGAGACAGAAGAAGCATATTCCTTTGCACACTTTTCTCATAATAATGTTGTTGTTGCCTGAGCTTAAGAGGGTAGAATGTCAGTGCTTGATCCAGACAACGACACCCCTTTGTGTTATTGTAGGCTACTACAGTGCAAAACTTAGTGACTTTCACATTTCTCCTCACATGAATGACAATAGCTGCATTATAAACAGTGCTCACGGGACAAATATCTTTTGTGTCTTTCAGTTTGATTGCAGTCATTTTGCCTTTATGCCACACATTTACTTGCACCACAGTGAACCCGTCAAGTGATCTGGAGATGCAGATCGAAAACAAAAGTGAGGTACTGGCATCAGCTGATCGGCCCTCAGCTGATCGTGGTGCTGAACACGTTCATGTAGCTGATGCACCTATGGCAACGTTCACCTAGGAGGTACAAGCCATATTACGTCTCACTGCAACTGCCACCCCCGAGCACTTGTCTCACAAAGACAGCCAGGCAGCCAGCCCACTGTGCATTCCTGCTGCTGTAGAGCCGTCCCCTGCAAAGCCGCTGCTGCCGCAAACTGCAAACAGGTGCTGACAGCAGGCACAACAGGCAGCAACAGACTTTATATGTTGATTTATGTATGAAACCATTGCTTTGTGCGCTTTTCAGAAAACTGAGTTTTTTGGAAAAAATATTAGCCCTCAAAGAATTGCTGTTGAACATAGACTGTTTATGCTGCTCCCAGATAAAAGAAGATTTTTCTGCTGGTATCTGTTCAGATAAAAAAGAAAACAGATTTAGAAATGTTAACTTGCTATTACTCAGAAGATGCTTGTTATAATGTTATGATCGTGGCTCAGGACTCTGAGGGTAACTTTTTTTTTCTATAACAAACTAGATAAAATGTTAATGCCCTGGCAGTGGCAAATAGCTTTGGTTTTATACTTGATTTGATTACATTAATGTTTAAGTTGAGATTTACAAGAAGTATTTTAACTGCTACTATGTAAAGGGAATACTGCTGTTAAAAAGCACCTTATTTGTTTAAAGTGTTTGCAAACCAAATACATGCAATACACTACTTTTGAGTTAATTATGGAATTTTGCACATAACAATGTGATTGTCTGTGATTAATCACAATTTAAAATTTTAATTGCTGCCCAGTATTAATATATATATAAAATATATACAGTGTATATAAAAAAAACGAATTTGAAAAGGTGTACTTAAAAATGCAAGCCACCACAAACAAAATAACTCCACTTTCCCAAAAACTAATCGTTTAACACATTGACTGCCAAAGTGAAAATAGGTAGATTTGTCGGTGACACCAATGTAAAATCAAGGTGTTATTTTAATATACTTATTACATGCATTTTGTTATTGAGTAACACTCACAATAAAAAAATACATTTTCTCTAAAAAAATTTTATTTGAGCTATCCCATAGTTGGTGATGAAACAGAAAATTCCTCAGGGCATCCTGGGACATGGAGTCCGTTTCCTCAGCCCTGTTGGGGGCCGTGGATGCCGCCAGGGGGAGCTCACAAAAAACCTGGGGATTTATATTATTACTACAACCTGGAAGTACTTCAGAGTCACGAGGACAGAAATCCCCAGTACTTCCAGGCTATTTGAGAAATAAGGATATCTCATTGACCTGGAAGAAGAGATGGAGTACTTCCAGGTCATGGACTATTTAAAGGACTGGTCAAGACCCAGCAAGGAGAGTCAGAGTTGGGAGGTTGGGTGACTAAGCTCTTGGGAGTGGAGGATTGTTTATTGTATTGTGATTATTGATTATTATTGGAGAATTGTGGAGTGTGCGTTGCTTTGTGCACTAGATCTGAACAAAAATATTAAAGGAATCTCCTTGGTGCTTTTACACGTGTGTCCTGGACGTCTGTCTGCTGGGTTTAACAGGGCAACAGCGACCTCTAGTGTCCACACATGGTAATGGCTTTGTGCATGACAGCAGTGCGTTAACTTGGCTAGGTCTAGCAAAAAAGATTTTGTGCAGTTCATTGCAATCAAATGTTGCAGCTTCCATTTGAACTTCATAGTGGTGAGACATTAATTATTTAGAGATATTCAGGTGGTTGTGGTTCTACATATGTACATTATTTTTGTGAAACTAAATTTTATCCAAAATATGGGTAATAAGAAAAAGCTACTTAAAAAGGAAATATTCTGTTCAATGACACCATGTTGATTTTTCTTGTGGGTTTTTCTCTCAGTATTGCAGTTCTCCTCCCTCATGGCAAAGTCATTGACAACTATAAGTTGGCTTCATGTGTGCATGAGTAAGCCCTGTGAAAAAATGGCACCTTTTATAGTATTGGTTATATTGCATGCATTTATTTGGCTGATACCTTTATCAAAAGTCTTGCACTTGATGCTGCTGCTGTGGAATAAGTGAACACATGAGTAGGAGGGGTCCAGCACTACACAAATGAAAAGGTTCTGAAAACGCTGTGCAATGGAAACAAATATGTGTTTTATATAAACCAGACATCAGAGGATGGATGACTTGCAACCCACAAGAACTATTTACAATTTCTTTTAGTATGACCTTACAAAAAAAAGCAGTGTAATTTAACTAGGGTTGTTTTTAACAGCTACTGTATATCTATTGCATGTTTTACAATAGAAACTAGATGATCCATCTTTCCAAAAACCATAATAACAAGCTAAAAAAACAGTGCAAAACAGAAACCTGATGTCGTGATCTTGGGAGTCCCAAAAACACAAGTACCAAAACATTTTCCAAAGTTGCCCACTTGAAGTGGAAAACATCTGTCATATACTCCGACTAGACACCAAAAGGGCAGAGACAAATCCTTATACTAAATGGTATATTTTAGCAAAAAGGCTGTGCAGGCCCCAAAGTTCCAAAGGAATTGCCAGAAAGTCAAGGCAGTGGTTCTCAACCTGTGGGGCGAGCCCCCCTAAGGGGGCACGAAGTAACCAAAAGGGGGGTGCGAAGATGTGAAAAAAAGAAAACAAGAATCAAAAATATGAAAAAAACATCTGTTGAAACCAAAACAAATTAACTTAAACTACATTCTGATACTAGAACAATAAATATAGAGTTAGAAAAATGTCGCTAAAAGTTAAGTAGGTATAATAAAATATGCATCTACATTTCAAAAAAATGTTAGGGGGGGCGATATTAAAACTGCCGCAAAAAAAAACTCGGGTCGCAAATACTCAAAGGTTGAGAAACGCTGAGTCAAGGTAATACACAGCAAACAAAGTCCCAATACAGAATCTTGAAGTGTGGTCAGAAACAGAGCAGAGGTTCAAAAAATCAATCATGACAGTCCCAGAACAAAATCCAAAGAAAAAGTTGAAAAACAAAGCACATAGTCAAAAATCCAGAAAACAACAGCAATAGCATCAAAACTCACAAAAAATCTCTACTCCCTAGCGCATACAGTGAATTGCTAGGAACTATATGAGGCCCTCCCTTAAATAGGGTGGAGGATTGGTTCTCATGGTGATTGGAAGGTGGCCCCATACCCTTGGGGAGCCACCCACAAAGCACAAGGCATATTACCTATTACCCCTTTCCCAACACAAACACAGAATGTACTTTATAAACAAAAGAAACATTAATACAAATAAATAATACAAAATTAAGCCATGCAGGCCCGAAACACAACTTTGAACACTGGCCAGGGGGAAAATGCAGGCTGAAATATGACACCTGATTAATATTATTATTGATTCATTTTTAGCTATTATTTACTTAATCATATAATTGATTGATTAATTATTTGATTGATTTCCTTCAGTTTCTATTACATATTGATTAGTTCACTTATTTGGCTTCTGGTCAGCACAGTGTCAGAATTTGTAGTGTTAGCACAGCACTGAGCTTGCATCATTGATTCTAGCCTGCAATTACATAATTGAGGAATTGAGGAATGCATTTTCTTCTTTCATTATTTCTTCAGTCTATCTATTTTTAAAATACGCTTAATCAAGTTGTGGGTTATAGAGAGTAGGACATTACCATGGTTGCACTGGGAGTGGGACAGGAACCAACCCTGGATAGGGCACACACATCCACACTCATTCAAGTGTAGCGACACTGATTTTTATACCCCCGAAACTGTCAGCACAACTGAAAATTTTAAACTGCACTTCTTTTTGTGCATATGCTTATATTTGTTTGCAACATCATGTCTGAGGAATAATTCCTGCTCCCTGTAGCACAGACAGGGACTGAGTGCTAAGAAAAAAAAAAAAAAGGATTTTTTTCCTTTTTGTTATGAATATACATTTGCTTTCATCATATTTTCTTTATATAAATGTGAAAAAAGCATCACTGGAATTGTTCACTTCTACCTTTTTAAAATGAAATATTTTGACAGAAATAAAGAGAGGGAATAAACTTTGTATTAACTTTATATATATTGTGAGGTTTTTAAACTCTGTTGGGACCCCCCACAATGGGACGATACACCAAAGCACGATTACCGCGTCTGTAGAAGGCTGCCTGACTGTCACCAAGGCAACCATGGCATAACACCGCGGAAGCAACTTTAAGCCAATTGCGGTCACTTTATAAGCGCCTGTCGTCAACGGGTGATGCAAGGAGCATTATAAATGCAGGGAAAAGAATTACATGGCCACTAACCTGGCCTCGACCCTGCCTGTTTGCTGTTTCTGTGTATAGGAGAGTGGTAGATCCCGCTACAATAACTTACCATTCTGATCCTGTTTCAAGTTGAATAAAGCTGGTTTTGCTAAAGTACTGAGACTCTGCCTCGTGTTTTGGGGTGCAAGACAGTGACTCATGCTTTACGTGGTACCAGGAGTGGGGGTAATGCACCAATGGAACCCCAAAAGACATATGATATCCCGATTCCAGCGGAGGAAAATGAGGCTCCTGTGGAGTCTCCTGTCTTCACGCTCCCCAGATATGTCCTGGTGTAGATGGCTCCCTTGGACGACCCAAAGTGCTTCCTATTCTGCTTTGAATGTATGGCAACATTGATGCGTTGGGACAGAAACCTCCCTCCTGAAAGGCTCAGTGATTATGACTTCCTGAAGCAACATGTCCTCCTCTGCATGGCTATAAGCTCAGTGGTCAAGGGACGCCAGTTTCGTCTGTGGCACATTGACACAGATTGCCCTATATGAGGACAGATCCAGGACTTAGTGGACCTGATTCAAAGCTGGATCAATGGGGACACTTTTGAGTGCATTGTGGAGAAACTCACTACCGACGCACTCCTGTCAGGGATAGATGAATACTTTTAGAATGAGATGCTCCAAAATGACTTCCACTTACTGTTAGATCTGACCCACAGACTGGAGGGCACACAAGTCACCTGGAAACAACAAGTCTACCAAGACTTGACCACAACTTCGAACCAGCTGGCACAGACTCCTAGGGTCACCAGCATCACAAGTGGAAGATGCCATCATGGGAACACCATAGTGCGGACTGAACACAGCTGCTTTCGCTGTAATCAATTGGGACATCTGACTCGGGAGTGCCATCTCCCACCTGCACAAACCATGACCATCGGTCTGGCCAAGGTATGAGGTTCTCAAGTGTCCCCTGAGATGTTAAAGGAGGATAATTTTAAGGTCTCTGTTATGATGGCCAGGTGGGAAGTCGCAGCACTGTTGGACTCTGGTAGCAACCTCTGCCGTGACTAACACCAGTATACCCCTTATAAAACTACAAAGCAAAGTGCATATCCACTGCATCCATGTGGTATTAAAACATATGAGACTATATTACTCCCTCTGCAATTTAAAGGGAAGAACTTTAAGGGTTGGGCTGCCATATCTGACACCTCACCTTGGCCACTCTTAATAGGTAAGAGAAATGCCCTCTTTCCATGGGTCTTAGCCACCTGCAGAGTGCCTCCCCGTGCAGTGGATAGAATGGATAAAGAGGGGCGTGCTGCTGACGATGTCAGTCAAGGAACTGGGTTTGAAATTGAACTGAAATTGTCCAGTGAGGCGGGGGATGAATCCTCAAGTGACGACCAGGGAAAGCTGGCAGACTTTTCCACACTGTTGCTAGCACCAACAGCCTCCCCAGACTGAACACCCAGTATGGACCCACACGAAAACAAAGTAGCAATGGGAGGTGAGCACGATTCTGTATCAGACACAGGGGAACCAGCGGCTACCATTCAGACGGAGTTTATTCATCTGCAGTGAGCCGATAGCACCTTGGAATTCACATTCAAATAAGCCCATGTCCCAAATAACTCTTAGTATCTGGAGAGAGAGGACCCAAACTTTAAAACATCACATTTTTTACTTAAGGATGGTTTCCTGTATCGGGTGATTTCTGATTGCATGGTCAATGGGCGTATCGAGCACCTGGTGCTGCCAAGAGGGCATAAGGAGAAGGTTTTAAAAATTGCTCACAATCACGTTTTGGGGGTTCACCTAGGTGCAGAAAAGACAAGAGAATGTATTTCGAAAACGTTTTTATTGAGTGAACATGGGCCGGAATGTGGAGCAATTCTGTTAGGCTTCTCTCATTTGTCAAATAGTTTCCGCTCACAGACCTGCCAGGGCACCCCTTGTACCGATGCCTATTTTAGATGTCCCTTTTGAGAAGGTGGTATTAGACTTTGTTTGCCCACTTCCCAGGAGTAAAAGTGGCTTTCAGTATATGCTTGTTTTAGTCGATTACACTACAAGATACCCAGAAGTAGGTGTGCTGTAGTGTGCAGACACTCAATCTAGTGCAAAAGCTCTTTCAGAAATCTTCATACATATTGGTATCCCTCACAAGATTTTAGCTGATCAGGGCACTCCCTTAATGTCTTGTGTCATGAAGCAACTATGTGAAAGTTTGCAGTTAAGTAGTTACACTCCTCAGTTTATCATCTTCAGACAAATGGCCTGACTGAACGATTTAATAAAACCCTAAAACAGATGATTCAGCGGGTGGTCCATTACGACCTAACCACCTGGGATACAGTAGTGCCTTTCCTTCTGTTCACTGACCAAGAGTCCCGGCAAGCGTCCACTGGGTTGAGTTCCTTCGAACTATTATTTGGCCGCTGACTGCGTGGGGTGGTAGACATTTTTCAGGAAGAATGGACAGGGACTTGCGAGACACCCCGTGGAGGGAGATTTTTTGACAGAATCCTTTCACTGCAAGAGCAGATTACCAGATTTTCCTCTATTGCCGTGGAACATCAGCAGCACAAGCAGGAGGCACAAAAACATAATTATGACAAGACGAGTAAACTCCATAAGTTTAAGAAGGGGGATTGTGTGCTGGTGTTGATCCCGTCCAATCCACATAAATTTCAGGCTAAATAGCAAGGGTCGGCAGTAATAGAAGAGCATATGTCCCCAGTGAATAATAAAGTCTGGATTCGCGGATGATGGAAACCAGTACAGATTTTGCATTTTAACCTTTTAAAGGAGTGGCACGACCACCAGAAAGTCCTGGTTACATCTGCAGCGGTCCCCCAGACCGAAGTTGCTATTGGAGAGGATTTAACTGGTGTGCTTTCACTGATAGAGGGGAACTCCGATGTCTTTTTGCCCATTGCTGGCCGGACAGACATTGTGGAACACAAGATCGTAACTCTGCCTGGTGTTACTATACAGGTCCCCTTTACCGCCTACCTGAAGCAACAAGTAAGGTGATACACGACAAAGTCTGGCAAATGCTCCAGTTGGGTGTAATTCGTCTGAGCAAAAGTGCATGTTGAAGTCTGATTGTACTCTTTTCAAGTCCCGATGGTTCGGTTGGGCTTTGTGTAGATTTTTGTGTTAAAATAAGATTTCCAAGTTTGACGTGTACCCAATGCCACATGTGAATGTGCTGATGGAGAAGATTGAGCAGGCCTTGTACATTTCCACCCTAGACCTCATGAAGGGTTACTGGCAGGTGCCCTTGGAAGAGTCCAGTTCTGAGAAGACCACATTCATCACTCCGGATGGGCTGCTTGAGTTTACGGCGCTCCCTTTTGGTCTCCATGATGCACTGTTGACCTTTCAGTGGATGATGGACCAGATCCTGCATCTCCGTTCTGTGTACACAAATGCCTATCTTGACAATGTTGTCATTTTCATTAATGACTGGGAATCTCATCTAGTCTGTCTTCGGGTGATGCTTGACAGTTCACGCCTGGCAGGGTTGACGGCTAACCCTAAGAAGTGAAGGCTGGGTATGTCGGAAACGTATTTTCTGGGATATTCCACGGAGAAGAGTTTGCTCAAGCCTCAAATAAACAAGGTGGGGGAGGTGCTTGCATATCCACGTCTCGAAACACAGAGGCAGATTCGTACCTTCCTCGGGCCTGTTACAGGCAGCATAACATTTTCCATGGCTTCTCCAGACCCTTTCATGTCTGTCACATGTCCCCAGAGTGAACTTGCTCTCATCTGTGAAAAGCACAGGGTGCCAGTGGTGGACCTGCCAATTCTGGTATTCTAGGGCAAATGCCAATCGAGCTCCATAGTGCCGGGCAATGAGCACAGGGCCCACTAAAGGACGTCGAGCCCTCATGCCACCCTCTGTTTCTGATTGTTTGGTCAGATATATTCACTCCAGTGGCCTGCTGGAGGTCATTTTATAGGGATCCGGCAGTGCTCATCCTATTCCTCCTTGCCCAAATTAGCAGATACCGGTTCTGCTGATGGGTTAAGGATCTTCTATGGCCTTGTCTATTTTTCCTAGAGTAACTGCCTGTCTCCTGGAATCTCCTCTATGCCCTTGAGACTGTGCTGGGAGACACAGCAAACCTTCTGACAATGGTATGTATTGATGAGCCATCCTCGAGAAGTTGGACTACCTGTGCAACCTTTGTAGGTTCCAGGTATTGCATCATGCTACCAGTAGTGACACTGACTGTAGCCAAATGCAAAACTAGTGAAAAAACAGATGAGAAGGGAAAAATGACAGTGGCCTCCACCTGTTAAAACCATTCCTGTTTTGGGGGACGTCTCATTGTTGCCCCTCATTGTTGCACCTGTTGTTAATTTCATCAACACCAAAGCAGCAGAAACTGATTAACAACCCCCTCTATATATATATTTTATATACAGTATAATGATGAATTTTATTTATATAAGATATATATATATATAAAAAATGATTTTAATAAAATACCTAAGGAGAAGAATGTCAAATTATATCATACTTTAAAAGAAATGCATATCTTATACATTGCCTGTATATAAAATTCTGCCGATTGGAAATGGAGTGTTTTGTAAAATAGTGCACAGTGTTGTAAAGGTGTGTATCCTGGTTAAACAATACAAAATATTTGATGAAAAATTGCTTGGCAGCCAGGCTTCCAATTGGTCACACTGCCTCTCAATGTCAAACAAAACATTAAGAAAATCAGAAGATAGAAGATCTCATTAGTGTCATCTCTAGGACTACTGGAGCCCCAATATATCATCTAAGTTAATAGATGGCATCTCTGGCACTTAACTGGACAAAAAAAAATTGTGCCTGCACTTGTACTAGCATGTCTGTAATATTTTGCTTAATGAAGAAATTAGATTTCAATTGCAGATTTATAAAAAGAGACAAAGGATAAAAAATAATCAAATATGAATAGAAATTACTTTTGAAGTCCACTTCAGATGCAATTTATATTTAAGATATGATTCTTGGCTAAGCAAAGTTTAGTAGCAATTGAGATAAAGGGCTAATCTGTCTTTATTATGACATTAAATCATCTGTAACTCTGAAACATTTTTGAAATTTAACAAATCTAAAAAATCATCTACACAAGATAAGATTCCTATGTTGTCATTGCATAATACAAACAATGAGATTCTGGTACACTACCTGAAACGATGCTCAAAAGTATATTTAAAAAAAACACATCTAATATGTACTATTCTCACATATACAGCTTACACATTACCCAACTGTCAGCATATGCAAAAATGTGTTTTTTTTAATATTGCAGAAGATAAGATAATAAAAAATAATAATCATGAATATGATATTTCACAATTACAGTATGTTTATAAGGTATTTCAGCACAGAATTTAATGTAGTAATCACTTTGGGATAGAAACTTTTCATCAGTCTTATGGTCCACACTCTAATGGACCAATATCTCTTCTATGAGAGGAGAAGATGAAATATTTTGTGTGCTGGGTGATACAAGTCCTTTATGATGGACATCAAGAGATGTAAATGACTTCCAAGGTAGGCAAAGGAGTATTAGTAATTTTCTGTGCTGTTTTTATGATTCTCTGCAGAATTTTTTCAGCTGCTAAGCTGTTGCTGTACCACATGAATATCCCATGAGTCAGGACATTCTCAATGGAACAAAGATAGAATGACACTAGAAGCTTTTGTGACAGGTTAAACTTCCTGAGCTTTTTCAGGAAGTAAAGACACTGTTGTGCTTTTTAACCATTGAGTTTGTGTTTATTATCCTTGTGAGATTTTCCAAGATCTGCCTAAACACCTAAAACTAGAGACTCTCTAAACTTCGCCACTGTTTATATGCAGTGACCAATGGTCATTCTGCTTCTCCCTGAAATCAGTGATAAGTTCTTTAGTTTTTTTTTGGGTGTTAAGTTATTCTTTATGCCAGTCTGCCAGTCTTCATACCTCCTCCCTGTATGCAAACTTGTCTCCATCAATGATCAGCCTCACTATTGTTGTATCATCTGTATTTTAATTTAATAACCCAGGCAAGTACTTGCTGTCTGCAGCTTCCATGGGCTCAGACAGAACCAGACCCTAGGCTGCATTCGGCCCACAGGCAGTACAATGCCCAGGTCTGCTTTAAACCCATGCTTGAAGTTACTAATAGAAGTTACACATGGTGAAGTGTGTTTTTTCCTCTCAGCACAGCCTTTAAATTTGCCTGGTTAAAATCACCTGCTATACTGTCTGGGTGGGCATTCAGTTGTTTGCTAATGGCAGTTAGCAGAGAGCCCAAGGCAACTGTAGTGTTATTATTTGAAAGTTTGTACACAGCAGCTACTATAATAGCTAAGTTCTTTTGGCAAATAGAATGAGCAACATTTTACTGACAACAAAAGCACAGGATGAGTATCTTTGTAACTATGCAGTTTGGCTTTGGTTAAATGCAACCTTTGTAGTCATGCTATAGGTTAATTAAATTGTGAAAAAAATGTACATGTGGCATTAATTTTAGATAGTCTTTTAATCTGTTTTAATCATTTAAAGTTTATATAATCTTGGTTGATTGCTGGTGTGCACAACTAATTGGTAAAATGGTAATTTGATCTGCATCATCAAATCCTGTTATTAGTATTGTAATTATTCAGTGCCTGTTAGTACTATATATAAAATCAATCAGTCAAATCACTCTTATTACATTAGCTTTGAAAATCATGTAATGGAAAACATCTTTATCTTATATTTTTAAATCTTATTTTGTAAACTGTGTGCAATGTTCCTAATTTAGTCTTCCTTTCACTTTTTATTGTATAAAATCCAGTAAAAGTTACTAAATATTATTCTTTCATGAACTTATCAATTTATTTGCAGCAATATCACTTGGAAGTAAAAGGTAACCCAAGAATAATGGGTTTAAGGTAAAATCCCACCCTGTCCAATATCACTCACCTGAGTGTTGCATTCCTTCTGTTACAAAATAATTGCTCAATTTCTGAGATCATGCAGGTTTATTAGTTCTGTGAGATACAGCTGATCTTTTTGAGTATAATCAGACCATTTCCACTTTTCCTAGGTTAATGCTCAGCATATCATATTATGTAATTATTATTAAGCTCATGTAATTATTTTGTGTAAATATCAAGTAATGATTCCAATATACTTATACAGTATGTCTAGATGCTTGGTAACAATTCATTATGTTTAATCAGTTGACTATAACATTGATGAAATTTAACAAATACAAGTGTTCTTTGTATTGTGAATTTCATTTTTCTATTAAAATGAAAAATTCATTTTTCTTCGTACAACAGTTACTTGTTAAATATTGTGAAATTTTTAGACCTCAGCACCCTCCAAAAGGAGCTCAAGTATACTGTGTGTTGAAATGTGCATAAATTGGTTGTCAACTGCCGGTTCAACTGCAAATTCACAGGCCCACCACATATCACTATAACTATCACCCAATAGTTAATGCGGGGAGCTTTTAAAACCGGCTGCTGACCTAGTCGTGTGCTCACTTTTTGTCGTCTCTCCTCCAGAATGATCCCGCTTGATGAATGAGGCTATCGGTTCCTTTAATCTGAGGAAGGGAGCGAATGCAGGATGACTAACAATATTACTGCTTACTTGCTGTGTTTGTGTGTATTGATGTGAAAGCTCCCCTTTGAATAAACTGTGTAAGACTGTTCCTATCTTCACAACAATAAAGCTGATTTTCTTGGACTCACCTGCTTCTCTCTTGTGCAAGTCAGTGACCTATAGCATACATAGATTCACCCATGAAATGTCCCTATCAGAATGTTAAGGAGCTATAGTCAAATTCAAGGCCCTTAACATGGGAATAGCACTATATAAATAAAATGCATTGTTATTATTATTATTAAATTTGGAAGCAACAAAGAAAGTCAGCTGCCTGATATTACTGATGACATTGGAAAAAATATAGGGGAAACACTTGGTCTGATTCGAACAATTAAGAACTACAGGAGGAAGCTGTTGTTATAATAATAAAAGGATTATGTATAGGAGTATATTGAACAAACTGGGAGAACTGTTTCTTACATGTCTGCCATCTTAAAACTACCACCTCCTCTGCATCACTCTTTACTTTCAAATTCACTTTTTTTCAGTGCTCTTTACTGCACTGGATACACTACAGAAACTTGCATCCCAAAGGAAACCTATACAAATATAACTAAAGTATGCAACATATGCAGATTTTTCATTATAAAGTACAGTGTATTCTGTATATTGTGATGTGTGGGTCACTGACTTGCACAAGAGAGAAGGAGGTGAGTCTAGGCTTCCGAGAAAATCAGCTTTATATTAGTGAAAACAGGAACAGTCTTAGCCTTTATTCAAATTTGAGCTGTCACTTCAGCTCACACAAAATCACAATCAAGCAGTGACATTGTTGGTCACCCTTTAATAGCTCCCTTCTTTGTTTAGAAGAACAGAGTGCCTCTTTTGTCAGGTAGGTTCAGTGGCTGTGGATCAGTGGTTGGAGCTAGCTCATTCTAGAGGAGAGAAGACAGAAAGGAGAGTAAGGCCAGATCAGTGGTCAGTTTTAAATGTTCCCCACATCAACCATTAAGCGACAGGCATGTTACATGGTGAGTCTACAAATTTGCAGTTGCACTGGCAGCAGACAAGCAATTTCTGCCTGTATTAAAAGACTTTTAAGACAGAACACAGTTAGGGTTTTGGGGGAGGGGGTGGTTGTTTGTTGAGGGAGTGTCGGGGCGGCTGGGGTGTCACAATATATAGACAATCAATAAAGCAAGCTTCATTTTACAAACTACCATACACTAACCCAGGGACCTTTGTTAGACTAATCAGAGAATCCATATACCTTTCTATAAAACAAGTTAATGGTACAATTAAACCAGAAAATATACATACAGTGTTACATTTAGGTATGTTCAGAGAGCTTGGAATGTTGTTCTAGAGATTTGAGTGTAATATAAGCACTGAGTACATGTTCATTAACTCTATGCATAGTGGCTTAGAGAGTCACACTTAAGGAGTGTGGCTTTCTATTAATTTCTAGAGAGGATAAGTGACTTTCTGATTTCCTTTGTTGCATTTCTTACTTTTCTAACTTTTTATGATTATGAAGTGTAAGAGCCATTTGCTAGTTATTTAGGTCATGTTAAAGTCTTCTTCTTCTTTCGGCTGCTCCGGTTAGGGGTTGCCACAGCAGATCAACTTTTTCAATACCTTCCTGTCCTCTGCATCTTACTCTGTTACACCCATCACTTGAATGTCCTCTCTTACCACATCCATAAACCTTCTCTTAGGCTTTCCTATTTTCCTCTTGCCTGACAGCTCTATCCTTAACATCCTTCTCCAAATATACCCAGCATCTCTCCTCTGCACATGTCCAAACCAACACAATCTCGCCTGTCTGACTTTGTCTCTAAGCTGTCCAACCTGAGCTGACCCTCTAATGTACTCATTTCTAATCTTGTCCATCCTTATCACACCCAATGCAAATCTTAGCATCTTTAACTCTGCCACCTCCAGCTCTGTATCCTGCTTTCTGGTCCGCGCCACCGTCTACAATCCATATAACATAGCTGGTCTCACTATCTGTAGACCTTCCCTTTCACTCTTTCTCATACCCATTTGTCACAAATTACTCCTGACACTCTTCACCGCCCATTCCTTCCTGCCTGCACTCTCTTTTTCACTTCTCTTCCACAATGCCCGTTACTCTGTACTGTTGATTCCAACTCTACTCCCTGCATCCTCACCATTCCACTGACCTCCCTCTCATTCACACACATGTATTCTCTCTTGTTCCTACTGACCTTCATTCCTCTCCTCTCTAGAGCATATCTCCACCTCTCCAGTGTATCTCCTCCACCAGCTCCCTACTCTCACTACAGATCACAATGTCATAAGCAAACATTATAGTCCACAGGGACTCCTGTCTAATCTCATCTGTCAACCTGTCCATCACCATTGCAAATAAGAAAGGGCTCAGGGCCTGATGTAACCCAACTCCACATTGAATGCATCCGTTACTTCTACCGCAGACCTCACCACTGTCACACTTCCCTTGTACATAACCTGTACAACTCTTACATACTTCTCTGCCACTCCCAACTTCCTCATACAGTTCCACAACTCCTCTCAAGGCATCTTGTCATATGCTTTCTTCAGGTTCACAAAGACGCAATGCAACTTCTTTTGGCCTTCTCGATAGATAGATAGATAGATAGATAGATAGATAGATAGATAGATAGAT
>JANRMT010062793.1:24347292-24371689 GCA_026402145.1 Polypterus bichir lapradei | reverse complement strand
GATAGATAGATAGATAGATAGATAGATAGATAGATAGATAGATAGATAGATAGATAGATAGATAGATAGATAGATAGATAGATACTTTATTAATCCCCAAAGGGAAATTCACAAATTGTTTGGAATTATACTTCTCCAGCAACACCCTCAGACCAAATATTGCATCTGTGGTGCTCTTTCTTGGCATGAAACAATACTGCTGCTCACTAATCATCACCTCCCTTCTTAACCAAGGTTCCATTACTCTTTCCCATAACTTCCTGTTGTGGCTCATCAATTGTATCCCCCTGTAGTTATTACAGATCTGTACATCCCCCTTATTCTTAAAAATCGGTACCAGTACACTCCACTCTTCAGGCATCCTCTCATTCTCCAAGATTCCATTAAACAATCTGGTTAAAAACTTCACTACCATCTCTCCTAAACACCTCCATGCTCCCACAGGTACAGTTAGGTCCATAAATATTTGGACAGAAAAAACTTTTTTTCTGATTTTGGTTCTGTACATTACTACAATGAATTTTAAATGAAACAACTCAGATGAATTTGAAGTGCAGACTTTCAGCTTTAATTCAGTGGGTGAACAAAACAATTGCATAAAAATGTGAGGCAACTAAAGCATTTTTTAACACAATCCCTTCATTTCAAGGGCTCAAAAGTAATTGGACAATTGACTCAAAGGCTATTTCATGGGCAGGTGAGGGCAAGTCCGTCGTTATGTCATTATCAATTAAGCAGATAAAAGCCCTGGAGTTGATTTGAGGTGTGGTGCTTGCATGTGGAAGATTTTGCTGTAAACAGACAACATGCGGTCAAAGGAGCTCTCCATGCAGGTGAAAGAAGCCATCCTTAACCTGTGAAAACAGAAAAAATACATCCGAGAAATTGCTACAATATTACGAGCGGCAACATCTACAGTTTGGTACATCCTGAGAAAGAAAGCAAGCACTAGTGAACTCAGCAACGCAAAAAGACCTGGATGTCCACGGAAGACAACAGTGGTGGATGATCACAGAATCATTTCCATGGTGAAGAGAAACCCCTTCACAACAGCCAACCAAGTGAACAACACTCTCCAGGGGGTAGGCATATCGATATCCAAGTCTACCATAAAGAGAAGACTGCATGAAAGTAAATACAGAGGGTGCACTGCAAGGTGCAAGCCACTCATAAGCCACAAGAATAGAAAGGCTAGATTGGATTTTGCTAAAGAACATCTAAAAATGCCAGCACAGTTCTGGAAAAACATTCTTTGGACAGATGAAACCAAGATCAACCTCTACCAGAATGATGGCAAGAAAAAAGTATGGAGAAGGCGTGGAACAGCTCATTATCCAAAGCATACCACATCATCTGTAAAACACGGTGGAGGCAGTGTGATGGCTTGGGCGTGCATGGCTGCCAGTGGCACTGGGACACTAATGTTTATTGATGATGTGACACAGGACAGAAGCAGCCAAATGAATTCTGAGGTGTTCAGAGACATACTGTCTGCTCAAATCCAGCTAAATGCAGTCAGATTGATTGGGCGGCATTTCATGATACAGATGGACAATGACCCAAAACATACAGCCAAAGCAACCCATGAGTTTATTAAAGCAAAGAAGTGGAAAATTCTGGGATGGCCAAGTCAGTCACCTGATCTTAACCCAATTGAGCATGCATTTTACTTGTTGAAGACTAAACTTCAGACAGAAAGGCCCACAAACAAACAGCAACTGAAAGCCCCTGCAGTAAAGGCCTGGCAGAGAATTAAAAAGGAGGAAACCCAGCATCTGGTTATGTCCATGAGTTCAAGACTTCAGGCTGTCATTGCTAGCAAAGGGTTTTCAACCAAGTGTTAGAAATGAACATTTTATTTCCAGTTATTTAATTTTTCCAATTACTTTTGAGCCCCTAAAATAAAGGGATTGTGTTAAAAAAATGCTTTAGTTGCCTCACATTTTTATGCAATCTTTTTGTTCAACCCACTGAATTAAAGCTGAAAGTCTGCACTTCAACTGCATCTGAGTTGTTTCATTTAAAATTCATTGTGGTAATGTACAGAACCAAAATTAGAAAAAAGTTGTCTCTGTCCAAATATGGACCTAACTGTATATCATCTGGACCAACGGCCTTTCCATTCTTCATCCTCTTCATAGTCTTTACTTCCTCCTTGCTAATCCATTGCACTTCCTGATTCACTATCTATGCATCATCCAACCTTCTCTCTCTCTCATTCTCCTCATTCATCAGCCTCTCAAAGTACTCTTTGCATCTTCTCAACAAACCCTCCTCACTTGTGAGTATGTTTCTATCTTTATCCTTTATCACCCTAACCTGTTGCACATCTTTCCTACCTCAGTTCCACTGTCTAGTCAATCAGTACGGATCATTTTCTCCCTCCTTAGTGTCCAGCCTCTCATACAACTCATCATACACCTTTTCTTCAGCCTTCAGCAACTCTCTCTTCACCTTACACCTTATCTCCTTTTACTCTTGTCTACTTTCTGCATCTCTCTGACTATTCCACTTCTTCTTCACCATCCTCTTCCTCTATATACTCTCCTGTACTTACCCATTCCAAATGTCATGCCAAGCACCCTTCTTGCTGTCACCCTTACTACTTCTGCTGTACTTGCCCAGCTGTCTGGTAACTTTTCACTGTCACCCAGTGCCTGCCTCACCACCTCCCTAAACTCACCATTGCAGTCTTTTTCAACTTCCACCATTTGATCCTTGGCTCTGCTCTCACTCTCTTCCTCTTCTTCATCTCCAATGTCATCCTACAGAACACCATCCTACGCTGCCTAACTACACTTTCCCCTGCCACCACTTTGCAGTCTTCAATCTCCTTCAGATTGACTCTTCTACATAAGATATAATCTACTTGTGTGCATCTTCCTCCACTCTTGTATGTCACCTTATGTTCCTCCCTCTTCTGAAAATACGTATTCTCCACAGCAATGTACATCATGTTCGCAAAATCCACTATCATCTGACCTTCATCATTTCTCTCCTTGATACCATACCTACCCATCACCTCCTCGTCTCCTCTGTTCACTTCACCAACATGTCCATTGAAATCCGCTCCAATCACCACTTTCTGTCCCTCACTTCATTCAACTCACTCCTGCTATATCTCAATTACAGGGTCCTGGGGGTCTGCTGGAGCCACTCTCAGCCAACACAAGGCAGGAAACAAACCCCATATTCTGCTGCCCTCTATTGGCTACTTTAAAATGGAAGATTGTGAAAATTCACAAAAGCTTTTAAAATGGAAGTTTTTAAGATTTCAAAAATGTTTATAGCATGCTATACATGAGATTCTCATCAGAAATGGACTGCCTGGCATACGGACACATATGATGATGGCAATAGTTGTTTCACATTTTATGCATATGCTTCTAGAAAGGAAACTCACAAAATACTGGTCACTTTCTAATTTGATTCAATTTCTGATTTACTTTGATTTAACTATAGGTATTGAACCCCTAATATTATTTCCTCAATAATGCATTTTCATATTTTGCATACAAAGAAGCAACATGTAAATGTCCACTGCTTTTTTATTATAAAGCTTTTAATTCTGTCTGTTTTCTGTTATTGAGATTCATTTATGTGGCTTTTCTTTCATGTTTCTGAAATGAAACAAATATAAATAACATTTTCCACATGTGGTGGCAATTACAGACATTGATGAAGTTTTGCATTTTTTTGTTCATAGCCTTCATTAAATTGCAGTAAATTCTTAAAAAGACCTTAACAATCAACAAGATGCTATAGTCAGGAATTAAGTTGACTAGGTTGCCTGTTTCTACTTTGGACCACAAAAGCATAATCATATTCCAGGTTGCACTATACATTTCTGAAGATGTTGCTAATGAATACAAACATTTTGTTATATGTTTGGCAATAAACGTTGGTGTTCTTTGATTCTGTAATAGAATAATCATATCCACAAAATGAATGAACAACTTTGACCTGGATTGTGTTGGTGGAATGCAACACCATCCATCTACGGGAAATTCCATCATTTATTGCTTTATTGATAGTGCCAAAAAGCATTGTTTAAAGTACTGCATTACAATCTACCGTAAGCCTTTAATTGGGTTGAGATATAGTGGCAGGAACAGCCGTGGAATATTATTTAAATTGTTGATATTTAAATGAATAATGGACCAATTATGTACCTTGAATGGGTCATTCTCACATTGGAAGACTCTACTATCATCAAAATAGTAATGTTTCACTCAGACTTGCTTTGTATTTATTGGCATTTACCTTACTTTCAAAGTAATATAATTGATCTACACTGCAGGAAGTCAAATGCACATATAACATGGCAATCGAAACCCTTTACTGTGGAAAACAAGATTTAGGCATGTTGAATTATTTGGGTGTATGCCACAAATGTTATTGTTCCCCTTGTTTAAAACAAGATAAAGGATGACATCTCTCAGTGCACAAAATCTAAAGTTCTTTACATCACATTGCCCACAAAAGTGCATTTATAAAATAGGTGTAGCAAGTTTTTTTTTTATGTATCACTAATGCCATTGTTATTAATATCTGAGTCTGTGAAATTTTTATCAGACTCTTCTATTTAATCTTCTTTCTCTGACTTTAGATTAACGTTTGCAGTCAAAAGATCCAGATTTGCAGTAGAATGCAATACAATGCAATTTATTTTTGTATAGCCCAAAATCAGCTTTGACTCTCTAAGAAGACAAGGAAAAACTCAAAAAAAAAAAAAAACCCAGTAGGGAAAAAAATGGAAGAAGCCTTGGGAAAGGCATTTCAAAGAGAGACCCCTTTCCAGGTAGGTTGGGTATGCAGTGGGTGTCAAAGAGAAGGGGGTAAATACAATACAATACACAGAAAAAAACACAAGTAATCCTCAATACAGTATAACAGTAAAATAAAAATATTACAAGTACAGAGCAGAATTTAACAGTAGACAGTAGATGATATCACATAGTATGATTTGGATTTGCTTAGAGTCCTGGAGACCTCAGTCATCAAGCCGCCTCCCCCAATTGGCCATTTCACAGCTGGGATAGTGCTGGGCCAGGCAATCCAATGAAAGGGTTCCTTTACCTGACAATTCCTGTGATCCTTCTGTCAGAGATGACTTTACCATAGGCAGGAAAAACAACTTGGCAGGTGGGTAGTGGCAGCAAGTGCCACATTTGAGTACTGGGAAGAGAAATAGAATAGGTGAGGGTTAGTAACAAATTATAACTTAATTATAATAATTATAATCTTATTACTTATGTTTTAGTGTTAATGACCAACATCAGAGATGCAGTCTGTACAGTTAATCAGCAGCTCTAGTCAGGATATGCTAAACTGAAGTAGTG
The DNA here is from genome assembly GCA_026402145.1 of Polypterus bichir lapradei. Classification (NCBI taxonomy): domain Eukaryota; kingdom Metazoa; phylum Chordata; class Cladistia; order Polypteriformes; family Polypteridae; genus Polypterus; species Polypterus bichir. Next base: position 24,366,347 of record JANRMT010062793.1, on the reverse strand, counting down.
AGTCTTCAGGTGGGATTTGAAAGCTGAGACCGAAGGGGCATCTCTTGTAGTAGCAGGCAGACCATTCCACATTTTAGGGGCCCTGTAACTAAAAGCTCAACCTCCCACTGTTATTTTATTAATCCTTGGAATCATAAGCAGACCGGCATATTGAGATCTTAATGTATGCTCTGGTTTGTAAGTCATGATAAGTTCAGATAAGTAAGCTGGACCTTGGCCATTTAAGGCTTTATACGTTAAAAGGAAGATTTTGAAATCTAACCTAAACTTAACTGGGAGCAACTGTAAGGATTTAAGAACTGGAGTTATATGTTTGTATTTCCTTGTTCTTGTAATAAATCTTGCAGCAGCATTCTGGATTAGCTGGAGGCTGTATAAAGAACAATTTGAACATCCAGTGAACATAGCATTGCAGTAGTCAATCCATCCATCCATTTTCCAACCCGCTGAATCCAAACACAGGGTCACGGGGGTCTGCTGGAGCCAATCCCAGCCAACACAGGGCACAAACCAATCCCGGGCAGGGTGCCAACCCACCGCAGGACACACACAAACAAATGGGCCAATTTAGATTTGCCAATTCAACATGGACTGTGGGAGGAAACCAGAGCACCCAGAGGAAACCCACACAGACACAGGGAGAACATGCAAACTCCACACAGGAAGGACCCGGGAAGCGAACCCAGGTCTCCTAACTGCAAGGCAGCAGCGCTACCACTGCGCCACCGTAGTAGTCAATCCTACTAGAAATAAATGCATGAATGAATTTCTCAGAATCATGTTTATTTAGAAAGAGCTTTAATTTCCCAACATTTTTAAGATGGAAGAAACATGATTTGGACAACTTTGTAATGTGCCCTTTAAATGACATGCTAGAGTAAAAGATAACTTCTAGATTGTGGGCTGATTCAGTAAAATTAATGGTAATTCCAACTGAGTTAAATGATGACAAAATATTGTTATGATCAGCATCATTCCCTCCAATAATTAACATCTCTATTTTATCAGTGTTTAAAGATAGGTAGTTCTCATTCATCCACTCCTTTAATTCACTAACACAACTAATTAAATACAACATTAGAGAAACTTCATTGGATCTAAAAGAAAGGTATAACTGTGTGTCATCTGCATACGAGTGAAAATTAATTAAAATTAATGTTTCCTAATGATAGATCCCAGTGGAAGCATGTAAAGTGAAAAGAGTAAAGGTCCCAATACTGAGCCCTGCAGAACACCATATCTTACTTCTGTGTATAATGATGGAGTACTGTCAGCACATTTCTGTACATATTGGAATCGATTTGATAAATAAGAACTAAACCAACCAGCACAGGGCCTGTAAGCCCAACATCATTTTCTAGCCTGTGTAGTATAATGGAATGGTCAATAGCATCAAATACTGCACTTAAGTCTAACAACATAATTACAGTGGAGATTCCTTTATCAGAGGATATCAGAATTTCATTTACAACACACGTTAGTGCCATTTCTGTACTATGACTAGTGAGGAAACCAGAGACTGGAATTTCTCAAATAAATTGTAATGCGTAAGGTGTGACTGAAGCTGATTGGTGACTACTTTTTCTAGTATTTTGGAGATTTTGAAATGGGTCTATAGTTGTTAATAATGTATGGGTCTAGGTCTGACTTTTTAAGTAATGGTTTAATGACTGACACTTTTAGTGCATCAGGTACTGTGACATGCAATATTGAACTATTGATAATGCTAAGAACAGGTGCTGCAAGAACACCCGTTGTACCTTTTATTAGTGTTGTTGGCACTGGATCTAGGAAACAAGTAGTAGATTTCATTTTAAAAATTAAAGTTATGACTTCCTGCTCAGTTACAGGATTACAATTTCTAAAATGTTGAATGCAAAGTGATACAGGGTTTGCCAATCTATGTGATTTGCACTGTGATGCTGAGATCTGGGATGTTATATTTTTAATTTTCTCATTAAAAAAGTTCATAAAGTCTGTACTGCTAATATCTGTTGGTATTTTGCACTGTAGATATGAATTCCCATTTGTTAATTTAGCCACTGTTCTAAACAGTACCTAAGGATTTTTATTATTGCTATCTGTTATTGTAGAGTAGTATTCTGAGCGAGCTTTAAAGAGAGTGTTTTTAAATTTTTTAACACTCTTTGTCCATACAATTTGAAAGACATGCAGCTTTGTTGTTCTCCATCTGCACTCCAGTTTTCAACACTCTAATTTAAGAGCTTGAGTGTTCTTATTAAACCAGAGAGAGTTTCTATGTGCTTTGATCACTTTTGTTTTAAGGGGAACCACTGCATCCAGAGCATATCTCAAGGTCACATTATAATGTGATGTTAGCTGATCTAAATTGTTTTCCATGTTTACATTTGATGTTAGCTGATCTAAATGGTTTTCCACAATTACACTCGACTCGACTTTGCAGCAGAATTACAGATGTCACACTGTCTGCGGTGGGCTGGCGCCCTGCCGGGGTTTGTTTCCTGCCTTCCGCCCTGTGTTGGCTGGGATTGGCTCCTAGGATATAGCGGGTTGGATAATGAATGGACGGATGTCACACTGTTTTGTTGTTTTAATCTATGAATGTATTGGTAAGGACAGGACTAAATCAAACATAATTAAGTAGTGATCAAAAATAACTTCATTTAATGGAGTAATATTTAAATTTTGAATTTCAACTTTGTAAGTTATTATTAAATCTAATGTGTGGTTATGATTATGAGTTGGACCTTTGACAATCTGACAAAATTCTACTGAATTTAACAAATAAGTAAAGCATTTACTAAAAGTGGCAGTTTCCACATCAATGTGTACATTAAAATCCCCCATCAATACTATGTGATCATAATTTATAGGCAAATCAGATAGTAGGTTGCTAAATTCAGTCATGATCAATGAATATGACCCTAGTGGTCTGTGGACTAGCACTTACAATTGAGTTGGAATCTGTTTTAATGTTTAAAATGAATGCCTCAAAGGATGTGAAATTGCCTAAATTTTTAGAGGTGATTTCTATTTTGTCACAATGAATTATGCCAAGTCTTCCTCCTCGACCAGAATCTCTAGACATGAAGGAATGAGTATCCATCTGGTGACACCTCAGCTAGGGGAATGGTGTCAGATTTAAGACAGGTTTCAGTGAGAAGACACTGATCAGATTTTGTGCTTAATATAATATCATTTACCAAAACAGCTTTACTTCCAAGAGAATGAATGTTCAATAAGCAGCCTTTCTGAACTGCTGATCTATTTTTTGTTTTAATTTGAAGTGAATTTCTATTACAGGTTCCCCTGGTGGAGTCTCTGGTTTTATCTCTTGGTCTAATTATACACATTATTTTTTGGTTATGTAGTAAGTTAAGGTCTGTATCTTGACTAAATGTACTGGATGCCCCACAACAGGTATTATGGGTAACAGCTTCAGGAAAGTAACAGGTGGGATAAACAACAGCCTATGATTTAAAATCACATGACTGTGGCCTGGATAGTGCTCTAATCAGTCAGCCAGGCAGTTTTGCTGCCATATTTTGGGATAATAATACATGCTGTAAGATCCAGTTAGGCTGAAGACCATCTCTTTTGAAAAATCCAGACCTTTCCCAAAAATCATCCCAATTGTTAACAAAGGCTATGCTTTTATTTGCACACCAGGTTTCTAGCCAGCAGTGAAGGGAATGCAATCTGCTATAAACCACATCCTCTCTATATAAGGGGCCAGATACAACTAAATTCCAACATTTTCTTTTAGCTTTGACCCATAGAGAGATGAAGGTCCTCTTTAATACCTCAGATTGCTGTAAATAAATACCATTATTGCCGACAGGCAGCAATAAGGTAGATACTTCATCGTCGGCAACACAATCCAATGCAGCCTCTATGTCAGAAATCTTGGCCCCTGCAAGGCATTTAACATTAACTGCTGGTTTATCATAGTTTGGAATTCTAACATTCCACACTATGGAATCGCCAATTATGAGCACTTTCTTATTCTTAGTATCCACTGTTCTGGGTCCAAATTGGTGACCTGGATACCAAGGGACAAAATTTTGGCTTCTTAGACTCCCTTCTTACTGTTGCCCACTTGCCCTGTGGCTGAATTGGTGCTGCTGATTTCGGCCGCGCAATGACTACAGTGGGACCTGGAGAGACTAAAGCTGAATCAGAAGTTAGCCGAATTGTCTAAACAAACCGAGTCAATCCAATTTTCAATTTGCCTAATTGCTATCAGGTTCCTTACGCAGTCCCCCAATTCACTTATTTTCCAGACCAACTCTAAATTAACACTTATGGCAGGTGAATCTGTCTACATTGTCGGCCAGAAAAACTGAACTGTACATTCCGCAGGACACACAACATATAAACGTGCCCTCAATGGGCAGAGAGCAGATAGAACTTACGTTTAGCGCTGTTATCATCTTCTCCATTTTTGCAGTAACTTCAGTGCTTTTCGCATTCAGCTGAATCACTTAAAGACCACCGGCTTTAAGTTTCCAACACTCTCTGAGCGATCGACTTCGATTTATCACTGTCAGTTATTTCTTCGGGTTGGCTGTCGGCTTTACTCCAGTTGAACTTACTCGGGTGTTTGCAAAGGGCTATGTCCCTGTGGGAGATGTCACTGCTCTGTGCTTCCACTCACTGCTACTCCAAAGAGCTGGGGCCTGAGGGAAAGAGAGTGAGTGGTCAGTCAAGAGTGTTTAATCAATGCAAGCTTTTGTCCACAGACATCCCTGGCTGATGATGCTCTAATAACCAGCTGTTTCTTAAAGTCACTGAAATCTCATCTGTTGGCCATGGCAACCAATATAGGATGTTATTTGCTTAGTTATCTCAATCCCATCTCCATTCAAGACACTATAATATGCATCCTTCATTTACTCTAGTGCAGGGGTGCCCACACTTTTTCGGCTTGCGAGCTACTTTTAAAATGACCAGGTCGAAATATATACTGAGTATTCTTTATACATAAAATATATGTTGTCATACCTTGCATAACTGAATATGGCACAATAACAATTCAATACATTTATAGTCACTCCAGTATTTGGATTTAATAATCTTCATGTGGGTAAAGGCTGACTCGCATAAATAAGTAGAGCCGAATAATGCAGTCAAAAAGGTAGCTCTTGGAAGGACTTCTTATGCTTTATGATTGAGTGACTCACCCAGAACGATGCTTCAGTGTATCTGCCTTTGCTTTTGAATTCATCCTAGTGAAAAATGACGGCTGTCTGATTAACTGCAATTTTAGTTCCCTCTCCTTTCTCTTTCTTTGATCGCTTTTTGGAAGGAAGTCAGTTTCATAGCTTTTATGAACAGTTCGAAAGTGCCTTTCCAAATTTTCCTTCTTTGGAATAGCAATGAGGGGCAGCATGGTGGCGCAGTGGGTAGCACTGCTGCCTTGCAGTTAGGAGACCCGGGTTCGCTTCTCGGGTCCTCCCTGCGTGGAGTTTGCATGTTCTCCCCGTGTCTGCGTGGGTTTCCTCCTGCAGTCCAAAGACATGTAGGTTAGGTGCATTGGCAAGTCTAAATTGTCCCTAGTGTGCGTGTGGGCTGGTGCCCTACCCGGGGTTTGTTTCCTCCCTTGTGCCCTGTGTTGGCTGGGATTGGCTCCAGCAGACCCCCATGACCCTGCAGTTAGGATATAGTGGGATGAATAATGGATGGATGGATGGAATAGCAATGATAGATTAACAGATCACACAAAAGCACTTCGATTGTGATATTGTGAGAGAGAAAAAAAATTCTCTTCCAATTCCACATCCAGCCCATACCCTCCTCAAACATTTTTTTTTAATCCCTTCTTTAGTCGATATAAATTGGAAGGCTAACTAGTTTTGCAGTAGCTCGCGCGTTTGATCGTGCGTGCGGGATGACCAGTGTGTTAGAAGAAAAGAGATCTCAGACTGGCCGCCCATTATGTCAATCAAGTGGCAAATGCCATAGGGAGGATATATGATAGACTAACATTGAATTTTTTTTTTTTTGAATGCAACGCAACCTACCTGCACTAGCTTTGTGATCTTCCGGTCAATTGCGATCGACGTTTTGGGCACCCATGCTCTAGTGTTTTTGTCATTTTGTATAATCTTTTAATAAAAACCTGAAAATAGCTTTCAAGGTTACAATGATAACATAACAGTGGCGATGAACTCTACTCAGCCTGGCAAACACCTCATGTACTATGCAAGTATGCCTCAGACCCACTCTGAATCCTGCGGTCATAGGAAGTTTACAAATGGATAAAGGCCAAGGACTCTTTTCTAGCTTATTTGCTTAGTTCATAGCATTGTTGTTCTGTTATATAATCTAATCAGATCCTAAAAATTGTAAGGATATGTGTTTCAACTTCACAACTGAACGTTACTTTAAATGTGTAAAGGTGATTCCAGTTTTCTGCCTTTTCCTGTTAATGTAGGTTTGTGTCAGGTATTTCAAAGACTTCTGTGCTGAAGACTGAATTACCTTAGTTACCCAGATTACTGTATATTCTTATTGTGGGGATTCATCTGGTTTCTCCTCACTGCACAGAATCTAGTAGAGAGGTATATTGTATTTCTTAAATTTGTGAACCAGATATGGACACTGTTGTACAAGTGATTTCTTACTAGTGTCTGGAGAAATTGTAACTTTTTATTATTTGAGTGTTATCTGACAGTTTATTATTTGTTGTTGATATATTTTATTTATTTTATCAGTTTCACATTATACTATTCTTTCTAATTGCATCTACGAGTTGTCTGAGGAATGAAACGTAATAAATAATACGTGAATCATTTTCAAAAGAAAACTTTTTGTAATTCGTAGTTTTTCATATTGCATTTTTGATCAGTGTTACTTGGGCACTGTACTCAATTTTTATTCATTTTATACAAATTTATTAAATTTGTATTCAATTTTGCTTTCCATGTTTAGCCATTTTTGTTAGTGTTTACAGTTTCATGTTATTTTATTGCCTTCAGTATTTGTTTTGGTCTTTTCGTTTTTAATATCATGTCTAAAACTCAAAGTTTACTCTTTATATCTCCTGTTTGGATTTTTTTAGTGATATTTATTTATAGAATCAGATTGCAAATATTATGCCTTCTTATTGTAATAATTATTACTAGTACTTTTCAGTTTCAGACAAGAAATATCTTAGGAAACAACAAATAATTTGCTGCTCCACTAAGGAGCAAAAGTATGTAAATGAATCTTTAACATGAACAGATTAATGTAATATTTCATCTCCTCTATATCACATTTAACTGAAATCGTTTTGGCAACACCATTCACTGCATATTTGCATATTAGTGAGCATAATGACAATAACAATACACCCTGCAGTGCTAGCATTGCCTTGGCCAAAAGCCAAGTACATTCATTAATATGGATTTGATCGCAAGTCCAATGCATTTTAATATTTTGATCTGAAATCTTTTACAGTATGATATTTCAATAAACCTCACACACACAGGACAAAAGACTTGGATCTCTAGATGTAATTATGTATATAGGCCTGCTAAAATCTTTTAAATTAGAAATCACACATTATGTCCAAGAGAATCTCCTGAGAATATAGAGAAAAAGAAAGTAATAAAAAAACAGCTAATTTCCTAAGTAAAATAAAAAAAAAAGAAAAAGGATAATTTAAAAAAACAGTGATAATATATTTTTTAATTGAACAGCATATGGTAACATTCCTCCATCCATTTGCTGAATCCAATTTGGATTGGGCACAGTTGAAAGATTCATGGCCTATAAGTACCCTAAAAAACTCCACTGAAGAATGCATTTATACTCTCTGCCCCAACTACAGCTCATTACTGCCATTAGTCAACCTAATCTGTATTCACAGAAAATCTACATGACCTAATAATTGCATATAAGCCAGTGCCTGACATGTCACTTGAACCCAGCAATGTGCAGTGTGGCAGTTTTGCCAGCCATTCTGTTGTCAAGTTATAGTAACAATTTTAACAAATTTTATTGCTTACTTAATTCATGCTTTAACAGCATTTGACTTTCCTGTAGTAAAAAAAAACAGTAAAAGAAAAGAGTTCAAGAAAAAAATATGACTATGGATGGGAATTCTGGTGAGGTTTGTTTCACAGCACTAGTGTTTATAGTGCAATTTGGTGTTTTTTTCTCTAGTACAAACCAAATACCTTAAAATCAAATAGATTATATAGAAAGGAAGTGAGGTAAAAGCAATCTTCTGAGATATATGCTGACATCTCACAGATTATAAAATACTCAAGTGGTTTCTATCCACAAATACTACTGAAACAAGAAGGCAGGTGACCCCAACAGACGGTATACCCACCCCAGATGAATTAGGTCTAGTAATACAGCAAATCCTAGATTTGACAAACATAAATCGAGCAAAACACAAATGCTCTTCATAAAGCTGAAACCCCAAATTAAGGCCTACTTTTTTATAAACATGAAAATAGTCAAGTCTCATCATGAAGGTCCAACTAATAATAAGGAAATCCTGCCTTTTTGATTAAGACGAGGCATAATTACTGTTACTGGAAGCATATAACTTATGAGAACTTAAAAGTAACTGGGGACAAACAGTCCTAAAAAATACCAATATTATTGGACTATAAACAAGCCATAAATTTAGAAATGGTTTTTATTCATCTTACAGCTTTGGTAATTCTCACATACAAAGTCTAACTTCAAGTACATTTTGTAATAATAATAAATAATACTAAGCTGTTTCTATAAAATGCATTCTTAATGATACATATTTTTGTGAGCCAAATATTTAGTTGTATTTTTTATATTTGTATTCTTAATATTCTTAAATGTAAGCAGTTAAATTCAAATAAAATTTATACAGTCAACAAAAACGTTTGTGTATTAGTTTCCATATGTATGTTGGGAATTTTTCAGGAGGACCTGATGACTTGGTAGGAAAAATTGGAACTCTTGGTCTCAGACCTGTAAGTAAACTTGAAATAAAACCTACAAGCTAGTGACATGGGACCATAGTGGGCAAAAAAATGGAAAAGTCGTCAACTAATTAAAAAATTAAACTTTGCTGAGGCCACTTCTGCCATCAGATCTGTTGGAGCATGATATACTAGTCGTGTGTATTTTATGGCTTCCACTTATTGCAACCAACATATCAAAGAAAGACCTGATGCTTGGCTTTAAAACGTCCAGCAAATCCACAAAGTGTTCGATGTGATCAGGTGGTAATGCACCAACTGATTGACTGATTGTTGGCATAAAAAACAAGTAAAACATTACTTTTAGGGAAACACCTTTTAGGAATGTTCTTTACCCTTCACCTGTGCATTTTACTTTGGAGTACGAGGAACAGCAAAAGCTTATCGAGAGGAAGAAGAAAAATGACCAGACAATAGAAAAATGGAAAAAGAAAAGTGTGAGGGCAAAGAGTGCTCTGATAAAGTGCATGGAAAAAGAAAGAAAAGTCTTCATTAATATTAGCTCATGAACCTGACAGCTGCACTACTGTAATTCTGCTTGGCAAGTTAGATGTTTTTTCTTTTGTACTTTTACTTTCAGCATTACCACTATTATATTAAAAAAATGCTTAATAATGTGTAATGCCCATCTCTTTGTTTCTGTGTTGGGGATAAAATGAGTAATTTTTGGTAATAACCTTGTACCACTTTTTGTCATTTTTTTATAATACAGTATTATACACAGTACTCCGGACAATTTACATTCTCACTCAATGGAAAAATGAAAAAAGAAAAAGAGGGAGAGAGATGATTTTTTTTTCATTTTCATCTAAATATGGCCATCATCTAATTGCAGCTGTTTAAGGAAGCCTTCCAAGAGATTCTGTACTTTACCATGTATTTTAGTTGCTGTTATCTTCTCATCAACTTGCCAGTCATATTATCACCCACACAAATGACACACCAGTACATCTTCTCATACCATCATAAAGAGCATCATGAAACCTTTCCATATTGCAAAATCTGTAAAATGAATGAGTAATCAGTCCCACTATTTTCCATCTTTGGCAAAGAAAAAGTAGTATGCTTTTAGTGTTATTTATAGCTTCCTTTCCTGCTCAAAAAATGCTTCAAAATAGAGTATCCTATGTGATTACAGATTTTTTTCTTTTTTGTCTTTTAAACATAAAAGGGTCAGCAAAAAAATGGAAAGCATCTTAAGAGGGAAAGACTGCTATTTTATAACCAAGATAAAACTTTATCCACTTCAGTACATTGGTATGCTACATGTTTTTTGCAGTTATCAACTTCAAAAGCAAACAGAAGCAAAATTATCACTAAATGAATTGAGAAAGTCATTTTAGTGCTGCACAGGGGAAACTATGCTAAAGTTTCCAATGTGTTTCACAGTTTTATGTTTTTAGTTTAACGGTATACTGTAGTTCTTCACTGAAAGTTATATTTGCTCTACAATTCTTTTTATTTACTTCCATGTGTGTATGGTTCTCTGTGTAAAGAAAAGCTTCCTAATGCTTGTGCGAAATTTACCCTTTCCAACTCTGTCCCTGTGTTCTTGATGAACTCATTTTCAAATAAGTCTCAATCCACTCTACTAATTCCCTTCACAATTGTAATCTTCTTTTGCTAAAACTGAAAAGGCTCAGCTCTTTTAATTTTTACTCATATTTCATCCCCTGTTGCCCTGGAATCAGCCTAGTCTCTCTTCTCTGGACATTTTCTAGCACTGCTATGTTCTTTTTGTAACCTGTAGACCAAAACTGTACACAGTATTCTAGACCTCAACTCACCAGTGCTTTATAAGCTTAAGAATATACTCCTTGGACTTGTACTCTACACATGCTATCATGTTATATAACCTAACTCTCCTGGCTTGGCAGGAAAAAAGATAACTAGTTTCTTGAATAAACTGGGAGATGCAAGCAAAAGGCAAAATAAAAAAATAAAAATAAAACCCAGAGGAGAGGCAAAAATCACAGTCAATAAACAAGACACAAAAAATAATCACAATGAGAATTCAAATATGTAAATAAGGTTTTATCCGCAGATGTGTCACGGCTTAGTGCAAAAACCTGACCTTTGATCCCACCTGCTGATTAATTTATGGTCACAACCCCAGAGACCATGTCCCTAGATATGTGGGAATGATCCTGACAAAGGTATAAAAAATGGCCTCTGTAAAAGGAAAAGGCTATAAAGCCTCAAATTTCAACCTGAATCATGACACTAATGTTCTGATTCTGCCTTTTTAATGACTTTTGAACACTAACTGGAAGTTGATAGTGTCAAGTCCACTATAACCCCTAAATCCTTCTTATGCGTATCTTCAATTTTCAGACCTCCCATTGTGTATTCAAACCTAACATTTCTACTTCCTTTGTGTAATACTTTACATTTGCCTACATTAAATTTAATCTGCCACAAATCTGTCCAAGCCTGTATGCTGTCCAAGTTCCTCTGTAGCAATTTAGCAGATTCTATATTTTCTGCCAATCCACCTAGATTGGTATCATCTGCAAACTTAACCAGATAGTTACTTGTATCCCTATCCAAATCATTTATATATATTTAAAATAGCAGCTGCCCTAGCATTGACCCTGTGGAACACCACTCTTATTGTGGGCCAGTTCAATTAGGGTTCCTTGCCTCATAACGCTCTGCTTTCTGTGTCTGAGCCAATTCTGTATCAACTACAAAGAGCTCCCTGAACTCACTTCCTTTAGTTTGATGCCTGACCTCTCAGGTAACAACATGTCCTCACTTTTCTAAACCCATTATGACTGTTAAGTAAAATTCTTCTTCTTGCCAGGTGTTGCACAAACCTATCCTTAATACTAGAATCCCTGAAGCCTGGACTTGAGCTGAGAGAACTTTTTGCCAGAGTTCACTGCAGCACTTAGGGACAGCAGCCTGCTTGCTGCTTGTGCTGATTGACACATTTACAAAACAAAATATGCTAATGGAGAGGTGCAAAGGAATTTAAAGGGCCCAGGATTATGAGTTTTTTAGTAGGCTTCAGGGATTCTAGTGTTAATAATTCCTTACATTAGTTTGCCTGTGGTGCACGTTAAACTTACTGACCTATAGTTGCTTGGATCTGCCCAGTCACCCTTTTAATATAACAGGATAATATATGCTGTTTTCCAGTCCTTTATAATTTCCCTGTTGTGCAGGGAATTCCTGAAAATACGCATCGAAGGTTTATATATTGCTAACCTTCTTGAGAATTCGAGGGTAAATGTTATCTCGTCCTGGAAATTTTATTTATTTAATCAAAGCTGTACTTCTCAGTTTTCAATTCATTCAGTGCCACCTTAGCAGTCCTTGTTACCAACCAGAGGAAGGAAAATGCTCCACAAGGACCTGAGAAAGGTTTGATACATTCAGTTATGGGGATGATGCCCCTGGACAATGTACATCCTTTACCTTCAGCACTGTGACTGTGACCCACCTATCTCTACCTATCTTGTCTGTAATCACTTCCCCTGCTACCTTAGAGTCTGCCGATTTTTTACTACAAGGCAGGCCATCCAACTCCTCCTCCAGTTCAGCGACCCTCAGCTTGAGGTGCTGAATCAGCTGGCATCTCCTGCAGATGTAGCCTTCATTGAAGACTGCCTCCTCCAAGTCATCCTTTAAAATCTCCAACATCCAACAGGACTTGCATTGCACTGGCCTTATTATTAAAGTTTGACTTTGGAATACTAAAACTGGTTGTTTTTAAAGTCTTTTTTATTATTAAAATTAAATGATTTAACATAAATGATAAAACTAAAAAAATTTAAAGGCAAAAAAATGGATTAAAGAACTGCTAGTTATGTTACACCTTCTAACTCCTAAAGCTCCTTTAACTCGTGTTCTACCCCTAGGCTGCCTGCTGTTTGGCCTTCTATGAGGCTACCATTGTTTTTCTTTATCTGCTCTCACTAACTTTGCACTCCTCTTATTCCTTGCTTAAAAGCTCTCCACTCGCACCATTTGTATTCCTTTTTATTACTGAACACGTACACTGTCACCCTCTTAACTGCTCTACTTTCCTGACTGTTAAGAACTGTTCAATCTAGAAAACCCCACTTACTGAGTATCCTATACTAGTTAGTTTCTTACAGTTGTGAGATTTTCAGACTCCAACAACCCCAACTGCACTGTGCGTCAGAAATCTGTTAATGCATGGAGGGATCACTTGTCCTCTACCGTGTAACTGCAAGTTCGCAGGCTCACCGTGTATGTGTCTGTTACTCTATGGTTGATGCAGGAAACATTTAAAACTGGTCACTGGCCTGGCCTTGTGCTCACTTTCTATCTCTTCTCTTGTGTTGAACAGCTATCTGTTCTTCTGATCTGAGAAAGGAGTGAATGCAGGACAATGTCATTGTCACTGTTTGTATGCTGCGTTGACAGCACCCATTTGAATAAATGCATTTAGAATGTCCCTTTCTTCACAACAATAAATCTGATATGTTCGGAAAACTGGACTCACCTCCTTCTCTCTTGTGCAAGTCTGTGACCTACACATCATACTGTCTTGCTGGCACATTTACTCTAGCCGCCTGCCGACTTACCACTAAGCCCTTCTCTTTACCGCTTTAAAGTCAGACTCTATCTTTTTTCCCCACTAAGCAATCGTTGTTTTTGTTACTTAATAAGATGCCACTTAATTACTTACAGAGATTCCAATGTTGGCTACTGCTACTTCCTGCCCTTCCTTACTGATGCAAGTTTGAATACAAATAGGTTATGTCAGGTCAGGTTGGTGAGCATGCACTGGTACAACATGTTGCCACACCCATCACATGACAAAACAACTCGCGACCCGGTTAGCAAACCCACAGCCAGAGACGCTGTCCAGCCCCACCCTCTGGAAATAACCATCTATCTGCTGCAGCCAGGTGTTATATGGCTGTCCCCTTGGCCTGGTCCAACCAATCGGGTCCTCAACAATGAAGATCCTGTGAGCAGGATCACCCTCAAGGAATTGCGCCACGTGGCTGTAGTGCCGTAACTGTAACTGTAATGTGCCTCATTCGAGACTCCATGATCAACCACTCATTTGACACAAAGTCAAACCAGTGGTACTCAGGGATTCTCCAAAGAGACACAGGACCAAAGGAGTCCAGTCTTCATCTCAGGTCACTGGATAGTGTCCATGTCTCACAACCATATAGCAAAGCAGGAAGCACCAAGGCTCTCTTCATCCTTTTGCAAAGATATCAGGAGCACCACACATACCCTTTCCAGCAACATCATGACTTTGGCAAAGTCAAAGATCAGTGAATCTCTCTTAACCAACAGATGCCACACAGCTGCTGGACCCCAAGACCCTGCCCAACACTCAGTCCATGCAAGCATTGAACAGAGTAGAAGCAAGAAAACATCTTTGACAAACCCCTGAATCATCTGGGAAAAACGCAGAGGTTCCTGCCACCACTGTTCACACCACTCACCATACCAGTGTACAGGCCAGCCATGATATCCAGCAACTTTGAGGTGATCCCACGAAGCCTCATTAAATCCCACAGGGCAGCTCGATCAGCTGAGTCAAATGTTTTATGAAAATTGACAAAAGCTGCAAAGAAACTCTGCTGATATTCGCATTTATGATCCGTGAGAATCCTCAATGCAATCAATGGTAGACTTCTTAGGCATAAAACCAGACTGCTCCAGTCTCTGGTAGGTGAGCAAGTGATCACAGATGCTATTGAGGATGACTCTAACAAGGACCTTACCCGGCACCGAAAGCATACCCCTGTAGTTGCCGCAATCCAGGTGGTCACCCTTCCCTTTCCAGATAGGGATGACAAGTTCCATTTTCCAGTCAGTTGGGATGACACCCGCCTCCCAAATGGAAGCAAAGATTGCTTGCAATGCCAGGAGGACAGTCTTATCACCAGCCTTGAAAAGTTCACCCTGGATACTACAGATCCCTGCAGCCTTCCCTACCCTCAGCTGGTTCACCACCTGTGCAATCTCAGTGAGACTGGGTGGTTCACAGCTAATTGGAGGATTAGCATCAAGAACCATGGACCCAGAGATATCTAACATCCTAGCTGGAGGATCAGCTTTAAATAGCTGCTCAAAGCAGCCAGCCCAGTGGGTCACAACTGCAGTGTCATCCATAAGAACCATTCCATCAGCCACTCTGAGTTACTCTCTGAGTAATCAGATTTGGATGTGCATAATGCTTCGATTCCACTGTAAGTGGGAGTGGGTCATTAGCCCACAAATTCTGTGTCACTTGCTCACAGATTCCACTAACAAATACCTCCTTATCTACCCTCAGAGACATCACAGCCATCCTACTCAGTTCTGGTAACACCAACAGGGTCTTGTCCTGGAAAGTCACAACAGTCACACCCTAGTCTGTAAGTTCCTCACACAAATTGTGTACAGACTTGTTAGAAACAGCCTGATCTTTGAGTCTGGTAGCCCACTGGACCTAACCTAGATCTTCAGAGTAGCAACAACAAGTCTGTGGTCCAAATTTAAAAACTGGGCACTTCTGTGGACCCTGTAGGTTTTTAGGAGCCTCCAGTGCCTTCCCACGAGGAATTGATCAATCTACTTCACTGCACCACCAGTATTGGAGTACCAAATCCAACGATGTGGCACAGGGTGGTAGAACCAGGATCCAATACTCCGCAGCCCCTGACTTTTTGCAAAATCAAAGAACATGGAGCCACTTTCATCATGGTTGCCAGACCCATGGGGACCGACTCAATCCTCATTGACAGCCCTGTCAGTGACAGTGGTCGCATTGAAGTCAGCCATGACCAGAGGAATGTCACCTCATGGGCACCCATCAACCACCA
Organism: Polypterus bichir lapradei; assembly: GCA_026402145.1. NCBI lineage: Eukaryota > Metazoa > Chordata > Cladistia > Polypteriformes > Polypteridae > Polypterus > Polypterus bichir. The sequence continues at coordinate 24,350,599 of JANRMT010062793.1, read as the reverse complement.
AGCAAAGTTGTGAATAAAATGTCTCCCTCACCAAGAGATCACTCACTGAGGTCGGAGCATAAACTGAGACAACAGACAAGGCACCCAGAGAGTGCCTTAATCTGAGTATCATAATATACTCGTTGAAAGGAGTGACATCGGACACCATTGGAAGGAGTCGATCCACCAGAGCAACAGTTACTACCTGAATATGACTGCCATCAGAGTGACCAGACCAATATAAGGTTCTCCCACCTATAGAGATCTGGCAAGTCCCAAGTCTGCGCACCTCAGAGAGTGCCGCAACTGAAATACAGAGTTTACGAAGCTCCTCTGACAGCAAAGGAAGATGATCATCATTCTGGAGAGACAAGATGTTCCACATGCCTACCCGGAGGGGCTCCCTCAGATTGGTACCTAAGTGCTGCTGTGCAGAGGGTAATGCCTCAGCACCACACCAGTTCCAGTACTCAACAGGCCTGACCCCACTGGCTCTTCGACGGTTTAGACTCTTCCAGGGAAGAGGCTCTCGAGAGCTTTCCCTCATCCCTGAAATAATGGGCGGCAGCAGAACTACTCCCACGGAGAGCAGAAAAGGAGTCCTGTCTCTCATCACAGAGCTGTGTGAAGTTTTTTTTTTTACATGGCTAGAGTGCCAATAATGCCACCAACTCCCTTGATTTCCCTGCAAGTTGGAGGACCACTTGCACGGCCAGATGCAGTTTAACGTCATACCTTGAACAGGAATACAAATAACACTCAACCCCAAACACTCCACTGCTTTTAATTCTAAAGAGAAAAAAAGCCTTTACAAGCTCCCACACGGTTCCTCAGCAGCATCCAAAACACAAAGTTTTTTGGGAGCAAAATGTATTTTTTAATTAACTCACACACCACAAAAACGCAAAACTCTTAGCTGCTTCTCTTTCATTTGCAAGGATGACGTCAGCACGCCATTACGTCTCAGGTCAGCATGTCAGTATCTGTCTGGTTATAAGGAGGCCAGAGAAAGTCAACCTGAAGTCACAACACTTTCTTATAGAGGTAATAGAAAGGAATGCCTCAGAAAGCGGTCCTGGTATTCAAGAGGAGTTTGTAGGCTGATATCCCTAGGGCACAGGTAGGGTCCCATGGTTTTGGCCAGAAATATTCCAGCATGGGGCTTAAAGCTACCTAACAACGAGAGGCTTGTTGAGTCCAAAGGTGTACGGGAACTGACAGGAGTATTTTGTACAGTACTTTGAGATGGACAAGTGGTTGTGATAACCGACTAGGCAGGTAGAGTTCTAGACTTGTGAAGACAGGTTCTGACTTGTGGCTGGTATGTGTTTTCTGTTTATACAGTATTGTAGTCTTCTGTGCCCCTTTCATTTGCCCATTCCTGTCTTCTTAAAAAAGGCCCACTTTTTGTATGATTTCTGCCTCTTTGTCATGTGCTCTGAGTCTGAAGGATTGTTTTAATAATTATGCATTGTGGGGTCAAAAAAGGTGCTGCAGGTTCCCACAGGAAAGTGTTGGGGTGCCAATCCAATCATCCTCATTTAATATACGGTCAAAATGAAACAAAAAAGGGCCTCTATGCACACCACCACAAGAAAACAAGGACAAGGCAAGTTAGTTGTTTTTTTTCTCGTTCTTCGTCATTAAGTTTTTGAGAGGTTCACTATCTGATTCAGTTGGTTCAATACTGATAGACGCTTTCTGGCAGCGGCAGGCAAACTACTAGGGAAGAGTCCATTGTCCTCAATGGTAACCTTCTTGGCGCAGCAAAGGTTTAAAGAAGATGGGAAGGTTAGCATGATTATCTCCCCTCGGGCCAGATACCTGTTTTAAATGAGCCTGGAGGGTGATCCATAGACATGAATGTGTGACAATATACTCACATATGTACGCACATACACACGCACACATACCTATATAAATTGTGCAATTATATTGCATTATTTCAATTATAATTTAATATTTTGTTAGATTTCTTTTGTATTGTAAACAAAAAATTAAAGGGCCAATGAGAAGACTAAAACAATGTTTTGAATAGTTCATATGAATCTATGTTAATTTTTTATTTAAATCAAAATATTCACCTTTTTCTTTTCTTGCAAAATTCTGTTCTTGTTGGGAGAAATAAATGGCAAACTCTAGCAGCAGAATTTCGAAGAATTCTCAAATTACTGTTATTAAAAAAATCCAAAAAAACTGAAATGCAATTAATGATGATGAGGACAATTCAAATAAGGCAGTCACAGAGCCCAGATGAGAATGCAGAATATTTCTCTACATGCACAGAGATATGACCAAATGTCTCAGTCCATGGAGTGAGCAATCAATTAAACACTTCATTTGCTTTTATATTTTTACATCATCTGAGTCAACTACTACAAACCAGTATTTTCTGACTCATGTTGACTTCCCCATTAATCTGAATGCCACATCGTTGATTGGGGTGCTCTGCAGATTCTCTTATCTTTTCCATTAGTTTATCCTTGATTTCTAGAGGGGTGTTCATTACTCATTTACCTCATTCTAACCTTGGAAAATCAAGTTGGTAGTTCTTCTAAAGTGAGGCAGACTTGGGAAGCTCCTATATAATAATAAAATTACTGTTATTACTATATAGATAGACAGGGAGTTCAGGCAGGCAGAACGGCAAAGGTTATTTACTTATTTTTAACTATTTTAGAATAAAAACATAATTTGATTTCAGTTAGTCTGTAAGAGCCAGTGTAAATGCACGATAATTGTAAAGGTTAGCTTTTTTTTTTTTAATTCAGTTCCATTCTCTCAGTCGGGTTCACGATCCCCCCTCCCCCCCCCATCTGACAATGCTGTTTTCACATAAAGACGTGCTATAGCTCAAATGTGATTTATTTGGAGACGCGCTATAGCTCGAATGTTATTTATATAGGGAAGAAAGTACAGTGTCAGGTGCTCATTCAGTGTAATAGGAACCATAGCACAGAGAGGTGTGTACACTGCAACAAGTACACATGCCGTAAATGTTGGAAGGGTGTGTGGGAATTGTTAATATTTGAATGGGATGATTTTATATAGCACGGATCGGAAATCAGCAGTTCTTAGCATTGCCCCACGCAAACTGTCGTATCTACCGCCTACTGTAACTTGCTTTATTTTTTCTTCACTTATAGTCTAGAATAAAAGTGCACTTGTTTTGTTATACTTGTAAACAACAGATGTTCCTGTGTTTGAGCGACCCGGGTATGCTCAAAAAAAATAGACGTATAATACCACGAAAAGTGCACGCAGGCACAGCAGTTCGCAAAAGCATTGGTACGAGAATGCAGTCACAAGTACGCTGCAGAGCTATAGC
>JANRMT010062793.1:24306005-24332292 GCA_026402145.1 Polypterus bichir lapradei | reverse complement strand
TATATATATATATATATGTACACACACACACGCATACATATACATACATAAAGAAGTGTGCTGGTGGTGAAATTTAAAAAAATCTGGTCCATAATTATATCAAGTTAGCTGGTGGTTTATATCGAGTTCAAACAGTTCTTTCCATCTCATCCCTGTGATGGCTGATTGAACCATGCTCCAATAATTAGGTTAAGCCACTGCTAAATTCACTATAATCATAGTGGCTTGTGATGAAGTGTTCTGTATGTGCTGTAATTTAGAAAAAAAAATGTTTAATTAAGAGATAACCCAGGCAAAAAATATTCTGTTCTTTCATAAACCAGAATAATTGTATATTTTATTTTTATTGTTATATTAATACATGTGAACCTGAACACAGACAACCTGCACATCATGTCTCTGAAGCCAGGAAGATGCCAAATAGTCCTTGTGTTGAAAACTGCATTGTGCTTTAATTGTGTTTATTGCATATGTAAAAGTAGCAGCCTACAAAATTGTTTATTTTGGAGTCTAATTATTTAAGACTTCAACAGCAACTGATGTTGTAGTTTTAACAATATTTCAGAAAGACTGTGTGGTCTATAATTAGAATTTGGTATTTTAATTTAACTAATTGGAATTACAAAGTTAGTTTTTATGGAGAATGCATCATACATTGCCTTCCTTGTGGCACACCTCCATACATAGAAAAATAACAATGAAGAAAAAGGGAAACAAAGATAGTCCCTTTATTAAACAAATTATTACCAAATTATTGCATCAACTACTCATTTTAGCTCTCATTTCACTTGCCCTCTATTTTTCTGTCACTCTTTCCATACCCTGATATTTTTTTCATCAGGATAATTCATTGTTTTCCCTACTTATCTAATCTGCCAGGGCTACTGAGGGTCTTTAAAACTTCATAATCGAGTCACTTCCAGGCATAGGGCAACCTTACATTTGTTCCAGTGACGTTAAGTTAAAGCTCCATTTTACAATGTCTAGTGCACCTAAATCCCCATGAGCTCTATTTCCTTTAAAGGGTCCTGTATCCAAGGCAGTTCCCCAGCTGCCTCGTTTACAAGAAGGACAGCACAGTCTCATACATCTCCTTCTGATAACTTTACACAATGTATTCTTGGAGCATATTGCCACTTCATAGTCTCCAAATCTAACCAGCACGTCTGTCTTTCCATGATAAATGTCAAAGTTGTTGCAACGCTGAAAATGTATTCAGAAAACATGATTGATGATATTTTCTTTTTTTGATTACACAAAAGACTGCCACAAGCAACACCTTTGAATGTTGGTATCCAGGTGTGTCTCTCTCCTCTAACTTGCACTTTACTGTATTTGCATATCCACTTTACATCACTAAATCCTCTCTGGCTGCTGTTATCAACATTACCGAACATTGTTTTCCAGATGTGAATTGCTGTCTTTCTTCAGCAGACAAGTATAAAACACTCAATGAGAAAATGTTACACTTACAATCAATCAAATTATTTCAATGTGCGAAGAAGAATCACAGCACTCAAGTTATTTCAGTTAGGTAGAAAATTACTATAAACTCATTTGAAATGGCAACACAATGTTTTTCACACACCATGTCACACAAAGTAAATAGCCAGCATGAATTTGATATGAGGAAGGGAGAGGATATGAAGTGGTACATAGTGGACAGAGTGATCAAACAATGAGCGAAGACCGTAGTTGTTAGGAATCCCCTCTGACATCACCTTGCAAAGCTTTCTAGACACTGCAGAACCTACAATGAAAATAAATGAGATAATAAATTGTAAGCTTTCTTTGTGAAAATGGAAGGGTGAATGCAGCGTGGCAGTTAAATTTAAATGAGGTGACTATGAGAAAAATATGACTTAAGTACAGCTATATTAAAATACTGGCACGTACACTGAATTATAAACACACACAATCACAAATATTGAATCACATACTGTACATGATTTGTTGGCAGATGCATAAAGAAAATTAACTATTCAATCTTATTTTTGCACACATTATCAGGTCTGTCATGTCTGTGAAAATATTGCAAGTGAGTTGCATTCACTCATAGGTCACTCCATCCATAATGTGCTATCTCAAGTGTTCTGTAATCTCCATGCAAAACCGATGCTGCTCTACTAATAATCAAGCAGAATGTATTACACTTTATGACCCATTATTATATTATGTTTTGAACACTTTAGAATGCAATGTATTGTCTTTCACTCTGTAAAACACCATATAATGGAGTGCTTCTTGAAGGATGCTATATAAAATAAGGCTTAACTGACTAATCTCTGGATAATGAAAGTCTAAGTGCATCAATAACATCTTACTATGGACTATATGGTACAGCTACTGTGGTACACCAACGGTATACCACTGTCAAGTAAGAAACTTACTGAGAGTTATTGATTGGAGATTAAGACGTGCTGACATGATCCTTGCAAATGAAAGACAAGAAGCTGAGAGTTTTTGTGTTTTATGTGGTGTGACAGTTAATTAACAATACATTTCCTCCTAAAAACTTTGTGTTTTGGTTGCTTCTAAGAAGCCATGTAGAAATTTTTAAAGTTTTTTTTCCCCTTTAGAAGGGTTTTTTCCACCAGCACAGGAGCAAAAGCAGCTGAGTGTTTGGGGGAACATTTGGAAAAGTTACTTGTACTTGTTATTTGTATTCAAACTAGCATTGGTAAGGCAGGGCAGTAAGCAGGAGTAGCTGACACCAGCATCTTTGTTAGCAAATCACTTGTGATATTGGAATGAATGGTTATAAGTGACAGAAACAATGGTTCCTTACTGAGAAAAAAAACAGCAGCTGACTTCAAAGCAGTAAAGAGAAGGACTCTGTGATACATAGGCTGGGGGCTACCATTAAGATGCCGATTATGCAACAGCGGCTATAGGAGTGGGCAAGACAGTAAGAAATTAAATAGCAGTGGATGTTTAGTAAACAAGTTTTTCTAGATTGAACAGTTCTTATTGGTCAGGAAAGTACACCAGTTAAGAAGGTGACTCTGTAGGGGTTCATTAATACAAAGGAATAAAAATGGTGCAAGCGGAGAGCTTTTAAGTAAGAAATAAAAGGAGCTTAAAGTTAGGAGAGCAGACAAAGAAAAGTAAAGATTAACCTCATAGACGAACAAACAGCAGGCAGTTGATGGGGGGAATATTACAGGATCTTAAGGGTTCAGAAACCGTAAAATAACTAGCAGTTCTCTAATGTAATTTTTTGCCTTTTTTTAAGTTTTACCAATCAAAGTTAAGTCATTTAATTTTAATAAAAACAAAAGTTGAGCAGTTTAGTATTCTAAAGTATAATTTTAATTATTAGAACAGTGCAATGCAAGTCCTGTTGGATGTTGGACTTTTCAGAGGGCGACTTGCAGGAGCCATTCTTCAATAAGGGTCTTAATCTACAGGAGTTTCCAGATGATACAGCATGTTGAGCTAGCTGCCCTGCTTTGTAGTACAGAATTGGCAGACGTGGCCCACATGTCCTTTAGGGAGGTACTGAGATGGCGCAGGAAGAAATTACAGACCAAACATGTAGAGACAGGTGGGTCATGGTCACAAGGCACAATGTAAAGGGTGCACAATGTGCTGGAACATCAACCCCAGAATTAAAAGTGTCCATCCGTTTTCAGGTTCTTGAGGAGCTGGATGGTGTCTATGAAGATTCTGAGGTAGTAGGCAGGAATAAGGAGTCCCGACAGGCCACCTCAAAACTAGTCCACAGAAAGAGAGAGATAGTGATAGTTGGGGACTCAATCATTAGAGGGACTGAAATGCAAGTTTGCTCCAGAGAAAGAAAGTCTCACACAATGTGTTGCCTTCCGGATACATAGGTGGGAGATCTTCCTGGCATTGTTGATAGACTCTTGGCCAGAGCAGGTGTAAACATAGTGGGCACTGTCCATGTTGGAACAAATCAAATCAAATCAAAATCAAAATCTTTATTGTCATTGTAGCAATGAGACATTGTACAATGAAATTTTAGGTGCAATTTTCCAGTGCAAAAAATAAAATAAAAACAAAATAAAACACAATTACTCAAGTTAAAACTAAAATAAAAAGGAAATAAAATAAGAACCAAAATAGTGCATAACAGCAGAACAATGTTTTCCATTCATACATACATCATATTGCACTTGTCCCTTATCCAATGTTAACTTAGAGCTGTATTGTAAACATGAGAGTGTATTGTATTGTAAACATGAAGGTGCACTAGGTCAGATTGACCACTTAGCAGCATTCAGCATGGTGATGGCTGAAGGACAGAAACTGTTTCTCAGTCTATTTGTTTTAGTCTTTATGGATCTGAAACATCTGCCTGAAAGCAGGCGTTCAAACAATGCATGACCTGGGTCTGATGGGTCCTGAAGAACAGGAACTATGTAGTTCTTCTAGTGAGGGGAGAGGACGGCCGACTATCTGCTGGGTGACCTTAATGACCCTGTGGAGCTCTTTCCTCTGTGCTACTGTGCAGCTGGAGACAGTAGGCCATGATGCTGTCTAGTGTGCAGCGATAAAAGGAAACCAGCAGTTTCTCAGGGATGTGGTTCTTCCTGAGAACCCTCAGGAAGTAGAGTCTCTTTTTGGCCTTCTTCACTACCTCAGCAGTGTGTGTTCCCCAGGTCAAGTCCTCCCTAATGGTGACTCCCAAGAAGCGGAAGTCTGAGACCCTCTCCACACAGTCCCCTTTGATGATGAGTGGCTGGATGTTGTCTGCCTTCTTCCTGAAGTCCACGATGAGCTCCTTGGTCTTGGTTATATTTAAAAGCAAGTTGTTATTCCTACACCACGTTGTCAGCCGCTCCACTTCATCCCTGTAGGAGGACTCATCCCCCCCCAGAGATAAGCCCTAATACCGTGGTATCGTCAGCGAACTTAGCAATGGTGTTACTGTGGTGGGCAGGAATGCAATCATGGGTGTAGAGGGTATAGAGCAGGGGGTTCAGCACACAGCTCTGTGGGGAGCCAGTGCTGAATGCTGATGGGTGTGGAGAAGTAAGGACCCACTCTAACCTTCTGAGTGCGATCACTCAGGAAGTCCTTGATCCAAAGGCAGGTGGAGTGTAGAAGTCCTATGTCTGACAGTTTGGTCACCAGTCTGTGGGGTAAGATGGTATTAAAGGCAGCGCTGAAGTCTATGAAGAGCAGCTGTGTATAGCTCCCCTGCTGCTTCAGATAGGACAGAACAGCATGGAGAACAGTGGCCACAGCGTCCTCTGTAGACCTGTTTACTCTGTAGGCAAACTGGTGCGGATCAAGCATGGGAAGAATGAATGACATGATGTGGTTCCTGATGAGCTTCTCGAAGCACTTCATAACCACAGGGGTCAGTGCAACTGACCTGTAGTCATTAAGACTGGTGATGGTCTGTTTCTTGGCCACAGGCACTATGACAAAGGATTTCAGGCAGGATGGCACAATGGACTGAGACAGAGACTGGTTGAATATCCTGGTGAAGACCCCAGCCAGTTGGTCTGCACAGTCTTTCAGCACGCGTCCTGAGATGCCGTAAGGATATGTAAGGATAGTCTGTCACTTCTGCAATACAAATTTAGAGTTAGGTGCCAGGCTGAGGAGTAGAATTGACAAAGAAATCTTCTCCAAAGTTCTGTTTATGACACATGTCAGATGAGGTAAGACTGTGGATCCTAGAAGGCTTAACACATAGCACAAATCTTGGTGTACGATAAGAAGGGTATGGGTTTATTGGGCAACAGGACTCCTTTTGGAATAGATGGGACCTATTCTGCTGCAATTGGTTACATCTGAACTGGATGGGTACCAATGTGTTAGGGAGGTGTACGAGTAGCTTAGTCGAGGATTGTTTAAACTAAGGTATGGAGGACAAAGGGTTTAAGACAGATCAGGTTTAGAACTGTACATGAAGGAACAAACAATAGTGTAAAACAAAAATGCATACTAATGTAAATTCTAACCCAAATTTTAAATGCAAAAAAAAGAGTAAATAGCTTGCCTTAATGCTATAACTATTACAAATAAAACCATAAAGTTGAAGATGTATGTAGTGGAGCATAATCATGATATTATAGCAATAACAGAATCCTGGCTAAATAACAAAGATGGGGATGAGTGTAACATAGTGGAATGCACCTTTTTTAGGAATAATAGAAAGAACAGAAAAGAAAAGGCGGGGTTGCTGCTTATGTCAAACAGAATTTAAATGCATTTGGATGATGAGCCCCTTTTTAGTGAGGACATTTGGCTTTGTCTGGAATGCACTACAGAAAGAGGTCTTATTTTAGGAATGTGTTATAGTCTGCTCTGTGCAGACAATAATTTTAATGCATATCTTTTAAGTAATATTGAAAAGGCAAGTTTGCAGGGACATATTATAGTCACGGGGGACTTTAACTATCTGAATATTAACAGGAATAACCTTGTAAACAGTGGAGCACAAGAACAAGAGTTTTTAGACATAATTGGTGACTGTTTTTTAGTGCAGTATGTTAAAGCACCAACAAGAGATAAAGCCTGTGTATATTTAATATTTTGTTTTAATCAGGGTAGAATTGAGGATGTACAGGTGATTGATCTATTAGGGTCAAGTGATCATAATAAAATATATTTCTCAGTGTTTTCCAAAAGTGCAGATGGTAAGACTAAAACTGTTAAGTTTAACTTAGATAGGACAAACTATGAGCAGATGCGGAAAAGTCAAAGGATAATAGACTGGGATAAGTTTTTAAGTGGGGTGAGAGTCGAGGAGCAGTGGGACAGGATTAAAAATGTTTTACATATAACACAGGACAGGTACATACCAAAATCTGGAATTAGAAGAAAGTTTAAAAAACTCCACTGGGGATTAAAAAAGAGTTAAAAAAGCTGCCTTAGAAAAAAAAAAAAACAGTTGTATAATGTGTATGAGACTAATAACTCAACAGTGAATCGTAGGGAGTATGCGAACATGAGTTCAACCATTAAGAAGGATATTAGGAAGGCTAAAAAACAGCTGGACAGAAATATAGCAGATAAGACGAAAGACGACCCAAAGAGATACATTCAATATTTTAGTTGTAAAAGAACGGTCAAGGAGGAGGAGGAATGCATCAAGAATAGCAAAGGGGAATTAAAAGTTAGAAATAGTGAAATAACAGATGCTCTAAACTCTCAATTTTCTAAGGTCTTCACAATTGAGAAAGTGGATAACCTGCCAATGGTAAAAGGGACCACTAAGGAGGTACTGAGTGATTTAGAAATTTGTAGAGGAAGAAGTAATGCTTAGACTAAATAAGCTGAAATCAAACAAATCTCGAGGACCAGATAATATTTATCCTTAAGTTCTTAAAGAGGTTAGCAAGAACTTATATTAGACCCCGATGCATATATTTAGAAAGTCATTGCACACAGGAGAAATTCTACAGGACTGAAAAATGTCAAATATTATCCCATTACATAAAAAATGTGATTGGGCAGATCCAAGCAACTAGAGGCCAGAAAGCTTAACATGCACAACAGGAAAATTAACAGAAGGATTATTAAAGATAAGATTGAGCAACACATAGCAAGAACAGGAGTTTTACTAAACAGTCAGCATGGGTTCAGAAGAGGGAGGTCATGTTTTACTATCATGGTGGAATTCTATGAGGAATCAACAAAAGAGTATGATCAAAGTGGAGCATATGATATTATTATCTGAACATTCAGAAAGTGTTTGATATGGTATCACATGAGAGGTTGGGCATCAAACTGAAAGACATGGGAGTTCAGGGTGATGTTTGTAGATGTATGCAAAGTTGTCTCAGATACAGAAAGCAGAGGGTTATGGTGCAAGGAACCCTATTAGAATTGGCTGACATTAGGCATGTTCCGCAGGGGTCAGTGCTACGGCCATTGCTGTTTTGAATATATATAAATGACTTGGATAGGAATATGAGAAACAAGCTGGTTAAGCTTGCAGATGATACGAAAATAGGTGGATTGGCAGATAAACTGAACAACAACAACATTTATTTATATAGCACATTTTCATACAAAAAATGTAGCTCAAAGTGCTTTACATAATGAAGAATAGAAAAATAAAAGACACAGTAAGAAAATAAAATAAGTCAACATTAATTAACATAGAATAAGAGTACGGTCCGATGGCCAGGGTGGACAGAAAAAACAAACAAAAAAAAAACTCCAGACAGCCGGAGAAAAAAAAAATAAAATCTGCAGGGATTCCAGACCATGAGACCTAACATAAATGAACCAGTCCTCTTTGTATTTAGGGTTCTCACGGAAGGACTTGATGATGATGGTCACGTGGACTTCTGGCTTTTAGTCTATCAATGTTGAAGGATCATGATGCCTTGAGTAGGTGGTGGTGGCGCAGGCCGCCACCACAAAGAAACCGGAAAAAGAAAAAGAGAGAGTAGGGGTCAGTACGGATTTTAGAGCCACCATGAATAGTTATTATGTTGAATTGAACATACAGAGTATCAGGATTAAGTTAAAGTGAAATTATGAAAAGGCCATGTTAAAGTAATGTGTTTTCAGCAGTGTTTTGAACTGCTCTACTGTATTAGCCTGGCAAATTCCTATTGGCAGGCTATTCCAGATTTTAGGTGCATAACAGCAGAAGGCCGTCTCACCACTTCTTTTAAGTTTAGCTTTTGGAATTGTAAGGAGAAACTCATTTGAGGATCTAAGGTTACGATTTGGAATATAGGGAAATCCATTGAATCATTACAGAGTGACTTGGACAATATACAGGCTTCTGTAGAGTTGTGACAGATGAAATTTAATGTCAGTAAATATAAAGTATTATAAGTAGGAAGTAAAAGTATTAGGTTTGAGTATATAATGGGAGGTCTGAAAATCAAAGTACACCTTATGAGAAGGATTTAGGAGTCGTAGTTGACTCAACAATATCAACTTCCAGACAGTGCTCAGAAGCCATTAAGAAGGTGTAAAGGATCATTCACATGGATGGGCATCCCAGCCAGGATTGGTTCCTTCCTATTAACTGGCTGGGAGGCCAATGTGACAGAGCGATGGAGGGAGGCTTTGTTTCAAAACTATATGCCTCCCCAAAATGCTAGATGACAGTATTGCTGGGCTTCTGATGTCAGCCATGAACCATGGGACTTGTAGTGCAGTAGGGCAGCCCTGTTGTGATCTTTGGGTGCCAGCACAAAGCACAAATTTCCCACAAACATTAGGATATTTTTCTATTCACACCATAGACACTAGGATTAAGCTGCTGCTGCCTCTGCTGTTCTCCCAAGTGTCTGTGTGGGTTTCCTCCGGGTGCTCCGGTTTCCTCCCACAGTCCAAAGACATGCAGGTTAGGTGCATTGGTGATCCTAGATTGTCCCTAGTGTGTGCTTGGTGTGGGGGTGTGTGTGTGCCCTGCGGTGGGCTAGCCCCCTGCCCAGGGTTTGTTCCTGCCTTGCTCCATGTGCTGGCTGGGATTGGCTCCAGCAGACCCCTATGACCCTGTGTTAGGATATAGCGGGTTGTAGAATGACTGACTGACTGACTTCCTTTTCTTAAGTTATTTGGGTATTCTATTTAATATACTGTATATCTTTTATATCGAATACATACAGATTGGCACTAGAAACTGATGATCAAAGAAAAAGACAATACAGATGCTTATACTCACAATGATGATAAAATGTTTTAATACCTGCTACACTAGAGTTACTAGCATTTCATGAATATTGGTTAGAAAATGGATAGATGGGTTTATTATATCTGGATGATTAGCCAACAAAGAATTATGTCTTCCAAAAGCTATTTCTTGAGGAATGGAATAGGATACAAACTTCAGACTTATCAGAAAATTAGGAGAAAGATTTTTCACAAACATAAAAAGCCAAAATGAACAAGAATTTTCCCCGGCCCAACATTCAATTTTCATTAATTTACTCTAGTAAACATTACAATAGAATAAAGAATTTTAAAATATCAAAATGCAAAAATATCTAGAAAAAAAAACAAAAACAAAATATCCAATAATACTAATAACAGAAAGGAATGAGAAACTGAGAAGCTGAAAAAAAGCAATAAACAAAGTGTACAAAGTATAATAGAAAGCACAAAGATACAGGGTTGAGGCACCAAATGGTATTCCCCATATACTGATACACAAAAAATCAACAAGAACAGCTGACAAGATACAGATTTTCAGACAGGAGTTTCTGGCGAGATTGGGGAATCAAGACGGTGGTATGAATGTTGGGATTGATAAAAACCTGTATAAGATTTGTAAATGTGTCGATCAGCACAAGCAGTAAGCAGCCTGCTATCCCATCCCCCTCTTGACAGAGCTCAACTCGGGCAAAAAATTCTCCCACCTCAAGCCAAGGCTCCTTATCTGTGTGTGAAATTTGGAATTGTATAGGGTAAATAATACAGCATATTGTTATTTAGAATACATGCATTTCATGTGTGTTCTGTCTACTAAGATCTGGGTAAGTGTAAGTAAAAAAAAAAAAAAATTAATTTACATGTTGCTGTCAATGAGTTACAAACCCAAGCGCAAATGTCAATCGATAGAAAGCTAATACGTATTTCTGGATGGTGCGGAGGCATCAACTCAGAGAGGGAGAGGCAAGTTTGTTGTACCACATGAACGTCACTGAGAGAGTAAAACTCCAAAAAAGTGAATAAAACTTTTACAAGTATCCAAAATTTACACCGGGTGATACAGACTCAAATCAAATGTATATTTTTATAATATTATAGTAATAATAACAGCAGGTCACTACTCAAAACCTGGAGTTCCGGGACTCAAACCAGCCACATTTCAGTTATAAGGCAGCAGCTCATACATCTGCTTTATCCAGGAATATGTTACAGGTATTAGCTTTCTGTCAATTGACATTTCAGCTTGGATTTGTAACTCATTGACAGCAACATGTAAATTGAATGATTTTTTTTTTTACTTTGGTTATATCCTTGAATAAAAGCGCACGTGTTTATTTGATATTTGGACTAAAGTCTCACACATTATACACTTCATGTCATTATTAGTATCATTTAAAAAGTTTCTGCTTTAGGTATGTGTTCAGCATTTCTTGCCTCACATTTCCTTTCATCCTACATCCTACACTTACCCAGATCTTTGTAGACAACAAACACTCAAGAAATCCATGTATTTCAAATAACAATATACTGTATTATTTACCCTATACAACTCTAGGCACCTCACATGCAGATAAGGAACCTGGGGTGGGGTTGGGGTGTGGTGGGGAGGAATAGAATGTGATAGCAGGCTCGCTCGCACTCTCTCGCACACACCAGCTCCCTTGCTTCCAGCAGCCTTTTTCCTTAACCTCCGTTCTCTTTTTCCTCTTCTCCACACTCACGCTCCTATTATATATAATGGGGACGTGGATCAGATGTGGCGATTAGCAGCTCCCGGCATCAATTACGGATGCAGACAACTCCTCACCTGTGCAATTAAGTGTGGACCGCTCGCAATCATGAAACGCATGGGAACCGCCCCGGCCACACTACCATGCCCCCTCTTTAAGCCGTGAGTGCAGCGATTATCTATTTAAAAAAAAACTGGCCTTTTCAATCTGAGCTGTGGACCTGCTACACCACAAGGTGCGAAGGAATTTAAGTTGGGCCAGGATTATGAGTTTTTTTGCAGGCTTCAGGGATTCTAGTGTTAATTTGGTGCATGCCCATTGTGGCTGGAGTTAGATTACAACGTTCACATGTTAGATCTTGCCCTGAAAACATTTTGGACAATTTTAAACAGGATAAAAGTATTCAATTAAAGATTTTAAGTTGAATAATTCAATGCTTTGCACATATGGAGCTTGAGTGTATTCTGTGCATGGCTGCTTTCCATTCCTTTTCTGAAATATTAAGTGACAGATCCTTTCCCCAATGTACTTTGGAGTCTTTGAAAGGAAGGGACTTTAAAATATTTTTATAAATTTTACAGATGCTATCTGAGTCTTCAAGACTGATTAATAGAACAAGGTGGAAGGTGGGAAAATTGGGGAGGTTCTGTTTAGCAAAGTTTCTAGCTTGAAAGTAGTGGAAGAATTTTGTTCATGAGAAGTTGTATTTGAAGAGTAATTGTTCGTAGGATGCAAATACCTTATCTATGTACAAGTCTCAAAGTGTTTTGATCCCAAACATTTTCCAGATATTGAATAATGTATATGTTTGACAGGGTGGAAAAAGGTGATTGTCATTTAGAGGTGCAGGTACAAAAAAATTCAGATGCACAAAATTGTGCATAAGCCATCTTCCATGCACTTCTAATCCATAAATCCCAGTCAGTATGAAATGTAACGCATGTGCACGCACCTGCTGCCCCACCCTGACTCCTCCCAGAATTATGCCCTTTTAAACACGCAAATCAATATGAATAGCCCCTTAAGTTCAGTGTTTTGTAAAAAGACAATGGCAAAAGTATGGGGAAAAAAGAAGAATTTCAGCAAATGTGAAGTGGAGGCAAGGAAAAACATACTACTTGTTGGCTTAAACCAGAAGTCTCCAACACGTCGCTCGCGAAGGATCATATCACGATCCTTTTTACAATCTGAATTGCAATCTATCTTTTCAATGTGGCATACACTTAAAGAGACTATCCGGACTCAGACTCATCAAGACCTAAGTAACACTTTATTTTAAATATCAAACAAATTTGAATTAAATTGTTCTCTCATTCACTAGCTAAGCAGAGTTAAGGAACACGCCCCAAAGCTGGCGAGTGAGTGAGGAGGGCCCTTCCACTCGGCCCGTTTTGTGGATCTTCAATTTGCGCAAATAAATTGGTACTGCAAGTGAACTATGATATTCAAGCAAATTATTAAAAAAAATCTGATCTAAATCTGTTAAGTAGTTCTCTTGTGAAAAGTGGACAGACATACAAACAGACAAACATTGAATTTTATACATTATATATTAGTAAACGTTCAAAATAATTTGCAGTTAAAGTCTCAACAACATTCTCAGCATTTCCGGAGCCTAGTAGAGTCAGATAACTATAAGAATCTTCACCAAGCAGCTCTGAAAATGTCTGCTTTGTTTGGGTCTACATACCTCTGCGAGTCTGCCTTTTCTGACACGAATGTCATGGAATCAAAGTTCAGAACAAGACTGACAGATGCACATTTAAATGACTCCATAAGAGTAAACCTAAGTGGCTACACTCCACCATACACCTCTCTTGTTGACTCCATGCAGTGCCAGTCATCTGACTAACTAAAAAACACATCCCACATGCAACTACACATGTGAATACACTTGTGAAGTGAAACAGTGACATATAACAAAATGACAAATGAATAAGTAATATCTGTGTATTTGTAATTGCATTGTTTTGTTTTGGCTGTATTCAAGTTTTAATTCAATAGTGTGAGATACATTAGAAAATGCATACAGACATACAAAATGCACTTGCAGGTGAACTAAATATTTTTTGTGATGTTTAAATTCAAAATATGAGATGTGGACACCAACATTTTGTAAATGTTCAAGCAAAACAAACTTATTCAGTTTGTTTGGGTTGAAATAAGCTATGAGAATAAACATTAGAAAACATGAGTAGCTCTTGGCCATTTTCATTTTGTAAAAGTAGCTCTCAGGGGAAAAAAAGGTTGGAGACCCCTCACTTAAGCAGTGGTATTTACAACAAAAGGACGCTGATCAAGTGATACAGAGTGGCAAAGGAGCACTCGAAAGTTCATGTTCAGAAAGTTGCACACTGCCCGGAATAAAAAAGAAGTGGACAGATATCGAAGTTGCTGTGAAAAGGCGAGTTGTGGCCCACCATCTGAGTGTTATACGGAAGCATATTAGGGTACAGAGAAAAAAAAAATAGGGACAAGGTGAAGAAAAAAAGGTTGAAATGTCAACTTTAATCTCAAAATTTCCATTTTAATGTCATAGTTTATATTGTCTTTAAATCTTAAAATCAATGTTTAATTAACTTTAGTTTCTCAAATCCCATCATAACTAAAGTAGCTCATTAAATGCTTCATATTCTGTGTGTTCTATCTGTGTGAATCACTATGTGCTCTTAAACAGGCTTTTTCCCCATAACAGGAACGTGCAGGCACAGATCTCCACACAGAATACATTACATTCATGATATTACAGCTCTCTGAACATTTTAGAATACTAAGATGTATACTTGATATCACTTACATGATGAAATGCAGTAAAGCATGTATTAAACATGTGGGCATGGTGGAGCAGTGTTAGCGATGAGCTGGCGTCCTGTCCAAGGATGGTTCTTGCCTCCCACAAGATGCCTCGATAAAATAATTTATTGCAGCAGTACTGTCTCTGTCAAATGTATCAACCCCCCTTTACTTTCATTTTCTTTTTCCACATAACCAATCACCACAATATAAGCTCTGTAATAAATGTCAAACTTAGAACTCTGATTCCCCAAAACTTTTAAGGAACATTGAAAAATCTTTTTAATACATGTTTAATTATTCCATCCATCTATCCATCTAGAGTCACGCCAGTCCCGGCAGGCATACTGGAACAATCCCTGGATGGGGCACCAGCTAATTACTACTGCTGTGCCACCATGTCCCCATATGATTAATTATTAACAATATACCTAATTTAAATTTACAGTTTATCTGTATAATGTAATATACATACTTTAATGCATTTCATGTTAAAAATGATATCAAGTATACATCTTAATATTCTAACAGCACAGAGCTCCAAGAGGATCGCTTAGAAAGCTAAATCTATTTAGCAACCAGTCATCATCATCTGTAAATACATGCTCTCTTCTGTCAAATTGAATTGAATTCCTTTATTATCATTGTATGATATGGGATTCACTATGCAAATCCTCCATAAGCTTATTTTCCTATAAAATGATGAAATAACAATAATAATCATAATAATAATAATAAGATAAAAAAAACAATGAAAAATATACAGTATGAAAGCATAAGTACAATATACATGTACAACCCCAATTCCAATGAAGTTGGGATGTTGTGTAAAATGTAAATAAAAACAGAATACAATGATTTGCAAATCCTTTTCAACCTATATTCAATTGAATACACTACGAAGACCAGATATCTAATGTTCAAACTGATAAACTTTATTGTTGTTTTGCAAATCTTCACTCATTTTGAATTTGATGCCTGCAAAACGTTCCAAAAAAGCTGGGACAGGGGCAGCAAAAGACTTTAAAAGTTGAGGAATGTTCAAAAAACACCTGTTTTGAACATTCTATAGGTGAACAGGTTAATTGGAAACAGGTGTTTGTCATGATTGGTATAAAAGGAGCATCCCCAAAAGGCTCAGTCGTTCACAAGCAAGGATGGGGCGAGGTTCACCACTTTGTGAACAACTGCGTGGGAAAATAGTCCAGCAGTTTAAGAACAACGCTTCTCAACGTACAATTGTAAGGAATGTAGGGATTTCATCATCTACTGTCCTTAATATCATCAAAAGATTCAGAGAATCTGGAGAAATCTCTGCACGTAAGCGGCAAGGCCGAATACCAACACTGGATGCCTGTGACCTTCGATCCCTCAGGCGGCACTGCATTAAAAACCAACATCATTCTGTAAAGGATATTACCACGTGGGCTCAGGAATACTTCAGAAAACCATTGTCAGTTAACACAGTTTGTCGCGACATCTACAAGTGCAAGTTAAAACTCTACCATGCATAGCAAAAGCCATATATCAATAACACCCAGAAACGCCGCCGGCTTCTCTGGGCCCGAGCTCATCTGAGATGGACTGACGCAAAGTGGAAAAGTGTGCTGTGGTCTGCCGAGTCCACATTTCAAATTGTTTTTGGAAATCATGGACGTCGTGTCCTCCGGACCAAAGAGGAAAAGTGCCATTCGAATTGTTATCAGCGCAAAGTTCAAAAGCCAGCATCTGTGATGGCATGGGGGTGTGTTAGTGCCCATGGCATGGGTAACTTGCACATCTGTGAAGGCACCATTAATGCTGAAAGGTACATACAGATTTTAGAGCAACATATGCTGCCATCCAAGCAACCTCTTTTTCAGGGACGTCCCTGCTTATTTCAGCAGGACAATGCGAAGCCACATTCTGCATGTGTTATAACAGCGTGGCTTCGTAGTAAAAGAGTGCGGGTACTTGAGTGGCCTGCCTGCAGTCCAGACCTGTCTCCCATTGAAAATGTGCGCATTATGAAGCGCAAAATACGACAACAGAGACCCCAGTCTGTTGAGCAACTGAAGTTGTACATCAAGCAAGAATGGGAAAGAATTCCACCTACACAACTTCAACAATTAGTGTCCTCAGTTCCCAAAAGCTTATTGAGTGTTGTTAAAAGGAAAGGTGATATACACAGTGGTAAACATGCCCCGTCCAAACTTTTTTGGACCATGTTGCAGGCATCAAATTCAAAATGAGTGAAGATTTGCAAAACAACAATAAAGTTTATCAGTTTGAACATTCAATATCTTGTCTTTGTAGCGTATTCAATTGAATATAGGTTGAAAAGGATTTGCAGATCATTGTATTCTGTTTTTATTTACGTTTTACACAACGTCCCAACTTCATTGGAATTGGGGTTGTACATATTGGACAGATAGTGCAAATGGTTCATAATGTGGCTCAGGTTGTGCAATATTATAAGTAACTAGCAAAATACCCGCGCTTCGCAGCGGAGAAGTAGTGTATAAAAGAAGTTATGAAAAAGAAAAGGAAAAATTTTAAAAATAACGTAACATGATTGTTAATGTAATTGTTTTGTCATTGACATGAGTGTTGTTGTCATATTTATATATATCTATAAAGTGAAAACCTGAATATATAAAGTCAGCTTCGGAATTTATAAAGTAATTCCTGATTATATATAGTCTTAATCGGAGTATATAAACTCATTCCTGAATATATAAACTCAAAGTCAAAATATATTGATTGAAACGACTCTGAACTGAAGTAAGTTAACAAAAATGTATTCAGAAAAATAAATTAAAAAAACACTGTTCGGTTAATGTTTTGAAAATGATACATTTGCCCTGCCCAGGATTGGTTCCTGCCTTGCACCCAGTGTTGGCTGGGATTGGCTCCAGCAGACCCCCGTGACCCTGTGGTCGGATTCAACGGGTTGGGAAATGGATGGATATTGCAGCACTGACTTTGTATATTCCGACGATGACTTTATATATTGAAGTTTTGACTTTATATATTCCAGCGCTTACTTTATATTGTGAGCTGGAGGGCTTCGCTATTACATGTGGGGACGAAACTTCACTTTGGTAACTGATCATGCTCCACTTCAATGGTCATACCGACAGAAAGATACAAACTCTCGCCTCATGAGATGGTTTCTGGGCTTACAACTTTTACCGTTTCACAGTAAAACATTGACCAGGTTCTGAACACGTCAACGCAGACGTATTATCAAGACTAAATGAACCTGGTACAGAGAGTCGCTTGATTCACGGAAATGTGAATAAAGCTGAGGGGGAGGGTGTGAGCTGGAGGGCTGATCGCACCCCAAGAAGATACAGACGCCTCTGGGAAAACCACAATCCCTGAAACACAGACTACCCTCACATTGCTCCTTACTTTCTCACTTGCGCTATAACGCGTAATGCAAACCTCGCGCGATACTCCGCTAACTTAAAAGCCTTGTGCAGCGCCTGTCAGTTGAAAATTGATTGTTTGCTTGCTTTTATCGCTCTCTCTCTCTCTGCTCCTAGCGGAACTGTCATCTCTGACTTGTCATGGAGCACGTTTAAGCTCATGTATTTGCAGTGTTTGAATAAAAATCCTTCTTGTTTCTACGACCTCCTGTGTCTCTGTGCAAATCTGTGACCCAAGCGTGACAATATATTCCGACGCTGACTTTATATATTCAAGATTTGACTTTATATATTCCAGCGCTGAGTTTATATATTCCGACGCTGACTTTATATATTTAAGTTTTGACTTTAGTTGGCAGTGTGACGAAGTTGCTTCGGAAGACGGCATTAGCCGCGGAGCTCAGCTCAGAGCGAAATGAGGTAAATGGGAGAGGATATGATGACGTGACTCCCCCACCCGCCTTAACTGTCAATCCCCCACAAACACAGTCTCTCGGAATTTGCATAAGCACACCCCTTCACCTGCAATTTTAACTTAGTTACAAAGTGATCAAAACTCTTGTTTATATCCTGCGTCCTCTCATTAAACTTGTATCCCGCATTACCCGTGGACATGAAAAACGCCAGCGGCAGCCTGTCTATTAAGTTAATTTAAAGTTTAGGTTTATACCTTGCTTTGTTTCCGAAGTAGCTGCACTGATGAATACAGTATGGTAGTATATGTCACTCGCTCGCTTCTTATTGTTTCGCTGCCTTCTCAATTATATAATACATGTTTTCTTCAGCGTATTTTGGAGCTCTTCCTGGTTTTCTACATAGTGCGTTGACAGTCAGTTCATGTGATTACGTGGGCGGCGTGATGATGTCACACGAAACTCCGCCCCCACGGCTTTCAAGCTCAACTCCATTACAGTAAATGGAGAAAATTACCTTCCAGTTATGACCATTACACGTAGAATTTCGAAATGAAACCTGCCCAACTTTTGTAAGGAAGCTGTAAGGAATGAGCCTGCCAAATTTCAGCCTTCTACCTACACGGGAAGTTGGAGAATTAGTGATGAGTCAGTGAGTGAGTGAGTGAGTCAGTGAGGGCTTTGCCTTTTATTAGTATAGATTATAAGTACAAACAGTTCTAACTGGAGCACTTAACTGACTGATTGAGTGCGTTTATAGCTCTTGGGATGAAGCTGTTTCTGATCCTCGAGGTCCGTGCAGGAAAGGCTCTGAAACGTTTGCTAGACAGGAGAAGTTCAAATAGATTGAGCACATGACTGAATGGAATTCATGCAGATGCTGGTGATCTTCCTGAGGCTGGAAGCTGTATCCCGATAATCCTTTATGCTTTTGACACAAGCCGCTGTAGAGCTTTCTGATTAACTGCTAAAGAGCTGTGATTCCATACACAGATACAATGGGTTAGAATACTCTGAGTGGTGTGCACTGAGAGAAACAACGCTAAAGCCGCTGCGATATTTGGAATAGCTTTGCCATTCAAAATTTTGTCATTAGTACTATAACATGCAAAAAAGTTTCTGTTTTAGGTATGTGCTCAACATTTCTTGCCTTGCATTTCTTGTCATGCTACTATACATTTAACCAGATCGTTGTAGACACGGAATGCACATGAAATGTATGTGTTCCAAATAACAATATAATATTTACCCTATACATCTCCAGGCACCTCACACTGAGATAAACAGGCTTGAGCTGGGAGAATTTTTTGCCCGAGTAAATCTGTGGCAGTGGGGGGATGGGATAGCAGGCTACTTGCTACTTGCTGATCAACACATTTACAAAACAAAAGATGCTAATAGAGATGTGCGAAGGAATTTAAGGTGACCCGGGATTACAAGTTTTTTTGTAGGCTTCATGGATTCTAGTGTTAATAGTCTGAAATACATTTTTTGGACATTTCATTAGACCTCTGGGTTAAGTTCAGAAACTAAAGATGTAAACATTTTAAAAATGACAAGGAATGCTCAGTAGATGTAACCTTTTCACTTGTTTATTTCTTAAATTACATGATATATACCCATTCCAATAAACAAAGATTATAGTCAATGTATGCATTAAAATGAAATTATTTTGGTGAGTACTTAATATTTAATTAGATTTAAATTAATATTTTCTCCATAAATACCTTTTACTGTATTGTACTTTTAGAGGGCCATTTTGTAAATGGAAGAAAAAAATTTGTACTTTTTTTTATTAACTTTCGTGATAAAGAGCTGAGTAAAGGTAACATAAGGTGGAATTAGACTAAGCAGAGTAGGGTACATTACTGGGAGTGGTAATATAAAACAATTTAACTTATATTTTCCATTCATTCTGCTTGATTTTACTTCAAGGTAGGAATATCTGTAATGATAAAAAAAGTGAATTATGTTGCTTTTTGTTTGTTTTTTTTTTCAAAAGCAATGCTAAATATTCAAGTATAACACAAAAATCCAAAGTGAACATTAGTAAGTATTTTCAAGTGATATGACTGATGGAGTCACACAGGCAGATCTAAGGTGCAAAGCAGCAAAGCTGAATGAGTTTTCTCTGCCAGTTGCTAAAACTGGGCTTGGCATACTGCAGCAAGAAAGTTGATACTGGAGCGGTTTAGCTGTCTAAGGAGTAGTGATAAAAAAGCTGTCAAGCACCACAGAATTCTGCTAAGAAGAATGGGCCACAATTACTCCCAGGCAATGTGAAAGAAAACCCTTGCACAAGATATTTAATTCAGGTTTTTCTTGCTAAAGGTATTGCCACCAGTTACTGAATTAATTCAATTTCATTAACTGTCAATGAGATTTTCAGTCAGTAAATGGTACTCAGACCTTAATATAAAAGCATTTCATCTGTACGTGTGAAACATCACCTAATTCAACCCAAAATTGTATATCATTCACATGTTTCTCAACTCAGACTTTACAAAATGTATCTGGGTCATTATGAGGCCACTGCAAAGCTAGAATGCTGTCTTGTCTTCCTCATCTAGATGAATACTAGCCCTCTTACCATAAAACAATGGAAAAAGGCAAGAATTTTGTTACTGTCAATTCACTGACTATGTTGAACTGTTACTAAAATATTGGATACTTTAGTATTTTTAACTTAAAATACATTATTCTTCTTTCTCCGGATGTGTAGGGGAGAAAAGTATGTGATCTCATTTGAATTAGAAGTAGTATTGTATGTTTTTACCAACTTCTAATTTACTTATTGTAATGCAATTCTTAAATTCAATAAAATATATAAACATGTAAACTAATAAACAAGTTATTTGTTATTTATTCTTCAAAATTTTTCCACTATTATTATGTTATAAGATCTGATTGAAGGTCATAGATGTTTAAATATGTGAAACTGTTAAATTTTAATCTCTTTTAAACCACACTGTATGCAGTGTGGATCAATATTATATATGAAACCATGAAGCCAGATGGAGAATCAGTTTTTTTGGTTATTTTTTTTGCAGTGAAAGCTTTATTTTATTGCATCTAATGCTGAATAAGCAGAAATGTTGATTATGAAGACATCTGCAGTATAATGTGTTCTACCAGGAAATATAGTAATACTGAATGAGAAGAAAACTTAAATGCTGCTGCATTCATGCTTTCTTTATGCTGGAGCTCATTCTGTAGTTTAAATGAAAGAATACAAAAAGAACTGCAGCTTAAACTTTATCCACCTGAAGTGCTGCAAGGAGTAAGTGATTCTGTCATAAGGCTGAAAGGGTAAAAAACAAAGATTACTAAAAATAATCTTAAAATTACTGAAATCAATGCAGCAATCTAATCTGTACTTAAAAACATAATGAAATGACCTTCAAACCCTTACCCAGTGCTAATAATCTTTCTGAATGTTTTAGAAGTAAATGAATTCTTAGCTGATCAATTCTTTTTTTTGTGTTAGCAGGTTATTTAACAGTAACAATAAGACACCAAAAAGCAAAACCAATAAGATCAATCAGTTAGTCCCTTTCATAGATTACAAAAGCACACAACACTTCACAAAGCAAATAAAACACAATTCAAAGTGATGAGGTAAAATTCAAGATTATTCAATACCAGATAGGAAACAAACCAAGAAATGTCTTTACAAATAATGAAAAATTAATGGAAGCAAAATGACAGAATTAGGTGATCATATATTAGAAACAGTTGGTTCAAAAGAATTGCACTTTTAATTGACTGAAATGTGAAAGAGAATGGGGGTTTTCGGCATTATTTGAATTGGTCTTATAATGGAATTTAACAAGCAAGTTAACAGTAGAATCCCAGAACCTTATGAAAAAACTCATAATCCTCCCACCTCTTCATCAGCATCTTTTGTTTTGTAAATGTGTCAATCAGCACAAGCAGCCTGGTATCCCACCTCTCCGCCTCCTCCACCTCCCTTAACGGAGCTCAACTCAGGCAAAAAGTTCTCCCAGCTCAAGCCAAGGTGCCTAATATGCTTGTGATTGATATGACTGGAGTTGTATAGGGTAAATAATACAGTATATCATTATTTGGAATACATGCATTTCATGTGTGTTCCGTGTCTACAAAGATCTGGGTAAGTGTAGGATGAAAGGAAATGTGGGAAATGCAAGAGATGATGAACACTTACCTAAAGCAGAAACCTTTTCCATGTACTAATAATGACGTGAAGTGTATAATGTGTGTTTATCAAATAAACACGTATGCTTTTGTTCAAGAATATAACCAAAGTAAAAAAAAATCATTTAATTTGCATGTTGCTGTCAATGAGTTACAAACCCAAGCTCAAATGTCAATCAACAGAAAGAGAATACATATTCCTGGATGTTGTAAAGGTATGAGCTGCTGCCTTCTGACCGAAAGGTAGCAGGTGAGAGTCCCGGCACTCCGCGTTTTGAGTAGTGAGCTGCTATTATTATTATGATAATATAATAAAAACATATATTTGATTTGAGTGTGAAACACCAGGTGTAAATTTTGGCGACTTGTAAAAGGTAGCACTTTTTATTTATTATTCAGTTTTATTCTCTCAGTGATGTTCACGTGGTACAACGAACTTGCCTCTCCCTCTCTGAGTTGATGTCGTTTATCTCCATTCTTTTCACAAGAGCAGCGATGATCCGAGTTGGTACTGTGCTTGATTCTGCTCAGGACTATTTGTTGTACCGGCAATCAAAGATACAATGTCCCGTGACTGTTATCAGACTGGACAAAGGCAGGACCGTAACAACAGATAGCTTCTTCACAACTTTCGATGGCTAATATCAAATCGATTCTAATATGTACAGAAATGTGCTGATAGTACTCCATCATTATACACAGAAGTGATATATGGTGTCCCGCAGGGCTCAGTACTGGGACCTTTACTGTTTTCACTTTACATGCTTCCACTGGGATCTATCAGGAAACATAATGTTAATTTTTACTCGTATGCAAATAACACCCAGATAAACATTTCATTTAGATCAAATGAAGTTTCTCCGATATTGTCTTTAATTAGTTGTGTTAGTGAATTAAAGGAGTGGATGTATGAGAACTACTTGTCTTTAAACACAGATAAAACAGAGAGGTTAATTGTTGGAGGGAATGATGCTGATCACAACAATATTTTGTCATCATTTAACTCAGCTGGAATCACCATTAATTTTACTGAATCACCCACAATCTAGGAGATATCTTTGACTCTAGAATGTTATTTAAAGCACATATTGCAAAGTTGTCCAATTCATGTTTCTTCCATCTTAAAAATGTTGGGAAAGTAAGGTGCTTTCTAAATAAACAGGATTCTGAGATATTAATTAATGCGTTTATTTCTAGTAGGATTGACTACTGCAATGCGGTGTTCACCGGATGTTCAACTGTTCTATATACAGCCTCCAGTTAATCCAAAATGCTGCTGCAAGAATTATTACAAGAACAAGAAAATATGAACACATAACTCCAGTTCTTAAATCCTTACACTGGCTCCCAGTTAAGTTTTTTTGGCAGATTTCAAAATCCTCCTTTTAACATATAAAGCATTAAATGGCCGAGGTCCGGCTTACTTGTATCAACTTATCATGACTTACAAACCAGAGCGCACATTAAGATCTCAAGATGTCGGTCCGCTTATGATTCCAAGGATTAATAAAATAACAGTGGGAGGTCGAGCTTTTAGTTACAGGGCCCCTAAACTGTGGAATGGTCTGCCTGCTACTATAAGAGATGCCCCTTCGGTCTCAGCTTTTAAATCCTGGCTGAAGACTCACTACTTCAGTTTAGCATATCCTGACTAGAGCTGCTGATTAACTGTACAGACTGCATCTCTGTTGTTAGTCATTAGCACTAAAACATAAGTAACATGATCGTTATAATTTGTCACTAACCCTCACCTATTTTGTTTCTCTTCTCTGTACTCAAATGTGGCACTTGGTGCCACGGCCCACCTGCCAAGTTGTTTTTCCTGCCTATGGTAAAGTCATCCCTGATGGAGGATCGCAGGAATCGTGGGGTAGAGGGGTCCTTTCATTGGATTGGCTGGCCCAGCGCTGTTTCAGCTGTGGAATGGCCAAATGAGGGAGGCAGCTTGATAGCTGAGGTCTCCAGGACTCTAAACAAATCTAAATCATATTATCTGATATCATCTACTGTTAAATTCTGTTCCCTACTTGTAAAACTTTTATTTTTATACTGTATTGAGGATTTGTTCTGTTCTGTGTATTGTATTGTATTGAC
Source organism: Polypterus bichir lapradei (assembly GCA_026402145.1). Lineage (NCBI taxonomy): Eukaryota > Metazoa > Chordata > Cladistia > Polypteriformes > Polypteridae > Polypterus > Polypterus bichir. The sequence continues at coordinate 24,308,073 of JANRMT010062793.1, read as the reverse complement.
GCCCTTCTTTTTGACACCCACTGCACGCCCAACCTACCTGGAAAGGGGTTTCTCTTTGAACTGGCTTTCCCAAGGGTTCTTCCATTTTTTCCCTACAAGGGTTTTTTTGTGAGTTTTTTCTTGTCTTCTTAGAGAGTCAAGGCTGGGGGGCTGTCAAAAGGCAGGGCATGTTAAAGCCCATTGCGGCACTTCTTGTGTGATTTTGGGTTACACAAAAATAAATTGTATTGTATTGTATTGTAATAGACTGCTGCACCGCAACACAACTGTGCTTGACACCATAAGTAAAATGGGACTTCCACCTGCAGCTAAAGTCACTTCAGTACGCAAGCAAGGCACCACACTAGTGTTTAGATCAGGCAGTGACATGCTGATGGTGTGTATGCCCAAAAAGAATAAGTCTCTCTGCATTTTCAGTAGCGTGCACCATAATGTGGAGTACAGGCAAGATGGATAAAAAAAAAACCTGTCCAAATGACAACTCATGTTCAAATGGCATAGCGTTTTCAAATAGTGACGTTTTCATGTATGAATGTTTGTGTGCATGCGTGAGAGAGGCAGAGACAGATTTAATCTCATTCAAGTGGTTACTGGAATATAAAATAAACACTTTTGCAATGGTGTAACGAAACAAGTGTGCTTTTATTCAAGAATAAAACTGAATAACAAAAAATTCAAGTGACAACAATATACCAAGAAGACATGATTCACCAGAGTTTGTGTGTTTGCTTATATCCCTTCAACAATATATTTTACAGGTAGCAAAACTTTACTCTGGCTGCTACAGACTGAAATCAAAGGTTTATTCTTTTTGGGTGCATACACCGTCAGCATGACACTGCCACTGTATATCCTTTGCAAAATAATTTTGGTGTCATTTTTGATAATATCCTCATATACAACATACAAATTAACTCAATTGTTAAAGCCTGCTCCTATCAGCTTAGGGTATTAATTAAAGTCTAGCCTTTTCTTTTTGCAGCTGATTTTGAAAGATTAATGTATGCCTTTGTGTCTTCTCAGATTGACTATTGCCATTCCTTATACACTGGAGTCAACCAGTTTCCCCTTGCTCATCCACAATTAGTCCTGAAGGCAGTGGCCAGCCTCCTAAGAGGCACATGAAAACAAAATCACATCACACCAATTTTAGCTTCACTTCACTGGCTTCCTATTCATTACAGGGTGATTTTAAAATATTATTTTTTGCTCTTATCTTACTGATCTGTTTCACATTAATTCTCCCTCGTGATCACTTAGGAGCTCTGACCAGAAGTTGCTGGTCATGCTGAAATCTAGTCTTGAGTTCAGAGTGGACTGTGCCTTTGCCATGCTGCCCCTAAGTTTTGGAATAGCGTATCCCATTATATTGGGCCTGCCCCAACTTTGGTCACATTTAAATCCAAATTTGTTTTATCTTGTTTATTTTTAATTTATATATTTATTGGTCTATTTATGGTAACTGTTGCTTTAAATGTGCTCTTTAAATAAAATGTATTTGACTTGACATGGAACAAAACATACACACATTAGAGTAAAACAGCACTTAAATTGGATTTCTAATTATGAGTACATTTCTTGAAACAAGTCACTGTGAAAGCAGCATATCACCATCACTACACAAGAGTCACTGATACAGCAGGAACAAGGTCAGGTTTCTTTTTGTTGGCTGAGGAAAAAAACAGAGTTGTTTAGGCCATAATGTACCAGCACTAGTCACTGAACCACCATGCACTTCTGGGTGTGGTGGAAGAACCGCCCACACAGGCTCAGGAACCACTGGAGCACTCCCTGGTGGCACCCCTGGATCCCAACAGGGTTGTAAAGGACTCCATCTCCCTTGGAGCCCTGTGGGAATCTAAGGCACCACTGCCGCCCAGGTGGTCTGTCCTGGGGGAAGTACTATTCTGACCAGGCTTGCTTCCCCAGTCTATACAGTGAAGAGCCGTCCCGGCTAGACAAGGACCCCGGCTGTCTGTATATACAGTAATCCCTCGCTATATCGCGCTTCGACTTTCGCGGCTTCACTCTATCGCGGATTTTAAATGTAAGCACATCTAAATATATA
>JANRMT010062793.1:24077689-24300990 GCA_026402145.1 Polypterus bichir lapradei | reverse complement strand
TATCTATCTATCTATCTATCTATCTATCTATCTATCTATCTATCTATGTCAGCTTCCACTTTTAGATCTTATATAACACTAAATTGCCACCTATCAATCAATTGCTGTTCCTGCTTTTCACATTGTAGGATTACAGGGAGCCACAGCCTATCTAAGGAACAGCAAACCCAGATGGCATGCCAGTCCATCACTGAGCACACTTATTTTTACAGAAGAAATATAAAGTTGAAAGTCAACATAATCCACACATTTTGGTGTTCTGAGCGGAAATCAGAATACATACCCAGACTTTAAAAGTTAAACAGATATGGACAGAATGCACCGATACCAGACTAGCAGTGCTAGGCCAGGATTTAAATTCAGTTTACTGAATCTGTGGTGCAGTTGTGCTAATTACTGTGACATCATGCCACTCCTATGGCTTTATCCATCAAGTAAAAATTAACTGTTAGTGAAGACCAAAGACCAAAAACTTCTCTTTACCTAAAAAGCATTTAATTGAACAAGGTGGTAGAAGATTTAGACCGGCTTTGCTCTCTCACAGCTTTGATACCTTGTTGTTGTCCTTTACAATCTTTTTATATAATACTCTACCGTGGCTGTCCGTTTGTCCAGAATTTTAAATCACCTGTAGCTCGCAAATCATTTAACCTATTGACCTAAAATTTGGTACACTTATACTACGTGACATCTACTATCTGCTAATGGGTGAAGATTGACCTCCAAGATTATTCCTCTTTTTACCAACCTCTGAGCAAACGAATGCTAAACATACAGAGAAATAGTATGAAAACTATGAATGTCCAAGTCAAGTGTTTTTACTGCACATTATTGTGCAGTGCACCGTTACTGGTATGATATAATCCATATGCATTTGGATATTCTAGTGGAAAACCATAAGGAGATCACATAATAGAATAGTGCTTCTAAACATATGTAAATCAATGGAAGAATTATGAGAACTTAAATGTGATATTTTTTAATCATTCATTACTGGAAACAAGCTAACTCACACTCACCCACATTTATTTATACAGTAACAAATTAGAGCTGCTAATCAACATACAATGTACTATATACTGTATGTGTCAGGAAATAGGAGAAACAGGGAAAAATATGAAGACACCGGGAAAATCACTAACACTGTATGTATGATAACTGACCTGAGATTCAAGCCCATATTCCTGAAGCAGTAAGGCAGTAGCTACCTAATGTACTGTATTGCTGTATTTGCACACAGTAGGAATTTTTTAGACTTTTACTTGGAATACAGGTTTTGCTATGGTGCTTTTTGTTTGTTACATAAGCACAAAAACACCTAAGGATAGGGCTCATTACCTTGCTGTTGTTTGAAAACCTAAGAATATAGTCCTGCAATATGCCTCAGGGTTGCGCCATATCCTTGGGGTTCTCCACAGCTACAGAAGAGATGATCTGAAAAAAAAACTGAATCTGCTTACCTTTTCATATTAGGAAGGCAGACACTGTTTGCAATGAAGCAAAGCATTTCTTTTAAAATATTTTTTTGGAATCTTTTGAATTTAAGCTGTTTTTGAAATAATTTGTAAATTTGTTAACTGAGAGGATTTTTAGAAGTTTAACATTAAATTAATATACAATTTATTGCCATTCTAACAAATTTTAACCTTGTCTCTAAAATAATGAAACAAAAGAGAATAAAATAATTGTAAAGCATAGATTTTTGTTTGATTACAATTTTAGGCATCCGAGTATTTGTGCCTAATTGCACGGAGCTATAAAAGATAACCATTTTTGAATGCCTCTTGTAAGCATCAATTAGCTTGCTGCATGTAGAAATTGAGTCCCAATCTTCAAGTTCAATTTGCTTTAAATCTTCAATGATAAATAATGTCCTCATCCTACAGGAGTTGTAGTTGTATGTTCTGTTCTGAGTACTATGGATATTAATGGTGAATGCATCTTATTTTCACAGTTCCTGCTCTGCGTCTTTTGGAAGAAATGCAGGTGATGATTAAAAACATAAAAAGTCTGACAAATGAGAAGTTTGTTTGTTTTGCTAGTAGATAACTTGCTCCAATATTTTATTCAGATTATTTTCTAAAAGGCTTTAAGTTTTCTGCTTTAGCTACTGGATAGTTTGTGATTGGGGTTGAGCCAATAACCACAAGCTACAAGTAAAAGATGAATAAAGTCTCAGGTTCTCACAAACCACAGAAACTGGGGCAGATAATTGAAGAGGAATTCAGTCCATAAGCAGGAGCTGCAAGTCTTTAAGGTCCCCAGTGACCTTGCTAGTAGCTGTCAGGACAAAACAAAGTACCTGTGGTGAAATAATGAAATGGAAATAGATAAGCAAGGTGCTCCCAGAACAGTCACCAGTAAATGTTTTGATGGAGAACGGACTAATGTAATGATCAAGTCTTAAGCAGCCTACCTGTGAGTTCATGCTCCTTATGTCTGGGACAGGAATATATCATGGCCCAAAGAAGCATGGGAAAGAAATGACGAAACTTAAAAACTACAAAAGGCTGCAAACCTAGATGTTGCATATATTGCAAACAATGATTATATATCAACAAAATATCAGGTTGGAACACCATAAGCTGCACTTCAAATCTACTTGTGTCATGAAAACAGGATAGTATAGGAATAGCTGTTCTTCTGAACACCAGATGTGCTCATACTTTAGAGTGAAACACGAACATTTATTTTTCTACATTGTTCTGATAACTACCTACATTTTCAAGAAGGTATTAGTGAAAGCTATTTTTCAAGCAAAATATGCAATTTCCTATTTATATTTGACTTAGACGAGATTAACTATTTGGGGCTTTTGATCACCTTTCATCAATTTGCAACACTCTTGTGAAGAGAAGGAAAATGTCTGATCTCAAATTAGGAGAAGGAAACATTTATAAGACTCAGTCCTAACCCCCAAATCCTCACTATCCCCAAAATATTTCACTTAATAGAAGACTGACAAAAGAATATGCATTACATGGTGGCATGTATGTTTCAGATCAAGAAAAGGATGGATCTCAGTAGCTTTTCTACTAGACTGGCAAGAATGTGGAGTTTAGTGGGCACTGCACAATAAGGGACCCAGGAAGTCTAGATTGTGTTCCTTTGTCACTAGATCATACAAGGGAGCCTTGACACACAGGGTAGCTGACCTACTGTATAATATCATTAATGACTGACAACATAAAATTATATTAAAGTTCATCTGATGTAGGGTGCTAAAGTTTTGAAGCTCTAGTAATTTTACATGGAAGCTCCTGAACATAGAAGTGTAGTTTATAATTGTCTTTCCTGTGAGATTCAAAACAGCTCAGTTGTGGGGACAAGTGGTGCAGAGTTAATGCAAACTGTCAAAAAGCAAACAGAAGCTTTCATTTACTTCTCTTTTCATGTAGGCAGTAGTGTTGTGCCAGATGCTGTTACCTGGCCCTTACAGAATCTAAAAAAACACTTAGCTAATCTGTTGCGTTAATGTTGTAGGCCCGTCATATACCTTCATATTAACAAAGTTACAAATCCTGCCATTTTCAGCAGTTTTCCTGTTAGTAGGGAACCCCCATCATCCACTTTTTTACTTTGAGAAAAGGATTAATATCCAAGTTCATGTTAGTTCCCTCTCATTGGGGTCAAAAGTACATATTTTGTGTAGTTATCAAAGGGTCCCATATATGGTAAATTCAGTTCTACTTGGCTGACCAAAACTGTTTTGACGTTTAGTAACTGATGGTGTGTTCAGTCTGGCATGCCTTTTTGTGTGTTGTGTCACATTTGATATGGTACATATTTGGGAATGAACAAATCTGCATGTCTATGGGAAAGGAGAAGATGTTAGAGTATATACCAGACACCAATCCAGGCAAAGGGGGAAATATGCAAACTTCACACAGACTGGATGCAAGGCATTTGAATCCAGGACCAGCATCACTCTACATGCAGTACTTGAGTTAACAATAAATACCAATATAGACCTCGTACGGCTTCCAGCATACATCCCTTACTTGAAATGGAAGTTTTTAATATATATAAAAATTGAACAGTTGTGATTTAAAATCAGTTTAATTAAGATCTTCCAAAAAAAATTACCACATGCTCTACTCAGAAATTTTATAAGTGTGAATGAACTGGAGTTTTGCATTTTACAACTCTGCTTGTAGGTAGAAAAAAATAAATAAAGTATGTAAATTAGTATGTATTGTGTTATACTTGGTTTTGGATAATAGTGCTTAGGATTAGGAAATTATTTCCTAAGTTTTAGGTTCTTACCTGCAAAGATACTAGGCTTGCCAAGATTTAAGAGGAACCCAGAAACCTGGAGAAATAAGTTACATGACTGGTGGCAGTTGATTTATAACATTCTGCTTGTGCTTTGTCCTGTTTTAACAATCCCATGTGTCTTCAAGGGTACCAAAAATAAACAATTAAAAAAAAATGTATTGTGAGTGAGTGATTGTCATTCACATTAAAAATGATGTAATCATTAAATAAAAACCACAATACAAGTGATATTTTATCCTTAGGCAAGCTGCCACTATTTCAAGCTTGCTTATATGGCATGTTGTTGACACAACATGCTCATTACACTCTGTAATACATTGATGGATAGAGCAGTTTATAAGCAATCTGAACTGTATCAACACATAACTGCTGCTTCATCAGGTCATTATGGTTGAGGTAGCTAACATCAGCATTTTGAGAATTGCGTAGAATGACTGATCTGTACTACTGCTGGCTTTTGATATATTCTTTTTAAAAAAACAATGGCTGTGGTTAAGTCAGGCTCTCACAAATGTAAATGAATTCTGAAGTGGAATAGGGAAGCATGTTGTCCCTGAGGACAGTTGCAGAGTTATCTTTATATGAATTACTCATCATTGTTCAATTGTGTACTTCTTGTTTTCACTTGAAAATGTCTCTCATATCAGCTTATCATTGTCCACTTCCATTCCATGAATTCCATTCATCTTATAATTCCCTGTATGCATATGTTATTCAGAGTTGTGCAGAATAACCTGAAACTTCTAGTACAGAAGGGGCAAAGAGGTTGCAGGAATGCTTAGTGTGGTCTGGGGAACACTGTGACTAAGGCTCTAGGAGTTTTACCAGAAAAAGACCATCTTCAAAAGTGATTCAGGCTTAAAAGGATCTCTTTGCCTGAAAGGAGGATGGAAGGTCAGTTTAGGAAAAAAGAGACCATAAGATGGAGGTAAAGAGGAATGTTTACAATTGTGCTTGTGTGAGGAAAATTAACTGCAGACCCCACAGTGACTAGTTATGGTCTCTTTGTGCATATGGAAACCCAGACCATGTAGAAAAATGGGGGACCATGCAGAAAAAGTGTCATCATTTCTATATAGTGTTACCAAAATGTTATGTAATACCTTCAAATTAAAGTCTGCAATTTGCACTTTCATCATATCAACATTGTTTGATGTGTATTTTTAAACTGTGGACCAGAGGTGTAAATCAAGGAAAAATGTGCTGTCCCAAACATTATTGAGGGCGCTGTATATACTGTAGATGTGAATATGGTTCAACCAAACAGAAAAGTTATACTATTATGCCAATTATGTCTTAGTTGTCAGAGCTGTAGATAAAATCATAAAAGATATGGTTAAGTCTTAATTATTATTCACTTTCAAAGCTTTCTGTGTTCTGGTTCACTGATTAGGACTTTTGCCTCCTTGATAAACAGTACTCCTTTGACCTGTCTTTTGTAGACTTTCTGAAGTCCACTTCTGGAGTCTGTCTTTTATATGACTCCTGTTACCAAATAGATGTGCTGGCCCTTTGAGACAACCTTACAGAGAAGAGCTACCACTTGCTATCTACCAGTTCCCTCCAGGGGTGTGTCCATCTGCCAGTGCTCTCTTGGAAACATAGAATACCCTGCTTTGTAGCATCTGGAGATTTACGTCTTTGCCCACTGAGTTAATTGGATCTACCAGTGAGGTAGCACCAAATATGACAAAGAACAGTTATTTAATTAAAGTATAAATATTGTGGTTTATTAAATACTTTTTTTGATGCAGTCAAGTGATCTTCCAGCACCAGCCTATACAGAATGATCTGAAAAATTGCACAAGTGCACCAATATCTAAAGAATGGGATAACTAATAATCATTTAACTTATTAATTTTCCTCATGTTTCTTGAGGTGATAAAGTCTTTTTCAAATTCTGTATAAAATCTACCAGAGTTCACTAAACTATGCAAGCAGCAAAGTAAAAATAAAGCCTTCTCTTTGCAGACCACCAAGAGCACTACATATAAATCAGTGTCTTTCACCATATAAATATAATTATGTGTATTTTTTCACTTGGGTTTCTATGTTTCACTGAGAATGTAAATTGAAAAATCTTTTTTTATTTTACTTTTTCAGAGTTGAAAGAGCAGGATCACAGTCTTCAGTAGTCTGAAATATGGGAAACTGAGTGCAGCTTAGCTGAAGTGTGACCTTTCCTTCCTCTCCAAGTAGTGTTGTTACAGCTTGGTAAAGGAATAATGCAGATGCATTTTATAAGAAACCGTAGTTCACTTGGATCGTTTGGTACTGCTTCAGCAGCAAATTTAATAAATGTAATACAGATGGGGATTCAGACAACATAAAACTGATTGTATTTATCATTCTACTGAGAATATGCTATAAGCTATCCGTACGCTTTGTGTCATCAATTAATATTGTATTTCCAAGATAACGTGAAGCTTTGTTGAATATTCTGCTTCCATATTAGCTGCCACAATGTAATACTGAGGAGGAGTGCTCTGTCATAAAATAGTCATTTCTGACAGGAACAATGCTCTTAAAGATACTGTTTTGTGATTACTGTACTTCTCTAGAGTGTTTCTGCCACTGTAAAGAAGACATTTATAATGAATTTGGCTATTAGGTTCTGCCCTTTGCTGAAAGGTTTATGCTTACTCAAAGAGAAAATTTTAGCAACTTTTCTATGTCTGCATCCAAGTTGAATGAGAGATACCATACAATTTTTTGGACCAGTACTATATTTTGCTACTTCATTTGAATTTGTTTGGGTTTTTTATCCCATATGTCAATGAAGTGCACAATAGGTTAATTTTTTTTTTCTAAATTTGTGTGGGTGCCAATTGGCACTTGAGAGTGTAGGACAAAATCCCTAAATCCATTCCAAAATTCCAAAATCCATCTCTGCAACAGGCTAAACCTGATGAAGAAAGTTTGGTAAGTCACGAGATGTAGAAATCCTGAATGCTACCAAAATAAATAGTTGTGTCCAGTCTCATTAACCTGCTTATTCCAATACAGAATCAGAACATGTCTTAGTAGCAATAGGAAAAAATGTTGCTAGTCCGCCACAGGACACACTTACTTACACTAGACCAATTCACAGATGTCACAGCACTTCGCATTCACATCTTTGGGATATGGTAAGAATAAATCCACACAGACAAGGACAGAATGCACAAAAAGTGTACATATTGAGACTGAGCCAGGATTCAACTCAGGTCCCCTCAGGCTAAACACTTTGTTAGTATATGGCAGTGGTTCTGAACATGTGAGGCGGTCCCCCTAGGGGGGGATGCGAAGTAACAAAAAGTTAGTTAAATAGAGTAAGATAAATGTCGATAAAAGTTAAGTAGGTATAATAAAATATGCATCTACATTTCAAAAAAATGTTAGGGGGGGGGGCACGATTAAAACTGTTATGAAAACTCGGGTCACAAATACTTAAAGGTTGATAAATGCTGGTATATGGAGAAAATGTATTTGCTCTTAATTCAACAACAAAAAGATGCAAAAATATTTTTTATAATAGCTTTATGTGTATCAAACAACTTTTAGAATCAAATTGTTTCTTTTAAAAAGAGAACTAAACAAAATGGTTTTCCTGTACAGAACTACAGGAATGTTACCTGAGTGAATATATGAGAGGTGAGCTAATTAACAATTGTTCAATTATATACAACAGGAACTAAAATTCTGCATATATTCTTTTACATTGTGATTTTAGTAAATTAGTTTGTTTTAAAGATAATGCAACTGTATAATAAGATTTAATTGCTCATTGCTGGAAAGGGCCGGCTATTATTTGGTTTATGTTAATGCTATATTTTTTTCTGATGTTTGCTTTTCATCTTTTCTAAAATCAAGCTATATAAGGTAAATTAACTGCCACATCTGTTGGGTGAATAATACTCTTTAACAATAGAATTACCAAAGCCTACAAAAAAACTTGTAAATCCGGCCCACCTTAAATCCGTTCGCACATCTCTGTCAGCGTCTTTTCTGTTGTAAATGTGACAATAAGCACAAGCAGCAAGCAGGCTGCTATCCCATCCCCTCCACCGCTGCAGAAAGGGCAAAAAGTTCTCCCAGCTGAAGCCTTGTTTATCTGGGAGTGAGGTGCCTGGAGCTGTATAGGGTAAATAATATATTGTTATTTGGAACATATGCATCTCATGTGTGTTCTGTGTCTACAAAGATCTATGTAAGTTTAGGATGACAGGAAATGTAAGAAATGTTGAACACATATCTAAAAGACAAACTTTTTCATGTTGTGTATAATGTGTGAAGACTGCAGTCCAAATGTCAAATAAGCACTTTCACAAAAGGTAAAAGTATAACAAAACAAGTGTACTTTTATTCAAGACTATAACTGAAGAAAAAGAAATTGGGTTAGTATACTTCATTGTCACAACTGCTTCGGTAGTACCGTGGTAAGAACTGCTGACTCATAATCAAGAGGCCATGGGTTCGAACTTTGCCATGTCCCAAAATGAATGTTTTGAGTAGTGAGCTGCTCTTGTTGTTACTATTATGCAATAAAAACATATATTTAATTTGAGTCTGTAACAGTCTGTGTAAATGTTTGGTAATTGTAAAGGTTAGCGTTTTTTTTTTTTTTTTGTTTTTATTCAATTTTATTCTTTCAGTCATGTTCACACTCCCCCTGATCTGACACTGCTGTTTTCAAATAAAGACATGGTATAACAGGTGAACAAAGATGATGAGGGTTCTACATCATAGAAAGAGAACAGAAGCCCTCCTTGCAAGAAATGTCCAGTCACATATAAGAACAACACAGCTGCACCAGGCATAAAGGCGAAAGATGACACCGTTTGGATGTAACAATAGGTTGGGTGTCATCCTGCCAGTCAGTCTGCCCCACACCTGTCCTTCAACGAAACAGCATGGCTTACAGAGCTTGCCAAGGTATTGTGCAAAGTCCAGTTTGTGATTATGTTTTGTGATGGTCTTTATATAAAAACATTTATATGTTACTTATTTAAAAGTCAGATCGAATGTTATTTACCTTGATTTATTTATGTATCTTCCTACACCGTAAAGTCACAAGTAAACTGCAGAGCTTCCTCTGTTTGATCAACACACGCACACTGACACAGTATATGTGTACTTGAGTGACTTTAGCTGCTAGTGGAAGCTCCTGTCACACCCTACGCAACTATGTTTGATCTTATTCAGGAAAAGATCCTAGTCGCCGCACAGGAGAAAGACTTTCTGAGACTTAGTTCAAAAAGCTTATGAAACCATTTCTGGACAAAGGCAGAGCCGTAACAACAGTTGCATGGAGCTTCCACCTGCAGCTAAAGTCACTTCAGTACACATGTACTGTGTCAGCATGCTGTGTCGATCAAACAGATGTGTTTTCCTCACATGTCTGAGGAAACAGAGGCAAGGGTGAACATTCTTTACTAAAGGTAAAATGTGTTGTACTCAGATTAGTTCATCGGGATATTCACTTTAAGAAATTTAAAGCTGATCATCTTTTCAATAGCTTACCATCTAATATAGATGGAAGTGAGGTCTGCCTTTTGCTTCCTGAAGCCAATGTCCAGATTCTTGGTTTTACTGATATTAAGAAGGAGATTGTTGTCCTGGCACCACCTTGTCAGCAAATAAATCTTTGCCCTATAAGCTGCCTTATAATTTTTTTATTATTATGGTATCTTTAGTAAGTTTAATGATGGATCTGTACTTATGTCTGGCCACACAGTTATAGGTGAAAAATCAAAAGAGAACGGAGCTCAGCATACTGCCCTGTGAAGTGCCTGTGCTAAGGATCAGCATGAATGCTATTATGCTACCAATGTGCACATGCTGAGGTCTGCTGGTTAGGAAGTTCGAAATCCAGTTGCAGAGGGTTGAAGAATTTGGGAATCAGCCTTGCTGATTAACTAATATGATACATTTTGTGCATGATGCCAGGTGTAGGATACATGTTTTCCATTTCTTTGTAATCTAAACAAATAAAGCAATAAAATTTTCAGATGTCTAAATGGTATAATGACCCACCACAGTAATTAATTAACAAATGTGTCCCGTAGGCAGGGCAATGTTATGAACCAGAAGATATTGACTAGGTACTGCTTGCAATTTAAGCATCCAAGAGAAAAAAAAGAAAGCTCTGAAGTTATTTTTAGACCAATATTCATCTTGAACAATAATTTTAAACAATGGATAGTATAATGTAATTGTTCATAAGGTGATTTAGTTAAAATGAGACAGCTTCAATCACTGTAAACAGTATTAAGAAAATAAAATTTGAGAAGAAAATGCCTTAGTTATTGGAAAGGACTAAACCCCCCAAAATCTGCCCTGGCAATGACTGGGGCGGTGAATGGTGGTATGCACAGCAGGAGTTAAAACAGTTCTCCATATATATACTAATAATGATGCCCATACAGACATTATTATTCATTTTTTTCATGATAATGGAATATGTTAATATTCTCCTGTAAAGTTTGTTAACTGAAACATAATTTTAGACATAAAAAACATCTCTCCCAGTGGCTTGCAATGGTAGTCAATGGACCAGGAGCAGAAACATGAAACAAAAGTAGTAAAACTTTCTAAATACTTCCACTTTGATGAGTCAATGGGGTTTTACTATCAAAAATGATTTCTGTATTTTCGATTAATGCTTGTACAACTAAAAAGTGTCCAAAAGTAATTTGTTTTCACTTCTCATTGGAAGCAGCTAGAGTAGACTTTTTACATTTGTAAATTATGTTTTACTTAACAACACAAGTTACTGAAACTAATTTTTACCAAACAATATTCTCAACTTCAAATACTCCAAAGATTCCATAACATGTATAGTATTTATTTGGCTGATGCCTTTATCCAAGGCGACAAACAACATGTAAGCTCACAATTGGTTATACTGCATTTCTTTTTTTTGTTCCTAGTTAGAGCACAGACAGGTGGAGTAATTTGTTCATAGTCACACAGTGTCAGTAGCAGGATTTGAATGCACCTCTTCAGGGTTTAAAATCCACTAACCACTAAACCACACTGCTTGTTTGCCCCTTTAAATAGGCTTTAATGAAAAATGGCAAATCAAACCAAAACTTGAAGGTTGCAAGCATCTCTGAACTAACTTTAAGATGTAATGTTAAAACAGATAAATCGATCATTACTGCTTTTAACAAAAATTGTTTTAAAGTGTATATAATTTAAGCTGTATTTTATGGAAGAATATATTCTCAATTTGTAATGTATTTATAAGGATATATGTCTCTATTCAGGGTTTGTATTCTGCTCTTCTTTCAGCTGCTCCCGTTAGGGGTTGCCACATTAGGGGTTATGATATTTACCTCTAGATATTTAAACTGATGTGCTAAGATAAATGGGAAGTTGTTCAGACTAGTATTGTGTGCTACAGAGTTCACTGGAAAAAGCACACTTTATTTCAAACTTATTATGAGTCAGTTATTTTGATCTCTGATGCATTTTGAAAGTAAACAGCCAATGACTCAATTGTGACTGTAAAGAGCAATAGTGATAGAGGACATCCTTGTCCAGTATCGCATTCTAGTATGAAGTAGTCGAAAAGAATGTTAATACAACCAGAGGCTTCTGGACTAGTATAGGGCAGTTTGATCCATGCACATATGTTTGGGCCGAGCCCAAATTTGTGCAATGTGGTAAGTAGGTAGTCCCATTCAACCATATCAAATGCTTTTTCTGAATCCAAAGACAGTAAGATCTCTGGGGTTTTAGATTTAAGATTGTAGATTGGGTGAATATATTATATCAAACAAACGTCAAAAATGAGAAGCTAAATGTCTGCATTTAATAAATCTGGTTTGGTCATGTGATGTTACAGAAGGAAGCCCTTTCTCATCCCTTCTAGCTGGAACTTTGTGGAATATCTTAACGTCATTATTAAATAATGAGATTGGTCTGTATGATGCACATTGGAATAAGTCCTTATTTTTCTTAGGAAAGATGGAAATTAATGTTTGATGAAAAGTTTGAGGTAGAATTTTTTTTGTCTTTAGCTTCTGTAAAAATTGCTAATTACAGTGGAGCTAACTTACTTGAAATATTTTTTTAATGCACCGGGTAGCCATCGGGGCCAGCTGCTTTCACACTTTAAAGTGAGTTTATAGAGCCTAGTAATTCTGAGAATGTCACAGGTTTATCCAGTTCCACAGCAAGAGTATCGAGCTGTGGTATCTATAATGAGTCAAAGAACTTATTAGATTGTCTTACCTTCTTTAGACTGAGTAGAACACAAGGATTTATAGTACCTTTTAAATGCGTGGGTTATATTTTAATGGTCTGTGTCAGGGGTCGACAACCTAGGAACACGTGCCAAGTGTGACACGTGGAAGGATTTTCAATGGCACTCTGATTGAATTGAAATATACTAAAAAATTATGTTTTAATTACAGCGCATACGTTCATGCTGTCACATTTTGCAAATGCAAGTCACATGTAGATGGAAACCATGTGTTCAGTGCAGGCTGTGTTACGTTTAAACAATCCTCATTATATTTTAATCACAGCACATGCGTTCATGCTCCGCGTCCCCACCTACGTTTTGCACATGTGACTCAAATGTAAAGGGGAACTATGTGTTCAGTGTAGGCTATGGTACGTTAAAACAAACCTTGTGTTATGATTAAGTAATATACTGCCTTAAAATGACTCATAAAGGACAAAAACTTGATGTTCGCTCTTTTCAAGACTCTTGGATGGTTGAATATGGATTAGTACAACAAAAGAATTGTGCTGTGTGTGCGTTATGCTGTGAAAGTGTCATGTATTGTACGTCAAGTGTACAAAGACATTATCAAACTAAACATCAGTCCATATTTAAAAACTCTGATGTGAACAGTAAAATTACAAAAAGGGCTGTTTCTGGCTTTAAGAAACAAACTACTTATTTTAGTCAAATAATTGGAACCAAAAATAAAGCCACCGAATGTAGTTATATAATTGCTTCATATTAATGGAATAATAGCTCTGATTAATAATACAGAATGATTAATCATATTAAAATTTTAAATAATTTTTCTTATTCAAACTATGTATTTTGTATTGAAAAAAATGTAATTTATAATTTGTAATACAATTTTTAATAAATGTGTTGAAAATTAAAATTTGACAAAACTTTCTTTTCACATATGATCCTATGTATTTTAAAATATTGAATGACAACTAATATAAGATCCAGTTATAATGGGCTTCAAAAGTATTTTGATACTATATATAACAAAATTGGTATAATTATGTCAGCACGTGGAATAACATTGTAATACAGGTTCAGAATGACACAGCTAAAAGGTCGCCAGCCTCTGGTCTATGATTTTGTGCCTGTCTATACTGCATTGCAGACTTCCTGCTTGTGGATTTATTAAGCTAAACTGCGAGTGAGGCAGATAAGGAGGATTTGTCGATTTCAGAAGGATTACTGGAATTGAGTATGGCCCTTTTATCCCTGCTATCAATTGCAGCTAATACCTCTCCCTCAATCAGCATCAATCCCCAACCAGAATCACAACTCTACCTACGGAGTGCAGAGAAGACCGAAATGCAGTTTTTGAGCTGAAGAAAATGATAGTGGGGACATAAATGATATAAACAGCAATATAAAGAAATAATAGACCTTACCAAGAAGAATGAGAAACAACATCAAGGTATAAAACACCTGGAGAAATGTTTAAGTAATATGTTTACTAAACCCTTTAAAGAAATTCCAGGAATAAATGATGAAAAAATACAGGAAAATTAAGAGTACTCATTATTCAGGTTGAAGATGTTAAGCTAATGCCTACAACTCATATTGAAATATTTGAACAATCGATATCCGCCACTGACGAAAAGGCAACGGCTGCAAAATCAGAATGCAAATAGCTTGCTGACAAACTGGCTGCACTGGATGATAGAAGTAGAAGGAAAAAAATTAGAATTTAAGATCTCCATTAAAAATTTGAAAGTCCAAACCCAGTGAAATTTATGGCTGAACTATTCTCTAAAATAGCTGGAGTGGAGTTCAAATCATATAGTGAGATCTCAGCTGCCTACTGTATACGTGGATTGAAAGCCTCAAAACCGAGAATCCGTATTGTCCATTTCGCAAAAACCACAGGCCAAACAAAATTTCATGTCCCTTCTCAGACAGAACGAAGAGATTATATCTGAAAATAACCACATTCATATTTTCCCAGATTCCTCCCCTGCAACAGTTGCTAAACGCAAGGTATTAAACAGTGTCTACGCATTGCTGATATCAGAGACAGCCTCTTGTTTCCTGCCAAATTAAAAGTGAATATTGAAAGTCACTTTTACAATTTTAGCTCTCAAAATGAATCAGAAAAAGAGCTAAGCAGAATGCACCAGACATCTGTTTGAACCAAAATCATGAGTCATACCGTATTCTGAAAACACAAAGATTTTCCTTGCAACTTCCATATTGGACCATTTGTAATGTGACATTTGCTGTAACTACACATTCTATTTCCTTTTTGGCTACCTTTCCCTTTTTTAAACTTCAATCTATACTAATAAAAGGCAAAGCCCTGACTGACTGACTGACTGACTGACTGACTCATTCACTCACTCACTCACTCACTCACTGACTCATCACTAATTCTCCAACTTCCCATGTAGGTAGAAAGCTGAAATTTGGCAGGCTTATTCCTTACAGCTTACTTACAAAAGTTAAGCAGGTTTCATTTCGAAATTCTACACGTAACGGTCATAACGGTCGATAACGTCCGCCATGTTGAACGTTCTTATTTATGGCCACATCTTCACGAAATTTGGTAGGCGGCTTCCCTGCGCTAACCGAAACCGATGCACTTACTTATTTCGATGGTATGACGCCACTGTCGGCCGCCATATTGAACTTTCCAACGTCACCAATTTTCCCAACGCTAACTGAATCCTACTTACGTACATATATACGTCCATAGCCTGCAGCTCGGTCACCGTGTGAGGTGACGTTGTGTCCCCCATCCCAATGCCTCCCACGTTGTTGGATGCCAGCCTATATAAGACCGTACGTCGTTCCGGTCTCTACATTCCCTTCCTTGCTTCGCCACGGGATTCACGTCTCCCTACTGATAACTACAGCCTTTTTGTTTAATCCACGGCTTCTCCGCTGTTTTATTGTTTGTTTATTACAATTATAGTTATTGTATAGGTATTTTAGACTTACTTTACATTTCTCAGGTACCCATTTCCTTTATCATTCCAACCCCCATTACACATGTCTATCGAGGTGATCACTATTGATCAAAGAACTGTCACTTACCGAGTGGTTTCCATGCCCGAAGATGGCACCTACCTTTTCCATTCTCTTTGTTACATATTGCACGGCCATATCAGGCTCACTCTTGATATCCGGAGGAACATTGAGTCTTATGTATTGAATGACTGGGACAGGTTCAAGGTGTGGACTGATGACGGTACAGGAGATAATTATACTACACAAGAGCACTATAAGAGTGAAATGCTTAAGCCCTTCACCTATGGTTCTGCATGTGAGTTGATGGCTGCTGCTGAATTGTTCGGTTGTCGCTTTCAAGTGTACCGAAATAGCCAAATATTTTACACCTTTCGACAACCGCCAATGCCTCTTAAACATCTTAGATTCACAGGTGACGATTTCAGTAGTGGACACTTTGATGTTTATGAATGTTTAAACTCCCAAAAGCTGGATGTGATTTTATCGATGAAACCGGTTGTGTGCTTACAACGCTTGAAAGATGCCGAATGTCACTTCAACACAACAAATCCTGCAAATACTGTCATAATTGAAACAAACCATGAAACTCAAACCGATTATGACAGCAGCAATCCAAGCTGTCAGATTTGAGACAAGATTACTGTTCACATGGCCAACTGTAAGTTGCATGCTCAAGAGTAAGCTCAGCGCACAGCTTGGTCATGTTACAACCGGAGGGCCGAACTGACAACATGGTATACAAAGAGATCCTTAACAAATAATTATTGGCATATTTTTCCTCAGTTTAAAAAGGTTTCATTTTCTTCTTAATAAAAATTTTAATGCAGTACTTCGCCAAAATACCTGCGCTTGGCAGCGGAGAAGTAGTGTGTTAAAGAAGGAAGGAGAAACAAAAGGAAACATTTTGAAAATAACGTAACATGATTGTCAATGTAATTGTTTTGTCAATGTTATGAATGTCGCTGTGATATATATATATAGTAAAATACCCGCGCTTCGCAGCGATGTCGTGTGTTAAAGAAGTTATGAAAAAGAAAAGGAAACATTTTAAAAATAATGTAACATGATTGTCAAAGTAATTGTTTTGTGTATTTGGCGGCAGCGTCAAAGAAAAAAAGGTGTAAAGAAAGGAAAGTTGCATTTTTCTTTTATATAGTGTAGAGAGATATTTTCGCTGACAATATGAGCGCCTTTTGGGGACAGTCGCGGTGGGTCTTGTGTAGACTGGTGAGACGTCCCAGCTATTAATCGGCTGTAATGGCACAGTCAGTCCTCCACTCCTGTGCATGTCTTCATAATCCGAGCTGGCCACCAGCTGCTTGAAGTACTGCAGTGCATCTCCTCCTCATGGACTGGACCAGAGCACACCCCTTCACCTGCAATTTTAACTTAGTTACAAAGTGATCAAAACTCTCGTTTATATCCTGCATCCTCACATTAAACTTGTATGCCACATTACCCGTGGGCATGAGAAACGCCAGCGGCAGCCTGTCTATGAACTTTTTTAAAGTTTTAATTTAAAGTTTAGGTTTACACCTTGCTTTCTTTCCGAAGTAGCAGCACTCATGAATATGGTAGTATATGTCACTCGTTCGCTTCTTATTGTTTCGCTGCCTTCTCAATTATATAATGCATATTTTCTTCAGCGCTTTTTGGAGGTCTTCCTGGTTTTCTACACACTGCGTTGACAGTCAGTTCACGTGATTACGTGGGAGGCGTGATGATGTCACACGAAACTCCACCCCCCACGGCTTTCGAGCTCAACTCCATTACAGTATATGCAGAAAAATAGCTTCCAGTTATGACCATTACGCGTAGAATTTCGAAATGAAACCTGCACAACTTTTGTAAGTAAGCTGTAAGGAATGAGCCTGCTAAACTACAGCCTTCTACCTACACGGGAACTTGGAGAATTAGTGATGAGTGAGTGAGTGAGTGAGTGAGTCAGTCAGTCAGTCAGTCAGTCAGTCAGTCAGTCAGTCAGTCAGTCAGTCAGTCAGTGAGGGCTTTGCCTTTTATTAGTATAGATACTGAAATTTCTTTCAATGAATATATGTACTGTTTGACAACTACAAAGTAACTAGCTATTTACAGGGTGTTTTTCACTTCATATCCTTGTTTTACTGTATTGGGATGTATTATTATATGTTATTTCAGTCTCCATGGGAACTGTTTAACATCATTCCCTAGGTTTATTGTACTGGGACAGTACTTTCAAGATGCTGCAATTTTAACCTTTTCTACATGGCCGCTGCTGGTTTTATTTTATTCTGGACGTGCTCTGTCTCTCATGGCATGTCAGAGGACTGGGATTTTGTGAAGTCTGGTATGCCTCTCTCGGGGAGGCAAAATGGGGTGGGATGGTGGTTTGGAGGAGAGAAAGAGAGCTTTGCTAGTTCTTAATTATCCTTTCTACTCTTCTTCTTCAGCTGCTCCAGTTAGGGGTTGCCACAGCAGATCATCTTGTTCCATATCTTCCTTATTTATCCTTTCTAACCCAACAACCATGAATGCCAAGACAACAATAGGCTTCACAGCCATAACACCTGACAATAATATGAAATCTAGGTCAAATCTATCATATGTAAAAATGCAAAAGCTTAACTTAAGGATACAAAATGTCAACAAAGTTTAGAAGCAATGTTTTTATGACCAAACAGTGAACTTTGTAAGCTGGAATGTCAAAGGTCTCAATCATGAATTAAAGAGAAATAAAGTAGTCACTCACTAAACAGGTTTAAATGCAAAGATAGTATTTTTATAGGAGACTCAACTAATAAACTAGGACCAGTTTCAGCTGCAAAGGGATTGGAGTGGCCAAGTTTTCACTCCAGCTATACAAATAAAACTGGGAGTGGGAATATTGGAATATTGGAATTGGAATATTTCTATTTCTGTAGAACTGTTTGACAGATTTAAAATTTCTGTTTGACACTAAAAGAGCAGATGTGTGGTTTCTTGTTTCCTTCAACAAACACCAGGAACACCAAAAGATGAATGAGCTCCTGCTGACTATCCAGTGAAGTAAGGAGGAAGTGTCCAGAAGTCTCTCTCTTTTAACTGGTTACTAAGTTTGTAATTTTGAATTAAACCATGAATAGTCTGGATTAAATCCCATAAAAAGCAATATGAAAATATTGCATCTTATAACAATCTAGTTGCACTTGAGTAAGGGGGTGAACTTTGGTTAAGGGTCCTTTATAGAAATTCAGTTAAGCTGTGTAGGCGAGAGAGATCATTTGATGGGAAATCGCTATGCTCTTCATATATTCCTACCTTCTGAAAATATATTGCCAATATCAAAATATTTGTAATTGCATGAAAGCATTTTGTTGGACTGGACATTGTGTTTGTTCAGACCCTTGGCACAGACATATTTTGTCACATTCTGTGCTACAATATTTTTCCTTTTAACAGTAATTGTAATGCAGTCAGAATAAGTAAAACTGTCAGAATACAAAATAAGAATTGAGATCATAATCTATTTCATGCCTGTTTAATATAATAAAACTTAAGCATACTTATTTCTACAAACTATCAAGACCTATCCAATTCAGATACAGTACCTTTCAAAAATTAAATTTATGTGAATTCCAGTGCTAATCAATAAAAAACATTACCAAAATTACCAAAGAACAAGCTGGATCATTTCTAAACTGTCATTTATAATTATATGAATTATATGATTTTTTTATAGTACAACAATGTTAATCAGAAAACCAATTATAATTATAATTATAATATTACCATAACTGGAAGTTCTTTTTAAGTGTGCTGTAATTTCAAAGTGTTAAAGCAGAGTAATATGATACCAAGCAGTCCAATAGTGCAGCTTAAGAACAGTAATATGATTACTTAAACAGTGTAAGTGAGGTCTGGAACCACAGCTGGTCAAAAACCCAGTCAGGCAAAGCTGATGATCCAATAACTTGGCTTTTTATAGAAAGATCTATTATTCTCAACTATTCTGAAGAAACAAGCAAATAAGAATTTCTTTGCACTATGTACACATGACAATAAACTTGAACTTGAAAAATCATGTGTCATTTGATTGACCAGGAGGCCCATAGAATAAATACATATTGATTTCAGTGGTGTGACAGGTTCCCTCTACTGCAAATTAACATGCTAGAACTATTTCTAAACTTATACTGTATGTGGAGTACAATTTTGATACAAGTGCTTTGCAGTATTGAACAACATAATATACTTTCCCACCACTGGATATTACTGTGCATTGTACTTCGGATTTGGTGGCTGATGGGGATTGTCTAATTTTAATTTTACTTTTTGATCATGCTGTTTCATTCTGTTTGAGCTTCTTTTTTTACTATCATTAATACAGTATTATATTAAAACTTAATATCAATGTTTATACTACACAGGTTGTGACTTAAAGGATAACCTGCACAAGCTGAACACATCTATTAGACTATTCCTAGAAAAAGAAAAAGCTAAGCACTCTGGCAATAACTCATTTTCTGTGCTGCACGCTTCGTTGGTACTTCTTTGTCTATAACCCTGACTGCAGAAGCATGAACTGCATAGAATAACTTGCTGGCAGTGGAACTTTTTCAATCACATTACTTCACAATTTTAATTCTGCAGGGATCAATGCTGGAGCTATTATTGCTAATTTACATAAAGGATTGAGATAAACTGTAAGTAACAAACTAGTTAAATTGGCATGCTGGACTAAATAAAGCTGATTAACAGATGTCCTTCGGTTAAAAAAAAAATCACTACAGTTTACCTTAAACAAAATTAAGATATTTGTGATAGTGTGTGCAGTTTTGTTTTTCATAGTAAAAGGACACAATTGCTCTAGTGAAAATCTGAAGAACAGCTGCTGATATGATTCTAGACTTGCAAAGTATTAGATGTGAGGAAAGGTTGAACTTAAATTTACAGGAAGTAAGAGGAAACATAAAAGAAATGTTTAATATCCTGAAGGGAGTTAATAATGGCTAATTTCAAATAGTTCTTTAAAATCAGTCTTCAAGAATAACACAAAGGTACTTGAGTATGTAAGTTTAGATGGGGCTCAGGTGTACACTGGAGCTGGTGTCTTTGTGACTTGTGGTTTTGTTGCTATTTTGTGTTAAGAAACTCATAAATGGTACTCTAAAGAAGTAGCTTTGCAAAGTTAAGTGAGTCGACAATTCCTCCAATGCATTGTGTGACATTGAGTGATACCAAAGTGAAACATCTTGTTGCAGTTAGTGTAGCTAAAGGTAGCAAAACCAGTTTTTGAGTTCAAAGTAAAATTATTTTCATATTAGGAATTGGGTGTTATTATTTCAATGGTTATTTGCATGTCAGATTGTCTTATTTTTTTCAGTTAGACTCATTTTTAATGATACTAGTTATTGAATAAAGATCTGATAGCGTTCATTGTAAATAATATATAATAATTCAGAAAACAAGATAGGATAAGCATTTTTCACAGCATAATGTCAATACACAACGTATACATCATAAAAGATATAACTCATTTACAAAGCTATGATATTTTAGTAGATTTTCACTTATATTTTTTTCTGAACATGTTAAATTATTTCAGGGTATATTTAATAACTTTAGACTGTTACTGGTGAAAAACTAATGCTTGTTCTCTGAGGCATTGTTGTATCCCGCAGCTGTTTTAAAAGCAATGGTATAGATTTTTTAAGTTTTAAATATGGTATTTACTGACAGATCTTTATTCCCTAAAGTACTATTCCCAGTCAAACAAAATCTGTTGCCTCTGTTATGAAAATATCCTTGAGAAATCTTTTAATAGTACTGTAACACTGAAAATGTTTTAAAATTCTACAGGGCATATTTGAAATGCCTGTGACCCATGACAAATAATTTCCATTGCACATCAATAGCTATTGCTTCTCTGAAAACCCTTTTTGAAAACTCAAAAAAAGACTCACATACACTACTAATATGCTTTGTGGCCCCCAACTGATTGACTGGAGGGCATAAGAAATATTAAAATGTATGATCTTTGCATTTTCATGGATATATCCAGTCAGGTTTAAATGAACTAATAAAAATAAACAACAAATACATTTTTCAATACTAATAATGGTAATTTAATTTTTAAAATTGATTAAGTATTCTTTTGATCTTGATTAAGTTAAATTTGTGCTATGTAATATGAATGTGCTTAACTATAGGATGTGAAATCTGTTATTTATCCGTGAATTTTTCTTTCATTTACACATTAACTTTGACACACCATATATATTCACATATATACACAGAGACACTCATACAATATTATATTATGCACTCATGCACACATACAGCACAAGCTGTATGTACAGTACACAAAACTGTATGTATGTCAGAAAATTCATGACTGCACTGTCCACAGAGCAATCTTCCAGTAGTGTTGTAGTACAGTATATCCAAATGTTCCTTAGAAAACACACAAACGCATGTTTGAGAAAAAGCTTGTAAAACAAGGATTTCTACATGAAGCACTACTAAAATATGGTATGATTTTCATTTAAGTCATCACAATAAAGAGTGTCTTGATTATCAGTAGCTCAGACAAAATCTTGTAGTGGGCAATCTGTGAGGATCAGTGTATCATCACAACCTAACAAAATCAAGAAGAAGACAAAGAACTCCAGTGTTACAGTGAAGGATGTTCCGGCATCTATTGCACAAAATTGCTTCTTGTCTCAAGTTTCCTAAGGACCACCTTGATTTCCTGCAACTGGAAAAATGTTTTGTGGACAGATGAGACAATACACAAAGCTTCTGGTATACAGTACATAATTAATATTATGTTTGAAGAAATTAAAATTTTTGGACACCAATTCCAAAACTATCACCCCAACTGATACATATTGAAAAGAGCTCATCATGGTGTATTGCTCCTTTGAAACCTTAGGGCTTGGATGAGATGCAGCCATTAAAGGCAACAATGAACTACTAAATTAAATCTTCAATAGAATGTCAAGATATCAGTCTGTAATCTGAAAATGGATTATGCAGCCTTGACAACTACTCCAAACAGAGAAGTAATCAACAACATAATGATTTAAACAGAACAAATCCTGCATTTTAGAATGTTCAAGTCAAAGTCCAATTGTGATGACTGGGTCAGAGCTTCTTTTTTTTCCTTTATGTCAGTTATTGGTAGGGGTGCTTACCCTAGGCCTTTTTTAATCTGCCATTTTCCTCTTGGCTCCTCTTTTACCTGTTTCTGTGTAATGTTTATTATGTATGATGGGGTACAGGGGACATTAAGTGAGGGATGATATTGTAAGGTACCAAAATATTAACCATATCAGAAAAGAAAAAAGATTTGCTCAGACGTGAATACACAGTTACCAAACTCCAATGCAATAATCCAGTAAATGAAACCCAAGGACACGCAAAACATTTTAAAAAATCATGATAATTGGAACAACAGCAATACTCATAAAACAAATTTCTACTCTACCAAAGCACATTTAAATGTGCTCTACTAAGGAACTCACTTTCCCAGCTTGTCTTTATAGGCTGGAGCTGGTTCTTTATGTCTTCATGTCCTGTGAATTTTGTTCTAACTATTGTCAGTTATACAACTGTCTTTGCATGTTTAAACTATTTATTATATTTCCATAATTAGTTCTTAAAACTCGACAACATGATGATACAGTGGCTGAATCTATTACATGACAGGTTGAAGAGAAAAGCTTTAGCATCTAGCACAGTTTCTTTCCACATAGGGATTTCATATTCTGTCAATGCCTAGGTTTTTCATGGCATTCTCCTTTTTAATAATGTTATGGAAATGTGCAGATTAGATCAATAGGGAAATCTAAATGGCTTTGGTGGGAATGAGTGAGTGTGGGTGTTTATAGTATGCGAATGTGTCCTGCAATGGTTTTGCACTTAATGCTGTTGTACCGAACTTGGGCTTTTTCTACCCCTGTAATGTACATGCATAGAGATAATGATACATGTATAGAGTTTTAAAACCCAACTTACTTTGTATAAATTACAAAATTTCCAGTGCTAAATTAAAATGAGTTGGCTTTACTCTCTTTATTCTTATTACATCTATGTAAACAAATCATTTAAAAATTTTAAAGTGTATGAATAAGACATATTTATCCTTATTTTCTAAGATTTACAAGTAATGGGAGAAGATTTTTTTCATATGCAAAATATCATTAAAGTTAACAAATAGAAACTGGCTAATGGTTCTGCTAAAAGTATTTCAAAAATGATGTTCTAATGTGGAGAACTGAAGTCATTGTTTGTGGGGTGGAAACAGAAATTTGGAAAATATTGGTATGCATTATGTTGAGGCCATTTTTTCTGCTTAGATGGCCTAGTGTAGAAGATATCCATGACAGCTTCTAAGTTCAATGAAGAGAATGATTGTACAAAATAAACAATACGAGGTTTAATGGAAGTAAAAGTGTACAAGTAAAGGATTGAAAACTATGATAATGTATTCATCAGCTCAAAAATTGTAAGATATAATCTGGGAAATAGCCAGCGGCAGACACTGCATTAATGATATCTCTTGGGTTTACTGATTTCATACTTTAAAGGAAAAACTATGTTCATATTAGACTAGTTATTAAATCTTGCCAGACATGATTTTACAAAAGATAACCTAAATGGTGATTTCCTTGCATAAAATAAGTGCATTGTACATAAATATGAATAGGTTTAATCTATCACAAATTATTATTTGGAAATTCCCATCGAAAGTCTCATATTACTCCTAAATATGATCATACAGTAGAATTAAGACAATTTTGTCATTGGTAATGTAGCAAACAAAACACATCATCTCACACAGTCTCTTTAAGCTGAGCCAGAATAGGCTACATTGTCTTTCAGTCACTAACTTTTTCCAACGTCATCGAAACAGAGAGGCGCAGAAAATTGAATGGGACTTATTACAGTGTAGATATTGAAAGAGATCTGATATCATTCCAGGTGTTTCCCTCATACATGTGTGTTATGTAGGCATTTTGAAAACATTTCATCACCATAGTGTACTGACAGCAGGTCAGACAGCAAAAAACTATCTGCAATGCATGAGCCACAGTTTTCCAAGCCTTCCAATAAACTGATTTTTTTTCAATCAAACTATAGTATGGTTTATGCTGTTGTGAATCATCTGGAGGACACACTGAAGTATTCAAATTTGTATTACTCTGGCCATAATAACCATAAATAAAAAAAATAAAACATAAGAATATACATTTCCTCAAGAGCTGCAAATATGGTGAAGAGCTGACCTAATTTTGTTGAAAAGAATGCATAATTTAAATGGACAACATACTGTCTTCAAAACCTTTCCAAGACAATTTATTCTGGTGAAATTTTACTCAAATGAATATGCTAAATTAATCTTTGTCATTGTCCTTTTTTAGGACTCTAATCATATGCTGTTCTCTATCAGTATGAAAAACTAAGTTGTCAACAATTTTTATGTCACAAGTTTATTTCATGAATGTAAAATCATGGCACTTGGAAATACTTTCTTGGAGTTGCAGTACATTGCTAGTTATAATTTATGTCTCTCATTTGGGCTGGTCTTGGCTACTATTACCAATGAAAGTACAAGTTTCAAGGTGTATATTTCATTAGCTTTTTTGGAAGTTTGTCAAGGATTTGAAAAATTATTTAGTTTCAGCACATTGATCCTCATTTTAGTGTCTCTGAACTTCAAACTGAAATACTGAATTAGGATTTCTTCTCCAGTGCACACAATGATGAATCAAATAGAAAATGTTAAAATGTTATAAATCTCCACTCTAAAAGCAAGCCTATCTTTGCTCACTTAAAATACATTACCTCTTGACATACATAAAAGGTTTATTAACTCAACCTGTGTAGCCTTATGATGCTTTAAACAATGTGAATATAATCAAAGTTGTTACCTCATTTAAAAACATTTTTAATTTGAGTCATTAATCACATTTTTCATAGTACTAAGGCCTTTTTCTTAAGGGTCTTATATAACAGGTTGCTTTTAATAATATCAGATATTCACTTTGTTCAGTTTTAAGCCAGCTGTACAAACACTGTTGTGTATGTTAAGCATTAGCTTTATGTACTAAAGAATCTAATTGAAGATTAATGACCAAGCTGAGTGCTTATCAATATTTTCCAAACTTCTATTTCCATTATTCAACCCCTAATTAAGTCTTGACAATACGAAGTATTTTATGACAGTCCCTTTTGCTAGTTTTCCAAAGAATTTTCCCACTGTGCTTAGTCTTGAAGCAGGATATTAAATTTTAAATGTCTTTCTACTAAATTATTCATTGCAGGTTTAATTATGTTGCTTTTTTCTCACTGCAGAGACTAGTAGTGTTATATTTCCTAACTGTACATTCAATTGTATTTTCAGTTTACTGGTTGCATTTTTCACAGAGTGTAAATATTTAAAATATGTGGAATATTTGCCACCATTTATATACATACAGTATATACATATAATGTTTATGCTGTATTTATACATATTGATTGTTTATCTTAAATTCATTTTCAAGAAAAGAAGCTTATATTAGATCCATTTTTCCTTTCTGTGTTTTTCCTTCACACCTTATACACATATAATCCGGTATATGAAGAAACTAGGAAAGAAAAAGCTTAAGGCATTTATCCAAATGTACAGTCACAGATATTCAGAACAATAAAATGGGTGTAGACTTACTAAGGTCAATTCAGATTACCAGTTGTTTACCCATAATATGTGCCAAAATACTGGAGTCAATTCTTATTTTAAAAGGGCATTTAATAACCATATAATGCATTTTTTAATATTCAAGTAATGCCTAGGAATTAAATAAATAATCTAGTTCTTTGAAAGAAAAAGTATATGCTGAAAAATTAAACATATATGCATGTATTTAAAAATATATTTTCCACAAATATGTGGAAAAGCAAACAACAAACATATTACTAAAAAAAAATCAATATGTCAACATGAAATGAACATAAAACAGAATATAAACACAGGTCAGTTTAAATAGTGTGATATAATAACGACTCACAAAGTCTTGCAAAAAGTTGGAGAATGACCCCGTATAA
This sequence comes from Polypterus bichir lapradei, assembly GCA_026402145.1. Taxonomy (NCBI): domain Eukaryota; kingdom Metazoa; phylum Chordata; class Cladistia; order Polypteriformes; family Polypteridae; genus Polypterus; species Polypterus bichir. The sequence goes on along the minus strand of JANRMT010062793.1, from coordinate 24,274,460 downwards.
TGTCTATAATATACAGTATGTCTACTTTGCAAATCCACTTCCGCTTTCTTTGCCTCAGGAAGCAGATATGGGCGTTCTCTAACAATCACTCTTGGGTCAGTAATGATGTCATGTTCAATCAGGGCAACTAACCTGGTTGCTCACTTACCACTTCTGGGATCGACAAGATGGCAGTCTCTAGCGCCTATTGTTGTTTCCATGACAGATCTGGTCTGAAATTAAGGTGATAATGTTCAATGAAAAGGTAACAAGGCTGTCTGGAGGAGAGATCAGTGTCTCTGTCCTTCCACAGTTTCACCAAATTAATATGATAAACTCGTTTACTTAGTCGACAATTGGTTTGTTTCACCAAATAGTCAATGAGTCCTTTTCTTTCCTTAATTTCGTAAGGGCCTTGCCAATGAGCCAATAATTATGAATGGGAATTGGGAACCAGCACCATAACATGATCCCCCACGCGGAATTCCCGGAGAGTGGTGTTTCGATTATAATATCATGCCTGCACTGCTTGAACTTTTTCCATATGATTTTTTATAAAATATTAGAGGAGGAAAGGACCTGTTCTTTCCAGCCTTCTTTTAACATTTCCAATAGACTTTGGGGTTGCCTAACATATAATAATTTAAAAGGAGAAAAGGCCATCGAGGTCTGAGGTACTTCTCTATAGGCAAACAGCACAAGGGGAAGTAACTGATCCCAGTTTCTCCCATCTTCGCTAACTACCTTACATAATATCTTTTTCAAAGTCTGATTAAATCGTTCTTCCAGGCCATCTGTTTGATGGTGATAGACTGATGTTTTTAGATGTTTAATTTGAAGTAACTTAGCAACTTCTCTGAATATTTGTAAAGTGAAGGGAGTCCCTTGGTCAGTGAGGACCTCCTTGGGGATCCCAACATGGGTGAATACCCCTACCAATTCCCGTGCGATTACTTTAGAAGTCGCTGAGCGTAAAGGAACAGCCTCCAGGAAATTGAGTGGCTACCATAACGAAAATATATTTATGACTACGTAAGGAAGGTTCTAAGGGTCCTACTAAGTTAATACCAACCTGTTCAAAGGGTATTGATCAAGAGAATAGGAATAAGCGGAGCACGGTCCTTCCTAGGAATCTGACGAAGCTGACACTCCGGACAAGAAGTGCAGAATTGTCTGACCTCCTCATTTATTCCTGGCCAATAAAATTTGAACTTCATTCGTTCTAATGTTTTTTCGATGCCCAAGTGGGCAACTAAGAGGTGGGCATGTGCTAATTTGCATACCTGCCGCCGGTAGGCACGGGAAATTAATAGCAATGTCCTGACCTCACCCTTTTCTCTGCCACTCAATACAAGAGATCATTTTCAATCACAAAGTAGGGCATTCGTGGATTGGAATCATGGGGCATTTCTCCATTGACTAAAACCACTGCATTTCTAGCAAATTTTAAGGAATCATCATTCCATTGCTCCCGTTTAAAGGAGGACTGTGTTAATTTAAATTGAGTGTTTAAAGTCCTGAATAGGATCTCTAGCAACCTCAATGGGCATCGTCAACACTGTCACATTGCGTGGCCACATGGGTCCTAATTTCCATTGTACATGGCATGGAAGCAGCCGGACTGTCTTTATCCATTAACAATCCCACTTTATTAGTAGGAGTAGTAGTGTTTAATACCGCTGTTTCTGTCAGGCCAGTCCCACCCCAAGATCACTGGATAAGGTGGATTGGGTAATACCGCTACAGCCAAGGTTTTCATATTGTTTTCTACCGAGATGATACAGGAGATGGAGCTGTAATAACGGGTTTCCCCGTGGATACATCTAAGATTGGTCTTTATCTTTGTTTTTAACCACTGTTGTGGTAAAACATAACCATAAGCAACAACAAAAATGTTACTCCCAGAATCAAACATAGCAGTTACTTTATAGCCATTAACAATTACTACTCCCGTATACGAGAGAGACAAAGGGTTAATTATATAGCACAGTACCTCTCTCCTTTGGCGAGTGAACAATCCATTGACTCCGTTGTTAAGCAAGGGGGGAAGATATGTCTAATCCCCCCACACTTGAAACAGCAGGGGGGGTGTTAAATGTTTTCCTTTTTTCGGACTGGAGCTTCTGTGGTTTGTCAGGTGGGCTCAGGAGTAGGTACATGAACCTGTATGGGTAGATGAGAGGTCCGTTTCGACCCGTCCAATTTACAAACCGCCCAGTGATACTCGACCAGTTTAATCAGCGCATCCATGGAGGTGTACTTGTGCTTGCAGATCTGCTGGGCGAGTTGCTCAAGAAGGCCATTTATGAAAGTTTCGCAGGCCAGGAGTTCGATCACATTTTGGGAGTTGTTAATGTCTGGCCTTAGCCAGCACCCGACTTTTATCCAGACCTCAAAGGCCTGAGTGCTAATGGCTCTTTCTGGATTGAATCTCCACTCCCGCCATTCTTTTGTATGCTGTGCCACTGAGACGCTGTAGAGTTTCTACACATTCCTCTTTTAGGATGTCATAATTAGCGGCCTGCTCCTCAAACTTCCCCTTTCAAGTAGTGTTCCAGAATGTAGGCCCATTCCTACCTCAGCCAGATGTTACGTTAGGCGGTTCTTTCAAAAATGAGAAAGTAAGATTCTGTGTTGTCCCCCTCAGTTAAATAAGTCAGCTGAGGGGGCAATGACCGAGCAGTCTCCGTCTTTACTGCCGCTGCTACCCAGGCTTCGAACTCCACCAGTTGAGTCCTCGTCTCACTTATCTGGAGTTTTAGGGTCTGGAGCGATTGCGATATAATAACGACTCACAAAGTCTTGCAAAGAGTTGGAGAATGATCCTGTATAATGTCCTGGACAAAAGAATTGAAAAAATTGGCAAAAAGGATAAAAAGTATGAACATATGACAGATTCAGTTTAAACACAATGGTTTTTTATAAAATGGTGGCAGGAAATGAGCTTAACAGGAAGTGACTTCACAAGCAGATAGACAGAAGTGACATCATCATTGAGGACTGGAAGTGACATTATTTTGGCGGGCCGGAAGTGACGTCATCTCAGATGGACGGAAGTGTCATCATCATCGTGGAGGGACCTGGAAGTGACGTCATCATGGCGGAGCTGGAAAGTGATGTCATCTTGGGAGAATCATAAGTGACGTCTTCGCTGGAATACGGAATTATGGTTTATCTTCTTTTGTTCTGTTGATGAAGAGAGAGATGAATTAGTACGTTCAATCAATCCTTTATCCCTTATAGTATCACACTTGTTGGCTGCCTCCTAAGCACACATGTGTGACAATAGTAATAAAGATCAAAACTACCTAATGAGCAAAAATACTACAAATGATTACCTTCAGAAAGCTGCTTAATTACTATGTATCAGAAACACAGGGCTAGGTGTAAACTGGAATTTAAAATATACTATATAGTTTAGCTGTGCTCAACTGCTTGACTAGAACAAGAGTGAGGAAAATTCTTTAATAATCCAAAGCATTTCAAACTCGCTGCCTTTAAATTGGCTGCTTTTCTCATTTATGACGTGTGGCGCTGTGCTAAAAACATACTTGTTATTCTAGGCTCCCGCAAGCAGCACAGGTATATGGAAACTTTCGTTTAAACATTGAAATGATGACACTTCTGATTGCAAGAGATATTGTCCATTCCTGTGGAAGTTCATCACTACCTTAACAATGTTTCACTCTTCATATTAGAGATGTTACTATTATATATCTTTAAAATATTGGTCATGGAAAAGTTGTATCTGCTCTTTTCTGCCCTTGCTTTTTTAAACCATTATCAGGTGATTTCAGTAGTAAGGCTGATATATAATCACTGCTATATAATATCTAATGTTGACCTCTATAATTGGAAGCAGCGGAATGTACATTTAGAAACCATTAAAATGTTCCTTGCATGTTTTTTATACATGTTTTTGTATTATAAATTCATTTTTGTAAATGGAAAAAAGATTATTGACTGCAGTGTGTATATTTCACATTCCAGAAAATCAGTAATAACATTAATTATTAGTATATTATACAGCATTTGTATTTATGTGTGTCAGTACAACTTCAACTAGTGAACCAATAATGAATTTAATATTGCATAGAAAAAATAAGTTTTACAAGGGTATATTTTTATTTAAAACAAAACTGGTAAGATTTCCAGTAAATTAAAGAAAGTGCTATTTACTTCAATGTAACTATGCAGTATACTGCGTCAGCTGCAGGTGTATAAAAGACAACAGTTGACCAACATACATAGGCAGTGGCGGTTTTTGATATGGGCGACATGGGCCGTTGCCCAGGGCGGCATCGTGGTGGGGGCGGCATCTTGGGCATTGGCAAAAAATTTTTTATTTTTTTATTTTTGCACGTGCCCATGCTGCCCCAACATCATGCCAGCGCATTTTTGGCATTGCATGGGCACCGATCGGTTTTCTATTGCCCAGTTTCTGTGCCCATTAAGGGCATCCACCATTTGCGAGGTGCGCTTGCTGCTTGCAGAAAAGGGAGGAGAGGGGCAGGGCAGCGGGGGATTCTCTGGCTGGCTGATGCGGCATCTAATAACCAGCTCACAAAATAAAACAAAATAAAAACAAACAAACAAACACAAAAGAACCAGACATTATGATATAGACTTATAATTTGCACCGGTGTTTTCTAAATTCTGTCACACCCATATATGCGGGAAGTGAGCACGAGGGCCCTCGGTGCACCTGCTTGCTGCTGTGCTGAAGTCTCACACACAACCTGTCGAAAGGGGAGGGGGCGGGGTGCTTCCAAATAAAGCATATTTTATTCATAATATTGTCAAGCCAAGCCCATTATGTCACAATTAATTTTTCCTGGGTTGTGCGAAATCACAAAAATCGTTAGATGGGCGCTCCTTGCGCGAGCAGCATAGAGCAGAGTACAGCAAACAGGAAGAATAAATCCTCTTGTGTGAAGCTGACTCCAGCTCAATTCCTGTGCTCTCTCTATTTTTTATCACAGGTTAGTAAATTCGCCATAATTGGAGTGCACATTACAGGCTTTAAAACGGTAAAATATCGTCAATGAGATTTTGAACATGTTGATTAAATGATTTGAGTTAGTAAGAGTTTTTTGTATGGATATATATGTTTGCATGCTAACTTACTAATGCAAATGACTCGCGTAGTGGAGAGTGGTAAGCGGTGAAAGTTAACCCGAAATAATAAACTGACTGCAGCTCTGAGAGAAAAGGTTTATGTAGTTGTTAGTGACCTGGTGAATTGATGACTGGAGATGGTACTAAAGTGAAAATTCTTTACACTATAAAAAAATATTTTTGTGCTGTATAAATGTAAAATTTTGTCTCTGTTAGACATTACATTTCCAATAGTTTGTTTTATTGCACTGTATTTTTTCATTGTTTATTAGAACGCTGCGGGGGTGCAGAGGGGAGCGCAGGGGGCGCCTATCCAAAGGGAGTGTTCGCCCATGGCACCAAACAGGCTAGGACCGCCCCTGTACATAGGTGATACATACTCCTCATCATCTTTGTACTCATTTGCAGCAATGAACTAATTTCTGATTAGTAAATAGTTTTGCCAGACAACATGTAAGAAATCAAATTAAATTAATGAAAGAGCCAGAGTGATGCAACATTTGTACAATGCTAGACTAAAGCATTCTTTTTTTAAAAAAGATTTTCTTCCCAAATCCAAGTGATATGTATGTTAGGTATGAGTGTGTCTTGCAATTGACTAGTTCCTTGTATGTGTCTAGAATCACCAAAGCTTGTTATGGAGTTCATATAGGTACTAGCTCCCCTGTGACCCTGAATTAGAACATAAGAAATCTGAAAAATGTGGGGAGATTACTCTGTCCATCAAGCTTGTTCTTTTAGCTAATAGTTATGCTGACCCAGTATGTTATCCAGATACCTCTTAAAGGTTATCAAGTTTTCTGCTTGAATGACATTTGTCAGTAGTTTGTTCCAGATTCCCACAACTCTTTTCATGAATAAGCGCTTCCTGGCTTCAGTCTTGTATGCTCTTCCCCTTAATTTCCTGTGGTGTCCACAAGTATGTGGTTCACCCATATTTGAAAGACTTCTGCTGCATTTTTGTCTTTGACAATTTTAAAGACATGCATTAGGTCCCCACTCAACCTGCTCAACCTGAACAAATTCTCCGAGTCTGTCAGAGTATGCCATGTCTTTAAGTTCTGGGAGGCAACTGGTTCTACTCTTCTACATATCTTCAGATGCAGTTATGTCTTTCATGTAATATGGAGACCAGAACTGTACATGATACTTCAGATGTAGTCTCAGTAGTGCATTACATAGTCAGAGCATACTGTATTATGTGCATTTTAAAGAAGAGGGGCAATATCATAATTATATAATCAGTTTTTAATAGTGTGGTATAGCAGGTCCATGGCTTAACAATCAGGAGACAGTTTAAAATAAATAATTTGCTGGCTCGATCTACATTGGTGTGTATGCGCAGCTTCAGGAGGTTGGTGAAGTAACTGGAGCAAGACACACCTGCAGATGGCGGCAGAGAAAGCTGGTACATGTGAATGAGCGTGAGAGTGAAGGGAGGCAGCTGGGAGGATGTCCCTTGAGAGAGCATGTGACTGATGCTCAGGGGGCTGAAGGAGGTCACTTCAGTTGGGCAATCAGGGAGATGGAGTGAGTGACGCGCTGCTCGGTTGGAGCGACTCAGCATAAGGCACGGTTGAAAGGGAGTGGGAGCTGCAGAGGTATCGGAAGGCTCAGTGAGGTGTCCTACTTGGGAGCCATGGACTGCAGAGACACAAGTCTGGCAGCGGGAGTCATAAGCTTGGCATAGCGCTCTGCTGGGGCCACAGACAGCAGCAGGGACCCAAGCTTAAGAGCAGCATAGATAGTTGGCTGAACTGCCAGCTAGGAGCCTCCTTGGCTGGAAGGACCAGTGTAGGGTTACGCTAAGGAGATGTCAGTTTTTAAAGGGTTGCACCAGGGTTCATGTTTTTATGGACAGCTTCCTGCCAAGTAATTTTAACCTCACTTTCATTGGATTATTTAATAGGTTAATTTTAACCTCCATCTTCACTTTTTATTGCATTGTTAATTTATTATTTGAACTTTTGCACTGCACTTTTGGACACTGATTTGTTTTGAATTGTTTTAATAAAAGCACTTTTGCAAATTTATACACCTACCCCTTGCTATGGGTGTGTATGTTTCCTCATTTGCTTGGCAATTCCTGGTTAAGTTAATGATGGTTATGGGTTTAAGAGGTTCCTGCATGCATGGGATGAGCCAAGGTGGTGGGGAATGAAGAATTGATAAAGAGACTCCCTGGAAGGACCCGGTAGCATGGGGCTGACCCGCCCTGTCACAAATAGTAATGAGAAAGTTGTAGGTCAAAAATAATATATTAGCCCAATCTTAATGAAGTGGTATTTTGAATAGAAAATGATTAAAACATTGTAGCTTATAATTTCTGCCCAATGCATGAAACTCAGTGGGCATGCCACTTTTATGTATGCTTTGCTTTTAGATCAGATACCACCAGTTATTTGTTTGAATTCACACTCAAGCATAAAGATTTGTTTTGACAAATTTTAAAGCAATAAAATTAGAAAAAACGACATGTGCCTCAATATTCAGGCTTGCAAAAAACAAACAACTTTGACTTAGACTTTACATCTCAAATTTATATCTATGCCATGAAGAACATCATCAGAAAACAAGTGTCATTTCAAAACCCCCTAAAATGATCCTGTGTACTATTGCTAACTCGCTGTAAGTATACAAAATATAACCGCTGCCACACATACATCTTCTCTTACTCCTTTTTTGCAGTGTCATAAAACTTTCAATATACTGACCTTTTAATAAAAGTTATCAAAATAAAGTTGCCATATCCTACATCCTTATGGTTTTAATATATTATTTGAAAGCTTTTATTTCAAGATTTAGTCAATGAAAAAAATGGAAGAATTTAGTATACACTAAAAGAATGAATAACTAGCATTAGCATTATCGATTTAAAGTAGATAGTTTTTACTACTGTATGCTAACACCATATAGGGGGTGCTATGTGAGCACATTTAATGTACATTTTTGTCAATGAGTGAGGGGTCATCCTGTTTAATTCTTTTGAAGAACTAAAGCAAAACTTCCTAACGTTTGTGCAAAATTTACACTTAACATGTTTCCAACTGTGTCCCCATGTTCTTATTGAACTTATTTTAAAATAACGGTCTCAATTGACTGTACTAATTCCCTTCATAATTTTAAACACTTCAATCATGTCTCCTCTTAACCTTCTTTTACATAAACTTAAAAAGGCTCAGCTCTTTAAATCTTTCCTCATAATTCATTCCCTGTAACACTAGAATCAGCCTTCTCTGGACTTTTTCTAGTGCTGCTATGTACTTTTTGTAATCTGGAGACCAAAACTGTGTACATGCAGTACTACAGATGTAGATTCACTAGTGAGTTATAAAAATTGTGCATAACCACCTTGGACTTGTACTCTACAAATTGTGCTATATAACCTAACATTCTGTTAGCATTCTTTAATTCTTTTGAATACTGTCTGTAATTTGATAGTGTTGAGTCCACTACAACTCCTAAATCCTTCTCATAAGATGGACTTTCAATTTTCAGACCTCCCAATGTGTATTCAAACTTAACGTTTTTACTTTCTATGTGTAATACTTTACATTTACTTTCATTAAATTTCATCTGCCACAAATCTGCCCAAGCCCGTATGCTATATAAGTCCCTCAGATTTATCTGCAATTCACCTGTCTTGGTGTCATTTGCAAACTTAACCAGCTTGTTGCTTATATTCCTATCTAAATCATTTATATATATATATATATATATATCAAAAATAGCAGCAGCCCTAGTGCTGACCCCTCTGGAATACCATTTTTAATGTCATCCAATTCTGATAAGGCTCCTTGCACTATAACCCTCTGCTTCCTGTGTCTCAGCCAATTTTGCATACATCTACAAACAATACCCTGAACTTCCACTTCTTTAAGTCTGTATGCATAACCTCTCATGTGGCACCTTATCAAATGCTTTCTGAAAGTCAAGATAAATGGTATCATATGCTCCACTTTAATCATGTCCTTTTGCTGTTTCCTCATAGTATTCCAGCATGTTGTTAAAACTTGATCTCCCTCTTCTGAACCCATGCTGACTTATCAGTAAAACTCCTGTTTTTGCCATGTTTTGCTCAATGTTATCCATAATAATTTCTTCCATTAATTTACCTGTGATGCAGGTTAACCAGCTGCATGAATCTGCACGGTTACCCTTATATGTAATGGGATAATATTTGCAATTTTCCGGTTGTTCGGAATTTCCCCAGTGTGAAGTGACTTGCTAAAAATACAGTATGTGTGAAAGAGTTTAGATATAGAATAGAACCCTTTTATTATTGTCATTATATAAGTACAAGGAAATTGTAAAAGCTACACCTGTAAATGGTGCAAGTAAAACAAACACACATCACATAAAAAAGTACCATACATAAATAAGGAACATAATTTATTATCCACTGAAGTAATCAACACGCATACTGGAAATAAATTACAACAGTTCTATGAACTTTTAAATTGAACATTCTGGCAAATATAAAAGCTATCTACAAGTCTTTTTGTTCTACATTTAATGCACCTATACCGCCTGCCGGAGGCCAGTAGTGTAAACAATTAGTAGCCAGGATGGGAAGGGTCTCATTAGTGATTTTCTTGGCCTTGCACAGGCTTTGGGCACTAGAGAAATCTTCCAGAGAGGGCAGAGAGCAACCAATGATTTTCTCTGCTGTGAATATTACCCTCTGTAGAGCTTTCCTTTCCCCTGCTGTACAAATGCTAGAACACTCCCAATGGCTTCTGTGGCAGAAGATCACCAGCAGCTTGCCTTTCTGTTCCACTTTCTGGAGAAGTCTCAGGAAATGCAGTCACTGCTGAGACTATTCGACCACCGGCAGAGTTTTTGCTGTCTAGGACAAGTCCTTAGAGATGCAAGTACCTAGGAACCTAAAGGAGGTGACCCTTTCCACTAAGTCCCTGTTGATGTGGACTGGGGCAGGCTCTGCTCTGTGGCTCCTGAAGTCAATAACCAACTCTTTAGTTTTATGGGTGTTGAGTGAGAGATTGTTCTTGGAGCACCACAACGACAGCTTCTGCATGTCGCTCCTGTATGCTGACTCATCATCACTAGTTACAAGTCTTACCACAGTGGAGTCATCAGCAAACATAATGAGGAAATCCCTCATGCAAGCACAGACAGAGGGGGAAAAGTTTGGGTGATGTAGCGTGTTGATTAGTATACTAGGGATGATTGTATTAAAACACTGAGCTATAATCAGCAAACAGCATCCTTGCTTTACTTCTTTGCTACATGGATGCAGCGACTAATGGCTGTCTGTCTCTGTGCTTGGTTGTGCTAATATGTGTGTATGGAATATGTGCAGTATGTGTTAAAATGAATCTGTATAGTCATAAGGACTTGCTTAATATTGGAATATGATGACATATGGGAATTTCGGACATTAGAAGCAGTTACCAGCAGACTCATAACATACCACAGGATATAACGAGACTTGCAGGAGCTCCTTGGATTGTTATTGGGTCCTAGAGGTGGTGGAAACGGCTTTGGGAGCACAATCAGAAGTGAGGATGCTAGGTGGTCCTACTGGTAAGGCTAAGGAAGCAGCCAAATAAACCTCTGATGCCGAGCGTCTTTCTCACAAGCACCAGATCCATCGTCCACAAATCAAACAATCTATAATTATTGACAGCTGCAAACTTCTATATTCGTGAATGCTGTGTAATGATTGTTATGGAAACCTGGCTGCACCTGCTTATCCCAGACAATGTAGAACAGCTGGCAGGCCATACCATTCATCACTTTGACAGGAACAGACTCCATCAAGAAGAAAAGTGGAGGGATTTGCATGCATATAAACATGGACTGGTGCATAAAGAATAACATTTTTTACATAACACCACTCTCTTGATTTGTAAGCAATAGCAGTTTAATGGAGACCTTTCTATCTGCCAAGGAAGCTGTAAGTACTGATCATTACTGCTGTTTATTTCCCTCCCAACACTAAAATTAGCTTAGCTCTCATGATATAATCAACAAGACCAACAGGCTTATCCTGACAGTGTACACATTGTAGCTGGTGATTTTATTCAAGCATGCCTAAAGACTGTGCTCCCCGAATTTGTGCAATATGTACAGTGTCCCACCAGGGGAAATAATATACTGGACCGTGTTTATTCCAACTTAAAGCATCTCCCACTGCTTCTCATTCCAGCATGCATTCTCCACAGGAGGAAAACAAACCCTCCATTGAAAACTAAACTATTAAAACCTGACCTGAGGGAGTCCTGTTGCAGCTGTAGGACTGTTTTGCATACACAGAATGGTCCATATTTGAACAATTAGAGGAACTCACAGAAGCTGTTCTAGGTTATATTAAGTAATGTACTGATACTGTTATGATGGATAAACACATAAAGGTCTACTACAACCAAAAATAATGGATGACCAGTGAAGTTCAATATCCGCTGAGAACCCGAGACACAGCCTTAAGGTAAGGGGATAGGGCACAGTACAATGCAGCAAGAGCAAACCTGTAAACTTGACTTTTAATACAGTAATCCCTCGCTATATCACGCTTCGACTTTCGCAGCTTCACTCTATCGCGGATTTTAAATGTAAGCACATCTAAATATATATCACAGATTTTTCGCTGGTTCTCGGCTTTCTGCGGACAATGGGTCTTTTAATTTATGGTACATGCTTCCTCAGTTTGTTTGCCCAGTTGATTTCATACAAGGGACGCTATTGGCGGATGGCTTAGAAGCTACCCAATCAGAGCATGTATTACATATTAACTAAAACTCCTCAATGATATAAGATATGCCTCCCGCGCGGTGCTTGATTGTTTGCTTCTCTCTATCTCTCTCACTCTCTCTGCCTGACGGAGGGGGTGTGAGCAGAGGGGCTGTTTGCACAGAGGCTGTTTGGCTAGAGGATACGGACGCTCCTCTACAAAATGTCGCTTTATCGCGGTGCTTCTGCATACTTAAAAGCATGTATTGATTTTTTGATTGTTTGCTTTTCTTAGCGAGCGCTCTCTCTGACATTCTCTGCTCCTGACGGCGCTCCTTTAAGAGAAGATATGTTTGCATTCTTTAAATTGTGAGAAAGAACTGCCATCTCAGTCTTGTCATGGAGCACATTTTAAACTTTTGACTAAAGGGTGTTATTTCATGTCTAGAGGGCTCTAATAATGTTAAGTGTGGGAGAGTTTATAAGGGCTTAAAATATATACAAATAACCATAGAAACATATGGTTTCTACTTCGCGGATTTTCACCTATCGCGGGGGGGTGTGGAACGCAACCCCCGCGATCGAGGAGGGATTACTGTATTTCCAAAAGGATGTGCATTGAAGTTATTGTCTGCATTGGGTGTTCTATAACACAATCCTAAAATAAGGCCTCTTTCCCTGGTGCTTTCCAGATAAAACCACATGTCCTCACTAAGATGGGTCTCATCGTCCAGCTGAAGAGGACTTGAATTTAAATTCTGTTTGGCATAAACAGCAACCCAACTTCCTTTTCTGTTCTGTGTTTCCTTCCTAAAAATGGATGTCCATCTATATTATACTCATCCCCATCTTTGTTATTTTGCCAGGTTTCTGTTATTGATAGGTAGTTGTCGACTTATGACCATGTTCAGTTCTGATGGACCAGAGGAGGAGTTGTACTAGCAGAATTTGAGCACATATATGCTTTCTCTTTTAACATTTCAGCCTGTTAATAATACACATTAACAGATAAAGGAGTTCAGTGTGGTTCCATTACCCCTTTGCAGCAGTTTGCACAAAGCAGCACATTGTGAGTCACTATGTCGAAGCTTTGGAGGATAACTGGATTCAAAGCCAAACCACAGCACAATGGGATTACATAAAGTCACATTTGATCACATTCACTTTCTTTCCTCCCTCATACTTCTTGATCACCTTCATTTTTGTGTCGAGATAAATTGCCTTTTTTTCCTGTAATTTTAAGACAAATGTAAGTGAACAGGCAGCATGGTGGCACAGTGGTAGCGCTGCTGCCTCGCAGTTAGGAGACCTAGGTTCGCTTCCTGGGTCCTCCCTGCGTGGAGGTTGCATGTTCTAACCGTGTGGGTTTCCTCCGGGTACTCTGGTTTCCTCCCACAGTCCAAAGACATGCAGGTTAGGTGCATTGGCGATTCTAAATTATCCCTGGTGTGTGGGTGTGCCCTGCAGTGGGCTGGTTTGTTCCAACATGGACAGTGACTGCTGGATCCATCCCTGTTCTGGCCACCTGTGCATCAAGCATGTAACCCACCATGTGAGACTTTCCTTCTCTGGAGCAAACCTGCAGTTCATTCCCCCCTAATGATCGAGTCCCCAACTATCACTATCTCTCTCTTTCTGGGAACTGGTTTTGAGGTGGTCCAGTGGGCCTACCATCACAGAATCTTCAGAAATGCCATCCAGCTCAACAAGGAAGTGAAAATGGTTTGACACTTCCAGTTCTGGGTTTGATTCTCCCGGACAGTTTGCACCCTTTACCTTGTGCCTTGTGACTGTGACCCACACTTGTCTACCTGTTTGGTTTGGAGTCCCCTCCAGTGCCACCTTAGGGTTGCACACTATCTCTCTGAAGGACATCTGGGACAGGTCCGCCATTTCTCTACTACATCGCAGGCCAACCAAATCCTCCTCCAGTTCAGCGACCCTCAGCTCAAGATGCTGGATCAACTGGCTTCTCCTGCAGATGTACTGTAGCCATCATTGAAGACTGGCTCTTCCAAGCCATTCACTAAAAAGTCCAGCATCCAACAGTACTTGCATTGCACTGGTTTCATTATTAAAATGTGACTTAAAGCTTTGATTACTAAAACTGCTTGTTTTTAAAGTTTTTTTTCATTAAAATTAAATTATTTAACTTAAATGGCAAAAGTAAAAAACATTTAAGCTTAAACGAAATTGATTACAGAACTGCTACAGTTATTTTATACCTTCTGACCCCTTAACTTCCTGTAATGTTTTCTCCATTGACTGCCTGCTGTTTGTCCTTCTATGAGGTTAACTGGTCTCTGTCTGTCCTCCTAACTTTGGCTCCTCTTATTCCTTACTTAAAACCTCTTGACTCTCACAGTTTGTATTCCTTTGAATTAATGAACCCTTACGATGTTGCCCTCTTAACCAACTTAACCAAAAAAGAGAGCAATGCGCCACATTTACTAAATGGTGAAGCTGAGCTTGTACCACAGTGGAAGAACAGCACAACACAGATAGTGGAGATAAGGGCACAGTACAGTGCAGAGTACAGTGTCAATTTTAGCACACTACCACTTACCATTTTTCCTGTCATCTACCACTAGTATTAAACAATGTTTTGTATCTTTTGCCACTTTTCACTCTTCACAGAAACAATATTGTTGATAACAAAATATTAAAGTTACCAAAAACTGAAGCCATAATTGTAAAGGAACAGACAGCAAGGGTAACATAAGAAGTTGGGAATTACAGGCAATGCATACGTAAAAGGTAAGATCACCAGGAGAACTGACACTTAAGAAAAGCTTAAGAGTTATATGCATATGCATTCATGAACTAGGACAGACCCTTTGAGAGAGATCCCACCAAGAGGTACCACAGCAGACAAAAAACTAGTAAGTGTCTCAGTCAAACAGAAAACCTTCTTCAAGAAAAAGGTAATATCTGTTCCCATTTGATTCATTGGCCAGAATAAGACAGAGGAAATGGGGAACAACTTTGCTTCCTTATCATTGGGTAAAATATAGCCAGAGAAGTAAAAAAGTATAAAGGAAGGGCTTATTAGGAAATTATGAGGTTGATAAATAAGCAATTTCAAACTCAAAAAAATACCAGGCCTGTAATCGTGCCTTTATATTCACCTGGCATGTAACTATATACTTAAACTATATTCATTTTTTCTCACACCTTATCCTATCTCTAAACTGTCCCATCAGGAGACTATTTCTTTTTTTCATCCAAATTCCAAATTCTAACGACAAAGGTGGTGTTTAAAACCCCACCTGGGGCTTACTTCCTGAACATCCCCAGAATAAAAAGTGCAGTTGGAGGAGCACAAAAACCCTGTGTCAGAAGGTCTTAGTGCTCTAATACATCCTTCAAGCCCTTCTGTCTCTTCAAAGCATCACAAACAAATTGTGGATGCTGACTTGATGCCAACTGATTTCCAGCAATTGTCTGTTCAAAGTATCTGGAAAGGATCCCTCCAGATCCCTCTCCTTTTGGAATGAAATTTCCATTTTTCAACCATAAACCTATACTCAGGGCCCTAGCCATATAACTATGGAAAAAATAACATGTGTCTTCTGTTAAGTAGCAGCTGTTTTAGAAGCACATTGCTTACAACTGGAGCAGTCTAAGCATTCATATCCAGAGGCACAGAATTTAAACACAGAGGACAATGGATTAAAATATCAAAGCAAATCAGAATATTTTACACTACTACCTAGACAAGTATTAGCACACTTTATTACTATACATTGTGCAATAATTTAGCTTTGTATTTTATCATTATCAGTTTATCTGATTGTATTATATTTTTTCAGTATAATAGACATTTTGGTTTATTCTAAGTTTGTCCTTTAATCTGATTGGGTCTGTCTGTGGTTATACTGTTGTCTTCATCAAGTCTGGAGATTCATTCCAATGAAAAGAAAGAAATTTATACACTTATTTAGTGTATAAATGAGGATGACTACCATAATTAAACTCAAGGAAGCAGCTCTAATGAGACTAATATATACTGAAGTAATATGTTTTCTATTTTGATTTAAATGAGATTTAAGTGACATCCCTAAATTAGGTACATCTATTAATAGAAAATGTTTTTTTTTCATCATTTAAAGAATGCTCCATGCCAATAGACTAGGTATATCCTGAAACAGTTTCAGGCACATGATAGTTCTTTGAGCATATAAGCTTAAATTTACTTCTGTATATAGTGGTGATGCTAACTGCTTGGGGCAGTTAATGGTGGCATAGTGACATGCTGTTTGGTACAGTTGTCACACAGTCCCAAATGATGGGGATTAAGTCTCATCCTGACTTGTTGTCTGTGTGGGTTTTGCATATTCTCCATGTGTATATGTGGGTTTTTCCTCAGTTCGCAACAGCTACTGCTACATCCCAAAGATGTTTGTGTGAAGTTGTCTGGCATCTCCATAATGATCCTGTGTGAAAGAGAGTGAGCATGAGCTGGTACTCCAGTGTAAATTCCCTAATTGCACATAATACTGTTAAAACCTGCTCCAGACAGATGGATTAAATCAGTGTAAAAATCAATGTGTGTGTATTTGTTCAAAATTATTGCTGTATATTTCAAGTTTAAAATTACACATTGGTGATATCATATGCTTCTTGCCTCCTGTGCAGTTATACTTTGACCTTCAGCTACTACACGTCACCAGGCTTGGCAAATACATGGATGCATAAAATTCTCTGCTAATAAAAAGAAAATAAAATCAAAAGCTTAGTGAGAATCAACCCATAACATGTATTAAATATAAGAGTAGATCAGATAGGCCAATCTCAGGTATTGAAATAAATGAATAACAGTAAAGAAAACCAATGAGTATTGACAACCAGTCATAACAGCCTTAAATACATTTTTCTAATGAGACATATACAGTTATTTGGGAAGCTAAAATAATATATTTCATTCCTGATAATGAATTGACACAGAAACATTTATGTCAATTATTGGTTTAACAAGCTAAAATTATATTTCTTAGCATTGCACCTAAAATGTAAAGAAAACACTGAAAGCACGTAAGATGCATATTTGAATGGTATGAGAGTAATAATTCTGCATTAGTATTATAGTATGATAATATTTAATTGACTATTGATAATTCTCTAATCTCTTCTTCCTCCCAGGTTAAAAACTTAGGTGTTATTCTCGATAGTACCTAAAAATTCGAGGCACATATTAATAATTTTACTCGTCTGCATATTTCCATCTATGTAATATCAGCCATTTACATCCTTCTCTTTCAGCTACCAGCACTGCTATTCTTATTCATGCTCTGGTTACATCTCATAATTATTATTGTAATTCTATCCTTTCTGGTCTTCTTCACAAACTCCTTTACAAATTGCAATTGGTTTAGAATGTTGCAGCTCGTATTATTACCAGAACCGCTTCCATAGAACACATTACTCCTGTCCTTCAACAGCTTCACTGGCTCCCTATTAAATATCACATTGATTTTAAGATTCTGCTTATTACTTACAAAACCCTTCATAATCTGGCACCTCCTTATCTTTCTGATCTTCTTCACATCTCCATTCCTTCTCATATCCTTAGATCTTCTTCCTCTATCAATCTTATTATACCTCCTGCTTACTTGACTACCATGGGGTTTAGAACTTTCAGTCGAGTAGCCCCTCGCCTCTGGAACTCTCTCCCACAAGACATTCGTAATATAAACTTTCTTCCTACCTCTAAATCTCATCTTAAAACACATCTTTTTAAGCTGCCTTATTCTGTCTGATAATTTTAGCTGACAAATTTAAATTCAATTTTATTGTTGTATTTATTCTGGTTTTATTGTACTGTAATATTTTATTAATTTCATGTTCTGACTGTTGTTATTAATGTGCTCTGTAATGTGTCCTTGTGTGCCTTGAAAGGTGCCTATAAATAATATAAATTATTGTTATTATTATTAGTATAGTAGTACACAGCCATAAGCAATAACAAAATCTGATCATTTAGTTAGGCAGGCAGTGTGGTGTAGTGTATGACGCTTTAGACCAGAGGTGGCCAACTTCAATCCTGGAAAGCCACAGCGGCTGCAGGTTTTCATTCTAATTATTTTCTTAATTAGTGACTAGTTTTTGCTACTAATTAACTTCAGTTAATATATTTGCAATTTAAGACTCAGACCCTTTAAATCGGGGCTGAGTAACATCGGTCCTGGAAGGCCACAGCAGCTTCAGACTTTTGTTCCAACCCAATTGCTTCATGAGTAATCATTCATTGCTGATGAAGCACTTATTACTCAAGTGACATTTTTCTGCTTCATTTTAGATGTCTCGCTTGCTAAAATTTTGAACCCTTAATTGCATATTTTAGTATTAAACAGCTGTATTCATTGTTTTAATTGTTCATTATTTGCAATAAGATGCAAAGGACAAAGGAACCAGCAGTTCTGCATCTGGCTTGTCTCCATTTGCATTCATGTGTATTCATCATTCACTTTTTGGTTTAACTGAAACTGAAGGATAAGGGAGCTTCTGGACTCCTGGCCAGGGTGCTCATCCATCCTGTGTGCCTCCTACAATGTACCATACAAAAACAAATCAAAAAAGATTGAGGGTGGGTATCTTATTACACTGGCTGAGTATGAATACCTGTCATAATTTTGAAACCAGATGGTTTGGAGGAGAGTGTAGTGTACAGTATGCAGATAGTAGTAGTATTTCTACTTCTGCCTACTGGTTAGTTCATGTGAAGCCAAATCCTGGGCACTTTGAAGAGATTTCACCACCCTAAATGACCAACAAAAGTTGACACATGCTGCACACATTCAGTAATAAATAATAAACATGCACTGTAACAAAAGTGGGCAAATATGTCCATGTGAGTACTAACAGCAGATAAGTATTGTCTAGCTAGCTTTTTGAGCCAATTTATAGCAGTCATATCGAAAGACAATACAGTAAGTGTATAAATGCTGATCAGCGGAAGTGCTTATACTTTCTATTGCATGACAAGCATCTAAAACATGAAGTCAGCATTAGATTATATAAAGACTCATCCATTTAGATGCAATTGAATTACAAACTGCCTTTGCTGAAAGAAGACTGGACCTCCAAGGAAACTTATGTGTGATATCTCACAAAAAGTATGTACTGTTACTGTGTTTCTAGATACTAATTTTTTGGTCAAATTCCATAGTTGTTGAAAGTGGCAATCAGGGTCAGTGCTAAAACAAATTCAACAGGGGACTTTGGGTTTTCATGGATACTTAAGTACAGCGCAAATAAAATGTGCAGTATTTTTGATTCACAACAAATATGTGTGAGGGTACATACACAACAGAATAGAGCAAGCACAAATTCCTTCTATACAATGCAATGCTGTACGTTTGTTCTGTTGCTGAACAAGCCCTAAGCCCAGCGATGGTTGTATCTGCCAAAGGTGCACATCAGCACATGGATTTAGTTCCTCTTGGATAAGACTGATATTATACAAAAAAAATCTAGAACTACAAATAACATGTAATACAGTACTTTTTGTTTTTTTTGCTGATCTGCATTCACAGACATTGATGTTTCTTTTCTTTTTGTCTATGTGTCCTCCATACTTTCCATGTACACAAAATGTTCCTTGCAGGTAGCACCCACTGTTCAGCTCCATGCAGTGTTTATTATTGAATTAACAGTTTAAAATAAAAATTGATTGCAGGCCCTGTTATAGCTAGACTCTGTTATGGTTCCATGAGCTATTGAATAAGAATTTAATTCTATAAAATGAACAAACTGGATGATTGTGTAGTTTTGGAATGCAGACATCAACTTCTTTCCAAACTGACATTTCAGTATTTCAAAATTTAAATTCAGTGAGTTAAATTTTACTCAGGGACAACATGTGGATAGAGGCGACAAGGTGATCATTTCAGGTGGCATACTGGGCAGGGAGGCATGTTCAAGTAGCCTTTTTTCTAACATTACAAGTAATAATAAAAAAAGTGCGAACCTTTAAAATTATATACACATCCAGAGCCTTATTTAAATACTACCTTTAAAAATTGTTTCAAATTTCACATAATGCAATCTGCAATGACAAAAATCAATAAGGTCCAGGTACATTTCGAATCCACATGCCAGTACATGGTATCAGCATTCATTTTCCTAATTTTTACTTATCATTAAATGGGTGTGTGTGTTTGGAAATGTAAGGAGGGGCATAGTAATAAAAGTAGCCATGGTAAAAAATAATTAAAGAAGCCCATACTGTCTACATTTGATTCTGTATGTTGCTACAGCTTAGTAAGGATACATTCAAACTGTAGTTTAAAGTGTCTCAATTATATTGTTTGGCTCATATGCGATATTATTGTATAACAGATCAAATTAGTTTTGCACGTGATTCAAATCCAACATGACTGTGTACCAACATCAATCCTGTATCTGCAAAATTAATACCAATTGATTCATCTGACAGATGTGACCTAATAGACCACCATAAATTTTAAATTCAGTTTCGTATTATATATTTTTATTGTTTCCAATGCCTATTTTGTATTTTATTTTTTAAAACAATTTATCAAATTTTTTTCCAAAAAATATTCAGTCAATCCACAAGATTCATGCATTTAACTTTCAAGACTTCAGGTATCTGCACAATTTTATTTGTAACCTCTTTTTTGCAACCTCATACGTGACTATGTGCAGAACAGGAAAAAATTAGAGTTGCAAGTTTGGGAAATGGTAATCTTTTTTTTTTTTTTTAAGAAAATAGAATTTAGGATTTGCCCTGACCTATAGGTGAGGGTGTGCTGTTGTACATTAAGTCTCCTACATGCAAATAAGGTCCGTTCTGAAAGCTCATTCGCAAGTCCAATTTGTTCGTAAGTCCAGCAAAGTTAGCCTAGGCACCCAACAAACACAATGCAACCCCTAGCCTTCAACTCCTATAGTAAACATGTACATGTACAGTTATTTGTGCATAAGAAAGTACTTTTAAAAGTTACTATTTGTATTTTTGTTAGAGATTTCCAGTGCAATTTAACAACAGACATCCATCCATTATCCAACCCACTATATCCAAACTACAGGGTCACAGGGGTCTGCTGGAGCCAATCCCAGCCAACACAGGGCGCCAGGCAGGAAAAAAACCCCGGGCAGGGCACCAGCCCACCACAGGGTGCACACACACACACCAAGCCCACACTAGGGACAATTTAGAATCGCCAATGCACCTAACCTGCATGTAGGAGTAACCGGAGGAAACCCACGCAGACACGAGGAGAACATGCAAACTCAATGCAGGGAGGACCTGGGAAGCGAACCTGGGTCTCCTAACTGCGAGGCAGCAGCGCCACCATGTCGCCCTAACAATAAACAACTGAAAGTTATTTTTTATTCCCATTTTTTCCATCACCTGGATCTCAGTACAGTAGACTCACTTACCAGTAGTGTACAAACCTACGTATGTAGACCTAGCATACCCCTCTCTCTTCAACTTGTATTAAAAACATGTTATTTAAATTATTTTTAAAAGTTAATATTTTTACTGTGAGATTTTTGAGACCGGTGGCGCAGTGGGTAGCGCTGCTGCCTCGCAGTTAGGAAACTGGGGTCGCTTCCCGGGTCCTCCCTGCGTGGAGTTTGCATGTTCTCCCCATGTCTGCATGGGTTTCCTCCGGGTGCTCCAGTTTCCTCCCACAGTCCAAAGACATGCAGGTTAGGTGCATTGGTGATTCTAAATTGTCCCTAGTGTGTGCTTGGTGTGGGTGGGTGTGTTTCCTGCCTTGCGCCCTGTGTTGGCTGGGATTGGCTCCAGCAGACCCCCGTGACCATGTAGTTACAGTAGGATATAGCAGGTTGGATAATGGATGGATGGATAGATTTTTGAGGCCCTGACAACCCCCCAGCTGTGCTGTGCACTGAAACCCTGTTAATGCAGGCAGGAATTTCTTGTCTGCCACCGGAACAACTGGAAGATTCAAGGCTTGCTGCATAACGTGTCTGTTGCCCATTGGTCGATGAGGGGAACCTTTAAAACTGGCCACTGACTTGGCCATGTGTTCACTTGCTGTTTTCTCACTTGTGCATGGAGTCTGTGTACTCTTTTAATCTGAGAAGGGACGACAGTAAGATGATGACAGCATCACTGTGTGCATGCTGGGGTTTCTGAGAGTGCTGAAGAGATAGCTCCCATTTGGATAACTTTGAAATAACAATAAAACTGATCTTTTTAAAAAAAAATCTGGACTCTACTACTTCTCCTTTGGGCAAGTCTGTAGCCCACATATTATTTCCGTACAGTATATTTGTGTTGATTTTGAGTCCATTTTAACAACAAACAACCAAGCTCTTTTTTTTCATGTTTTAGTCAGCTGATTTCGGTAAACTCAATTACGGCTTGCTGGCTCGGATACGCAGCAAAAATATGCTCCACGACCTTTTCCTTGTCCTTTAGAATTGTGCCGATGGTTAAACACTTCATGTTATACAAATGACATCAATGATCCTTTCCCCTCCCTGTACTCTCTGTTCACTTTAGTTTCCATCGTTATAGCCTGGCACTTCTTAGCAGTACATCACTGCTGCTTTTACACTTAATTCTGGACATCTTGGGCTTGAAATAAAGCATGTTAACTCAATGTAAACAGAGATACAGCAAAAAGCACAACCACTTGTAGAAGCTGCATGCATGTGACTGAGAATGTAAGTGATAATAGCCTGTTTTTTGTGCACCGTCTTGTAGCAGACACACAAACTAACTTATCCACTGCCTTAAAAGTTGAAGTTATGGTACAATTTAAAATTTTTCACTTATTTAAATCATTGTTAATTTATTGGACATGCAACTTCGCATTTTTGAAAGTTCGTAACTTGAAGGTTTGTATGTAGGGGACCAACTGTATGGATTTCCTGATTGTGAAATATCATAGATTTCTAAGTTTGATTGACATTTTTTCTGGTGGGGAGATAGAGTAAGTTGGATACAATATTTGTCTTATCACTCTTCCATTGTAAAGAGTTCCCAATCCATTTATTGCATAGTTTCATTGTTATGATTTAAAAAAATAACGATTTGTTGTGAAATTATGCCACTAAAGCATAGTCCAAGTCCTTTAGGTTCTAAACCCAAGCTTACAAAGTCAGTAATGTGGCCTAGTGAAAAAAATAAAGGCATTGGATTAACTGCCTATGGGAGTTAATGAATTAACCAGCTGGCTAAAGACTTCAAGGCTGCTGATCCTATCATTGATCACAGCCCCAGAGTTAAATATCAACTTGCTTCTGCTCTGCTCCCATACACTAAGACACTTAGGAATTTCAAGCAGCATATGAAGCAGACATCTCTGGTGGATTATTTCAAGACAATTCATCCTTCACTCTGGCCATTCGCCAGCTATGAAGAGAGGAGTGTCAGAGGTAATGTCAAGATCTCACAATTCTTGGTGGCTTCCAATAGCATTGACTTTTTTTTTATTATTTTATTGTGAGGTTAGCACAGAAGGTCTTAGAATTGTAGCGAATGATTGGAATTTTTTTTTCTTTGCATGTTACCAATTGTAATTTCTGTGCTGCATTTTATGTGTTATTTCATGGTTACTATACTATGAAAAGTGCATATTACAAAAATAGTTTTAGGTTGTAAAAATTCCATGAAGAAAAGTATTTTGAGCAATCTCTAGTAGTGGTAGGAATTGCAGTTGCCATGATGCTGTTTGCTGTACAGAAGTAGCTAAAAAATAAACTTGTTCTTTTCATCAAGCCATCAGCATTTTGCCTCATTGATTACGCATGGTGTTAGAAGTGACGAAACCCAAGTCTCAGCAATATTTCTTGGCTTAAGTGTATTGTGCAGTCAGTCAGCGCAAAATTTAAATGTTGAGTAGCGGTAGAAGTTGGTAAGAAGTAACATGAAAAAGTAAGTCAAAAAGCACATATGCACGGAGGCTCCATAGAGTGAAAAAAGTCTGCAGTTTCTTTTTGTGGCAGAACATAAAATGAAGGGAAAACAAGGAAGATGGCAAAGTCTGTCGTGCAAATATCGTATCCCCCGTTTGACTTTGCCAATCCGGCGGAATGGCCAAGATGGATAAGAAGGTTTAAAAAGGTTTGTGTAGGATCTGTGTTCAATACATAACAAGAGGAATGCCAGGTAAACTCATTCTTATATGCAATGGGGAATCCAGCTGACAACCTCTTAGCAGTTTTACCATTGAGTCATGCAGATAAGCATATATATATATATAAGGCTGTTAAGACAGCATTGGAATGGCATTTCATAGGAAAACATAGTGTTATTTTCGAGAGAGAACAGATTAATATAAGATTAATATAAGAGAGTGTGTAGAGTCATTCATCACAGATGTACATAAACTGGCAGAACACTGCAGCTTTGGAGTAATAAAAGAGGAGCTCATGAGGGACAGAATTGTAGTGGGAACACGAAACAGGAGACTGTCAGAACAACTACAAATTGACTCTGAGCTAACATTAGCGAAGCTATACAAAAATTGAGGCAAAGTGAAAGTGTCAAAAGACAGCAAAAGATACTACATACAGTAGCAATACAGATGGTGACAACACATCAAATGTGGATGCTATAAAGATAAGGATGAAAAAGGAGAAGAAACAGAGGTCAAAAGATGTATAAAGGGAAAAACCAGGCAGACAGGGAGAGTGGTTGGTGTCGTCAAGGATGAAAACAGACATGGAAGGATTGCCCAGTTATAGAGGTTGACTGCAGAAAATGCTAATAAAAGAGATATTATGCTGTAGCTTGTTGCAGAGGTGAAGCAGTACAAACAGCCACGGAAGCCCAACGTGACACGGACACTCAGGATTTTGTCTTTCTAGGAGCAATGGATTTGGAGACATCAGAGCCATGGATGGAGGATGTCCATCTAAATGGGAAGATGGTCACTGTTAAATTTGATACAGATGTTACATCCATACCTACTTGGTTATACAAACCAGAGAGAGATGAAAAACTGAAGAAAGCACAGAAGACATTATTTGGACCAGGTAAATACCCACTTAAAGTGGAAGGTTGCTTTAAAGGATAAACAGAAACAAGAACAGGCTGTACGTCACAGGATTGGTACAACCACTTCAGGGCAGACCAGGTGTAGAGGCTTTAAGCCTGGTCTACATAGTAGATGAAGAAGGACACAAAGAAACTGTTTTTCCATCAGCATATCGAGCAGTTTTTCAGGGACTAGGCAAACTAAAAGAGCCATATCACATTGAGCTTGAACCTGGAGCCAAACCCTGTTCCCTGTTAACACCCCATTGGATCAATTTCCCCCTCGGAGACAAAATACATGCAGAGCTGGACAGAATGGAAAAGACAGGGGTAATCTCAAAAGTGACGGAGCCAACAGAATCGTGTTCAGGTATGGTTGTCATCCTAAAGCTTATGACGGGTAACATCCAAATTTGTGTTGACCTCTCACCTCTGAAAGCAGCTTTGAGAACCGAAAGCTACATCCTACCAGCAGTGGACCAAACTCTGGCAATGATGACAGATGCAAAAGTGTTCACAAAACTGGATGCCCAATCTGGATCCTGGAAAATTCCACTTACACTACAGTCACGGCACCTTACAACAATTATCATTCCTTTTGGGACATTCCAGTTCAATTGACTTCCCTTTGGAATATCATCAGCTCCAGAACATTTTCAGAGGAAGTTGTCCCAGATACCTGAAGGCTTTGATGGCATGCCATGTCATGCGGATGATATTCTTGTGTTTGACAGAAATAGAAAAGAGCATAACCAAAGATTTCTGTAGAAGTGTTCTGCAGAAAATGAAGGTCTAACACTTAATGAGAAATGTGAGTTTGCAAAAGAAAACATTATGTTTGTGGGGCATAAGGTTTCTGCAAAGGGCATTTAACCTGACCCAGATAAGGTAAAGGCAATTCAGCAGATTCCGAAACAACATGCACAGAGGAATGGCTAACTATCTTGGTTTCTACCTGAAATGGCCACAATCATCATGCTATTTAAAGAATTATTAAAAGGCAGACATTAATGAATTTGGGAAGAGCCTCAAATTGCAGCTTTCAGAAACTGAAAGAAGAAATAAGTTCTTCATGAGTGCTGGCACAATACTCCAATGCAGCAGAGACAAGAGTTGCTGCAGAGACATCAGCATACAATATTGGACATGTACTCACTTAGAAGCAGTCTAATGGTCCATGGCGACCAGTGACATGTATTTCAAGAGGATAATCAGACACAGAGAGGCAGTATGCAAAAATTGAGAAAGAGGCTCTAGTGTCTACATGGGCATGAGAAAGAATTGCATTCTACCTTCTGGGTCTATGTTTCATATTAATGACAGACCACAAGCCTTTGGTACCTCTTTTGAGTAACACAGGTTTAGATGATTTACCACCACACATTTTAAGATTTCGACTACAACTGTTAAAATTTTCCTTTAATGTTATACATGTTTTAAAATCTTATTACAGCAGATACCCTGTCCAGGGCTCCAATGAGGAGTGCATCGACTGCAGCAGATTTACAGTTAGAAAAAGATGCCCGGGTTTTTGTTGATTGCATTGTGTCTTGCCTTAGACAAGACTAGAGGAAATCAGAGTGGCACAACAAGAAAATGAGTAATGAAGTATTGCCACACAAAACGGCAAGAAAAATACAAATTCAAACCAGAGATTAAGCCACACTGGCAGATAAAAGCATATCTACATATCACCAGGGACCTTCTAATGAAAGGAGAAAGACTTGTGCTACCAACATCTTTAAGAGCTAAAATACTACAGAAACTACATGGAGGACATCAAGGAATTTCAAAATGTAGAGCCAGAGCCTGCAAGTCAGTTTGGTGGCTTGTAGATAGGTCAAGTTGTGGATGTGAGATCTGTCTGAAATACAGATCTCAGTATAATGAACTATTAGTGCCTACCAAGGTCCCAGAACACCCATGGCAAAAGGTACGGATGGATCAATTTGAGTGCTTAAAGAAGATTTACATACTGATTGTGGATTACTCCTCAAGATATATGGAGGTGGATGAACTTAGGTTCATATAGACTGATTCTTTAATACAATCTATCAAACAAGCATTTACCAGATATGAGACTCCGATACTGTGGTCTCCAACAAAGAGCTACAGTTCTCATCAGAAGCCTTCAAAACTTTTGCAAATGAGAGTAGGTACAAACATGTCACAAGCAGCCATCATTATCCTCAAGCAAATGGGGAAGCTGAATGTGCAGTAGAAACAATTAAAAACTTATAGAAAAGGGACAAGGATCAAAGCAGAACCCTGCTTGCATACTGATCTACTCCGTTAGAGCATGGATTCTCTCCAGCACAATTACCAATGGGTAGAAACCTTCATACTTCAGTAACCCAATCTACTTCCAAGTTGAATTCTAAATGGCCAAATCTGTCAGCTTTTCACAAAAGAGATGAGGAAGTGAAGAGTAAGCCGGCAGGTCACTATAATCAGCGAAATCGCTCCAGACCACTTTCACAACTCACTTCAGGACAGAAAGTGGGGATCACCCCAGAGGAAGCTCCAAGTGTGGACTTGAGATCAGCTGATACACCAAGATCATATTTGGATTAAGCTGGAAGAGGTTTTCTTAGAAGAAACCGAGTTCACCTTCGGCCTACTGAGATGGTTACTCTTTCAGGAAGGAATTCCAAAGCACCTGAAAGACTGGATTTATAATTATGGGTTAAGAGTACAGAGATTTTGGTACAAGAGGATTTATTTTAAAATGCATAGAAGTTAGCTAAAAGGGGTAGTGAAGTGATAGGAACTTCACTTTCAATTATGCTGTGTGCTGCATGGAAGTAACCAAAAAATAAAGAGATGTTCTTTTCACCAAGCTGTCAGCATCTGATTGATTGTACATCTCTAACAAAAGATTATAGTTTTTGGTGGTCACTGGAACCTAACCCCTTATTTCCCTTAAGATCAGAGTATTAGCTAACATTCACATCTTCAACTTTTGCAACATTTCCAAAGAATGCAACCCTTGCGAGAGTTGAGGACTGACATTTATTTTTTTGTCAAATGCTCAGAGAATGCACAATATCACACAGTCTGTGTATATCAATAAGGATTGTATCTGAATTACTAGTATCATTTAGTACCTACTAAGGATACATTGAGGGGATTGGTGGGTTGCACTGCAAAACTTACCTTACTTTAGGTGGCATTATTTAACGCACTAGCCCTGAGATTACTATTTGATATCGGCTTTTACAAATTTGATACATTATTGGAAATTTACCATTTTACCATTTAAAAATGTAATGTTGACCATTTGAAGTTAGATATCAACTTAAATTCATATCAAGCAGTAATTAAAAGGACAGCAGATTAGTCTTTTAGCGTTACATGAGATGTGGAGTTCATTATCCTCATTTTTAATTTTGATATCAATATTTTTAAATTTGTTATCAACTTTGTAAAGTGTGATATCAGGTTTTCAGAAATTGACATCGAGGTTTTAAAATTTGATATTGGTAATTCGAAGGTTGACATCAACATTGTGAAATTTGGCAAAAGATTTTTAAAATCTTCACACGGGACAAAATTTGAAAACAAAAGTACATATTAAAATTTTAAAGTCATTTCATATTTAAAAGCATGTACCCCTTGCCTCCTCGAGATATTTTTTTAGCAATTTCCACCTGAGGGGAGAACATCATAATAAAGCCTTATTATCCAATAAATAAATGAAGGACAATCATTTTTTCACTTGACATATGACTTCTCAAATGGGATAGAATATGTTTATGTCAAATTTAAACATTCCTTTACTCAAAAACGTACCAAAATAGCAAAGAAGTATAGGGAGAAACTGTAATTTGTTCTACATTTTTTGCTATAAAATACAGTATAATTCAAGTTCAAGCAATGCCAAGTGAGTTTTTCCACCTCTAAGGTTTTCCCAGACATGTCACCTGTACCTGTAATAAGTTTCATGTTGATTATACAAAGAAATAAATGGTTAGTGGATTTGGCACCATGTATACCCCTCCATCCTCCAGAACCTTTTCAGGCAGAAATGCCCAAAATATAAACATAAATAATGTAAAATGTATATCACTAAAATATTTTTATAAAATATAATTCCTCACATACACGTACACACACCTACACACCAAAAAAAATCACATTTTTGTTTATTTTGTTCACTTTTAGCATATTCCTTTTTTCAAACATTGGCATGTTATATATCGTTGGAAACATCTCAGTCAGTGCTATAAAATGGTATAAAGCTTGTGATGGCATAACCCACTGAGCCAGGGTCACCCACACAGAAATGCCAGCTCCTTGATGCTAATCTCCTTTGCCTACATGCTCTTTTAAGGCAAATATCTCACAAACACTTCATCGCACGGTGACATACTTGGGCTTGCATTATTCGTTAGAACATTTCTGATATATGACATGTCTATATTCACTGTTGCTTTGTGAAGTTATATGCGACAACAAACGAAAATTCCACCTCACAGGAAGAGATGGGAACTTGATTGAACATGGCCGTATTGGGTGTTGTTCAAAATGTCACAGTCTCAGCTATCCAAAGGTGTGATGTTTGAGATGGTATGACCCACTTAGCCAGAGCCACTCCCACCAGAAATGCCAGATGATACGTACAAGTAACTTCCACAAAATTGCTGCATTATTTCGGATTACTTGCAACTGCTTCAATACACAGACATGTGTGAGGCCTCGTTTTGATCAGGAAAATCTGCTGTAAGTACTGATATGTTACTTGTATATATTTGATGTTGGTTTGTGGTGTTATATGCACAAACATGTGAAAATCACATGAATGGTGTGACCAGTTTTTGGCCTGTGGCATTTGTTTGCTCAGTCAAAACAACAGTTGAAGGCCTCTTTAGAAATCTGCTAGACTTTTCGATTGACTTGACTTTTTGACACTTGGGTATTCCTTGTTCAAAATAATTACAAGGCTGGTTTTAATTTTTTTTTGGCTATGATGTATTACACAGCACATGTATGATTCCATGCCAGATTAAAAGTCAACTGTACATGCTGTAACTATGTGATCACTATGAGTGTGTAGTAGACACCTATGGCTTTCAAATGAGTTTGTGTTATTGTGTGGCGTAGCTCGTCTATATGATGTGGCAAAAAGTGTTTTTTAAATCATTCTTTGAACTCGTGTTGGCCCTGTACTGGGTCACTTAGGGTTTAAAAGGTTTAACTGAAAATGCAAAGTCTTATTGTCTTATGCAAAAACTATTTAAACTTGCACAGTTAACACAGTTAACTGCAAACCAAACAAACTTAATTATAAGTTGTTAATATCAAAGACAGAGAATACAAATGAACTTAAATTAGAACATTTACTGAATAAATGAAACAACATTTTAAGCAATAAAAACAATAATAATAACAAAAATATAGATGTGTGTTAACTTTACGACTATTTGAACTCACAAAAAATATTCACACTAAACCTATCAATACATATAAAACCTAGTCAACTATTCTTAACAAGTACTAAGACAAACTTCAGTAAAGATAACAATTCCAGAGCTAGGTCAGGTAATTTAATCTGAAACTATTGCAATTTATTTAACTTAAATTTCCACCTTAAATCACAGTCAGGAATTTAATTAATAAGTCACCAGTGAATGGGCCCACACACACGCAAGCATCCATGTTACCTGCTGCCGGCCAGTATCTGTTGCTTGTGAACTAGTGGCCAAAAAAATCAAAGGGCCCTTCACTCCAATGAGCAAAAATAAAAGAAAAGCAATGGTTACCTTAGTCAACTGTCTGATACCCACTCCAGCCGAATGCCTTTGTCATATAATATGCTGAGACCCAGAATATCACAATATCACCCCATGTGGAGTGATTAATTTGCCATCTCCCCGGTGAAAAGTTTCATTTGTGAGCAGGTAACTGTTTATCCTATACTTGGCAACTGTGGCATCTTTTCTTGTACCTGGCTTTTCAATATTGTAAACAACAGCAAACAAACCACATACATTGTGTCCTACCGAACAAATGTAAACTGTACATTCTGTGAACCTCAGCAAGTTACTTATCTAATAACTTAGATGTGGCTGCCAATACAATGCTGTCCAGGTTTAAACAGTTAAGCAAAAAAAAAAAAAACTTCTATTTCCTATTTCTATTCCTTTCTTTAGTTTCTTTTAGGAATGTAGGAGTTCCACCCCCCATTTGCATGCATACTCATGTTTTTTTTTTCTTCCTCCTCTCTCTATTCCCGGGCTAAGCAGCTTTCTACAAAGTCAACCCAACATGGGAGGCAATTGGATGCCCCTGCCACACTGACCAACCAGATATGTTTTATTCTCCTGAATGACATTAACTTACACATTCGCTAGCTGCTGGTCTCTTATTCATGTGGAGTACAGATCTGTTAATTAACAGATTATGACAGCCCTCCAACTCAGCTGGGCTACACATACATTTTTCATGACACTTTTCACTATTAAGGTTCACCTTTGCAAAACACTCATTATTTTACAGACAAGAAAACAGGCTTATGGAATAAGAATATGCTGACTTGTGTGTAAAGTATCATTAATTACTACTTAAAATGTAATTTATATACATGTGTGTTTTATGTTCCCAACAATGCCTTTTGAGAATAGATTTTTTATGCTTTATATTCATTATTATTGATCACATCTAGCCAGGTTTCTCTTATTTAGAAAGTGTCACATTAATGTGCTAGCTCTATTTTTACCATTTCTTTTGATAGCTGTTTTTATTATTTTTAATCTTTTTCTTGTTTTTTCATGTTTACATTTTTTCCCACATTTGCAAATATTACTTTTCTCTGCATTATCAGAACATGTAATATCTTTGAGTATTTCCTAGTTTAAATAGTACTCAATTACTATACCCTCTTAGATGTCTTTTTAATATTTCATTGCTTTCCCACTGAACTGTTCCATGCCCGGACTTTACACATACAGTATTATGTTACATGTACAGTATATCTAACCCTTCTTCCCTAAACCAAGACATGTTCACCATGTTAATTTCTTGAAATTCTCACTTACTGTATTTCTGGATTAATAATTGGTGTTTCAGAGAAGCCGTCCATGGCTATATGGCATGCCAGTTTTTCAATTTGCTGCAATCTATAATGAATGCATGTTTCTGAGATATGGGAAAAAGCAGTACACCTGGAGAAAACTCACAATGACACAGGGAGTGCATGCAAACAATAAACCAACAGTTTACCCTTGAGACATGGCAGCTGACATATAGCTATGAAATTAGGTGCAACAGTTTTTGTTAATGTCATGTATTTGTGCTTGATTAATTGTAATAATTAACATACAGTATTTTTAGAAGTTTTTATGTCACAGTATTCAGTAGTTAGATGGCAGTGCAGTATAGAGGTTAGTGCTATTGCTAACTGGGACTGGGTTTGAATCACTCTCCATGCAGAGTCTGCATATGCTCCCTTTGTCTTTGATGGTGTTTTTCTGGGTACGCTGATTTATTTTCATATCTTAAAAGCATGTGCATTAGGATAATTGGAGATTGTACATTTTTTATTGTGCCCTGACTTTGGTAGATTTCTTCCTGTAATGCTGTAGGTAAAGTTTCTGGCCAATGCAGCCTTAAATTAGGATATCAGCATGGATGGATGACATTCAATTTGTAGCAGCTACATTGTTCAGTTACAGGTTTTGTGCAGCTAACTGATGAGCTCACTCTGCAAAGCACTCGATTCTGAGCCAGACATCGTAGATTTACAGATCACCTCAGTGCAAACTCCCATAGTGAAATGCTTCATGGTGTGAGTCCAAAGCAATTCACAATTCAATTCAACATAACATTAAAAATGCATCAACAAACAATACAGCCATTGAATATAAACTTAGTACAAAAAAATAAAATATAACAATACACTAGATCATATTAAACATAAAAAGTTAAACCAACATTTAGACAGGAAGAACCCAGGACATGAACTTTGGTCTTCTTTCTGCTATGCTGTAGTTCTACCACTGAGCCACCCCTAATTCAAAATATTTCTGTTGCAAACCTAAACCTCTTTTGATTTTTGTACAAGTAACATGTAAGCTGTAAAGCTAATTGCAATATTTCATTATGTTTTATTCTTAGTAATATTTAAATAAATAAAAACAATTTGCAGTCTGTCAGGATGTAACAAATTAGGATCTAACCACATTTTTAATGAAAACTTGGAAAATTTTTAATGCTGTGTTTCCATAAAAGACTGAACTT
Organism: Polypterus bichir lapradei; assembly: GCA_026402145.1. NCBI lineage: Eukaryota > Metazoa > Chordata > Cladistia > Polypteriformes > Polypteridae > Polypterus > Polypterus bichir. The sequence continues at coordinate 24,241,450 of JANRMT010062793.1, read as the reverse complement.
AACCTTGTTCTCAGGAATGCATTAGACAGGCATGTTTAATCTAATGAAGAATCATTGCACAGTGACAAGCAAATCATTTATAACTATTTACAGCGTGTTTATCTTTAGCACATTTGCTCGCTACAGCAACCAGAGGGTGCCTTTTTAGAGTTGACAAGGACACTGTCACTGTCACTGTCCATCCAGTGAATAATTTACTGTCAAGTTCTCACTGAGGTTACATGTTATAAAGGAAAATGTATGTTTCTGGTTGCTCTTCTATATAATAAATAATCTAAATAAAATAATCTAATAAAAGTAATGTCTGAGATACAAAACAAACATACCACAAATTTACTTTTAACTCCATTCCAATTAAACATTTCAAAAGATTTTTTCAGCCAAAGCTGTTAATGCTAAATTCTGGATCATTTCCTATCATGAAGACTGCTTCATTGTATTTAACTTGCTTTGAAAATCTTTTCTAACACACTGCTTCTTTATTTTCCTTCCTCTCTTATTCCTCTGCCTTCCTTTCTTATCAAACCTGCGTTCTGCCTTTTCACTGTCATATGGTCAAAAATCCACCTCTCAAACCATCAAGTTTTTCCATACAGGCCCATTACAGGGTTCAAGCATCCTTTGGGTTTGCCACATGTTAGAACAATTTTAAAAAAATATTTTTAATGACATGGTTTCTTAATCCCAACCCAGTAATCTCTGTTTGGAGTCTGCACACTTAAATTGATTGGAATAATCAAGTTCAGATAATGAATACAAATGTGTTGTGCCTTTTACCATGTTGTTGTTTTTCTGAAGAAATTTAATTGCTGCTTTTTTCAGCTTTTATGTGGAATATGTTAACATATATTGAACTGAATTTAAAGAAGGAATGAAAGTAGCAAACAGACAGATGGAGGGGGTAGGATGACACTTGAGGGCTACAAGTTATCTTTCATTCTGTTCAGTAGTCTAAAGAAGGCTTGGTGATTAATGGCTGTATTGGACTCTCTGAGTGCATTCAATAACAGGAAAAGCTTACAAAAAGGGAAACTAATTTTCAGACATTTACTGAGCTCTGGCTGAATCAATATACTGACCTGGCTGCAAAATACAAAATAGGTAAAAGTAGAGGCCTCACTGACTTTAATATTTCTCATTTCCATCTAGCTATGCCATTCACATCCATCATGATGGACAGATATGGTAATTTTTTAAAACTAATAATATTTTTATTAAATATATACTATTTCAGACATAATTAGTGTTTTTTTTTTTACTATTTATTTAAAGGGACATACAACACTTTACTGCAAGCATCTCATAATAATAACAGATACAGCTTTAGGCATTTTTTCTATTTAGTGTCCAAGTTGTTTTATTTTTTCCTTTAGGTCATAGTTATCAAATGTGTGATAATAGTTTTTGGGTTAGTTGATGGTTCTATCAATAGCCAAACTCAGAGCTTCATTTGTATATATGTAGGTAAAATTTTAAGAGGAAAGTGAACATGTACATCATCTTGGTGTGTTAGGTAACTGCAACAGCACGTAGCAATTCAAATAGTAAAACAAAAGTTATAATGAAAGTCACCCAGCTTACGTTCATCAAAACAAAAACAATCCACAAAGACCAGTGAAATATTGCTAAAGCAACTTTCATCAACCAAACCTAATTTGGTGATAATAGTAATGTAGCAGAAAACCGTGCTGTATTTTGTAAAAAACTCAAATTGAAGAAACAGTACAGTTTGGCAGAATATTTGAGTAATTTCTACAGAATGGTTCACAACTACATCTGTACAGGCATTCCATCACCTCTGTAGTTCATAGAGTATGATTACAGAGCTGTTCTGACTAGATCCCCCGTTAGCCATTAGGAGGGAATAACAATTAGTCAGCCATCACCTTTGGCCTTTTCAGGTTAATTTGCCGTGCTATTAAAGGGGGGTGGGAGGTTGTTTTGTGTCACTTGTATTGGGCACTGTTATTAGGTTTCTTCAGTTTTGTTTCCTTTTGCACAATAATAATATCCTCATTCAGTTAATCTCTTACTTTTGGTTAATGACCTCCCCTAAGCTTTACTCTTTTAGCCTATGTTTGTTAAGTTATGCCCTAAATATTGCCTGTTTTTGGGCTGTGTTTTTACTCTCTCGCTTCACTTATTTTTCTCCCAGTTTTCTTCAATCGCCTTGCTCATTTCAGATTATTGTTGCACCCCCTCCTATTAAATACATCTTTTTTTTTTTTGAAAGCCAGTAGTGGCTCACACCTTAGTGTGCTAACTATCAGTCCTTGTTGTGGGCAAATTAAAGAAAAGTGATGACCCAATGTGGAATTATTAAGTCTGCATGCATATAAGTGTCCAACAGGGAATTTGGTAAACAGGGATATGCAAAATGTGAAAATTCTCACAAAAGTTTTTGAAAGAAAAAAGGAATGCCTTCAACAATTTAATTGAATCATGTATTTGCGAGATAATCCTGTATGCATCTTGTACAGGACACTTTTATGCATGTGCTAGATAGTTTCACGTACATACAACATATGTATAAGATATTGGCTATCCCATAACTTTTTTCATTCTGCAGTTCATAGCTGCTGTAAGTTTTAAGTGTCACTGACACTTTCTTGGGTTTCTGTTATCCTTTACAAACAAATCAATGACTGGGCACTTTTGTTTTTTTTTCCACCCAGTTAGGGAATTGAATTTCTTTATTTTAATTTAGTTTTATATAGGTTAGATTTGTGGCATGGTCATATATATATATATATATGTATATATATATATATAGAGAGAGTAACTGCTATTACCGCCTATTTGCTGTTTCTGACAGAGTGGTAGGTGGCCTGCTGTGCATTTGTCCTGACTGCGAATAACAGCTGCATGCTTGTGGTGTTGCGGGTCCACAGCTCCCATCAGGAAGGCCAGTCTTAAATAAATAATCACTGTACTTGCGGCTTAGCGAGGGGGAGTGGTGGTTGTGTGGCTGAAGCGGTTCCCGGGATGATTCGTGATGTGGGTGTTTCTCACCTAAGTGCACAGGTGAGAAATCGTCCGCATCCGTGATTGTTCTCGGGGCTGCTGATTTGCCACAGCTGCCACATCCTCTTCATAAATAGAAGCGCGAGGCGGCTAAAGGAGAGAAAAAAGAAGAAAAAGAAAGATGGAGGTTGCAGAGAAGAAGGCAGGAAGCAGGAGGGAGAAAGCTGGTAGAGAGAAAGAAGAAGAGCGAGCAAGCGCAGGCTCACTCTGTATACGAGCTGCTGGGAGAGGTGAGCTCGAGTGAGGTGTTTGGCCAGCACCTGAGGGCCAATGGTAGTGGTCGCTCCTGCTGAGTGATTGTTTGGAGCAGTAGTGACCGGGAGAAAGTAGACTCGTCACAGCGAAGGCAGGCATTGGGAGTCAGAGATTGGGAAGAGAAGCCCCAGGTTGAGTGTCCTGGTCTCTGGGGAGCCCAAGTCTCGGTCTAGGTGAGTTGAACCAGAGCCAGGGATCGGAAGGCCACCAGATCAGTTGTGTAGGAGAAGACGGTCAGCTGCAGGTATAGTGACTCTCCTGTTGCGGGGCCCAGATGGGAGAAGCAGGGGAACCGCCAGGTAAAAGAAGACACCGGGCTTTGTGTTTTAAGGGACTGCTTCCAGCGTTATTTTAACCTCGTCGTTTTAAAGGATTTTTCTATGATTTTTTTACCTCCACCTTTCATCCATTTTCTTGGATTATTTATTTGAGGATTTTTAAATCACTGCACTATTTATTTTGACACTTTGTTTTTGTTTGCTGTTTTTAAATAAAAGCACTTTGCACTTTTGCACAATCCCCTTGCTCCATTGTTGTGCCTCACTGCCGAGCTCATCGGTAACATTACCGACGTTGCAGGGTTCAAGGGCTCCCGGATGGATGATAGGAGCATGCAGTGAATCCACATCGTCACAATGCTGACACTCTATTATACTAGCACAACTGTTCTTCGGAAACTCCCTGTTTGACAGTATTTCAATAGGTAACAAGCATACTCTTAACTTGCCCTCTACAGCTCAGCTGCACGCTTACCATGTAAACAAGCTTGTTTCATGATGTTTAGAAAATTTAAAACTGAGCTCTCACCTGCCCTTTAGGGTCTCTCCTTTCCTTTCTTCCCTAGACTCCGTCTGCCCCAGCCAATGTTTCTCAGCCAATGAACCCGCTCGAGGAGGAAGGCTTTTTGTGTTCTGTTAATCTGAAGAACTGAGCTGAAGCAGAACGATTGCCTTCATTCATTGCTGCTCGAATCTTGTGTGCTGAAGTAAAAGCTCCAATTTCGAATAAAGCTTAAACCTGTTACTGTCTGTTAAACAATAAAGTTATTTTTCATTGGAAACCAGGTTTTGCCTTACAGGCTCTTGTGCAACTCTGCAATCTATGTTTGGCTATATATATAGTGTACTGTATATGCATGTACTGCATGCATGGAGGGCTGTGATTGTTTCTGTACTCCCAAACTTTCTGTATAATAGAAAACGTTTAAATCACCTTTACTGTACAGTATTTCAGATATAGTAACTGTAAACTTAATACAGTGTATGCAGGAGGAATTCAGACACCTTCATTTTCTGCACACTTTATTGTATTGTAGATGTAATTTTAAAGAGATTTTTTTCCCATTGATCTGCAATTAGTAACTCTTAAGGACAAAGTAAAAACTTGTTTTCAGAAGGTTTTGCAAATATATTAAAAATGAAAAACTGAATTCTGTTAAGTATTCAGACCCTTTACTGAGGCACTTCAAATTGTGTTCAGGTGAATCCTGATTCCTTGATTTGAATCCACCTGTAGCAAATTGAATTTATAGGACATAGTTTAGAAAGGCATACACCTATGTTTATGGGTATATAAGGTCCCACAATTCACACTGCATGTCAAGACAATAAAATAGCCATAAAGTCCAAGGAACTCTGTAGACTGCTTCAGTAAAATTGTAATGAGGTATAGATCAGGGCAAGGATATACAACAACTTCTAAAGCTTTGCATGTTCCCATCAGCTCAGTGGGCTTAGCAATTGTGAAATTAAAACGGTTTGGAAGTCTAGCAAAATGAATTAACTGGGCTTGAATTGTCTTGGTCAGGGAGGTGACCAAGAACCCAAAGACCTAAATGAGCTTCAAAATTCCTCTTCTGAGATGGGAGAACCTGTCAGAAGGACAGCTATTTTCAGCGGCACTGCATCAGTCAGATGTTTATGGTAGAGTGACTAGATGGAAGACACTCTTGAGTAAAAGGCAAATGACAGCCTGGTTGGACTCTGAGAGCATGAAGAAAAATATTCTCTTGTCTGATGAGACAAAAATTGGACGGTTTGAGCAGAACTCCAAGAATTATGTCTAGTGAAAACGAGTCACTGCTTATTACCTCCCTAATGCAAACTCTATGATGAAACATGGTGATAGGAACATCATGCTATGAAGGTGCTTCTCAGCGGCAGGGACAGGGAGAGTTAAGAAAAGGATGAATGCAGTCAAGTACAGAGAGGTCCTTGAAGATAACCTGCACCAGAATGATTTGAAGCACACAACCAAGACAACACTAGAATAAGACTACTCCCTGACTTTCCTTCAGTGGCCCAGGCAAAGCCCATACTTAAACTCTATAGAACATGTTTGAAGGGATGTGAAGAGAGCAGTTTACAGATGCATTCCATTGAATCTAATGAAGCTTGAGTGGAACTTCCAGGAATAGGAAAAGGATGGGATAAACGGCCCAAATCCAGGTGTGCAAAGTTTACAGAGACTTGTCCAAGAAGCTGTAAATGCTGCCAAAGTAGCTTCTACTTATGTAACTGAGAGATTTCAGCTTTTGAGTTTTAATATATTTGCTAGCCTTTCCGAAAACATGTTTTCCCTTTATTATGGGTTATTGAGTCTTGATTAAAGGGCAACAAATGGCAAATATATCCATTTAAAATTAAAAACTACAATACAATAAGGTCTGAATACTTACTGAAACCACTGCATACATTTTTAAATATATTTATTTAATATTAAAATCATCACCACAATTACTCATCCTAGCAAATCTTAATTAAATATTTGTAAACACAAAATATCACACATGCAGTCTGCTATTGTTCGTACTTGCCTCACAATTCATTATACAGTTATACAGTTAATAACATTTCTCACTGAAATTAGTCTTTTCATTTTGTCTTTTATATATCCTATTTTATTAGTTGTTGTTGTGTCCTAATGTTGTTCTTTATTTTGCCAGTTTCTTCTATTCTTCATTTTTGCTAGATAGCATGTATGGATTTAAAACAGCAGGTCTCACACTATGAATGCCACTTATTCAAGTTTGGTCTTTCTCCTAGTGTACTGGTTTTGTATTGATCTTATGAAAGTAATTTATTTGGAGCCAAATTCATTATGCATGTTTCAGACCAGCATTCCTTCTGTTATCTAATCTTTTAAGGTCACAATACTCCAAGGTACAAGATCTGATTCTAGCTAGGTCCAGTCTAGTGATGAAGTCCAAATCCGTTTCTGCTCCCTGAAACATGTTCAAGCTTGGAGGTTCCCTGCCTTTTTCAAAGTGGGAATTTAAAATGACTTTTTATCTTTTATTTTACTGGCTGTAATGACAATCTTGACAGTCTTTGCTGTCATGCCTTCCCGCATGAACTTTATTTACAGAGTAGAGGTTGGTAATCCCATTCTGGCACCAACATTACGGAAGAAACAAGATTTACTCTGTTTTACAGGAGAATTCAGAAAACACCTTATTGATTCACATCCCAAGGTGTAAAGCAGCACTGCAGCCATGGTATCAATGTTCTGATGAGACGGCCTTAGCCTAAATTTTTAGCCCATCTAAACAATGAATAAGCTGATTAGGTATTCCCAAATTACAACGAAACACCAGGCTTTCTAATGACATAATTGTGATTGACAGGTCCCACTTATCACAACAGTACATATTTTGTTTTTGAAAAATAGGACATTACACAACTAGTTTAAACATGTTATATTATACTTATGAACAGATCTGTAAAAGGTTTTATAGGTCAGTTCATATAACAATTTAACAATTAATAATTTAGCTTGAAAGAATATTGACAGCCAAAAGACTGCAGTTTCAAAAATCTGTATTTGGAATAATTTTGGATTAAACATAAAGCCTGATGATGATTATTTGTCAAACAATATATTTCAAAACACTTCCACATATACTTTACATTTGATGGTAGAGTAGCAAAGTATTTTAGCCATATACTGCATTGTTTGATTTCTTATCTGATCTGGTCACCTTCTGTGTAGAGTTTGAATGTTATGTATTCTTCGTGTATCAATGTTGGTTTACTCCAGGTGCTAGAGTTTATTTCCTTATCACAAAAACATAGTCAAAAGGAAGAGGACAACAATAAGGCAGTTATTTATATGTTTAAATAATTTATGTCATTTGAAAACTTAATGCTTTCAGACACGTGGGAATGAATAGCTATGAAGCAGTAGTAACAGGTTTAGGATACCTGTTGAAAATTAACTAATTTTTCTTCCTGGATAGTAGTTCTAGTCTAAAATATATGCTAAACAGGAATATAGAGCTCAGAAATATATTGCAGGGAGAGAGAGATATAAAATTCAGTTTAGTTCAGTTCAATTTATTTTTTTATTGTACTCTTCATTGTGTATAGGCTTAGAGCAATTCTGCAAAACTGTAATGCAATAACAGTAAATTACTAAACCTTATAAGTTTCATATAGAAGAACTGTCAATCTTCATTAAACACGCAGTTAAAAAGAGCAATTTCTGTTTGAATAACATAAACTAAACATAAGTTATTGTTACACATGCATACTTCAGTTTTTTTAGCAATGTCATATGCAACCCTAACAGTAGGTGGAGCCCAAGTGCATTTAAGGCAATGCCAAATGACAACTTAAGCTTATCTCAAAAATGTACATGTAGTCTTCTTCATTCTAGTGTACATCAAGGTATTTCTACTCATGGATGGTTAATAATAGTAAATAATAATAATTCTTTGCATTTATATAGCGCTTTTCTCACTACTCAAAGCGCTCAGCAATTGCAGGTTAAGGGCCTTGCTGAAGGGCCCAACAGAGCAGAGTCCCAATTGGCATTTACGGGATTCAAACCGGCAACCTTCCAATTGCCAGTGCAGATCCCTATGTAAAGATCCAGTATGTAAACTATAATTAGATTTAATGCAGAAAGCAAATGAAGCAGTTTAAGTAGTGAGAAAAGGCTACATAAATGTCCATCCATCCATCCATTATCCAACCCGCTATATCCTAACTACAGGGTCACGGGGGTCTGCTGGAGTCAATCCCAGCCAACACAGGGTGCAAGGCAGGAAAAAAACCACGGGCAGGGCACCAGCCAACCACAGGCTACATAAATGTGAATAATAATAATAATAATAATTATTATTATTATTATTATTATTATTAATAATAATAATAATAATAAACACATTTAAGCAAATTATTTAAATTAAGAGAGAGGGAAAGTCATCTTCTATCCCACTCAGAAAGCTACAATAGGTTTAAATGGGAATATCAACTTTAGAGTGCAGACAATATATTTATCAAAATATCATATATATATAAACTGCTCAAAAAAATTAAAAGAAACACTTTGATAACACATCAGATCTCAATGGGAAAAACAATCATGTTGGATATCTGTACTGATATGGACTGGGTAATGTGTTAGGAACGAAAGGATGCCACATCGTTTGATGGAAATGAAAATGATCAACCTACAGAGGGCTTAATTCAAATACACCTCAAAAATCAAAGTGAAAATATGATGCGGCAGGCTAGTCCATTTTGCTGAAATTTCATTGCAGCAAATTGTACTCATTAGTTTGTATGGCCCTCACGTGCTTGTATGAATGCCTGACAATAAGTGCACAGGGCTCACTAGAGGAAGTCGGGCCTTCAGGCCACCCTCATGAAGTCTGTTTCTGATTGTTAGGTCAGAGTCATTCACACCAGTGGCCTGCTGGAGGTCATTTTGTAGGGCTCTGGCGGTGCTCATCCTGTTCCTCATTGCCCAAAGGAGCAGATACTGGTCCTGTTGAAGGGTTAAGGATCTTCTACGGCCCTGTCCATCTCTCCTAGAGTAACTGCCTGTCTCCTGGTATTTCCTCCATGCCCTTGAGACTTTGCTGGGAGACACAGCAAACCTACCACTCTCCCATACACAGACACAGCAATCCGGGCAGGGTTGTGGCCAGGTTAGTGGCCAAGTAATACTGTTCACTGCATTTATAATGTTCCTTGCATGACCCTTCAACGACAGCTCTTATAGCGTGACCGCGATCAGCTCAGATTTGCTTTTGTGGGGAGCCGCTGAAGCCCTGGGACTCACTCACTCACTCACTCATCAACAAAAACATGATTTCCCAATTTGAGAAAAAATACTGGAATTTGGCAGTATGACACGTCTAGATCAGTAGGTATCTGCTAAAAATGGACATTTCGATATGTCAATAATTGGGGGTGAAAGCCCCTATAATAGATAAACCAAGTACCTCAAAAGTCTCAAAAACTCCTTAACAGATTTTATTGAAATTTGATGACGTTATAGAAAAATAAAATTAGCCAACGTGTGTTTTTATTTGTTTATATTTACAAATACTATGATAATTAACATGCTCTGTGTTGCATTGTCAGCATGATGGAATGAAGGATGCAGCAGAATAAACTAAAAGGCCATGCAGCTCCAGTTACCTAATATTATTATTACTTGATTGATGCATTTATCCAAGAAAACTTACAACATTTGAGATATAGTTGGTTACATTTCTTCTGTTTTTCCAAATGAGGCACTGGCAAGTGAAGTGACTTGCTCATGATCACAAAGTGTCAGTAGCAGGATTTGAATCCACAGGCTCAGAGTTTGAAGTACCAGGTCCAAAGCTTTAACCACTATACCAATAATATTGGCCACTGGCAAAATAAAAAAATAAAATCACTTAGTTACATAGTAGTCCTGATACACCAGTATAACCGACAGCACTATAACTGGCATTCACTGTCTTATGAAACTTCCAAAGCAAAGCCAAGTAACGCAAGTAGTATTTTAGAAATCTTTGCCAAAACTCTTAAAAAGCAGTGAATGACCTCTTTGTGGGGAATTTTTAAGTAATACTCAGTGGCAGACACTTGGCAGGGCAACTTGTAAGTAGTGAGGATCTGATTTATATATTCATACATTAGTAAAAAAAATGTAATTCTTCATCCAACAAAATGCTTTTGAAGATGACTCATGTGTTTTCAGCTCTAAATTATCCATTACCAAGATTGCTGTTTTGGAAAAGTGGGTTCAAAAATGGATGGACAGAGGAATATTACTGACTAAAGTATAACTGCATATTAAGAACATGGGTTAATTCTAGATTTTAACATTAAAATAATATAATGAAAACAACGTAATTAGTTCATTATTGATGAGTAATCTCACTGGCAATGAATAAAAAAGTAAAAATGTAAGTAAAATTCTATGAAATTCTAAACAAAAGTAGAGAACGTCTAATTTCATAATTATTTAACCTATTAATATAACACACCTGAACAGACTCTTGTTCAACTGGATATTTTCATTTTTATGCCGTCAGTGAGCCTGTGAAATGACCATGGAGACTTTGATGAACTTCAATAACCTTTTGATAGCAAACTGCAATACATTACAACACATGCACTCGACTGTGAGCCAAATGCGGCGTAACAACATGTTCTTCCCTTTTTATACTTGCCCCACCTTTAGCCCATCCTTTAATCACTTCCCTGAAGTTGCTGTAAAACACTTGGGGCCTCATGCATAACGGCGTGCGTAGACTTCACATTAACACATGGCATACGGACAAAAGCGAAAATGTGCGTACACACAAAAAAATCCAGATGCATGAATCTATGCGTACGCCAACTTCTACGTTCTTCTGCTACATAAATCCTGATCAGTATGAAAAGTAATGCACGCGCCTGCCGCCACTCCCCAACTCCTAGAATTACACCTCTTTGAATATGCTAATCAATATAAATAGCCCTTAAGCTCAGCTTTCTGTGAAAAGACAATGGCAAAATCATGGGGGAGAAAGTAGGGTGAAATTACACCTTTTATTGGCTAACTAAATAGGTTACAAATGCAAACTTTCAAGGCAGCTAAGGCACCTTCACCAGGCAAGGTGTAACAAAGAAACTGAAAAATACTCTTGCTTATATTGGGACAGCAAAGTGATTTTTTTCTTTCCTCTTAACAACCTTTTTGTTCAAACGTTAGCAAAATTAATACACCTGAGATGAATTAACCCTGAAATAAGAGAACAATGAACTAATAAAATGTAGAGATAAGATAACCATCACTAGAGAAAGTCCTGTAAGGTTTTTTTTGAAGTGCATTGTCTGTAAGATAGGCCTCTGTATCATGGGGAAAATAGAAGAATTTCCTGAATACCAAGTGGAGTCAAGGAAAAACGTACTGTTTGTTGGTTTAAGCAGTGGTATAAACAACAAAAGGAAGTTGATCGAGTGACATAGAGTGTCGAAGAATCTCGAAAGTTCAAGTTCAACAAAGTCGCACAGTGCCCGAAATACAAAAGAAGTTGTCAGATATCAAAGTCGCTGTGAAAAGGCGAGTCGTAGCCCACCATCTGAGAGTCATATGAAAGCTTATTAGGGTACAGAGAAAATCCAAAAAATAGGCACACAGTGGCAAAAAAAGCTTGAAATGTCAACTTTAATCTCAAAATTTCCACTTTAATCACATAGTTTATTTTGGCATTAAAGAAGAACATCATAAACTTCATCTTAAAATTGTTTAATTTACTAGTTTCTCAAATCCCATCATAACTAAAGTAGCACGTTAAATGATTTGTATTGTATGTATAGTTTTATGTGCTCTATGTGTTTGAATCACTATACGTGCTTCTTAAACGAGCTTTCTCTTACTCCAGGACAAAGAATCCATTATATTTATGATATTACAGCTCTCCGAATAAATTAAAAACTGAGATGTATACTTGATATAATTTTCATGATGATGGGAATTAAAGCATGTTATTAAACATAGGAACACGGTGGCGCAGCGATAGTGATGAACTGCCGCCCCGTCCAGAGATTGTTCCTGTCTCACGCATGATGCTTGCTGCACCGTGGGTGACCTTCGATGAAATAATTTATTGCAGCAGTACTGTCTCTTTCAAACGTACTAATCTTCACACAATCAGCTCTGTGGATGTCAAGCCTCTGTAAGCTTAGAATGCCGATTCTTCAGAACTTTTAAGGAACATTAAAATATCTTCACAGTACATGTTTAATTATTCTATCCATCTATCCATCCAGTGTCACGCCAGCCCCAGCAAGAATACAGCACAAGGCAGGAACAATCCCTGAACAGGTCACCAGCTCGTCGCTAGCACTGCAACACCATGTCCTCACATGTTTAATTATTAACAATATACATTATTTAAATGGTGTTAAAATTTTATTTGTATAATGTAAAAAACATATTTTGCTGCATTTCATCTTAACAGTGATATCATCATATGTAAATAGGCGCTTTATAAAGTAGCTCAAGTTGTGCAATATTATAACTGTATCGCAAGTTTAGAGTGAGGTAATTGTACTTATAGGTACAAACAGTTCTATAAGGAGCACTTGATGGACTGATTGAGTGCATTTACAGTTCTTGGGATGAAACTGTTTCTAAACCGCGAAGTCTCTACAGGAAAGGCTTTGTGTTTGCCGTATGGGTGCAGTTCAAATGGCGCATGGCTGAGGCAGCATGTGTTTGATGCTGTATCCCGATAATTCTCTTTCCAATCAGCTGCTTGAGAGCTGTGATTCCACAGTCAGATACAGTAGGATAAATACTCTGTGTGGTGCAGTAAGAGGAACAACGCTAAAGCAGCTATGGTATTTGGTAGTTTGGCCATTCCTTGGACCATTATATAAACAATATGCGGTTAATTCAGTGTATTTGATAAAGCCGTGTCAGGATGTGGATTTACAAAAGAAACAAAAGCACTGCTTTGACGCTGGCTGCCGCCAGTTTGCAAAACCGAGCAGAGAACTTGCATATGCCAGTGCATATGCCATATGAGCTAGTGTGAAAATGTGCGTGGCTTTACACCAAGTTTAGTTTTTATATATTGCAATGTGACTGTGGAAACGGGAGTATGCAACATTTTTGCGCGTATGCACCATTTATACATGAGGACCTTGGTGAATATACTGTGTTCCTTTTCATTACTATATATGACAGAACCCATAGCGGTAAGAGGTTTCTGGACACATGTGCGGATACAACACAGTATAACGCAGCAAACAAAAACTCCAGAGAGAAAGAGAAACACAATGGAAAAAGTTAAAGCCTGTAGATGATAATTCAGCTTCATAAGTATATTGCATTTTTAGGGTATATATGAAGATCTCTTTGAAATGTTAATTGTCCTATGCCAAATTCTATACTTCTGAGTTCTTGAATATTCTTTAAGAAGTGACAAAGGAATGTGATGTGCCTATAAATACTACAAAGTAAAAGCAAGCCATTAAGAACTGCCCCTACATAGACACCCTACATAGACAAAGAGCATGTTCTCTTTCCTCAACACTCTTTGTCTGTCCTCAGCAGCATAATATAACATTACATTACAAAAACATAAACATATATATTAATCCAGCCTAGGTAATCTAAATTTGCAGAGGCCAGAGCCAACAAAATTACATTGTGCATTAAATGTTATTATTTGAGTTTGAAATTATTGTAATATAATTTGAAAAAAAAAAAGATCTGATAGCATGATGCATCAGCGTGATGTCAAAAATATTCATGGATTTGGAACCTCCACAAGTATTATAAATTCTTTATTGCTACAAGTATACCCATGCAACTGTACACTTAATTGGAATCCTTTTGGAAACTACTGTAAAAATACATTTGTAGTGCAATATAAACAGCAATGTAAAAATTCATGCTTTCTCTTGCTGCTCATGAGTAGAGCATACATTTGTCTGTATGATCATATTTTAAATTTTTTAAAAAATCATGTTTTTTTTTTTCATGATGGCTCCATAGTAACATTGCATCAAGCATTAATTTGATGTTAAAAAAAATATATTGACGGCCCTGATTGATACAATTGTTAAAATGACAAGTTAGCAGGTTTTGTGATGATATCTTTGTTATGAACTATTTCAGGTAAAAAACAAATAGAAATGAAACATATCACATGTTAAATATTTTGTTCTTAACAGTTAAAACTGACAGGACATACTTTTTTAAAAATCTTGGAGGCTACAGGGCTGCAGGGAGGGTGTCATCATCTTCATCACCTGATGAAAGCAATTAGCCCTTGCTGCAGGATGCAGGACAAGGCAGAGACGGAACTCAGGGGGATTGCTGTGCACATACATGGGTGGAGTTATGATTTCATACCCACCCTCATCCTACAGTGAGGACCTTTTTGATGAAAGTACATCATTGTACTACCGATTTGGTCTGATTTGTGTTTCTGACTTTTAGTGAGATAGGATTCTGGGTGCACTGTAAACAAGTAGCCTTGCTCGCATTTGAGATTGATTATTCGAAATTTCAAACTTTGGCTCCAACAAATGGAACAGCATTATACTGTTCCAAAATTTATTTTTATTAAATATCAACAGGTTAAATCTAACTCCATGAAGACTGAGTTGTTCCTGACCCCTACTGCTACTGATGCCCCCCTCAAAACTAATAACTTTCTAAAATTTGTTTTGGTTCGGTCCCATCTTCCCATTTTTGCCTTCTTTATGTAAGTTCTTATGTTCTGCTCTGAATTTCTAACTTTCCCTCTTTGTTCTTCTGATTGCTTATCTATCATCCCTACTGATTGGAAAACGGGATTTGTTGTAAGGGTGATCGCCTAGATTGAGGCAACTACAGGTGGATAACACTGCTCTCGGTGTCAGTAAGGTCCTTGCTAGTCATCCTCAATAGGATCCATGATCACTTGATCAACTACCAGTGACCGGAGCAATCTGGCTTTATTCCTAAGAAGAATACCACATTCAGACAGTGAGGGTTCTCATGGAGCGCAAACATGATTATTGTCAGAGTTTCTTTGCAGCCTTTGTTGATTTTTGTAAAGTTTTCGACTCATTTGATCAAGCTGCCCTGTGGGACATCCTGAGATTTCGGTTGCTGGATATCATGGCTGGCCTGTACACTGGTACTGTGACTGCTGTGCAGAGTGGAGGCAGAACCTCTGCATTTTTCCCAGTTGATTCTGGGGTTCATTAGGGATGTGTTATTACTCTGACTGTGTTCCATGCTTGCATGGACTGGCTTTTGGGCAAGGTCGTGGGGTCCAACAGCTGTGAGGCATCTCTTGGTGAAGAGAGATTCACTGATCTTGACTTTATTGATGATTCTGTGATCTTCGTGGAGTCAATGGAGGCTCTGATCGGGGCTCTTGAGAGACTGAGTGAGGAGTCTGGGCTTGCGAGTGTCCTGGATAAATACCAAGATCTGGGCCTTTATTTACCTCTTAGGCACAGCCATCAACAGTGTGACTGTCTGCGTTGAGAGTGTTGACCTTGTCGAGAGGTTTACTTACCTCGGCAGTGACATTCATGTCTCTGGTGACTCTTCCTATAATGTCAGATGGATTGGGAGAGCATGAGGGGTCATGAGGTCACTGGAGAGGGGTGTGTGGCACTCCCGATATCTATGCAAAAGCATGAAGGTCCAAGTCTTTAGAGTCCTGGTGCTTCCTGTATATGGCTATGAGACATGGACACTATCCAGTGACCTGAGACGAAGACTTCGGTACCGTGTCTCTTTGGAGAATCTTTGGGTACCACTGGTTTGACTTTGTGTTGAATGACAGGTTTCTCACGGAGTCCCAAATGAGGCACATTACCTGCATTGTGAGGACCCGAGTGGCTGGACCAGGCCAAGGGGAATGCCCACGTAACACTTGGCTGCGGCAGATAGATGGTCATTTCTGGAGTGTGGGACTGGACCACTGTTTCACTGTGTGGTGGGTGTGGCAACACGCTGTACCAGTGCATGCTCCCCAACCTGACCTGACCTGATTGCCTATCAGCAACAAGTTTCTACTTTGACTATAAAAGGCAAACATCTTTTTGGTTAACAAAATTTTTTTTAGAACTGATCAGTTCTCATTACTGGTTGTCCACCTTCTACAGCCTTCTCAACTTAAAAAGGTTTAGAAACATGGAATAGCAATTGTGTTAAATATGTTAATGTACTAGTATATAAGAAAATTATTCTTATTTATAGTATTATAAAGCCCAACATAGATGGGCCCACCCAATAATCAACTGCGGCATTCAGTCTTGTGCATTACTTTATCAAATTGCTGTGAATGATGATCAGGTGCTGACGCAAGTGGCAACCTAATCAGTAGCACCGCCTGCTTTATTATGCTTTTCTTTCTTTTCTTTACTTATAGCATATAGTTTCACCTTGACTGTTTACTGTGTGTAGTGCTTTTGTTTAAGTTTATTATGGATGCAGATCTTTTTACAATGAAATTGAGCATCAGGAACTATGTTTACACGAAGGAAGAGCTACTCGCACTCAGAACTAAGAGATGCACTGGCGGAGTGCAGATCATTCCGGAAGAACTGAGACACAGGTATCGGGGATACAGGGCTAACGCGAAGTTGAAGCTTGCGATCAAAGACAGGAAATATAAACCATATTTTCTATTGGTGGTAATGGGGACTATAACCTCAAGAGTCAAGAAGACGGATGAGTTAGCAGTACTAATTAAAAACTATCGGGTCTATTGGGAGTGCAGTTTGTTGTGTCTGACCAGCAACATTCCCAAAGCTAGCGTGGACATTCTAGGGTTCACAATCTTTAGAGCCAACAGGCGGGGGACTTGTACTGTTTATTAACATCAGATGGTGTAACCCAGGACATGTAACAGTTAAGAAACAATCTACTGTTGGGACATTAAACTGTTAGCGGTGAGTGTCTGTCCATACTACATGTCCAGGGAGTTTTTCCACGCCATTGTAGTTGTTTATGTTCACCCAGGGACAGACACAGGGACCGCATGTGATGTCATAGTCGCAACAATCGTGAGGCTCCAGATGCAACACCCAGAGTCTTTCATTGTCATTTCTGGCATGTTCAATCACATTACACTGTACTCGACTCTAACTTCCTTCTTTCAGTATGTTCATTGTCCTACCAGAAAGAACAAGACAAATGACCGTCTGTATGCAAATGTGAAGGATGCTTACCATGATACCCCCCTCCCCTAACTCAGTAAATCTGATCATAATCTTGTTTACCTACAGCCTCAGTACAATCCTCTAGTTCCAAGACAACCCACAACTACGCAATCCTTCAGTAAATGATCTCCTAACACTGGAAATTATCTTGGGGACTGTTTTCAGTCAACTGACTGGGGTGTTCTACAGGAACCACATGGAGAGGATATTGAGGGGAATACAAACTGTGTGACAGACTGTCTAAACTTCTGTATGGACACTGTTGTCCCTGCTAAAACTGTACGTTGCTTTGCTACTAATAAGCCCTGGATTACCAGTAATATTAAGAGCCTTCTTAACAAGAAGAAGACAGCTTTCAAAACCAAGGACCAGGCAGAGCTGAGGAGTGTACAGAAAGAACTTAAGGTTCGACTAAGAAATGCTAAGGAGTCTTACAGAAGGAAGGTAGAGTCCAAGTTGTAGCAAAATAACATCAGAGAGGTGTGGGATGGTATGACGACCATCATAGGCTACAAGCAAACGAATAGCTGACCAGCAGAAGACCAGGTGGAGAGAGTGAATGAGTTCAATCTCTTCTACAACTGGTTTGAGAACCCTGCCTTAACTGCCACTAACTCACCGGCTACCACCCCCTCCCTCAGAGCTGCCGATCCACTCAACCACCAAGCTGCTAGCACAGATCATGCATTCCTCTACACCCACCAACATAGCAGTATGTCAGAAGGTGCTAACAGGCCCCCTGTTTTTCCACCCCCTGTTTCTCACACCATCACTGCTGATCAGGTTAGAGGAAATCTGAAGAGTCTACATCCTAGGATGGGAGCTGGCCCAGATAACGTGTGCCCAAAACCTCTAAGGGCCTGTGCTGATGAATGGGCAGAACCCCTTCAGCACTTCTTTAGCTTAAGCCTGTGATTACGGAGGGTCCCTACACTGTGGAAGACCTCATGTCTCATACTGGTTCTCAAGAAATTGAGATCCAGTGAACTCCATGACTTCAGGCCTGTGGCCTTAACCTCCCATATTATAAAGACCCTGGAAAGACTACTGCTTCATCTCCTCAGACCAAAGGTGAATCACACACTAGACCTCCTGCAGTTTGCCTATCAAGAGAAGGTGGGTGTGGATGATGCCATTCTCTGCCTTCTCCACCAGACCCACTTGCATCTGAACAAAGGATGTAGTGCTGTTAGGATCATGTTCTTTGACTTTTCCAGCATATTCAACACCATTCTGCCCAGCCTACTGATGGACAAACTGTACAGGTTTAGAGTGGACTCACAACTGGTGAACTGGTTTACAGATTACCTCACTGGTAGACCTCAGTTTGTCAGACTGTGGAACTGCACATCACATACTGTAATCAGTACCACAGGAGCTCCACATTGGACTGTTCTTTCCCCTTTTCTCTTCACCCTGTACAGATTGGACTTTATTCAAAACTCAGGGATATGTCATATGCAGAAGTTCTCAGATGACATTGCTATTATGGGGTATGTCATGGGTGGACAGGAGGAGGAGTATAGGTGCCTGGTGAATGATTTTGTGGGATGATGTCAGTCAAACCAACTGCTGTTGAATATTTCCAAAACCAAGGAGATGTTTGTGGACTACTGTAGGTCTAGACCACTACTGAGAGCTGTCTCCATTGAAGGGATGGATGTGGAGTGGGTCAAGACCTATAAATAGCTTGGAGTGCAGTTGAATGACAGACTGGACTGGTCAGAGAACACAAAGGCTTTGTTCAGAAAGAGGCAAAGATGGCTCTGTTTTCTGAGGAGGTTGGACTCCTTTAATATATGTAAGAATCTCCTGCAGTTATTTTATCAGTTGGTGGTTGGCAGTACTCTTTTCTATGCTGTGGTGTGCTGGGGTATAGGTTGAAAAAGATAGATGCTGAATGTATTAACAAGCTGATCAGGCAAGCTGGATCTGTTGTTGGTATGGAAATGGACTCTCTGGTGACAGTTGCAGACAGGAGGATATTATGCAAACTGCTATCTATAATGAACATACAAAACACCACCATAATTAAGCAGAAGTGTTTGTTTAGTGGTAGGCTGCTATCATAGAACTGCAATACGGACAGGTACAAAAGATCTTTCGTCCCTAGAGCCATTAGACTCTTTAACTCCTCCAAACAGGGGCGAGGGGTGGTTAAGCTCTGAGCCTGATGTTACTTCTCTGCTTATAAGCCATATTAGCTGTATTATATATGCACTACATCTGATATCTCATTTCTTGTTCACTACTTCTCAGAACCTGTCACTTTAAACATGTTACTTGTCAGCTTAAGCCATGTCACTTTATTTTATTTAATTTTACTTTAATATTCATGTCAGTTTAGCGTCTGCCACTTTAATATTATGTGCCATCTGTCACTTTGGTAGTATAGTGTTATTTGCACAATTCCCATTGCACTGGCATTAAAGGTATGCACCAGCTTGTGATTTCATTATCTGTTGTGACAGACGACCGGGGTCCTTGCCCGGTTGGGACGCCCTTCTGAGAAGAGGACATGTTAACTGCAGTACCTCCCCTGAGACACAAGAGGGCAGCCCCCCTCAACCCTGCTGGGGCCCTAGGCCACCGACAGGGGATGCCTGGACAACTCCAAAGCCTGGGTCTGCAGCATTTCCACCACACCCAGAAGTGCTGCCATAAGATGATCAGGGAGCACCTGTTTTAAAGAGGCCGCCTCACTCCATTCAGAGTGCCGGAGTCAGGAGGCAGAGGATGAAGCTTGGGAGGAGAGGAGTAGAGGTGGCAATAAAGAGAGAAGAAGAGAAAGGACTTAGCATTGTGGGTTTGTGCATTGTGTTGTGCTAAAGATTGGGAAGAAAATAAGCGTGTGTGTGTTTTGGACACAGGTATCTGCCTGTTCGTCCGTGTCGGAGCTGACACAGTGTCTTTTACACGGTGTCTTTCACACTGCATAGCATTTGTTATTTGTATAATGTAAACTTAAATGTTTGTATTTAACTTGGTATAATTCTTGGCTACTGGTACTTAAATTTCCCTCTGGATAAAAAAAGTATCTATCTATCTATCTATGGTGTTCATTTGCATACATATAGGTGATGTTCCTGTCTGTGTTCTGGTACTCTTTGTCAGATGCCATTTGTGTAAAACCCATTACAAATTGTTATGGGATATAAATGTGAGGCTACCTTTAGGGCTACAATGTGACGTCCTTCATGACCCCCAAAGTAAATGCATCCTCACAACTCTCACACTAATTCAAATATTTAACTTATAACACAAAGCAAGCAACACTGTTTTGACATCCTGCTTATTGGAACAAGATTAAAAATGTGATTCATTTTTAAAATGTGTATGCTTTTTTTGTGGTCATGCTGTTTGTGAATGTGATTTAATTTAAAATTTGCATGTGTGCATTATAGCAAATACATTTTTATTTAAATTTAAAGGGGATAGTTTTTATCTTTTGTTTCCTTAATTTATTTAATAATTTAGCAGTATCACTTCTGTAGGGTGGGTCAGCAACAAATGCCACCCACTAATAATGTTTATGTATAATATATATCTACAGGTTAGTTTTTTACGTTTGTGTGGTTGTGTGTGTATGATTTTCGTTTTCTTTTCTCCTTAATGCCTATTAACTTTTGTAAAAGCATTTTCTCTAACTAGTTATATCACTTTTTGTATTATCTTTTAGAATAGCATATCCTTAGGTTTGCTCTTTATAGATTTTGAGATTTTTTTTTTATTAATTCTCATAATATTGTAATATTGCTTTTAATGTTCAAATTATTGTTTCTCCTATTGACTCTTTCTCTCCTTCTGCAACGATACCATGATGCAGTATAAGTTAGAGCAGAGAAACACTAAAATGCTGAGCCAGTGTCTCATTTGATGAGGGAAGGTGACTGTAAAGTGGAAATAGGATGGAGTAGTTGGAGAAAGTGGAGAGAATTTTTTTTCTTTTCAGTTCATCTGATTGCTTTAAGATACCATTAGCTGTGAGTTTAGGCATATGACATTGCCCAACCAGCTAGTATTTCTTTAATTCAATAAGCTTTCAGAGTAGATTGCCACCACCAGTTAATTTACAATAACCACAGCACACTGCACTAATATAGGCATCCATTCACATACCACATTTTTGATACCATACCTCAGGAACAGAGGGTGGCCTGAGAACAAATGCATGATCAAATCATTTTTAGGTAGATGTGCATAAGTTTTCACTTCATATACAGAACTCATAAACCATTCAGAGTTTATACTGAAATTCTCTGAGCTAGTATATAATGCAGTATTTTCCTTATAGCTCCATCCACTCTTTAGGCCAGGGGTGGAAAACTCCGATCCTAGAGAGCCACAGTGGCTACAGGTTTTAATTCTAAATTCTCTATTTATGACTAGTTTTTACTACTAATTAACTTCATTTAATTTTTTTTCAATTTAAGACACAGACCCTTTAAACCTGGGCTGAGGAACGATGGTCCTGGAGGGCGGCATTGACTTCAGGTTTTTGTTCCATCCCAATTGCTTCATGAGAAATCATTCATTGCTGATAAAGCGTTTATTATTTAAGTGACATTTTTCTGCTTCATTTTAGTTGAAAAAAAAACCTGCAGCAACTGCGGCACTCCAGAATCGGAGTTGTCCAGCCCTGCTTCAGGCCTTATCACATAATAGTGTATATATAATGAGCTTAAAAATGAGAAACAGTTTTTTCTGCCTAGTCCAACAGGATAGCCTTGTTTCCCTCTTACATAGAGAATGTGGTATTCTAAACTGAGATGTTATTAGCCCCTTAGCAAAATTTTCACAAGTTTGAGTCATGTGACATATCAGTGTACATGCTATTCTCTAGATTAGCTTCAGGTTGAAGTAGCATAAGACATCAGAGTACACTTTTTTGATTTTAGCATTTTTTAGTATACTTTAAACCTCAAACTATCACATTATTAGGAGAAAACTAAGTACTATCAATCAAATACAGTAAAATTGTATATTATGAACAGCATACTACTTGACAATTAAAAAGCAAACTGTTTTTACACCTGCAAAACTATGACTTTGTGGACAATTCTGGTGTGTAATACTAAGTAATAAAATCTGACAAACTAAAAGCTCATTGCTGAAAAACTACAACTAAATAAACTAAAAACATAAAAAATACATTTAAAAACAAAAAAAAAATCTTTAAATTAGAAAAACATCTATTAGCATTCGTAAAATGAGTTGCATTTGAACTATTATCCAACCAAACAACCTTGGCAGATTAAAATTGTTTCTTATGATCATGTGTTTTTTTTCCCCAAATCACAAATTAGCTATTTTTACACTGATATTTACAATTCAGTTGAGCTAAATGTCAACAACAGTGTATGGCTTTCTGGTTGTAAATCTAACTGTCAAAGTTCTGAAAAGCAGCTCATCCACATATATCAGGTTTATCAATAGAAAGAAGTCTTAATTTTATCTGAATTACCTAGGGTTAATAGCATACATATATGTACATAAAAGTAAATCAAATTTTAGAGTCTTAAGTAAGACCAAGGGTGCAAGTTAAATACAATTACAGTATACTCATTAGTAAAAAAAAGCAAAAGGCAAAATATTACAAAGAAAGCATGTCAGGAAGTGACACCAAAAGAAATAATTTCATAAAATGTTATAAAGCAAGGCTCAAGACTAAGCAACATCTCCAGCTCACACACTTTTTCTAAAAGTTATTGCTTAGCAACAAATCAAATGGAAAACTCAAAAGCATGATAATAATAATAATTATACTTTACTAGGGGGTCTGTTGTAGCTCTCGTAAGGAAAATATGCTGGAAAGAAATGAGACAGATATTTAAGAAATACAGTAAACTGTTGGAAATAGAATGATTTATTACTTGCCTTTTGCTGTTATGGAAGGAATAGTCAATAGCTATTGGCCTTAATTTTTCACATAAGGAATACTGTATTACTGGGTTGTACTGTGGAGGGTAGATTTTCTTTTCTTTTTTTTTTTTTCTTTAAATATATAAATAGAAATTTTCATCACTGCAATTTGTTTGTTGTGTTGCAGAAGTAAGTGTATTGTCAGAATTAATAGTCTGGAGAAGGAGAATTGCTTATAAAATTATTTTGTCTAATTTATCAGCTTTGCAAGCTGTAGCAATAACTTTATAAACAAATCAGTATAAAGATTCTTAAAAAATAGAAAGGACCAAAACAGGGAAACTGGAGTTTATGAATAACGTGCAAGTTTATCAGTTTTTTTTTTCAATTTTTATAAGAGAAATTTGTCATCCAGTGAATTATACTCATATTCTTATGCTGACAGAATGCAAGTTAATTGAATAAAGGTTCACAAAATGGCAAATTAAAACCCAGTTCAAGACATCTAGGAAGCCAAAGAATGAGCCAAATCCATATCAAAAGAAAAATGCCTCAGAATTGTCATACAGAAAAATGTACTGATTATGTCAATCCAATTAATATTGAACATAATGTGATGAATATAGTTACAGAGCTAAATCAGAAAACTGTACTAACAAAATGCAATGTGTAAATGTTTCTCATTAACTCAGATTTAGTACATTGATGTTTGAAAAATTAGACATTAATTTAATTTTCCTGCTTTATAACAATATTTCCTTTTCAGTTTGATGCTCATGACATCTGAGCTACTTTAATTAAATAAATCACAAACTGTATCCTTTTAAGGTGTTTGAAAATTAATAAGGCTGTGTGGTATAATAAAAAAGGCATGGGTATCAACATAAGCTAAATATACTAATTAGGAAACTAAATTCATTAACATTATACATTTGCATGAATAACAAACACCATGCCGAAACCATTAAGTGTGGATAAAGCATGACTACTATGAAATCCATATATGTTATCCAGGGTAATTATTCAAAAAAATCAAAACATTTGGGGTGCTGAATCATAGAGTAACTAGTTGATAGTCAAATATTCATAGCCGATTAATACTGACGTAAAAGTGTAATATAGTACAAACAATAATTAGATCATCGAAAGCTTGCAGAGGTATATCTAATCTCTTGGTTTAGACAGCAATATTTGCAGTGGACAAATGAGATCATATAACATGCAGGAGTAAAACTTCATAGACTGTAGCATTTTTCAAATTCAGAATAAAATATTGGTGTGTGACTAATCAGTGGCTGGACAAAAGCAGAATAAAGGGATAACAAGAGACCAGAAATTATAGTGCTCTGAGAGATGTTGAATTTGGTTTTGGAATAATGTGGGAAATTAAGAAAAATTGCCAGTTGAACATACTCCAATGGGAAGGAAGAACAGAGGGGTGTTTTAGCAAATAGAAGATCATAGTAAGAGAACACATGAGAACCGATACATAAAGGAAACGAAAGAAGCTAAATATGGTGACTTCGGGATTTTAAATACTTAACACAGGGTAATGACAGGTTATCCTTACTATTATCCTGTATATATATATTTTTTTGAATAACAGCATCATTAAAAGACATTTAATGTCTGTTTATGAATAATAGTCAAGAATAATCCATCCAGCCATTATCCAACCTGCTATATCCTAACTACAGGGGTCTGCTGGAGCCAATCCCAGGGTGCAAGGCAGGAAACAAACCCCAGGCAGGGTGCCAGCCCACCGCAGGGCACGCACTAGGGACAATTTAGAATCACCAATGCATGTCTTTGGAATGTGGGAGGAAACCCACACAGACATGGAGAGAACATGCAAACTCCACGCAGGGATGACCTGGGAAGCGAACCTGGGTCTCCTAACTGCGAGGCGGCAGTGCTACCCACTGCGCCACCGTGTCGCCAGTAAAGAATAATGAAAATCTTAATTTCTACTTAGTGGAAAAGAGTATTTTTTTAAACCCTATGTAAATGTAAAAATGTGCTGATATTATGATTTGGCATCACAAATGCTTATCTAGATGCTGACATAATAAGGAAAAAAAATCTTATACTTGAGAAACCTCAATATTCAATAATAGCCAGTATTTTGCTTCTGACATGTCTGATGAAGACACAATAAGATCATATCATGATTAAAATGTAAAAATATCACTATTCAAGTAGAAAAATTAAGCAAATACAAAAAAAAGATGAAGTTACAATTAAAAAAATACAAGTATTGATGTTAAATTTCAAACAGGCTTAAAACAAGTGAAATTGTTAGACAAAATGAACTTCAGGATCAAATAACACAGAAATGCTAGATTAAGCTAAGGCATTAACAAAGCTAGCAAATGGAAATAAACTTAAATACATGAGAGAGTCAATGACTGAGTCTGAATAAAACCCCATTAGACCAGCAAGACTGTAGTTGCCAGAAAAACAGCATCACCAGGCACAAATCATCTGGGGTGATGAGCATGTCATAAGTTGAAGATAGCTGATTTTAATATCACCAGAAGCAAAAAAGAGGAACCTGAACATCAAATGTTATGAAATAATACTCTAGTTAATAGACCTCTTGATGGCAATGATATAAAAGCTCTCCTTTCTGTCATTCACTGCTGCATCCCACCTGATTTCTACCAAGACTCCATTTCCTCATAGAGACAAGACTTTAGGACAGTATTTCCAGCACTGCCATTGACCTCATATCCTTAGACTGCAGGTAAAATTCTTTCAGCACATCTGTTGCTTCCAAAATTGAAATTTCTTTACATATTTTTGTGGTAATTTTTAATATTTAACTTTAACCTTTATTTAATCTAGTGTAAAACATGTTTTCCTATGCCTAAAAAAGCAATATACCTTTAAACCAGGAGAAATGCCATTTTTGTATAAGAGCTGTTTATTGATCAAACAGTAACATAACAGATTATATATTCACTCACCTTACAGCACTTCTGGGACACATTATGTAGGGTCGGTTTGTTTTCCACATATCCATGTGTTTTTTTCCTCCCACAGGCCAAGAAAATGCTGCTAGACTAATTGACATTTCGAAATTTACGCAGTGTGGGCATTTGTTGACTGTTTCATTTAAGTGCCATTTGGGAAAGGAAATATTCAGACTTTCAAGGTAAGGTCCACATTTGACTTATACTTTTTGATCATTGTGCTAGACAGTGATGTCATTTTGCATGTTGTATTCTATATATGTGACAAAAATTTGAATTTGAAATTGAACAATTTCACTTCACAATGAACTGGTGTTCTAGTGACTGCCCGCTATATTCTGTGCTTCTACCTGACCTTGAAATACGGTAATTGGTTAAGGAAATTAAATGAATGGTACCTTATTTGCTTTGGTACACTGAATGCTATTTTTGGGAAGCAGAGCAAAGTTCTTGTATAATTTCATGTACCTATGGCATACTGCTATGTATTCAACAAGAATTAATGAACCCCTTAATATGAGCTGTAATTTTGAAGGTACAGTATTGGATTTTCAGATTACCTTAATACTTGTGCACTTTTTCACTATTAACTGATTGTGTGAGGGAAGATTTGATTATAGCAAGATGTCTTTTTAAGCTTCTGTTTTGCTTAATCTTGTATATTTTTGCATTTGCTTGGGTTTGATTAACTATGGTGCTAGAATAAATCTCTATGCAAAAAAAAAAATCTATATCATAGGCTTATTAATTTTCTCTTTCTTTGTACACACAAGTGTCTGACTTCAAATGAAAAGCATAAATGTTATGTGTGTAGAGCTGAAATTTATCATGAAGCAGGGAGCTATATTTAACATGTTGCTAGTATAAAGAATAGTCTGACATTCTACTCAGAGGACTTCAAAGCTTTACCTTTAGAAATTGATAATCTTCAGGCAAAGGAAACAGTACTTAAAATTGTGATAATTTTGTCCATTTCTATACTTCCTGTTCTCCCTTTTTTGTTTTCACATAATCTTTAAACCTTTCCTCTAGAAATCAATCAGAAAATTTTACAACTGTTAAAAAGACGAACAACATCAGCATAAATAGAGGCAATTACTAATTTACCTACATAATGCTGAAACTGAGCTCCTGAATGCTTATAACAATAACATGAATAACATCTTTTAACTTCTTCATCCATTTTCATCCTAACTTGTTAAACAGAAGTGGAAGACAATTTTTGAGATTTAAAAAAAAAATCTTCAGTTTAAGTGTAAATTATTATGTTTTTTCCAAAGAGTCACATTTAATTCCTACCACCAACTGTAAGAACTTAAACAAGTTACTTAACCCATCAGTGCTCAGTTTGTAAAAGATATATGAGAAGACCAAGAGTTCTGCATCGTTCACTGCAGAAAAGTACAAAATAAAGAATATTTTATTTTGTTTCCTCTCAACCATTTAATCCATTAATTTACCACACCCATTTATTCGACCCTACTAAAATAGGGTATTTTGAGTTTTTAAAAAAACATTAACCAACACTACTTTCAATCAATTCACACTTTGCACCATTAAATAATGCTTCTTCACCTACAGTACTACTACTGCACCTAGAAACATTCTGATCTTTCATTTCTGACTTTCTTCACGGTCCTCAATTAATCACTTCTTCTAAATTAAAGCAGTTCATCAAAAATATACTGATATCTTCTAAAATTCTCTAGTGTTTTTCCAGATTGACTTTGACGTTATTTATTGTTGTATATTCTCTACAAGTTTTACCTGTTGGATTGTATAATAAAAGTTAAAAAAAATGACCAGTTAACAGCTTAACAATTTTTTGCAGGTTAAAACTCTACTACAGAATATCCCATAGTATATTACTTGTTCCAATTTTTTTTAAATGCCCTTGTTTTTATTTTGGAGTTCATAGGAATGTTACGGGTTTGAGACTGTCCCAGTTTTCATCTCATCTTCTTGGGTAAACATTAATGTCCATTTTTATTGCTGTTATAGTTATGAGTCAAAATCTAAAGGATTTCAGACTAAACCAAATTCATATAAATCTTTGAATTTTTTTTCCAAATGGAGCTCTGTAATAGGAATAAATGTTTCATTTCATCTGTTCATGCTTGTAAGAAACAACATGACGATCAGAAAGCTAAACCCATTTAAAACAATCATTTGTATTTTCAGCAGTGCATTTGTTTTTTTTTTGGAAGTGATGCTAATTTTGTTGAAAGCCTTTGACATGGCATTCATAACACTTCCTTTTGATTTAAGGTCAAGTTTATTACATGTTAATATTTTTGAACTTTCTTGGATTACCTCATTATTGCTTCTGGATGCAATTTTTTTCAGGGATGGATATTTTGTGGAAATATTACAAGTAACATTAGATATATGAATTAAAGAGAGTGAGAAACTTATTTCAACAGTGCAGGAGGATTTCTGAATCATCACATTATCATTCTTCTTGTTAACATACTTAATATAGGGATGCAATAAAATTCAAATTTTGTATCTTAATTTTCTTATTTTCAACAATTGACAGTGTAACCCGTAGTATTGTTAAATGCAGTTAATTCCATTTCTTTTTACTGTTTTTCTTTCTTTCTTCCAAATAACTTTCTAGCTCCTCACAAAAGGTAATAGTTAACATTAAAACTTGTTGAAATGTTTGTTGAGCATTACAATTTACTAGAATTTTAAATATTATTCAAAAGCTAGCAGCTAAAATTGCTTACAAAAAGAACAGCAGATTTTAATCAAATACATAAAAATAGCAGACAACAGAGTTGAACATAGTCCTCTGAAATGCAGGTAAAGGCCAAGTGAAGAAGTCAGAAATGCACCAGATACCTCAGGTTACATGAATCATTTCCATACTTAGGCAGTGAAAGAAAAAGTATGAATGGAATTCATTCAGCTTACTTGTAAAATGTTGTGATACAAGAAATACTCTTAAATAATAGCCCAACCCCAATTCCAAACTCTTAAATAATAGCCCAACCCCCAATTCCAAAAATGTTGGGACACTGTGTAAAATGTAAGTATATAAATAGAATGCAATGACCTGTATATATCAACATTAAATACAATTCTCCATGTCTCTAAAGTAAATATTTTTCATCTGGGAACATAATTATTACATTTTCATAACAAAAATTAAACATGCTAAATATTTTTAGACAGCAGTCATCAACTGATGATCTCATTCTACATGTTTAGTAGAACGAGTTCCATTTGCTCTGTTCAATACATAAAATGACCATGTTTACACTACCAGGTCTCAATATTCAAATCATGATGGTGAACAACTGGGGCCTCATGTATAACGCCGTGCGTAGAATTGACACTATAACATGGCGTGAGGACAAAAACAGAAATGTGCAAAAAAATCCAGATGCATAAATCTGTGTGTACACCAGCTTCCACGTTCTTCTGCTACATAAATCCCGGTCAGTGTGAAAAGTAATGCACATGCACGCGCCTGCTGTCCCGCCCCAACTCCTCCCAGAATTACGCCTCTTTGAATATGCAAATCAATATAAATAGCCCTTAAGCTCAGCCTTCTGTGAAAAGGCAGTGGCAAAAGCAAGAGGGAAAATAGAAGAATTTCAGCGAATACCAAGTGGAGGCAAGAAAAACGTACTATTTGTTGGTTTAAACAGTGGTATAAACAACAAAAGGAAGTTGATTGAGTGACATAGCGTGTCGGAGAAACTCGAAAGCTCATGTTCACAAAGTCACACAGTGCCTGAAAAAAAAAGAAGTTTTCAGATATCAAAGTTGCCATGAAAAGGCTAGTCATAGCCCACCATCTGAGTGTCATATTGTGAGCTGGGGGGCTGATCGCACCCCTAGAGATTACAGATGCTCCTGGGAAAACCCCTGAAAATTCTGACAGACTACCTTCACATTGCTCCTTCCCTTATTTGCGCTGCCACATGACAAACCTCTTGCGCGGTACTTCACATACTTAACAGCATGTACAGCACCTGTCAGTTTTAGAATTGATTGTTTTGCTTCTCTCTCTCTCTCTGACATTTTCTGCTCCTGGTGGAACTGTTATCTCTGACTTGTCATGGAGCACGTTTAAACTTTTGAAAAAAGAAACAAATATTTGTTTGCAGTATTTGAATAAAGTTCCTGTTTTCTACAACCTCCTGTGTTTCTGTGCAAATCTGTGACCCAAGCATGACAAGTGGTACCAGGAGTGGTTGCACAGATGGATTCCAAGGAGTCTGTCGAATTTGCTGACGAAGATGGCTCCTTCCGATGACCCATAGATGTTTTTTTTTGGCTTTTGAGCAAGTGGCGACTTTGTTGGGATGGGACAAATGACACTGGGCTGTTATCATCACCCCTTTTTTGTCTGGGGATGCCTTACTTTCCTTATGGAATGTGCCTCGCGATAAGCTCAGCGATTATAATTTCCTGAAGTGGCAAGTTGTGTTGCGTAAGACTACAACCTTTTTGGCAAAAGGTTTTGCACTTAATGACTGGAAACTGAATATGGACGGTCCCACCCGTGTGCAAATACAAGATTTGATTCATAAAGTACATTGCTGGTTTGAGGGGGACGAGATGGAGTTAGTTGTAGAAAAGGTTGTCATGAACATTGTACTGGCCAGGATACCCGCAGTTCTCCGAGATGAGTTTCTTCATCATGATGTTGAATCATTAACGATTGTGGCCAAACGCTTAGAAGGTTCTCAGACCGCTTGGAGAAAAAGCGGTGGATTTGGTGCCCCGTATGCTGTGTTACAACCTATGAGAGAGTGCCCAGGGCATTCTCGTTGCTTTGACCAAAGACTGGAACATCGACAGGCTTCAGGACCTGACAATCAGATGTCATCAGGAAGGCCTCCGGGGAATGCAGTTAATGATGAAGTGCCCATATCTAGAGAGGCAGGAGGTGGCCGAGACCGTGGACATCGCCATGGATATTTCGGTAGTGGCGCTGAACAAAGATGTTTCCGGTGTGATCAACCCTGTCACTTGGCGAAGGAATGTTGCCTGTCTCCAGCTCAAATGATGGAAATTGGATTGGCTACGGTTTGTTGCTCCTGTATTCCCTATTCATCTGCAAAAAAAGATGGCTTATTGATCTCGATAATGTTGGGGGGCCACAAGATCTCGGCATTATTGGACTCAGGCAGTGACCTTTGTATTGTCAGATGGGACTGTCTTGACAACGGATGCCTTAGTAACATTGAGACTGTTAAAATACATTGTGTACATTGAGATGTTAAAGACTATCAGACATTGCTTCTTCCTTTGACTTATAAAGGTTGTCACTTTAAAGTTTGGTCTGCCGTTTCGGACTCCTGCCCCTGGCCATTACTGATATGCAGAAGGAATGCCCTTTTTCCTAGACTAATTACTGAATTTCGGGCACCAGTCATCGATATCCAGAGGTGGCTGCTTTGAAAAAGGCCAACTCCTCCACTGTAGCCAAAGCTCTATGCAAGATTTTTACTCGTATTGGCATCCCTAGAGAAATTTTAACTGATCAGGGCATACCTTTTACTTCTCGTGTGATGAAACAATTGTGTGACAGCTTTGCTATTAAGAAATTGAGTACCACTGTTTACCATCCACAGACGAATGGTTTGACTAAACGATTTAACAAGACATTAAAACAGATGATCAGGCGAGTCGCTCATAATGATCCCACATCCTGACACTCTGTCCTGCCTTTTGTTATGTTCGCGGTGCGGGAATCACCACAGGCATCCACCGGTTTGAGTCCATTCGAGTTGTTATTTGGCAGGCGCCCGCGAGGCATCCTGGATGTTGCATATTAGGAATGGATAGGAAACAAGACAACAGCTCTTGGACCAAGCTTTGCAGATTGGGTAGTTTTGTTGCAAGACAGAATTTCTAAGCTTTCTTCTATTTCTGTGGAGCATCAGTAACGTGAGCAGGAAACTCAGAAAAGTCTTTCTGATAGGCGCTGTAAGCTCCGTGAATTCAAACCTGGTGATCGTGTTTTGGTACTGGTACCGTCTGACCTGCACAAATTTATAGCTAAATGGTAGGGCCCTGCCATTATTGAGGAGTGTATGGGACCGGTAAGTTACAAGGTTAGAATACTAGGCCGGAGCAAACCATTCCAGATTTTATATGTTAATCTCTTGAAGGAATGGCACGACCAGCAGGGGGTTTACACTTCCTTGGCTGCTGTTTCTCAGACTGATGTTGCCATTGGTAACGATTTGACTGACTCAAAAAAGACAGAATTGTTATCTTTGATAGAACGGAACACTGATGTCTTTTCACACTTGCCAGGTGTGACTAACCTTACAGAACATAAAATCATTACTGAACCCGGTGTTAGGGTACAGATGCGGCCGTTTTGGATCCTGGAAGCACGACGAAATATTGTGTGCGAAGAAGTCAGGAAGATGTTGGCATTAGGTGTAATTGGTGAAAGTAAAAGTGACTGGTGCAGTCTGGTCGTATTAGTCCCAAAGCAAGACGGTTCGGTTCGCTGCTGTATCGATTTCAGGTGCTTGAATAAGGTCTCTAAATTTGATGCTTATCCAATGCCACGTGTTAACGAGCTGTTGGAAAAACTGGGTCAGGCGACCTAGATCTCACAAAAGGTTATTGGCAGGTGTCTCTAGAGGCTGATAGTTGTGAGAAAACAGCATTTGCGACTCATGACGGACTTTATGAATTTACAAGACTCCTGTTTGGTCTTCATGGGGCACCTCTAACTTTCCAGCATATGATGGATCAGATCTTGCATCCTCATTCTGAATATTCCGGGGCATACCTTGATGATGTCGTAATTTTCAGCAATAATTGGCATTTGCATTTAGAATGTTTTCAGGCTGTCCTTGAAAGCTTTAGACAGGCTGGCTTGACTGCTAACCCTAAGAAGTGTAAACTGGGTATGTCTGAGACTCATTATTTAGATTATTCCATTGGCAGGGGTTTACTTCGGCCACAGTTAAGAAAAGCGGAAGAGACGCTTGCTTACCCCTGACCAAAAACGCAGAAACAGGTATGCGCTTGAAGATTCATCCCTGACTTTGCAAGTAGGACCACTCCTCTTTCAGAACTTAGTGGAGGCAGGAAAAACCGCCCTATTTTACGGACAGAAATTTGTGAACGTTCCTTTTGTGATTTGAAAACCGCTTTGTCTTCTTATCCGGTTTTGCGGAATCCCAATTTCTCTAAGGATTTTGTCCTACAGACGGACACAAGTGCATTTGGTGTAGACGCCGTCCTGTCCCAGATTTTTGATGGAGAAGAGCACCCTATCACATATATGAGTAGGAAATTGCTTCCTAGGGAATGCAATTATTCGACTATTGAGAAAGAAGGCTTGGCGATTAAATGGGCTGTAGAAGCGCTTCAGTATTAGTTATGGGGTCGAAATTTCACATTAGTGACTGATCAAGCTCCACTTCAATGGTTATACCGTCAAAAAGATACAGTACAAACTCTTGTCTCATGAGATGGTTTTTGCACTTAGAACCTTACAGCTTTACAGTCAGGCATCGACCTGGCTCTGAGCACATTAACGCAGACGTATTGTCACGACTGTTTGAACCTGGTTTGGAGAATCGCTTGATTCATGAAAATGTGAATAAAGCTGAGGGAGGCGGTGTGAGCTGGGGGGCTGATCGCACCCTTAGAGATTACAGACGCTCCTGGGAAAACCCCTGAAAACGTTGATAGACTACCTTCACATTACCCCTTTACCTTATTTGCACTCTGTCACATGACAAACCTCTCGCGCGGTACTCTGCATACTTAAAAGCATGTACAGCACCTGTCAGTTTTGGAATTGATTGTTTTGCTTCTCTCTCTCTCTCTCTGACATTCTCTGCTCCTGGCGGAACTGTCATCTCTGACTTGTCATGGAGCACGTTTAAACTTTTGAAAAAAGAGACAAATGTTTGTTTGCAGTGTTTGAATAAAGTTCCTGTTTTCTACAGTCTCCTGTGTTTCTTAGCAAATCTGTGACCCAAGCGTGACAATATGAAGGCCTATTAGGGTACAGAGAAAAAAAAGGCACACAGTGGGGAAAAAGCATGAAATGTCAACTTTAATCTCTAAATTTCCACTTTAATCACGTAGTTTATTTTGTCATTACAGTAGAATATCATAAACTTAATCTTAAAATCGTTTAATTTACTAGTTTCTCAATCCCATTGTAACTAAAGTAGCATGTTAAATGCTTTGTTTTGTGTTTGATCTTCTATGTGTGTGAATCACTACGTGCTTCCGGGCTTTCTCTTCCTCCGACAGGACACAGAATCCATTACATTCGTGATATTACAGCTTTCTGAATAATTAAAACTAGCCGAAGCCCGCCATAGCATATGGCGGTGTAAGAATGGGAACGGAAAACGTTGAGAAAGGAATTTAGTATAACAAAGGCTTAGGAAACCACCGTCGCAGTATAACGAAAATAGCAAGGAGCGAAACCAATGTCAATGGTCGAGAGAGTACCTTCCTGTAACAGGCTACGGATAACATAGACATATATAGATAGACGCCGCATTCACTGTGTTGCCCAGTCGACACGAGAAGTCAGCGCATCCACACTATTGCGAGTGGTAAAAGTGCCATTTAAACTAATACAGGTAGATGTGGAAACTGGGTTTTCTGATGAAAAAACAATAACGTTTTAAACAGTATCATTTACATACAACAGATTTTGGCGAATCGTTTACATGCAATTATGTATATCCATTTATATACTAATAATGGCAATTATTAAATAATAATAATAATAATTATTATTATTAAATAATTCCTCCTGTATAAGTAACATTTCTCGGACTGCTTTCTTTTATCTCCGAAACATTTCTAGACTTCGTCCTGTTCTTACGCAACACAGTACTAAAGTATTGGTTAATGCCCGAGTCACCTCACGTATAGATTGCTGTAATGCTATTCTATCTGTCATCCCACAAAAAGTATCCATTGCTTACAATTTATTCAAAATTTATCTGCCAGGATAATGACCTGCTGTTCTAAATCAACTGAACATACTACACCTATTCTCTCTCAACTTCACTGGCTCCCTGTTAACTACAGAATACAATACTAAATACCGCTCTTAACATTTAAAGCTCTCCACAACCTCACTGATCTCCTACAGACTGGCACTCCTCTCGCTCACTCAGATTCTCATCTGCAGCTGTACTTTCTATACCACACATCAAACTCTGTGCTATGGGAGCTCGAGCGTCTCTCATAGTGCTCCTCAACTCGGGAATTCTCTTCTCTCTCATATACATTAGCACGATTCAATAACACATTTTAAAACTACCCTTAAAACTTATCTTTTCAAACTGGCATGCCAATTGTGAATTTTGCACTGTTACTGCCAGTTATCTTTGTTTGTTTGCTAATTATTGCTGTTTGATTTAGCCTTCTCTTTAGCCTCGAGAGTGACGGTGGACACGGAAGGAGGATTAGAGATGGTGGGCGGGGCTCTGTCGTGCGTTCCCCATGACGCTAGAGGAGGGTTAGAGTGGGCAGGTGGGGCTCTGTCGTGCGTTCCCCATGACGCGAGAGGAGGGTTAGAGTGGGCGGGTGAGGCTCTGTCGTGCGTACCCCATGGTCGGGCGACTTGGTCGATTATATATATAGAAAACCAGCCGGTATCGAAAAGAACAATGAAAAGTCAACGTGGCTCTGAGGTTCATATGGACTGTAGCAGAGACGAAAGCGACTTGGTGAGGTGTTCCGTGCGGGCACATGAGCAGGCAGTACGCATGCCTCGAGAGCGCGGATGGATGCGGCAGGAGAGTTAGAGTTGGCGGGCGGGGCTCTGTCCTGTGTATCCCATGATGCGGGAGGAAGGTTAAAGTTGGCGGGCAGGGATCTGTCGTGCGTATCCCATGGTCTTAAAGTTGGTGGACAGGGCTCTGTGAGTTGGCGGGTGTGGCTCTCTGTCTTGTGCTCACTGTCTTGCGTGCCCTTAGTGAATTATATATACAGTAATCCCTCGCTACTTCGCGGTTCACTTTTCGCGGATTCACGACTTCGGGGGTTTTTAAATATAGTAGTAGTATTTCCTAGTCTAAGAACAACAAAACAAGTTCAGTGACTAAGTGCGTTGTAACACGGGCTGTGATTGGTACATGGGAGGGAGACGACAAATCACAGCTTCCCGCTTTCTAATCGAGCCCGTGATTGGTGCTTTGACTGTAAAACATTGAACAACACTGAGAAAACCTTGAACGACAGAGAAAACTAACACTACAATAGTTTGCGCTATAGCGCTACCAACGGCTGGCTAAAAGCACTTTTTTTAATGAGTTTTAAGCACAGGGAAAAAAATGAACATTTGAAAAAATCCGTAATTTAATAAACCACCAAGAAAAATAATATTGCAACAATGCACGCTACGAACCAATCACTGGAAACAGAAGTGAAAACAAAATCAAGCCCAGTGCATTCTTTAACTGCCTTCCTACCTTAATGCGTCCAGCTCTCTCTCGTGCTGCCTGTGTGTCTGCGCGCTGCCTCTGTGTGTGTGTGTCTGCGCGTTGCCTCTGTGTGTGTGTGTGTCTGCGCGCTGCCTCTCTGTGTGTGTGTCTGCCCAGATCCCACAGCATCTCCCCTTGTCTCTCTGTCGCGGCCATTTCGCTTCAAGCTTTCTCGCGGAGCGGTTTACTTTACACTGTACTGTGAGTGATTTTTTTGTGGTTTCTTTGTGTTGAACTTCGCTTCAATTTTCACCCCCTGCAATGGCTCCCAAACGTGCTCCTTTTTCCAAGGCTGGTGCTGAGCCTAAACTCCAACGAAGAATGATGACGATCGCTGAGAAGGTGAAACTTCTGGATTTGTTGAAGGAAAGGAGAGTGTTCGTGGCTGTGGCTGCAGACTGGCTAAGGATCTGCAAGAGCGGTCACAGGAATGGGACAACGATATGGTTCGATCGGTCCAATTTTGCAACAAGGTCGACGACGTCATGACCACCTACAAGCTGTTCTTCAACCGGAAAAAGAAGCAGCGGCAGCAACTGCCGATCACAATGTTTTTGCAGCCTCACAAAAATAGCCAGTTCCTACTACTACTATGGATACACCTTCGGAAACCGAGGAAGAGGTGCCCCAGGAAATGGCACTGCCGTCTGAAGAGACGTAAAATACAGTCATCGGCTGCACAGTAAAAATCATCATCACCTTCATCGTCATCATTTTTACTGCACAGCATATTCATCACCATCATCACGTCATATATAGGTACGTGTACTTAACTATACAGTAACTGTAAACTTATCTACCGATTTCATATTGCCTAACAGTTGTCCCTGTTATTAATAGAGTATAGGGTGGGTTGTAAACAGTACAGGGAGGGTTTAAAAACGTCCAAATACACGTTAAATAATTAAATAAATATGGTGTCCCTACTTCACGGAAATTCAGTTATTGCGCAATAAACGAGGGATTATTGTATAGATACTGAGATGTATACATGATATCATTTTCATGATGATTGGAATTAAAGCATGTTACTAAACATGGGAACACAGTGGCGCAGTGACTGTTCATGTCTTACGCAAGATGCTTGCTGCGCCATGTGCTACCTTCAATGAAATACTTTATCGTAGCAGTACTGTCTCTTTCAAACATACTTACCCCCCATTTCCTGTCCTTACTTTTCTTTCTCCAAATACCCAATCGCCACACAGTCAGCTCTGTAATAGATGTTAAGCCATCTGTAAGCTTAGAATGGTGATTCTTCAAAACTTTTAAGGAACATCGAAATATCTTCGTAGCAGGTATTTAATTATTCTGTACATCTATCCTTCCAGTGTCGCATCAGCACCAGCAAGAATACAGTGCGAGGCAGGAACAATCCGTGAATGGAGCGCCAGCGGCTCGCTAGTGCTGCGGCACCATGTAGTTAAAGTTTTATCTGTATAATATAATAAACATATTTTGATGCATTTCATTTTAAAAATGATATCGTCACCATATATAAATGCGTGCTTTATAAAGTGGCTCTGATTGTGCAATATTATAACTGTAGTGCAAGTTTACAGTGAGGTGATTATACTAATAAGTACACACAGTTCTACAAGGAGCACTTGATGGACTGATTGAGTGCGTATAGAGTTCTTGGGATGATACTGTTTCTGAACTGCGAGGTCAGTACAGGAAAGGCTCTGAAGCATTTGTCATATGAGAGTAGTTCAATAGACAGCATAGCTGAGGCAGCGTGTGCTTGATGCTGTATACCGATAATTCTCTTTCCGATCAGCTGCTGTACACCTGTGATTCACACTCAGATACAGTGATATAAATACTCTGAGTGGTACAGTGAGGGTAATATAGAAAAAGATGATCCGATGTGGGATCTGAGGTGCAGTGAAAGTAACAACGCTAAAGCAGTTGTGGTATTTGGAATAGTTTGACCATTCTGTGGACCATTAAATTGTTACAGGTTAATTACAATAAGATGCATTAAACTAATAAACAATATGCGGTTAATTTCAGTGCATTTATAAAGCCGCATCAGGGATGTGGATCTAAAAAAGAAAGGATAACCACACAGGAACAGTAGCACTGCTTTGACGCTGGGTGCTGCTAGTCTGCAAAACCAAGCAGAGAACTTGCGTACGACAGGGTATGAGCTACCGTGGAAATGTGCGTGGTTGTACAGCAAGTTTAGGTTTTATACATCATTATTTGAATGTGGAAACATTCTTACGCAACATTTTTGTGCATACGCACCGTTTATACATGAGGACCCTGATCACTTTATCTATCCATTGTGATTGTATTAACATGCTGCATGATATGTTGCATGATACACAAAAATGACGTAATAAAGCTATCTAACTTTTTAAGGGAAAATCTATTCTAACTGTTAAATATCATATTGGATATCAGAATTCAAATGAAGTTCAGTATCACATGTGAAAGCAGCCGGTATCTGATCTCAGAAAATTCATACCATGTGGCTTATTGGGAGCAAAGCAGAAGCTAAGTCTAGGCAGATTAACAGCTCATAGTAGGACACCTGAACACACTAATACTTCTAGTCACACACACTCCTAAGGGTCAATATAGAGTCATTACTTAAACAAAAAATTTGTCTTTGGCATTTTCTGAGTGAGGGACCAAAGTACTATATCTGAATATAGCCCACTGCCAGAAGGGATAAAAGAGGATTCCAAATGTTACTGTGCTATAGGGATACTGCACTTATTTACTATAATGATTACCAAGCTTTCCCTATTTTATTGCTTTACAATCAACATGTTTTAAAGGTTAATCTGACATCACTTAATATTTCTCTCTCTGAACCTTATGCTCATTCTTTCTAAATGGATTAACAACATTTTAAATCCCTCTTTATGTTTTTAATTATTCAGTTTCCATGTCTCAGAGTACAGTTCTACAACACACTTCATGTATTACACTAGCATCTGCCTCTTGTGCTTTAACAGTAAATCGGTTTTCTGTCTAAGTATATCTTTGGATTTATGGAGCTCATTCCACGTTCCTATGTTCTCTTTTCTAAAATGAATGGTCATAATAAAAAGCATATTTCTCTGTACACTGATATTTAAATCATCTTTCTCATATATAATTTCTATCTGCATATTGTCATAATGTTTGTCATTTTCACAAAGATTCTAATATCATCCGGTTTATATCCAGTGTTAATTTTTTAGTCTATCACTGCATACACTTTCATAATTCCTTCATTAGGTTACCTGCAGTGCTATATATGCTATATTCTCTACCTTTAAAATACTCCTTTGTTTCAGCCATTGTCATTTCTGTGAAAATAAAAAAGGCCTTCTTATCTGACAACATATTAACTCCTGACTCCACTCCTTTCTTTAACTCACATCTCTAACCTGATTATTGTTACTACTGCAATCAGTGTTTGCATTTTCCAAATTAAGTTCAGTTTTGGTATACAGGTGAAATGTAAGTTTTGATCAAGCTTTTCTTTTCACTCAAAAGATGAATAAAAACATTGCTTTGGATAAAAATAAGACTTGTTTTCAGGTTTTCATTGAACATAACAAAATCTAACTATAGTCACACTTATTTGAAATACATTTTAAAAATGATACCTAGTATACTGTTATAGATTGTGAGTCTATTTGTAGATTTTTCTTTTCAATGGCAATGGTTATCACTGCTGCCTTATAGCTTTAGGCACAAGGAGCCCCAATGAGCCACTTCAAAAACAGTTCCCAGAAAAAGGGAGGTAATGATAGTTGGGGGCTCAGTCATTAATGGGATTGAAACACAGGTTTGCTTCAGAGACAGACAGTAAAACAATCTGTGTTGCCTTCTGATTACACAGGTGGGAGACCTCCCAGAAAAGTTTGATAGGCTCTTGGCCAGAGTGGGGGTGGATCCAGTTGTCATTGTTCCTGTTGGAACAAATGTCATACATAAGGGTAGTCTGTCAGTTCTGTAATCCAAATTTAAAGAGTTAAGTGCCAGGCTAAGGAGCAGAACTGACAAGATAGTCCTTCTCCAAAGTTCTGTTCATGCCACGCTCCAGCACAGGAAAGATTGAGGAGATTACAAGGCTTAACATGTGGCTCAAATCTTGGTGTAGAGTTGAAGGGTACTGATTTATGGGGCATTAGGATGCCTTTTTGGAACAAATGGGACCTGTTCCGCCATGATGGGTTACATCTGAGCCAGAGAGGCACCAATGCGTTGGAGAAGTGTAGGAGTAGGTTAGTTAAGGATTGTTTAAGGATTTTGGAGGGGGTTTAGGGAGTTTATGACGGGCTAGGTTTAGAACTGTACATGGAGGAACAAACTATTGTGTAAAATAAAAATGAATAGTAATGTAAATTCTAGCACAATGTTTAAATGTAAAAGTAGTAACAGATTAAAAATAGCTTGGTTTAATGCTAGAAGTATCAAAAATAAAGTGAGCAAAGGAGCATAATTATTATATTATTGCAATAATGGAAACCTGGCTAAATAACAAAGATGGAAATGAGTATAACATAGACGGATAAACATTTCTTAGAAATGGCAGACAGAATAGAAAAGAAGGTGGTGATGCCATTTATGTCACACAGAATTTAAAAGCGAGTCCTCTTCACTTGAACAATGAGCCCCATCTTAGTGAGGATATGTGGCTTCGCCTGGAAAGCATTAGGAAAAGAGGCATTATTTTAGGAGTGTGTTATTGACTGCTCTGTGCAGACCGTAATATTATTGACCAAACAATTCAGACAGTAATTTCAACTAACATATTTTTAATAATATTAAAAAGGCATGTTTACAGGGGGTATTATAGTCATGGGGAACTTTAACTACCTGAATATTAACTGGGATAACCTTTCAAATGGCAAAGCATAAGAGCAGGAGTGTTTAGAAGTAATCTGTGACTGTTTTTAACACAGTATGTTAAAGTACCAATGCAGCATGAAGCTTGTCTGGATTTTGTATTTTGTAATAATCAGGACAGAATTGAGGGTGTAGAAATGATTGAACCACTAGGGTCAAGGGACCATAATATCATAGAATTCTCAGTGTTTTGGAAGATTGTGGATGTAAAGTTTAACTTTAATAGAGCAAATGTTGAGCAGATGCAATAAAGTCAAAGGTGGATATACTGGGATAAGTTTTTAAGTGTGGGGACAGTCAAGGAGCACATGTAATGCAGGACAGGTGCATGCCTGAATTTGGAATTAGCAGGAAATTTTAAAAAAACTGTGCAGTGGATTAATAAAGAGTTAAAAAGGAAGCTGCAAAGGAAGAACAGCTGTATAAGGCATATAAGACTAATAACTCCA
Source organism: Polypterus bichir lapradei (assembly GCA_026402145.1). Taxonomy (NCBI): domain Eukaryota; kingdom Metazoa; phylum Chordata; class Cladistia; order Polypteriformes; family Polypteridae; genus Polypterus; species Polypterus bichir. Next base: position 24,199,628 of record JANRMT010062793.1, on the reverse strand, counting down.
ATGTGAATCGTAGGGGGTATAAGGGGCTATGAGAACATGGAGGCAACTATTAGGGAGGCAAAAAGACTGTTAGAGAGGAATATAGCAGATAAGGCAAAAGATTAACTAAAGTGATTTTCTCAGTATTTTAGTAGTAAAAGAACAGTCAAGGAGGAGGTGAAGTACATCAGGAATTGTAATGGGGAACTAAAAAAATACAAACAGTGAAATTTACATTTTTCTGAGATCTTCACAAATGACTAAATAGATAACCTCCCAGCGGTAAAAAGAACTATTAAGGAGGTACTGATTGATTTAGAAATTGTAGAGGGAGAAGTACTGCTTAAATTAAATATACTGAAATCAAACAAATCTCCAGGACCAGATAATATTCACCCTCAAGTTCTTAAGGAGGTTAGTGAGTACATACTGTATATAAACCTTTGACAAATATTTTTAGGAAGTTACTGCACACAGGGGAAATTCTGAAAGACTGTAAAATAGCAAATATTATCTGTTATATAAAAAAAGTGATTGGGCAGACCGAAGCAACTACAGGCCAGTATGCTTAACATGCATCACAGGAAAATTAATGGAAGGAATTATTAAGGATAACATTGAGTAACACATGGCAAGAACAGGAGTTTTACTGAACAGTCAGCATGGGTTCAGAAGAGGGAGGTCATCTTTTACCAATATTCTGGAATTCTTTGAGGAAGCAACAAAAGGATATGGTCAATGTGGAGAATATGATATTATTTGTCTGGATTTTCAGAAATAATTTGATAAGAAGGCAGATGAGAGGTGTGGACGAAGTTTTCAGACCAGACAGCAGGTGAAACAATAAAGCACTTTATTATTTCTTAGTTAGGTGCACAGTGAGAACAGTTTCAGAAAAGCAGACAATCAATACATAAAAGTGTCAGGGCTCTTCTGAACCCCGTCTATTGGGTGGGGTCCCCTTTTATACCCCTAGCATGCGTGATTTAATATCATTATAAAATGCAACAGTCAACAAATTTATTATACACAATCCTTGTGCCCCTTACAAAACCTGATTTCTTGGCTCCTTTTGTTATGGCGTTCAGATGTAAGCTAAGGAACAAAATGATAAGGCAGCCTCCTGTGTGGAAGGCATGGGCCTTGAGTCCTTTGCACAAACATTTTTCTGTTTGCTAAAACAAAGCATGATTTTGTAAAGCCTACTTCTCAGACATGACTTAGTACAAGGGAACGAAGAGAACATTCAGTTTCCACAGAGGTTGGGCATCAAACAATGTTTGTTGATATGTGCAAAATTGGCTCAAACACAAGACACAAGAAGCAGAGTGTTGTGTGTCAGCAACATTGTCAGAATTGGCCAATGTTAAGAGTTGTTTTCGACAGGGGTTAATGTTTACTATGTATAAATGATTCGGATAGGGATAAAAGTAACAAACTGGTTAAATTTGCAAATGATATTGAGATAGGTGGATTAGCAGATAATCTGGAATAAAGAGCATACAGGTTTGTGCACATTTGTGGCAGATGGCATTTAATGATAGTAAATGTAAAATATTACATGAAGGAAATAAAAATGTTGTGTTTGAATACAGAATAGGATGTCTAAAAATAGAAAGTGCACTTTCAACTTCCAGACGGTGTTTAGAAGCCATTAAGAAGACTAACAGAATGTTTTTTCTATATAGCACGATGTGTAGAGTACAAATCCAAGGAGTTATGCTCAAGCTCTACAATGCACTAGTGAAACCTTATATGGAGTACTATGTACAGTTTTGGTCTTCGGGCTACAAAAAGGATATAGCAACAGCAGAAAAATTCTAGAGAAGAGCGAGTAGGCCAATTCCAGAGGAAACATTATGAAAGTGTTTAAAATTATGAAGGGAATTTATACAGTGGATTAAGACTTTAATTTTAAAATTAGTTTATCAAGAACACATGGATACAGTTGGAAACTTGTTGCAGGTTGTAATAAACTCCACTAAGAGCCATAGCAAGGTTTGGGGCAGCCACCCGTATATTATTTTCCTGGCTGCAAATTGTAAATAAATGATAGCACTGATGTGCACAAACAGGAGTCCAAAACAGAACTGAGGGAATAGGGAACAGCTGGAGGCTTTTAAAAGTCAGGATAGGAAGTAATGTCAAAAGGGCCAGGATCGGAAGGGTCTTCAAGCATAGGCTTGAGCCTGGATAGGACATCAAGGGAGCCAGAACCGGAAAGATCTTCATCTATAGGTTCAGACCCAGAAGTGACGTCAACAGGGACACGTGGAATTTCCCATGAATGGTCTGCAGAAAATCGAGAAAAAGAATCAGTGCACTCTGCCACATCCCTGTCAGATTCGGAATTTCCCTCATTCAAGCCCTTTAGCTGCCTCCAATGCGCATGTGTGTGACAGGGTAAATTTCAAATAAACTACACAGAGTACCATAGACACCTGGAATAAGCTACCAACTAGTGTGATAGACAGTAGGACTTTAGTGATTTACAAAACTAGACTTAGTGTTTTTTTTAGAAGAATTAAGCAGATAGGACTGGTCAGCTTGGTTGAGCTGAATGGCCCGTTCTTGTCTAGATTATTCTAATGTTCTAAATTTTTAATGTCAAGAGGAATGTGTCTCAGTTAAGTCACCTCACACTACTCTAAAGTAAAATTCTGTTAGAAGGTCACATTGCACAGATGATATAAACACTTTACTGATGCTTTGTAAGTGTTATAAAGCTGGAAAAAATATATTCACATAACTCAAAAATGATAAAAAAATTTCTAGTCAAGTTGTATAAACATCCCTTGCAATGCTAGTCACAGTTGAGGTTTATAATTTAGGTAGCTACCCTAAAAAGTACTTGACAGTGAACCAGTTTACTGATCATTGAGTATGGAGGGCATAAGTAACATTATTCTGTAAAAGCATGGTCTCTTCAGTAATTAATCAGTTAACAATTAATTATTCAGTAGTCTGTAGTCTACAGAAGGTTTGGAAGTAACAGCATCAGCTGTGCATTGCATAATGTATTTCAGTAGTATAAACGGAATGAGGTACTTATATGCTTTTTCAGTCTCAGTTGTGACAGATTAGGGCTTTCTCGCTCCCTTGAACCCTCAGACCAACGCTGGAAAAACTCAGGGAAATCCGTCTCCGCCCCTTTTCTCACTGAGGAGGGTTCCACAGCCGCCACTATACTATTTACGTCCTTCTCCTTCTTGTCAGGAGACCCCCGTTTTATTTTTGGGATCTCCTGCTTACTCTGGGGTTTGTCAACAGTTTGGGTCTCTCTATGAGAGAAAGAAAGCCCCTTTCCTGTTTGCACCCCTTTAGATTTATTAATAACACGGGTCGGGGTCTTTAGGACCGAATCGCTCCGAGAGACAGCACCATCCAGCTGCTCCGGCTCCTGTACCGCCAAATCAATTAAGACAGGAGGCTCCCGAGAAAATCGCCGCAGGTACTCATTTAATTTGTTCATAGGCTTTTTAGCCGCTCCTCGCAAGTCTGCAATGATCGTCTGGATTGTTTGCACCACCTGTAAAAAACTGTGCACGGGCTGAAGCAACTTCTCCAGCTAGCGCACGTCCAAAAAGTTACTTAATTCAGCCGGAGGTATGCTCAGGAGATCACTAGCCTTACCCTCCGGCTGGGAGCAAATAAGCACGCCCACTCCTGGCACGTGCTCTGACGGGTTCCGCAAGGGAGCCTGGGATTTGGAGTTCCTTTCGGAGGTCCGCGATGCCGCTTTTGGCTGACTGCGATCCGTCTGTCTCAATTTATCGACAGACTGATCAGTCATTTACTGGACCTCCTTACCTTTTTGTAGGGAGAGCGGTGCTTCGCTCGCCTCCCCTTGCCCCTTCGGAAAAACCAAGTCCGTCTCTTCTTGGGCAAAGACACAAACAGATGGACACGGACCTTCTCCTTCCCACAATCCTTCGGGGTGGGTCATGTGTCCGTTGCCGGCACCCGACATGCGGAAGTCCTTCGTTTTACTCTTTTGCCTGAACGAGAGCGCACCACCACTTTTTCTTCTGCCTCCCGGAGAATCTCCGGATGAACATCTGGGAGGTATGTGCATGGGACCAAATGTGTTATTTTAAAAAGATTTTCAAACCCTTCCCCGGCACATACCTCCTTAAAGTCGTCCTCGTCCGGATGCTTCTCCCGATACGCGTAGCCGCTCCATGGCTTGTCTTGAGCGTAGGCAATGCCAAACGCTAGATCTCCACTTGTGTTACTGCTCTGCTTGTTCTTCTTCTTCCCCATGACGTCCTTGGTAATTGCGGTTTCTGGCGATTTTTTCCTGTGTATGTTGTGACGCTGTCTTCTTAGGGTTCTGTCCACAGTAAAATTTTTTAAATTCAGGTCCTCTGCCAAACTGACGGCCAGAGAATCCTGCCGAGACTACGCCAACTGTGACAGATCAGGGCTTTCTCGCTCCCTTGAACCCTCAGACCACTCGTCAGACACCAGGTAAAAGTCCAATAATAAGATTTATTATAATAATAAAGTGCACAAAGCACGCTCCTCACCACAATTCTCAATAATCAAATACACAATTCTCAAATAAACCAATCCTCCACTCCCAGAAAGCACATCCTTTCTTCTGTCCATGTGACTGGGACGTACTTCCGGGGTGTAGGGAAAATAGTCCCTGGGCCTCCCTGCAGCGACTCCTGGCGGCCCCTATTGTATCCAGCAGGGCTGTGCATTAAAAGTCCACTGTCCATAATTCCCTGCTGGCATTCGGGGCATCTCCATGCTGCAAGGAGGGCTCCATCTGGTGGCCTAGGGGTATTGGCCAGGATGAACGGCCGGCCATGTACCACACAGTTTATTAAGAGGCATAAGCAACCTAACGTTTTTTGACTGCATAATCCAAATAAAGGTTTAAACAATTTTTTTTATATATATTTTTCAATGTGTCATCTAGAGAGCTTAAGCAAATTCATGAATGTACTCATTGTGAAGTTCATTTTGGCTCATTTATTTTTATTAAAGTTTACAAAACCTTTACAGGATTACCAACAATTATGGTAATCTATATGGTAACCTACTACTTACAGCAAATTATGACTCTATATGTTAATTCATTTGTAAGTACTAGTCAACCCGCGGCGTACCATACGCCGCATAATCAGGCCAGTTTTTTAATCATTTTTAAGCACAGGGAGAAAATTAACATTTGAAAAATCGGTAATGTAATAAATCAGCAAGAAAAGCAACATTGTAACAATGCACGGAATGAACCAACACACAATCGTCCGTGACTGAAAACTGGCGGACCGCCATTGCGCCTTCTCCTCCCAGACGGAGGAATGGGGGTGGACGGCGCTCAGGCGTGGAGGGTGGAATGGGAAGAGAGGAGAAGAACGTCCATTCTGCTCCCTCCATCATGCTAGTCTGCTGATATCTCGTTCAGTATGCACTGCCTGCTCATGTGCGCACCTCCAACTCATCACTTGAGTCGTTGTCGTCTTTGCACAGTCCAGATGCACCTGTGACTCACGTAGACCTTTCATTGCTCTGTGCGGTTTTGGCTGCTTTTCTATATATAATCCACCAAGACACCCGACCACGGTAGTAGCGAGGTGGGAGGGGGGTGTGTACAAAGGGTAGGGACGTAATCAGTGAGAGCGTATAAGTCGCACTTAGTGGGAATTCCACGGTTTGCAGCCCGAATGGGGTTCAATGGCTTACCCACGCCTCTCTGCGCCGGGTAGACACACGCTCACGCGGTCGTGCGTCGTAACCGAAAACTCAGTTTTTAAAGACTGCTTACTTCATTGTGTTTTAATCTCAGTTGTAAAGGATTGTTTTAAGGATCCCATGGGATACCCCTCACAAACCGTTTTACACGCTGCATATGGCGATTCACCTCCGCAAGAAACATGCCTCTATGAACAGTCAACATGGCTCGGAGGTGCATGTGGCCTCTACGACAGACAAATATAAATGACGCCGTTTTTTCTGTGTCATCGTGTCCGAGTTGGTGGGCGTGGCTCTGCGAGTTGTCGTCGTATCCAATGGTCTTGGAGTTGGTGGGCGTGGCCCCTTCCGGCGTGCTTTCCATGGGTGTCTTGCCTTAGTGAATTATATATATAGATTAGTGATCACTGGAGCTTCATTTTGCTATTCTTTGCTGATAGGAGTGAAACAGGTATATACTTGCTACTGTTGTCCATTTGCTTCATCTTCCTACATGCTATAGGTTTAACACTAGAATTACCAAAGCTTACGAAAAAACTAGTAAATCCGGCCTACCTAAAATCCCTTTGCATCTCTCCGCCATCGTCTTTTGTCTTGTAAATGTGTCAATAAACAAAAGCAGCAAGCAGCCTGCTATACCATCCCCCCAACTCAAGCCTTGATTATCTTGGATCGAAGTGGTGGAGTTTTAGAAGGAAAATAATAGATCATTATTTGGAACATACACATTTCATGTGTGTTCCGTGTCTACAACAATCCTGGGTGCTGCACAAATTTACCATTTTGAGTAGTGAGCTGCTCTTATTGTTACTATTATACAATAAAAAGATAAATTTGATTTGTGTCTCCAACAGCCAGTGTAAATTTATAGTACTTGTAAAAGTTAGCGGTTTTTTTTTTACTTTTATTCTCTCACTCACGATCACGATACAAAAGATCTGACGCTGTTAGTTTTTATCAACATTCAATCAATCAACATTTATTTATATAGTACATTTTCATACAAAAAAATGTAGCTCAAAGTGCTTTACAAAATGAATAGAAAAATAAAAGACACAATAAAAAAGAAACATAAGTCAACATTAATTAACGTAGGATAAGTAAGGTCCGATGGCCAGGGTGGACAGAAAAAACAAAAAAAAAAAACTCCAAAAGCTGGAGAAAAAAAAATAAAATCTGTAGGGGTTCCAGACCAAGAGACCGCCCAGTCCCCTCTGGGCAATTTACCTAACATAAATCAAACAGTCCTCTTTGTATTTAGGGTTTTCAAGGAAGGACCTGATGATGATGGTCACGTAGACTTCTGGCTTTCAGTCCATCAATGTTGGTGCATCATGATGCTTTGGGTAGGTGGTGGTGGCGCAGGCCGCCACCACAAAGAAACCGGAAAAAGAAGCAGAAGAGAGAGTAGGGGTCAGTATGGATTTTGGATCCACTGTAAATAGTTATTGTGAAGAATTGAACATACAGAGGATTAGTATTACGTTGAAGTGAAGTTATAAAAAGGCCATGTTAAAGTAATGTGTTTTCAGCAGTGTTTTAAAGTGCTCTACTGTATTAGCCTGGCGAATTCCTATTGTCAGGCTATTCCAGATTTTAGGTGCATAACAGCAGAAGGCCGCCTCACCACTTCTTTTAAGTTTAGCTTTTGGAATTATAAGGAGACACTCATTTGAAGATCTAAGGTTACGATTTGGAATATAACGTGTCAGGCATTCCGATATATAAGATGGAGCGAGATTATTTAAGGCTTTATAAACCATAAGCAGTATTTTAAAGTCAATCCTGAATGACACAGGCAACCAGTGTAGTGACATCAAAACTGGAGAAATGTGTTCGGATTTTCTTTTCCTAGTTAGGATTCTAGCAGCTGCATTCTGCACTCGTTGCAAGTGATTTATGTCTTTTTTGGGTAGTCCTGAGAGGAGTGCGTTACAGTAATCTAATCTACTGAAGACAAAAGCGTGAATTAATTTCTCAGCATCTTTCAATGATATAAGAGGTCTAACTTTTGCTATGTTTCTTAAGTGAAAAAATGCTGTCCTAGTGGTCTGATGAATATGCGATTTAAAATTCAGATTACAGTCAACAGTTACCCCTAAATTTTTTACTTCCGTCTTAACTTTTAATCCTAGTGCATCAAGTTTATTTCTGATAACCTCATTGAATCCATTATTGCCAATTACTAAAATTTCAGTTTTCTCTTTATTTAGTTTGAGAAAATTACTATTCATCCATTCAGAAATACCAGTAAGACATTGTGTTAGTGTATCGAAAGAGTCAGAGTCATCAGGTGCTATTGATAAGTACAGCTGTGTGTCATCAGCATAGCTGTGGTAGCTCATGTTGTAACCTGAGATAATCTGACCTAACGGAAGCATATAGATTGAGAAAAGCAGCGGACCCAGGATAGAGCCTTGTGGAACACCATATCGGATATCATGTGTCTTTGAGATTTAATTACCACAACTCACAAAGAATTTTCTACCTGCCAGGTAGGATTCAAACCAATTTAAGACACTGCCAGAGAGGCCCACCCATTGACTAAGGCGATTTCTAAGAATATTGTGATCAATGGTGTCAAATGCAGCACTCAGATCTAAGAGGATGAGAACAGATAAATGGCCTCTGTCTGCATTTACCCGCAAGTCATTTACTACTTTAACAAGTGCAGTTTCTGTGCTGTGATTTGTTCTGAAGCCTGACTGAAATTTATCAAGAATAGCATGTTTATTGAGGTGGTCATTTAACTGCATAATGACTGCCTTCTCTAGAATTTTACTTAAGAAGGGCAGGTTAGAGATGGGTCTAAAATTTTCAAAGGCAGAGGGGTCAAGATTATTTTTCTTGAGCAGGGGTTTAACTACAGCAGTCTTAAGACAGTCTGGAAAGACCCCCGTATCTAATGACGAATTAACTATGTCCAGAATACTGTCAATTAGCACGCCTGATATTTCTTTGAAAAACCTTGTTGGTAATGGGTCAAGGACGCAAGTGGAGGGTTTCAGTTGAGAGATTATACTATGTAATTCAGGTAAATCTATCCTGGTGAAAGCATTTAATTTGTTTATAATGGAGTACCGGGGCTTTGGAGGTTCTGCAGTGTTGGGGAGATATACTATGTTATCTCTAATATCATTCATTTTTTGATTGAAAAATACAGCAATGTTCTCACAGGTTTCACTGGAAGTATTCTGGGGGCATTCCTTTGTGTTGCCTGGGTTTAACAGACGATCAATTGTAGAAAATAAGACTCTGAAACTGGGAATAACTGTTCAGAAACTGTTTATCTGAAACTGGAAATAACTGTAGATGTGAGTGGTGTTTTCAGACAATGGACCTAGAAATTTTCTGATCTAGAGGGATAAAAGCTGACACACAAACGCTGGTGAATCTGCCATCTTCGTATCTCACTTTCACTTGAATTTTTTTTTATTCAGTTTTAATGTTAAGTATTCCTGCTCACGCTAAATTACTATGCACCTTATGGTCCATGATGTCAAAGCCGCACTGACAAAAAAAAAAGGCATAGGTATATCCATCCATCCATTTTCCAACCCGCTGAATCCGAACACAGGGTCACGGGGGTCTGCCGGAGCCAATCCCAGCCAACACAGGGCACAAGGCAGGAATCCAATCCCGGGCAGGGTGCCAACCCACCGCAGGACATACGGTAGGTATATATGATATTTGAAATAATTAATTTTATGACCTGTATAGTACATTTCGGAAAACATTGTGGCACTGATGCAACATTATTCTTATTTATTTGCATGCCTTTTTGCGGTTGTAATCAGTGACTGTGTTTTTTTTTTCCGATCTTCCCCAATCTTCACATTTTGGTGCATGGTGGTGTTTCTTTTGTACTCCAGGACAAGCAGAGGAAAGAATAGTACAGGCAGGTGAGTTCACGCTATATGCACTCATCAGATTCAAATGTTTACAGTTCCCACCCACCCAAGGACCATCCTTCTTACATTTATGACATGTGTACTTGTTGCAATGTACACACTTCTCTCTGTGCTGTGTTTCCTATTACATTGAAAGGGAGCCTGACACTGACTGAGTTTGCTTTCCTGGGGGATGCAGCAGTCTTGGAACACAAGCTTATCAATGTTACATCTTCTTTTTCTTTTTCCATCACCTTTTCTTGTAAGAAGCAATGACGAAGTTCCTCTGCAAGGTGAGCAAAGAGCACTCTTCTTTTCTCAGTGGACCCCGTGCACGCCTTGTACAGTACACGTGCGTTCATTGCTGCCAGGTGAGGCATATTATAGCACACAGCAACCTGCCACCTGTGTGCTCCTGCTCACAGTGAATAAACTCACGCCTTGTGGTCCATGATGTCAACGCAACACCGGGCACAAAAAAAAGCTACAAATATATGTGACTTTTGAAGAAATCATTTTATGATCTGAATAGTACCAATCAGAAAACATCACCGCACTAATGCAATATTATTTGAAAATGAACAGCGACAGATCAGGTGTAAATTAATGGTACATGTAAAAGTTAGCTTTGTTTTCAGTTTTATTCTCAGCTACGTTCAGACTCTCACCCCCAATCTGACCCTAACTAACAGCGCTAGCATAAATTTATGCGTATGCACAGGGAAAGAATGGTGTGAGAATGTGCGTGACTTTAAGCCGTGTTTAGTTTTTATACATCTCAAAGTTGGTGTGGAAATGGGCTTATGCAACATTTTTGTGTGTAAGCACCGTTTATACATGAGGCATGGTATAATAAGTTAATTGCCTCGTAGGATTGATGTTTTTATGGGCATCAAATTTGTCTACCTTTTTTTACCTATAACTAGAGATTTTCTAGAATTTACCCCACCACTTTGATTGACTGGCAACATTTCAATATGCTTTCTTCACAGTTGATTCTCTGATATTGGTGAAGCAGGTTTATCTGTTAAAAAAATTATATTTCGACATTTAGGTACTTGTTACAGTGTTTTTTTAAAACAAATTGTGTTCCACGATTGTTTTGAGCTATGGTTTTTTTAAATTTTCTTTTTTTAGTTTTGTGCTTAAAATGCAGTACTTCTAGTGATTCAATAGTGTTTGTGATATTTTCTTCATTGTGGTGATTTTGAATTTCCACAAAAGGTTATTAATTCATTGGTCAACTTATGCAACTTAGTGTTAGTATTTCTGTTCAATACTTATCACGCATGATTGGCTACATATGAACACTGTTGGTAAGTTTGTTTTTCATTGTTAGACTTTGTTTTATCTGTAATTATGGTGGTTGCTTGAACTAATTTAATAAATCATATTATGGTCAATGAAATAGTTGTTTTATAATTTTTCTGGTAAGGCATCATTTTAAAATTATAGATATGTTTTAAAATTTAAAATTTTGAAATTTACATACTGTACCTTTGATTTGCACTATGCATTTACTTCTTTGTCCTTGCATTTAGTTCCACAAATTGTATTTCATATATGTTTTGAACTTTCATCAGTTTTGTACCGTTTGTGAATTAACTGACATTTCATCTTGGTTTCCATAGTTTTTGAATTGCCTGAACTTTATTACCTATTGCATATTTATTTATTTTTTTGAAAATGAGAATTAAAAACCAAACAACATCGCAAACGCAGAAGAAAATTAATCAGTTGCATACATGTTTACACTGTGATTTTTCATATAAACAGAATGAGTGAGTTAGGGCTAGAATAATATATAATTTTGGGAATATCTAATTATTCATCTTATTTAGTAACAGTTTAACTACATTGCACATATTTTTAACTGTTATTTAACTTATCAGCAATACAAAGAAATTACATGATACAAATACAAAATAACACTTAATTGGAAATTTATCTAATTATGTAAAAGAAATGTCAAACTTGAAATTTAAATAAGTACATGTTTTGTTTTGCAAGGTGACAATTATTATATAATCTGTACATGTACAAGAAAGTCGATTGGAGGACCAGATTTTTTTAATTATAGTTTTTATACAGTAGTTAGGGAAGGTTAGTGATGCTTTTAGGAACGTTGCTAGCTTGCATGTAATTAAAAAAGAAATGCTTAAATAAAAGGTTATATCTGATGTTGTCAAGCTAAAAATATTTGAATTACCCAGTATTGCATGTAAATCAGAAAGAGTCATTTTACGTTAAATCAAGCAACATCCCACACAATTCAGACTAAAATTCTGAAAAAAATCATCAAGTGTACCCATATTAGTCAAGAGACTATTATTTTTGATGTATGATCAATACTTTCCAAGATACAGCCAGTTTAACTGTGGGGAGGGGGGAGTGGGTCTTGAATTTATCCGGCCTTATTTTTTCATTAAATTTCACAAGCCCATAGCTCAAGAACTAAACCACCAAGCAGGCTCAGACTTTGCATGCTAGTACATTGTTTTAATTTTTTCACATACCATACCATTTGGTCCAGATGACCCTGCATGGTCAAAGCAGCCCCTTGAAATCGACCAAAATTTAATGAGGTTTTTGGCTTAGCTATGTTTATACTTCAAACACATTTTTAAGAAACACAGGTTTTTGATTTTATTTCCTTATTCAAAAAAAATTATAGGCTTTCTGAAAAAGTGATGAACAGAAACGTGTATCAGGGTTTGAACAGCAGACCTCTCAAGTCTAAAAAATCATTTTCATTTTCTTTTTCAGAACATCCTAATGGCATGTAAAGAATTTTCAGATCATTTAAAAAATATTTTTATTATATTTATTTTTTTCCTTCATTCTCAACACAAACCTTTTCTTTTTGAAATCTTTTATGTTTATTTTCCATTCTAGACATAGGCTGAATGTGCCATATGTGAATAACAGTAAATGAGTTTTCAATGAGTAAAAGTTATCAAAAATGGCAAACTTTTTCATATCAAATGGCTATGTCCTATCTCATGTTGCTGAGCAGAGAATGCGATTCTCAATGGCCAAAGGTGCTGGGTAATCGAATACCCCTGTTACATCCTTACAGAAAATAGCAAACTCGGTCAGCTGTGTGTCTGAAGACAGTCAATTGATATTCACCACTGAAGCAGCAGCTGAGATCCTGCCCTTTCTCGATCACAACAGTAGCACAATTTCCACCAGCACCCTGTTGGCTAACAGTACTGTTGGCGGTCGTTGTTAACCCGGGGCTTGACCGATCTGGTATGGAAATTTGTATTGTTGTTAACATTTCATTATAACTAGTGTTGTATTTAATGATAAATCAAGTAGTTGCTCTTTATGTGTTGTGCTTAATGTGCTTTTTTTCCCTCCCATTATTCCTGTACCCAAGTTAGTGGTGAAGAACTTGATGATTATCAGTACTGACAAATGGTGAATTTAGTCCATGTTTAGAAAGGAAAATAAAAATGAAAGATTCACTAAAAAGTAAGACTTGTTTTTAAAGACCATGTAGGATATAGGGATAAAATTAATGAATTCACACATGAACAAATATGGCAGAATAAGTTTTAATTAGATAAATGCAAAAGTGTACTTATAAAAAGTCAAATAGTAGATATAATTGTGCAGTTGATTGGTGGCTGCTTAAATTGATAGGTCCCTGTCATGTTAGACTTGGGAGCCCTACAGGACTCATCACCAGTATTGTGCTTGATACTCATCAGGCTAGGTACAAATTAAATATATATAGGTCTGTATTGCAATCTGATTATTTGGATGATTAGCTACCAGGTAACACTTGTGGTTGTTCAGCCATTCGGCAAGCATCCGCCATGTCCTCTCAGTTGCAAGAAGCAGATCATAGATATGTGATACAGAGCCTGCCAAAAAAATACAAAAAAGTGCTGACTGGCCGACCAACCACAAGCGATGCCTGGTAGGTAAGCATCCAAATATCCAAATGTGATTCAGACCTATGAATGTAATACTCCGATCTTCACCCTGTCAAGCAAGTGAACCAAGCGGCGTTGCACAAGAGGCTTCACCTCAGGTGCTGATGTCAGAGGTTCGATCCCCGTAATGGGAAGCAAAGGTGCATACACCTGATGAGCTCTAATTAGGGCAAAATATGTTGTGTACTCTTTGTATTATTTGGCAGGTATTGTATGAATAATATATATAGATAGTTGTGAACCTTTTTTTTAATGTCAGTTTAGGTTTGTGGGCCTGGAGCCAAGTGAATCAGACTCTGGTACATTTAATATAACACAATACTCTCAAACCTTCTTAATCTTGTCAGTAAAATACTGGCTGTACAAATGTTTTGTTATTCTAAAATGGTGAAAATAAATGTTACTTTATGGGCTCTATAATTGTTTTAAAAATGATAGTTGTGTCATTTTTAAAAATCTACTTTCATTTTTAATGTCCTATCAGCATTGATATAGGCAGATTATACACATTAAGAAGAAAAGTTTTGTAATTGAAATCAAAAAGGCTTATCATTATAGGTTACTATTGACTGTTAATACATACCACAAACAGGACTGAAAATTACATTTTATAATTGAACTACAGAAGGTAATAAATACCCAAATATGTCTTTTTAAAGAAAAAGAAATGCCCAGAGGGGACTGGGCGGTCCCGTGGCCTGAAACCCCTGCAGATTTTATTTTTTTTTCTGTTTTTTCTGTCCACCCTGGCCATCGGACCTTACTCCTTTTCTATGTTAACTAATGTTGTCTTATTTTAATTTCTTATTTTGTCTTTTATTTTTCTTTTCTTCATTATGCAAAGCACTTTGAGCTACTTTTTGTATGAAAATGTGCTATATAAATAAATGTTGTTGTTGTTGTTGTATTAAGTGTCCATGCTTATAATCTGTTTTGGATGCCAAGATTGTTACTCCAATAACTGTCTGCATTGGAAAATCAATGAACTATTCATTTTTGAGAAGCATATGTGAACATATCCAGAAAACCAATTTGTGTTTGATTCTTTTCTTTTCCTTATTAAGCAGCTGTAAACCTGAAGTCATTAGACATTCTTACTAAAGATACTGTTAGGGTTAATCACTATTTTGAGAGAAGTGTGACCTCATCAACTCAGACTGAAGTAATGCTTAGCTCTAGCTCTGTAGTCAAAAGCAGCTTAATTCTGATCTTTTCCCCATTGAAACTGGTTGGGCACAAGGTGTTGACATGTAGACTAAATGTCCTTGCAATGTCAATAAAACTATTAACAGCGTATGCTTGGATAATATACTGATAACGGAAGAATAACAACACTTTCTGAAGCTTCTTGACCAGGGCAAGATACACTGGTCATGCAGTCTCCTTTTTATTATAAAAGAAAAAAAAAAGTCTTTTACATGCACATGCGCACCACCGTACACCAAAATCACGCGAGCACTTAACAAAGGGAACACCTCTTTCAATTGAGAGCATTTTACATTTATATGTTAACACAAGGGTACAAAGAATGTTTGTGAGAGTAATGTTAGTGTCTTTTTTTTCCCCACTGCGAGCTGAAATGCAGAAGAGAAATAAAATGGGTATTCTTATTTATGTTTTAAAAGTAAAGCTCTGTTTCTGAAGCATCTTGAGTAATACAGTCATATATAAAGATATAACTTTTCAAACTAGTAGGTTTATATTCAGTTTAGTTTTTTTTAACAATATTTAGAAAATAGCATCATTATCTTTATTTGTCTCATAAGTGATGGCTTGCACTTGTGAGCATTATAGTAGGTACAATTTCCCAGTGTAATTGAATTTGTTTTCTAACTCCAGCTTAAAAGTCACAATAACCTATGTATATGTTGTGTGCTCCACCAAATGTAAAACAACATTGATACTTTTGATGCTTTAAATGTAATTGTAATGTAGAAAAGTAGCAGACATTTCACTTTATTTGTCTAAAGTTGTTTGACCCCACAGCACATTTAGACCCATTTGTAACTCCTCCCACATGTAGGTACAGGAACAAAATAATTCTCAGTTTTCTTATGAAGAGAATTGTTCTTTGAAAATTTTTTTACCTTGAATAATTCAGTATCCAGTAAACTTTGTGAATTTCTCTGCATTGCTGTGTTGTATTTGCCCAAGAACAGACAAGCTGTAACATTTTTTATAAAATGTTTAACATTCAAATTTGACGCAAATAACTATTTCTATCTAGGTGGAATTGTATAGGACATTTTAATAATTTTTTGTTTAAATAGTAATGCAAAGATAATTAAAATGATGTAACAGTTGCATATAAAATAAGCAATCCTTATTTTTATTTATTTGCTTTGTATAGCAAACACTAACCCAAGGCACTTTACAGGCATATAGGGAAAAGAACAATTGCAGATGCTTGGGTTCTTTTCTTGTGTTTGGTCAGATCTGTGGTAACTTCTACAGGGTTTAGCCATCCGAAAGACATTTTTCTGTATACTTTTTAAGATTATTTATTACATTCTGTCAGAGGCGGCAGTTGGTGAAAGCTCTTTCGTGAGAACACCCGGATTGATATAAAGGCTTACTGTATTCATGTTACTCCAGGGCCAAGATCATTCCACCACACTAACAAGGACACATTTTGAACTTTTCATAGTTCATCACCTCTACAGTTTAGGCTTGCTTGCTGATACCTTCTGTATAATATACAAGCAAAAGTACAATTTGTGAATATAGCTCCATTTTCTCTATGCAGAGAAACACATGCATAGCTATTCTTTTCACTTTTCTTTGCACACTAATTTTTACCATGTATGACCTGTGGATCCTGTACACATATGTGATCCCTCATTTATAGCTTAGAGAGAATAGTGAATATCTCTGTGTTTATGCAAAGAGTGCACAGAGGTGATAGCGGGGCCTTTTAAGACCTTTGGTTACATCACACACAATGAGTACCAGAGCCAGCCCAAGACATAAGCAAACTAAATAATTGGTAGCCTTATCAGGAATACAGTGTTTAGTTATGCTTTCCACACATAGTGCTAGTGGATGTTTAGAGAAGAGCTATTTTATTTATGGATTGTAAAATGAGTTACATTATAAAGGAATATTACATTTCTTAAGATTAAGCTAACAGTTTATAGATGATATAACAGAAATGTTTATACAGAGAATTAGGAGGGTGCAGTGTGTCCGCTGTTGCATTAAAATCTGTTTTTTGACTTGAAGACATACAGATTTAAGCAATGGTTTCTATTTTTTAATGAGATGACCATTATTACATAGAGTAAGTTACAAAGCACTTGCTAAGCCTGTATGTGGCAGTAATTTGAGGCCCTTCAAATTTCAACTTCAACTAAAAACAAAGTGAATACTGATTTATTGTGGTGAGTTGATCTGCCTTTTTTGTTTTTATGACTAGGTCTTCACTGTATGTATAGTACAGTGATTCAGTGACCATTGAATTAAATTTAATTTCATTAGGTGCAATAACACTCCTCTTAAATACATAAGGTTTTTCCCAATCTAAAGTTTGATTCTAATAAGTGGTATTGTCTACACAGATGTTTAGAAACTATTGTTAATTTTATGCTGAGAATCAAGTATAAAGCTTTTCTTAAATGCAGTCACCCAGGTCGAGCAGAATTCCATAAGAAGTGGGGAATTTGGTCATTTGATGCAGAGTACCATTTTAAGTTGTAGTTTAGGTTTTTTTGTTAACCAAAAAGCATTTTCACACAACAATTTAAAAATAAAAGTTACTTAATTAAGGTTTTTGACATTAAAGAACACTTAAATTCCTACATTATAACGCAGATAACTAACTATTCCAACAGTGCCAGATGTAAAATTTTCTTCTGACTGAAATCTAAACAGTTTAAATAAAAGGGTGTAGGGTTAATGAATGATCCCCTTCTGTGTTTATAGTATGTACTGATATTACACCTTCTTTGGCCCTGTTTACACTCATCTCATCACTAGGGTTTAAATCTAGATATTTCATGATTTTATGAATAACCTGGGTGTGTTTGCCCCCTGCTTGCATCGCACGCCAATCCCTGGGCCTGCGCTACGCGCTAGCCTCTTTGCGGTTCTGTCACTCGCGTATGGGGATACGGATGTACAATTTAAACAGATTTTTATTTTCATGGGAATTGTTACATATGCATAATAGAACTAAATATTTTACATTACAGCAAGTAATTAAGCATATTAAAAATAGTAAAATGTAATCATTTGAAAGTAAATTATGTTTCATGTTGTGTTAGAGTTATTCATTGAGTAATACGATTTTGTTCTGTTTGGCTTTGAAATTAACACGCAAATACTTTTTAAACTTACACTTTTACTGTAAAACTTTGGTAAAAACAACTTTGTTAATAATATTTCCATCAATATCACACTGAATTTTGATTCTGTGTTTGGACTTTCAGCATGACAACACAACGTATAACTGCCTGTGATTGAATTTTGTTTCTTTCTCTCTATTAAATAAAACAACTTTTACGAATGTTTGGCACTGAGATTTGTTAATTGTCTTTGCAAAAACTATTGTAATGGGAAACTGTTAATGTTTTAATACGAATGACATATCAAGATCTCCTTTGTTGTCTAATGTTATCCGCGGAAAATTTACTACATTACCTTTCTTGGATACATCCTTCTTTCTACAGTAATTTGTGCCTTGGAAGACTGGACAGTGTTAAACGATGTAGATATTCTTTGGGATATTGTAAGTTGATGTTTTCACCACCAACTGTTTCAGCATAGTATATTGATATGCATTTAACCAATTTGTCGTGTAACCAGTCAACATTTTTGGCGTTAATTCGTTTGACTTCATCATTTCTCGGTGCTAGGATTGCCGGTGCACTCATTTTTTCTGTTGATAACCCTTTGTGATGAAATTCTTCAATAAGATTTGGGCATAATACGTCTTCTTTAATTGGGAACTTAAAGTGAGGAATACATTCAAATTTATAAGAGCTGAGAGAGCAGAAACTGTGTCTGACAAAAGCATTCACACGAATGAGAGGTGAAAGTACTGTGCGTGTGATTGAATATGGTTGAGAGGAGGGCATGACTTGAAAAAATCTCATGGCCAAAGTCTCATGGGACTTGAAACAATTTCTTCAAAAAAGTCTTGTCTCATCGCAGGATGTTTTTATATAATAGAGAAATGTATTGAACTATTTATATTACTTAATGGAAGATGCACTGCTTTGCACAATGTCATTTACACTTTAATTTCTCAGTTTTTATTATAAACTGTTTTATTTTGCCAAGCAAGTCTCTTCTTTTCCCTCACTCTGGTGCATCTTCTGTTGTGACCCTCAAGGCCCTGAGAAGTGAGCAGTGTCAAGCCTCCGGGCATATGGGGCATCACAGAGGTGAAAGTCTATCGCAGAGTATACTCATGAATACCCACTAATCAGGCAAATTCTTAGGATGTAGGAAGAAATTTTATAGTCTTAGGGTAACATCTAAGATCACCCTGAATTCTTTATACAGTATATGCTTTGTATTTTTTGTAAATGCTACATATGTTTTAATGTTAAAAAAACATTTTCTAACAAAGCATAAAATATAATTTCATATTGGTCATTTTGAATTTGTAAATATTGGTTTGTAACTTTATTTTCCTCTGTGATTGCTGGGTTATAGCTCCAGCACTGGAAAAGTAAACTGGTAAATTGATTTTATGAAAGCTTATATTAATATATTTCAAAGACACTGGTTCTTGTTGCATTAAACCACTTAATTGTTTATTAATGTTTCTATCCATTTTTTCCACCTGATAGTCTTCCATTCATATAGTAGAGAAATTTTCTAAAGTTATTAGAAAATATCCATTGGCAACTTTTAGCACTGTGATGCAATCTCATCAAAGGGAAATGTCAAACAGAAGTTGTATCCCAATACATCTTTTATTTAAAGTAAGGCATGAGAGGAAAATATGAAAATGAACTTTGGCCTAGCTGAGTGAAAGATCAATAAAAATGTTATGGAGCTGGCAATACCCTGTGGTGTTTCTTAGCATTCATATGTTTGAAACAGCAGTGTACCTCATCTACATAGAAGCATTTGCATTTTGAAATTATTTATTTTTTTAATTTTTAGAACACTACTTCTGAAACCAAATACAACGAATATCTGGAGGAACAGCAGGATATGTTACCTTATGTGAGCCTACTGTTTCATCAAGTAAATAAATCATGCCAGTCTCCTTAACGTATCCAGTGTTTTGCCACCTCTCTCTAGAAATATTTGTTTAGTTATTTAGAGAACATAGAAATCAAAGACATGAACATTAAAATCTCATAATTAAAAAAAAAACTACAAAATTATATTTAATACATATATAGATAGGCCTATATGCAGTGATATTTTAAAATTGCATTCATGTTTACAATTTTCTTGAAATCCATATTCTTCAGTGTACATAGAAAAAATAAAGGATTAAGAGAAATAAAGAAGGATTTAAGGAATACTTGAAAATATTTTATCCTGATGTATTTGAAGTCTTTGTGTATTTAATTACCTGAAATAGTGTTCTTTATTGGTTTAGTACAGCAATTATGGAGGAGCCAAAAATAGAATATTCATTGGAGAAATTCTAAAGTTCATTAGCATAAGATACCATAACATTTTCCTAGCTAGCTTAATCCTGAGCAGGGTTGCAGGTGCAGTATGAGGTATTCTAAGTAAAGTTTATCTAATGAATATGAACTACATATTTTCCAATTACAGTTCGGAGAAGAAAGTGCTGGTTAGTTTGCTGTTCTAATGTCTTCCTATGAAACTTTCAGTGGTGTTTTGACCACATCTACTTTAAGCCTTGGGAATTAGCATGAGAATACAATTTAGAACCATGATTTTCACAAATACTTTGAGCATTAAAAAGTTAGACAGTTGTGACCACTAGTGTGTTCAAACCTGAGTTGTGTTTTTTTTAAAGAAAATTTTAAAGTCTGTTTTTAAAAAAGCCTGAAGAAGCTCTTTAGCCACATGGAAATCTCAAAGCAACCTATTGGGACACATTCTATTCATTGTAATGTATTGTACAGTTTAAAACTGCATCACTCAACAATTACAGCTAAAATAAAGATGTGAGCACCATGTAGTAGTTAAAATGTTGATATAAAATGCTCTGTAGTACCTACAGGTAAACATTATCTGTTGGAAAACCTTCAGAAGCTCCTTAGTCACATGGGAGAGCTAAATAAACCTTAAAATATCATATTGTGCTAGCCTATCCTTGTTAATGTATTGTGCAGTTAAAAGCTACATCTCAACTATTATAGTTAAAGTGAAAATTTCAGGAACATGTAGTCATCTTGAAATTTTGAAGCAGAAAACTCTACTGTAGTGTACCTAGGTCATTTATTAGGGTTTGTCACGTAATCCAATATTGGGATAAATAGTCTGTTTTGCATGAAATATAGGCCCTGCTGGAAATGTGATTTATTACTGTATTTTGTATAGTGTACATTAATGTATAAGAAGCCACATTTTAGATTACATAATTTGGGCAATGAAGTGGTTGGAGCTACTGTCTGTTTAATGGACGTCATTTTAAATTTTGACTCCGTTCCTGTCTGTACAGACTTTGCACATTGTCTTCCTGTTTCAGTATTTTTATGATGATAGTTTGATTGCAGGTTCTAAAAAATTCTTTTGGAATAAACCGATTTGGAAAATGGATTGATGGATGTATTATTCCCTTAGGCTGACAGCAAGAAAAACATAAGCCTTGTAATTTGCTGTTCAGTTTCTCCCACCCTCCAGTTACTTAGATGCCCTAAACTATTAAAGGTTATTTTTGTAGTGGGTGTAGGTCCAAGACAAGAGACTGTTCTGAGAGCAGTGCTATGTGAGAGAGCACTCAGACATGCTTAGCCTGCCAATAGTCAAACCTTTAATTACACTGTGTTACAGAGCTAAACTCCATTGCACATGGTTGCCCAGCAACCATTCACCCATTCCTCCTCATGTTAAGGGAGAAATACCCTCACAAACTGAAGATCTGAACACCAATATCTCCTGACTGAAAAAATGCATTAATTGTATTTGTGAAATATTATCTTAAACTGTCTTGATTCTATCTGTGTTGTTATCCTAGCAGTCTAAAACAAAGTCTCTTTAAGACAAGGAGTACAAGTCTAAATAAAACTGTTAACTTTTCTCATTATGCTTTACACTACAAATACATTTATTGGTGATTTAACTGTACTGTTGTAGAAGGGTCAAAATTGCACTAACAATGGAGAACATGGTACAATAACATAGTGTTACAGACAGTAAGTAAAACAATAACAATATATAAAACATTTGTGGATATTTATTGATAATGTTTATCTAATATGTATTAGAAAGAACAAGTAATTAAAAGAATGTTTACCAACAGTAAAAAATAGCCTTGAAACCATGTGCTTTGTCTTGGGTGGAAATGGACTATATACTGTAAGTGTATTTGAGGGTGTTTAATGACCTGCAGTAAAAACAGAGAATCTGGTGATGCAGTGTTTAATGCTAAAAAATCATAAGAAAAGACTGAAAGAGAGGGCACAATCACTCTGATAAAGGAGATTCATTTACAGTGACAGTTATGTAATTATGCTGGCTTAGGATATATCAAATCGGTACAAGCCCAAACAAAATGATTCGGAACCAGAGCAGAGGACTAAGACTGTATGAAGTAGCTAGTATGCCAAAGGAAGATGTCTAATAGTTAAATAATGGATAGCGTAACTACTATTTATTATGTAGCAAGACTGTCAAATAGATGTAATTTACATTTATGCATAAAAATCACAAAATTTGTACTTAGTGGTGGCCCTTATTTTGTACTGTTTGTTGTTAATTGTTGTCATTATTGATACAGTGTTTCACTTACCCTATGCAGCCAGTATCTGTAAGTTTATTCTATTATTCCATGATTTCAAGGGGCTGAAAGCAGAATTTGTATGGCATGATATGTACAGTATCTCTGAAATGTTTGTTCCCATATTGAGCAAAGAGCCTTTAGAGATCATCTGATGTAGCTATGATAATATTGTCCCAAAAGAGAAGTATTTTTGGAATGAAGGTTACAAAAACTGTAGTCATTACTAGTCGCAAACTTTGAGAGTTTTTAGATAAATTCAGTTATCTCTTAAAAATCCTGCAGAAGCTCTTTAGCCACATGGGTAAGTTAAAGAAACCTTCAAAAATCTTGCTGTACTAGTCTATTCATGATAATGTATTGCACAGTTTCAAGCTGTATTTCTCAACTGTAGCTAAAGTGAAAATGTCAGGAACATGTAGTAATTTTGAAGTAGAACACTCTCCAGTATCTTAGTCATTGATTTGTGTTGTTAATGTAATCACATATTCTGAATACTTATCCTTAAATGTTTTGCATAAAAATGTAGGTCCTGCAAGACATGTATTTCCTTATTTTATTGTATATAGTGCATATTAATGGATAAAGAAGCTAGTTTTTTGGATGTTAGGGTGGTGAATTGATTGGACCTACAGTCTCAGTTTTATGATCCTCATTTTAAATTTAGCTGATTTCAGCTTATGTGTAGTTAGAAAATGCTGAAAGTTGAGAAGGCCATTTTAAGAGCTGGAGAGGCTACGGGACTAACAATTTATGTTCTCTTTATCTTTTTCTCTTATCCAGAGGCACTGACAATCTTGGGTAAAATAGTCAATACCTTATTCTATGCCAGACCACAAGACACTCTTCTAACACTATGCAGGAATCAAGACTTTAACACCACCTAGATTGTGATCATTTCATGTAGATAATATCTAATCACATTGTTAAGTAGGCACCTAACATGCACTGCTGAAAGTGAATAATGTAATGTTTTTCAGAATAGAACCACTTTGATTTAGTATACTTTAGGCACAAGCAATGACTCTTCAAACTATCATGCTACCAGGTAAGGACTTTTTCTTTTTTTTCTTTTTTTGTTGGGGGAGCTTCAGAGGTACCAAAGGCAGCACTGGTAAGGTTAAACTGATGGTGAACGGAGAAGTTATGAAGTGATGGTTTGATGTATGTATTGTTCTCTGACAAGCTGTACTGTAGTTCCAAGGTGTTCCTTTCTGGATCAACAGATCTAAGGAGCTGTGAAGACAAACCACTTTCTCAGAAATCTGAGATAATAAGCTGTCATTTCAAAGAAGAAAGACTGCTTGTAGACATATGAAAGTTTGGAGACTTTGAAAATAGCATCATTGTCAAATTTTGGCTGTCTGCTAGAGGTATCTCACCTTGAACATTTAACAAAGTCTTCACTAGAGTTGCAAATTAAGATTTCTTTGTTTAGTGGAGGTAAAATAAACCATCTCAAGGCATTTATAGTGACATTGTTCTTTAATAACCATTATGGCTTTGAAGTATTGCATATCTTTCGGAATATTTTTTTAATTAATAGAAGTTATTTTAAAGATTAAAGCTGTACTAAATACATTGGGCATATCTGAAAATGTATAAG
The DNA here is from genome assembly GCA_026402145.1 of Polypterus bichir lapradei. Lineage (NCBI taxonomy): Eukaryota > Metazoa > Chordata > Cladistia > Polypteriformes > Polypteridae > Polypterus > Polypterus bichir. The sequence continues at coordinate 24,175,622 of JANRMT010062793.1, read as the reverse complement.
ACGTTTCAGAGGTACAAGTTACATATTGAGAGATTTTTGATGACTGTAGGCAATTACAAATTATCCTTAGGATTGTGGAAAAAAAAAACACCTCCTTGTCTGCAACTGAAGGTTTATAACAGTCTTTCATGGTGCTCAGATGTTGTAACCGCACAGAGAAAAATGCAGATGACCAGACCATGTGATTTGTTCCTTCCAGTGTATAGGTTTGAAATCCTGGATGTTTCAACCACACGTTAAAGGCTATATCTGGCATTATATTGGAACTCTGCCACAACCTCTTTATAAAGAGACTAGTAATAAAATGCATTACTGCAAATGTTAGTGATGCGCTGTCTTTTGAAATGACAGACATAGAAACTGGATGGACAGACACTTCTCCTTTTATCATGGTGTATAAGACAAGTCTGGAGTAGCTGAAATGCTGTACTTCCCACACAATTAAACAGTGTGCTATCATACTAAGATTTAGAGGCGCTCGGACAGCTATATCTGCACCTACAGTAGGAATGAGAACCAAAACAATATGTAGGCCTATGTTACTGTGGACTGAAAATGTGGGTTTTAAAATAAACAAGTGCCATGCTTTTGGTCAGACTATATAATATGTTCAATTAAAAAAAAAAAATAAAAAAACCAAAGATGATGTATGCTTCATCAGATTAAAAGTGATTCAACACTTTTTTTTATAATGGAGACAGCCAAAGAGGCATATGCAAAAATATTTAGTATGGTAAATATCTATTTGACTATTCAGACATTTGCACCCTTGGCAATCACAAGGGGATAGTAGCTATTGTTTTTCAGTAGATTAGTCATTTATTCTAATTAAGTGGCACTTAGTCCCTAAAGTCGATAATTCAGTGAATGTTCTGTGATAAGTGCTGAGAACATGGAAGATATGGTTCTGGAGACAAAGTTTGGATGAGAAATACATTTTATAGTATTTTCACCATTGCTTCCTTTTTGGCCATTGTAAGTCCCACAGCATTTAAAAGGCCATTTATCAAAAGGCTGACTTTGCTGCACCAGCAAAGACTCATTATCTGTAGACAATTCTTACAAATGAATATCCAGAGAATCTTACCTATTAGAAGGCACCTTCCATAATGTATGTGGGGCAGACAGTTGAGGCATTGACTTTTGAAGCAATCTTAACATGTTTTTACAAAGTGATGTTGTCGAGTTGTAAAAGCAGCTTCTCCCATAGTTGCAGGTTGGATGTGAGTATCTAACAGCTGGCAATGTAATTGTTGTACAGACGTACCAGATAACAATATATGTGCATACCAATAAGTATACCAAAGAACTGCTAAGATGACTTTGACCATGTTTACTATACATACATATACAGTACAGGCCAAAAGTTTGGACACACCTCCTCATTCAATGTGTTTTCTTTATTTTCGTGACCATTTACAGCACTCCATCACTCTCCTTCTTGGTCAAATAGCCCTTACACAGCCTGGAGGTGTGTTTGGGGTCATTGTCCTATTGAAAAATAAATGATCGTCCAACTAACCTGACTTCTGCACAACACAACTGCTGGTCCCAACCCCATTGATAAAGCAAGAAATTCCACTAAATAACCCTGATAAGGCACACCTGTGAAGTGAAAAGCATTTCAGGTGACTACCTGTTGAAGCTCATCGAGAGAATGCCAAGAGTGTGCAAAGCAGTAATCAGAGCAAAGGGTGGCTATTTTGAAGAAACTAGAATATAAAACATGTTTTCAGTTATTTCACCTTTTTTTGTTAAGTACATAACTCTACATGTGTTCATTCATAGTTTTGATGCCTTCAGTCATGAAAATAAAGAAAACACATTGAATGAGGAGGTGTGTCCAAACTTTTGGCCCGTACTGTATATATATATATATATATATATATATGAAAAATATGAAAAAAAATTAAGTGGTGCAAAGGAAACTGCAGAGTAACAATTAACTAGATTTGGAATTTTTTTATTGTATTTAGCAAACAATGTTTTCACTCAGATTGGGCATTGTGTAGTGGTAATAGATAATAACATAGCTGTATTGTAGAAAATGTCAGTTCTCAGAAAATCAGACAGGACAAGCCAATAGATGTGACTGGAAAACGTGTCTGCATTTACAGTGTATGGATTATTAATGCAGTTTATTAGTATTGTCAGCAGTAAAAATATAGACCCGCCAGCTCCAAATCTATTTACAACAAAGCCTTTAAATAAAGTGAACAGCTATTTGATCAGAAATTAGTAAATTATAATGCACAATGGGAAGTTTTTCATGTGTGTTCTAAATTTTTATAAGGCACACATAATAAACAATTCCTACACACTGACTATATTCCAGAGATAAATATTGAAGATATGCCATTGAATGGTAGTATGCTACCGGATTACCACAAGAGGGCACGCAAGCTCACATTACAAGCTTAACGAAGGCCTATTAAAAACCTTTACAACTCAAAAAAAAAGAAAACTGGCTCAGCTTCCTTGCAAAGAGAATGCTATTGAGTGTTTTAAAAAAGATAAATAATGTAGCCATTGTAAAAGAGGAAATGTTATATGCATCTGGCAAGTTTTTGGGTAGGTTTGAAGAGTTTAATTTCAGGTATTATCTTTTACCAAATCAGGTTAAAAAGGAGAAACAGAAGAGTTGTTACAAACACATTTTTTAGCGAGTTCATGCATACTATAATAATTAATCGAGGATTCTGAGAGTTCAAATGGAACTAGATGTAGGTGTTTGTTAAGCCAAGTGATAGCATTTCTCAAAGTAGCTGTGAATTATAGGATATGTCAAAAGTGTGGACCACAAGTTCTGTAGTCATGAGAACAGAAACTAACTCTAGCTCTCTGTCAGATCAAACTTGATGCAGAGAGCTCCTTCATTCACAAAGTGTGATGAACATGCCTGAATTCAGAATGTTATTAACTGCCATAACAAAATGCCATCATATGTGGGTGATGATTCTAAAGACATGGCAAAATGCAAAAACTATCCATCATTTTACTGGAGGGGTTCCCTGTTACACTCACTAAGAACCAAAGTTTTTATAAACACATCTAGACTGCTTTTTTTTTAATCTGAATCCGTTTCACCAATTTGAATTCCATCAACCTGATGACAGTCAGATAAATCTGGAATATGTCATGAAGTAGCAAGTGAGATAATGGACTACAATTTCACAAAGAAATGTGTCCTGTGGAAGGGCCAAATTTGTGGACTTATCAGTGGATTCCACTATCAAATTATCAATAACAATTTTTTTTTTGGAAATACCCAAGACATTAGCACTACGAAAAGAGGAACGTTCAAATTCAAAGCAGTTTGGTTACAAAAATTTCCTTTAGCTGTTGGAAGAGAAAATACAAGTTCTAGGAAAGAAATATGGCCCTATGAAACAAGATGCTTTTCAGACACCTTGTTTTTGTTTGAAAAATTACAGTGACTTCTTACTAAATGATGAAAGACCAGGGTTCAAAGGTTTTTGTGATGAAGGATTTGTCTAAGGCCACCTTAATTAAAAGCTTGTGGAAAATAAAAGGTCTCTTGAGTGCTCACTAAAACTCCATCACTGTGGAACTACTTGAATTAATAAAAGTAATAATGAAAATTACACTAAGGCTTCCAGTGATTTCAGTCATTTTGTCATGAAACCTGTGGATGCGGAGGCCTGAGATGGTTAGAATATACTTGCCATTGGAGCTGCACATGTGGAGTCAAGTAAAATCTGCAGATTACTGGAGAACTGCCTTTTGGCAATGTTTTTGCACTACAGTGAGTACACAAGGCAAGAAAATCTTTCTTTCTACCTTGAGCCAAGAAATGAAGGTGCCTAGCTATGCCCTTTTGAATTTGTAGACTGGAAGAAGAGAGCAATGTTGAGCTTCCCAATGTGTTAATTTAGCATGATATACTAGTATAAAAAGAAGACATAAAAAAACAAGAAGATTGGAAAATGTTTCATTTTAAGGAAGTCTACCTCGCACATACTCAAGGAGGATGATAGCTGAACAATCAAAACTACATTATAAATCACATTTCTGTAGCAAGCATCAGAGATCTATTGATTCAACACTTTAAAGCCTCTGATAACAAATCAGAGATTCCATTAGATTAGCACTTAGTTCTGTTGGCATCTAAATTAATAGTGCTCACATGCAGACACCAAAAAACCATTGTGGAGAATGGTTGTCACAAAAGCCAGCACTGTGGCTGCTTTGCATGGAAAGCGGAGTATATTCCACATCATAGGTTATACTACCCAATGAAGAAGCTTTATATCTTATTGTATCAGGAATCTTCAATGAACAATTATGGTACTTTATGTTTTGATAAGATTTAGGAAAGAATCTGTGGTGGCTATTCACAAATTTAAAGTTCCCAAAGAACATGCAAACCTTTTGATGTTTCTTTTATTAGTCAGATGGAAATTTTTCAAAGATTCAGTGAGGTATTAAATGTGTGTACTTCTCCTTGGACTACCTGTTCAGCCAGCTGAGCATTTTAATCACATAAACAGTAGAAGATGGAAGAGACACCTTTTAACTAGAAGAAGTGGATGCACTCTTCATAATATCTGTGGATTACAGTGGATTAAAAGAAGAGAGGTACATCCACTTGGATCAAACTTTTATTTCACAGCTGCTTTTCAGCTGTTAGTAAAACAATGTGTCCAATAGACAAAACAAAGTCAAAATCTCTTTGCAAAAGGGCGAGAGACACTTTCTGAAACATTTTTGCATTTTGAACTTAAGAAACCCATCTTTTACAATGTGTGATTGTTTATCTACATCCTCACACAGGAAATGCCCCTGAAGGTATGTAAGTGGGTTTATTTATTTATTAAGTGTTAAACATTTTTCAGGAGATGCTGATAAATTCTTATTTTGCAGTTGTCACAATAGTTCTCTTTTACCAGTGACATTGCATGGGGCTTTGTATCACGGAAGAATTGTCCAGTCAAGCATGGCATCACTCAGACAAATCACTTTGCCAAGACAGAACTTACTGCACCAGTCATCTCTGTCAAAGTAAACAGAACAATGAAACGTGAAACAGTTATCCTCCAAGGAATTAATCTTCTGGACAGATGTTCTCACTTTGAATAGTACATTAAATATGATACTACATGATTAAACACTTTTGTGACCAACAGAATCTATTTCATCAGAGAGACTATTAAACATTCAATGATGGAAAATGGTGGAGATGGAAAATGGTGAAACCAGATAATCATTTAAGAGGCTTGAATGCAGAGTCCTTATTAATAGCGAAAGCTTCATTAAATTTTTTTTACATTTTTTTTTCGGTGAAAATAATGCTCAGAATGACCAGCTCAGTCCACTTAATAGATTGTAGAGGTTGTCAAATTTTAGGAAACTTTGAACTGAATGTGCAAGAATATGTTGATGTACTAGAATTACATTCTCAAGATGGTTTTAGCAGAAAAAAAGATATAGCATAATATAATGTGTTAAAATATCATTCATTTCCATTTTTTTACTTTCTTTTTTGGTTTCAACTAGAGCAGCAGAAGGTTCCAAGACTACATTAATTCCAGTAGCTAAAAACAAAAATCCTAAAATCTTAAGTGACTTTAGACATTGACATCATTGGCTATGAAATCATTTGAAACAAGCTTAATGAGGAAGCTGTCTGGGAAACCTCAGGGTTAAATAATTCCATTTCAGTTTGCATGCCAGTTTAATAAATGTACAGAGGACACCACTGTCACTTTGCTTTCCTGTTGCATCAATATTCACACAAGAATCCTATTTGTAGACTTCTCTTCAGCTTTTAATATTTTCTTTCTTGCAAAGAGACTTAAAGTTTTTAATTTGGACTTCAGTTTGGTAGGGTGGCTAATTAATGTTTTAACAGATAGGACTCTGAAAGTATGTGGTTATTTGTCTAGCATGCTATAATCCACAGGATATCAGAGAAAAGGTCATATGATAACGTCAATTTCAGAACCCGTACATCTTGAAACACAAGTTAATGAATAGAAAATGAAATGTAGTTACCTTGTAGTGGAATGGAAAAGAAACAGAAGAGTTTGTTGCAGAGCTCCCGAAGGCAACTTCTTTTTTCTTGAAATAAACTGACACTTGATACTACCTAATTTTTTGAGGGCTTATTAACACTATTGCAACAAATATAACAGTGAAGGAGGATACAAAGCAAATGGATAATGTTCTGCCACAGTCAAAGTATCAAATGCAAATCAAAATATCCTTCATTTTTAATGCTAATATAGCACCAGCTCTGATAATCTGGAGTGGGAAAACTATGACGTTTGGCCAAATCCAGGCCCTGATACAGGTGCTCACATCTAACAGGCTACTCGATGAAGTATCTAATATTCCAGCTCTTGTAAGGTGCCCTTAACAGATGTTGTAACAAGTGTAGTAAGTTGCAAAGCTGTATTATCTAAAAGATAATTAAAGAAACCAAGCCTTTACCATTTGAATATGGAACAGTCTGTAGAAGGTTAATGTGTAAAATGTTAGCTGTTTGCCTATGTTGTTCATGCTTGTTTTTTTCAAATATTAGTTTGTGTGTGTTGATTTTATCAGCTTTGGATTTCCTTGGCAGAAGCACCCCGAAAGTGGAACTTTGGGTATTACTCCAGCTCTGTGTACAGATCATTAGGAAGAGTCCCATTTACAAAAACAAAAAGAAATTAAAAGACCAATTAATTGACCAAAACAGAATATTCTGTAACTGCCAGACATGCAGCTCAAGTTGTCATCCTTCATGATGATTTTGAAATTTTGTGTTCAGGACTTTGGATGAAAAAAGACAGATTTTACAACTTTGTCATCTCCTTTGGCTGTTAAACATGGACAATATGTTAGAAATCTGGTAACTGAAGTCCTGAGCAAAAGCACAAGTTAAATGTCTATCGGAGTTTCTTTGCTTGACTTCTACAGATTGCACATTACTCAGGATTTGTTTCCAAGGCTTTGCAAACCTTATGTGTACAATGCATCAGTGTGGGCCATCAATTTCAGTTATGATCAGGTCTTTTAACAAATGAAAATTATTAAAGGTACATACAGAAATGTACAAGCAGATATAAATCATTGTTTAATTAGAAGCAAATTCATTTCAATGGCAGAACTTGTTAAATTTTATAGCTTGTTAGTGCTTTTATTCTCCCACATCCAATTATTCTTATACTGTATATTTCTTGTTTGTTAGAATATTCATCCAAATGATTTGTGAAATGATACAGATTAGTAATTGTCAGTCCCTTATTTCCAATTTCCCATCCCCCATTCCCACCACAAATATTTGATAGTGGAATATTTTTTTTTCTCCACTTCAATCCTGGAAGGTCACAGTGGCTATGATTTTTTTTTGTTCCAAAAACTGCTGTCACACTCTGTGACTCATTTTGTCCCGTAGCTAATCTTATTTGATTAGTTGGTCTTTTCTTCTCCTTTCCTAAATTCAAGAGTGTTAACATAGTGTGAAATTTACATTTATAGGATTTCACCAGTTTGCTCCCTTAATTGTAATCTACCAGGGTAAACATCATTGAAAGCCAGCAGCTACTTATAGCTAGTATGCTCATTAGTAAAGAATCATCTGCATAACCAGACAGGAGATGGAGAAGCAATTAAACTGATAGATTTAGATGGAATCAAAGTGTCAAAAGTGAGTTTTAGTGTAATAGCGATAGTAATATGAGTTAAATATTTTAAATATTTTAGTGTATTTTTGGCCCTACTGTTGTGTTTTAAGGGATAACATTTTATTTGGGGGTATTTATATATGGCCCAGAGAGACAATATATTGCTTCAGTAAAAGCTGATTTGATAATCAATTAATCGTTACTTCAATTAATCATATTTTAACAAACTTGGTTATTTTCATTAAATTGCAAGTCTGATTCAAAGCTTGAAAAGGACCAGGAGAAATGCAAATTCAAAAAATGAACAAAACTAAGAGACATCACATTTGTCAGCGAATCCAAAATGAGACAAAATCAAACGTCAAAGATGCTTTAGAACAGGGATCTCAAACTCCAGTCCTGGAGGACTGCAGTTTCTGCAGATTTTTATTCTAACCCTTTTCTTGATTAGTGACCTGTGCTTGCTTCTAGTTAACTTCTTTTGAATTAATTAATTGACTTTCTCTTAAAGACACAGACCCCTTAATTGTTTCTTTTTCCTTAATTAGCAGCCAAACAATAATGAGATACAAAATGAACCAAAACATGACCAGCAAACTGTATTCATCATACAATATCTGAAAATAAAAAGGGTGGAGTTCTTAGGTATATTGATTTGCTCAGGTCCCCAAAACATTTTAGAAGTGCTCTTAGAAAGTAAAAAAAAAATCAACAATTTTGAAAATGTATGCTATTGTTCAATGAGATCAGCAACAAATCATGGAATTAAAGAATGGGTTTCATTACGAACATGACTCTGCGCCTAATTAAGCAACTGATTGGAGTGAAATTGGAGTTTGAGGACGTGACTTAGTTGGTCTTATGTTGGCTCGCTCACTCACTTCACATTTCATTTCTGTTTAAGGAAAGAAATGAAGCAATTCAGAGGAATGATGAAGAAATTTCAGGAAACAAATATTTAAAAACAAGTCAATTCAAATTAATTCAAAAGAAGTTAATTAGCAACAAAAACAGGTCACTAATTAAGTAAAGGGTGGGAAAAGGTGGTTCTCATGCAGAGATACCACAGACAAAAGCTCCCCTATCTTAAATTCCAAATAAATGATTGAATCTAATTTCTTAAGAAATGATTTATTGATGTAAACTGAAATGTTTTGAAATAGAAAAAGAATCTTAGGAAGGATATTCATCTTGACAATGTTAACAGTAGAATTACTGAAGCCTACGAAAAACTTGTAATCCCGGCCCACCTTAAATTCCTTCGCATATCTCCATCAGTGTCTTTTGCATTGTAAATGTGTCAATCGGCACAAGCAGTAAGCAGCCTGCTATCCCATCCCCCCACCATCTGCTGCAGCTCAATTCACAAAGCAGGTTCTCAGTGCTCAGTGTCTATCTTGTAGTGACGTGCCTGTAGTTGTAGAGGGTAAATAATATATCGTCATTTGGAATACATACATTTCATGTGTGTTCTGTGTCTACAACAATCTATGTAAACGCATCATTAAAACAGAAATATTTTTCAAGTTTTAGTAATAATTGACAAAATGTAGACCTGAAGTGTATAATGTATGCAGCCTGAAGTCCAAATATCAAATTAACACTTTCACAAAAGGTACAAGTATAACAGAACAAGTGTGCTTTTATTCAAGAATATAACCGAAGAAAAAGAAACTAGGTTAGGGTAAAGTATTGATATGACAGCTTGCATGTTGCAGCGGTAAGAACTGCTGACTTCTAATCAAGAGATTGCTGGTTCGATACTGGCTGCCTCCAAAATTTACCATTTTGAGTAGTGAGGTGCTCTTATTGTTAATATTATGCAATAAAAACATACATTTCATTTGCATCTGTATCAGCCAGTATAAATTTATAGTACTTGTAAAAATTAGCGTTTTTTTCAGTTTTACTCTCTCAGTCACATTCACGCTCCCACAACCGAATCCAAACCACTGATCTGATGCTGTTTTCAGATAAAGACATGGTATAAGGAACTTCTTTTTGTAATCGCACCTCTTTATTTGAAAACAGTGTCAGATCTTCTAAGCGAACAAGACAGTGGCTGGGAAAACTGCGGAAGTAGGTGTAAGTGGTGTGCGTGACTGTGAATGATTGTGAATGTGAATTTTTTTTTTATTCGGTTTTATTTTTGAGTGTTCCTGCTCACGCTGAATTAGTATGCACCTTCTGGTCCATGATGTCAAAACCGTACTGACAAAAAAGAGAGACATGGGTATACAGTATATGACATTTGGAATAATTCATTTTATGACCTGTATAGTACATTTTGGAAAACATTGTTGCACTAATGCAACATTATATTCATTCACCTACCTTCCTGCAGTTGTAATCAGTGACCACATTTGTTTTGTACTTCATGTGATGCAAAGGACAGAACAGTATAGAGAGGTCAGTTCTATGCTATATTCAATCATCAAATTCAAATGTTAATAGTTCCCACACACCCAAGGACCGTCCTTCCTACATTTACATCATGTGTAAAATGCAATGTACACACCTTTCTATGCTGTGGTTCCTATAACATTGAAGGAGCACCTGACACTGAACTTTCTTTCCTGGGGGATGCGGAGGTCTTGGAACAGAAGCTTGCTGATGTTGCATCCTCTTTTCTTTTTCCATCGCCTTTTCTTATAAGAAGCAATGACGAAGATCCTCTGCAAGGTGATCCATGAACACTCTTCTTTTCTCAGTGGACCCCGTGCATGCCTTGTACAGCACATGTACCTTCAAACCCACGTTTGTGTGTCAGCTTCCACTTTGTGGATCAAACATATACAGTACCATATCATCTGCATATAGAGAAATTTTCTGTTCAAGTCCTTCTCTGATTATCTCCTTTATCTGATAAGCATTTCGACAGTGAACTGCCAGTGGCTTAATTGCGATTACAAAAAGCAGTGGTGACAAAGGACATCCTTGTCTAGTACCACGTTCTAGTTTGAAGTAGTCTGAATTAATGTTGTTTATACAAACTAAAGCTTCTGGACTGGTATACAGTAGTTTTATCCATGCACAAATGTTCTAGCCTAACCCAAATTTCTCCAATATGGTAAAAAGATAGTTCCATGTCAAATGCATATCAAATAAAAATATTAATATCCCCAGGGTGTTAGACTTTGTGGGTTAATATATTACATTAAACAGGTGTTGAAGATTGGAAGCCAAGTGTCTGCCTAAAATAAATCCAGTTCGGTCTTGTGATATTACCGAAGGAAACACTTTCTCAATCTTTCTAGATAGGACTTTGGAGAGTATCTTAACATCATTATTCAAAAATGAGATTGATCTGTTTGATGCACATTGTAATAAGTCCTTATTTTGCTTAGGAAAGACAGTACAGTAATCCCTCCTCGATCGCGGGGGTTGCGTTCCAGACCCCCCCGCGATAGGTGAAAATCCGCAAAGTAGAAACCATATGTTTGTATGGTTATTTTTATATATTTTAAGCCCTTATAAACTCTCCCACACTGTTTATAAATATTCCCCGCAGAGTTATACAGCATAATCCCTTTGTATTCTCTTAGATATTAGGTAAGATTCATTGAAATTATGTATATAAACACACTGTTTATATACAGTAAAACCTAAATATTATTTTAAAGATATTGAGTGTCTCCGATATCACATATGTTACAGCCATTACGATAGACAGGCCACCAGCAATAAATACGTACAATGCAAGAAAAACAGTATACAGTAAATGTGTGTACAGTGACACTAAACGTACGTACATGTACTAAGCACTGTAAGAAGAAAATTAATTATGGTTACTCACCAACAATGACACGATGACTTGTCCGATAACAATGAGTTTAATTTTACTGCACAACAAAGGAGAGCGTTACAGCCCTTGTAAAGGAGCCACTTCAGGCGATTGTGTAGCACTGCCGTTGTTCTTCTTCTGGCAGTCTTCAATCCAAATCCCTAAAGCCGATTCCATCCAGACTACTGCCTTATTACATCCACTTACAACTCATTTTGCACCCTGGTTAAAAGGACACTGCGGCCGTAGATCTTATATTCCTTTCCTACTTTTTAAATAAAAAGAATCGTAGCCTTCAACAAATCCAAAACGTTTACCTTTTCGGCAATCGTTAACATCTTCTTCTTGCGCTTGGGCACGGCCCCTGAACCAGTAGCCATAATGAAGGGCTTGACTATGCACAAAGATAAACACAAAAGAGCACAACTCTTTACACAGTGAAACACGTTGATGCTGAATGAGCGAGACGAGACTTCCTGGTTAACACTGCATTCAGCACGCAGGAACTCAACTGCGTGCTCTGATTGGTTAGCTTCTCAGTCAGGAGAACTTAACTGCGTGCTCTGATTGGTTAGCTTCTCAGCCATCCGCCAATAGCGTCCCTTGTATGAAATCAACTGGGCATACCAACTGAGGAAGCATGTACAGGAAGTAAAAAGACACATTGTCCGCAGAACCCGCGAAGCAGCGAAAAATCCGCGTTATATATTTAGTTATGCTTTCATATAAAATTCGCGATAGAGTGAAGCCGCGAAAGTCGAAGCGCGATATAGCGAGGGATTACTGTAACTAAAGCTTGGCAAAAAGTTAGAGGTAGAATTTTATTGTCTATAGCTTCTGTAAATGTTGCTAATAAAAGGGGAGCTACCCTAATTGAAATTTTTTATGAAATTCGGCTGGGTAGCCATCAGGGCCTGCTGCTTTACCACTCTAAAGTGAGTTTATAGCATCTAGTAATTTTGATTTTGAGGTTTATCCAATTCCTCTGCACTGAGAGTATCTAGTTGTGGTATCTGTAATGCATTCAGAAATGCATTAGGTTGTGTCTTGTCTTCTTTAAACTCAGTAGAATATAAGGACTTATAGTAGTCTCTAAATGTGTGCATTATATTTTTATGGTCAATGATTTTGTCTCTGTCTGTGTTGGTAATTGCTGGGATTGCATTGTGAACTTCCTGCTTGTGAATTGGTTGAGCTAAGATCTTATGAGCTTTCTCTCCATGTTCATAGTAATGATATCATGATTTCAAATTGAGTTGTTCTGTTTCTTTAGTTGCCAACAGGTTGAGTTCTGAATACAGTCTGTCTTTTCCTATGAAGTACTTCATTTGGACACCTGGCATGTTCTTGATCTATTCTGGTAATTTCACTCATTAGCTCTGATACCTTCTTGGTTTCCAATATTGTTTGCGTCCTCTTAAGAAAGCCTTCACAGTTTCCCAGAGTATTCCTGCAGAAACCTCCTAGGATGTACTGTATATGTCTCTAAAAAAAAATCAATCTGCTTAAATATAAATTCTGTACAGTTTTCATCTGCTAATAAAAGGGGCGTGGTCGGAGATAGCAATAGTGTTGTACATACAAGATTTAGACGTAGGCAAGAAATTGTTATCTATAAAAAAAATAATCAATTCTTGAGTAGCAGTGATGCACTGGTGAGTAGAAGGAATATGCTCTTGAGTTTGGGTTTAGAAATCTCCAGGGGCCTAATGTATAAACGGTGCGTACGCACAAAAATGTTGTGTACGAACGTTTCCACATTTAAATCGCGATGTATAAAACCTAAACTTGGCATAAAGCCACGTACATTTTCACGGTAGTGCCAACCCTGGCGTATGCAAGTTCTCCGCTCGGTTTTGCAAAGTGCTACTATTCCAAGTGTGGTTTCCCTTTCTTTTTTAGATCCATATCCCTGACGCGGCTTTATAAGTACACTGAAATTAACCACATACTGCTTATTAGTTTAATGCATTTGATTGAAATTAACCTGTAACAATATAATGGTCCACAGAATATTCAAACTATACTAAATACCATAGCTGCTTTAGCGTTGTTACTCTCACTGCACCTTTTTTTCTTCTTCTTTCAGCTACTCCCATTAGGGGTTGGCACATCTTTTTCCATAATACTCTCACTGCACCACTGGGAATATTTATATCACTGTATCTGAGTGGGGAATCACAGCTCTACAACAGCTGACTGGAAAGAGAATTATCGGTATACAGCATCTAGCACATGTTGCCTCAGCCATGCTGTCTATTGAACTGCTCTCATACGGCAAATGCTTCAGAGCCTTTCCTCACAGTTCAGAAACAGTTTCATCCCAAGAACTATAAATGCACTCAATCAGTCCATCAATTTCTCCTTGTAGAACGCTTTATACTTATATGTACAATTACCTCAGTGTAAACTTGCGATACAGTTATGATATTGCACTTTATAAAGCGCGTATTTACATATAATGACGATATTATTTTTTAAGATGAAATGCAGCAAAATATGTTTATTATAATATACAGATAAAACTCTCAAGCAGCTGATTGGAAAGAGAATTATCGGGATACAGCATCAAACACACGCTGCCTCAGCCATGTGCCATTTGAACTGCACCCATACGGCAAACACTTCAAAGCCTTTCCTGTAGGGACTTCGCGGTTTAGAAACAGTTTTATCCCAAGAGCTGTAAATGCACTCAATCAGTCCATCAAGTGCTCCTTATAGAGCTGTTTATACCTATAAGTACAATCACCTCACTGTAAACCTGTGATACAATTATAATACTGCACAACCTGAGCTACTTTATAAAGTGCGTATTTACATATGATGATATCAATTTTAAGATGAAATGCAGCAAAATATGTTTTTTACATTATACAGATAAAATTTTAACACCATTTAAATAATCTATATTGTTAATAATTAAACCTGTGAGGACATGGTGCCACAGCGCTAAGGAGGAGCTGGCACTCCATTCACAGATTGTTCCTGCCTTGCACTGTATTCTTGCTGGGGCTGGTGTAACAAGGGAAGGATATATGGATGGAATAATTAAACATGTACTATGAAGATATTTCAATGTTCCTGCAAAGTTTTAAAGAATCGGCATTCTAAGCTTACAGATGGCTTAACGTCCATTATAGATCTGATTTTGTGGCGATTGGTTACTTGGAAAAAGAAAAGGAAGGTCAGGAATTGGAGGTTAGTACGTTTGAAAGAGACAGTACTGCTGCAATAAATTATTTCATCGAAGGTCGCGCACGGCGCAGCAAGCATCTTGCGTGAGGCATGAACAATCACTGCACCACCATTTTCCCATGTTTAATAACATGCTTTAATTCCTATCATCATGAAAATTATATCAAGTATACATCTCAGTATTTTAATTATTCAGAAAGCTGTAATATCACGAATGTAATGGATTCTGTGTCCTGTCGGAGGGAGAGAAAGCCCATTTAAAAAGCACGTAGTGATTCACACACATAGAGCACATAGAAGATCAAATACAAAACAAAGCATTTAACGTGCTACTTTAGTTACTATTGGATTTGAGAAGCTAGTAAATTAAACGATTTTAAGATGAAGTTTATGATGTTCTACTTTAATGACAAAATAAACTACGTGACTAAAGTGGAAATTTAGAGATTAAAGTTGAAATTTCATGCTTTTTTCCCCACTGTGTGCCTTTTTTTTTCTGTACCCTAATAAGCTTTAATATGACACTCAGACGGTGGGCTACAACTCACCTTTTCACAGCGACTTTGATATCTGACAACTTCTTTTTTACTCCGGGCACTGTGCGACTTTGTGAACTTGAGCTTTCGAGTTTCTCCAACACTCTATGTCACTCGATCAACTTTCTTTTGTTGTTTATACAGGGGAACCTCGATTCACGAATGTCTCGGTACACATACAAATCGGTTTACGACCAAAAAGTTGGCCAAACTTTTGCCTCGGTTCACAACCACACACTCGGTATATGAACAAGCCAGTTTCCCTTTCGGTTTGTACATGTTCAGTCTCTCCCTGTGCATTTCCTGTGCAGCGAGCGAGCGAGCAAGTGAGAGAGAGAGTGCAACACACACACAGGCACACGTGAGAGACACACACACACACAGAGGCGCGCGAGACAGATGTACACACACACACAGGTGCTTGAGACAGAGGCACGCACACACACACAGGCGCGCAAGACAGAGGCACACATACACACAGGCGTGCGAGACAGAGGCACACACACACACAGGCGCTCCAGGCTCACGAAAGAGGCACACGTACACACGAGAGAGAGAGCAAGCAAGAGAGGGAGGGCTGGACGAATAAGGTAGAAAAGGCTTGTTTTTGTTTTCAGTTCTGTTTACAGCAATCAGTTCATAGCGTGCATTGTGGTAATGTTACTTTTCTTGGTGGTTTATTAAATTATGGATTTTTAAAATATTCATTTTTTTCCCTGTGCTTAAAACTCATTAAAAAAAAAATGTTTTTAGCGAGCGGTTCCTAGCACTATAGCGCGAACTATTGCAGTGTTAGTTTTCTCAGTTATTCAATGTTTTTTACATTTAGTTTACTATTATGCTGTGCATTCTATGGTATAATTAACTATATTTGTGCTTAAAAACTAAAAAAAAATATATTTACATACAGTTCGTACGGTCTGGAACGGATTAATTGTATTTACATACAATCCTATGGTGGAAATTGTTTCGGTTCACGACCAAATAGGTTTACAACCAGAGTTTTGGAATGAATTATGGTCGTGAACCGAGGTTCCACTGTACCACTGTTTAAACCAACAAATAGTATGTTTTTCCTTGCCTCCACTTCGTATTCGCTGAAATTCTTCTATTTCCCCCGTGCTTTTGCCATTACATTTTCACAGAACGCTGAGCTTAAGGGCTATTTATATTGATTTGTATATTCAAAGTGGCGTAATTCTGAGAGGAGATGGGGTGGGACAGCAGGTGCATCCATGTGCGTTATATTTCACGCTGATCGGGATTTATGTAGCATAAGAAAGTGGAAGTTGGCGTTCGCACAGATTTATGCATCTGGATTTTTTTGTGCATAAGCACATTGCCGCTTTCGTCCATACGCCATGTTATAGTGTGAATTCTATGCATGAGGCCCCAGGGGTCTGATAAGTTGTGATCAGTTACAAACTATGTAATTGTTTTTGCAGTGTTAGATATCATCACCCCTGTGGCTAGAGACCAAGGTCTGGATTTAAAACGGAATTAAAGTGCCCAGCCATTAAAATTTTATGAGTGTTCACATTGGGAATGAGTGCAAATCCCTGTCATCCACATATTTATTTATATAGATATTTATTAAAATAACTTTAAATGGACTGCAGCATAAGGCAGCAAAGCTAAAAAAGAAAATTAAAAAATGGTTTGGAGAGAAATTTATTTAGGATCTGACTGTTTAAATAGTTTATAGGCCTAGTTTGATGATTAATTTTAATTTTCTGCATATTCACTCTAAATTGTTTTGTGCCAGTAGCCCTTCTCTCTCACTTGATTAATAGATGGAGACTTTATTAAACTTAAAACTGCTCAGTTACAGCAGCAGACAAAGACACAAATAATAGCTGTATTTGTCTAAGGTTTAGAAAGTTCTGAAGCTTTAGTTTGCTTCACAAAAAAGTCAGACAATGAGTATGGCACTTGTGAAAATAATTCCACTGTCCAAGTATCTTTGTTTTAAAGTTGTGGTAAAATTCAATGGGAAAACAGTTCACACAAAAACAGATAGAAACTTTGATATTATAAAGAACGGAAAGATCTTCCATAAGATGTTTGGGGTTAAGCTTTACATATCTTCTTACATTTCTTTATATCCCTATCCTACACTTACAGCACATTTGTCAGAGCATAAGAAAAAAGAACTGTATGTCATTGTTCTATTCAAAAGCAAATCCAACTCGTCATACTTCTAGCTGAGAGATGATGTTCCTAACTGGCTAGTTAACCTTCTGTTATTACAGACAGCTAAGAAAGTCATATTACATGTTACCTTACAGGAGTAACAAATACCATTATCTAATGACTGTGAAACTTTCTAAAAATTTGAACTAACTTTCTAAGGTCTGTAAGTAAATTAAGGTCTATAAGAACTTTAAGTGTAATGTGATTTGAATTGCACATGCTTGTAAGTTAAAATTTCACAGTGCAAGATGTCAGTCACTGGTACAGTAAATTGGCACAATGTAATGCACCATTTTCTATTAAAATGTCTGCTAGACCAGCTCAGTGCCATTTAATGCCTCAGATAAGGGGTGACTCTTTATAGATCCTTATGGCTGAAGGTAGAAACTATCTCACATAGCACTCCTTGGAGCAGCGGAATTGTCTGTCTGTCTGCTGAAGGTGCTCCATTCTTTAAGCAAAAAACTCATTCAGCAGCAAGTCATTGTCCAGGATAGTAAGCAACTTCATCAGTGATCTCAGTTCTACCACTTCCTCCAGTAAATCCAGTCTGACTCCCAAGGCTGAAATAGCTGTTTTGATCAGTTATGTGTTTTTAAACATTTAATACAATATTCAGGCTTTTTTATATATCAGTTATGTAAGGTACAGCAGATCAACATTCATTCTCGGATAAGTAACAGAACTTTAAATTGCATAGAATAAGACTTTTTATTTGCATCTGTAAGCCATTTATAAATCAACCTTTTTTCTGACTGAGTTGATACCTGACATTATTAAAATGGCATGATGTTTGCATGTTCTGTAACACCATTATGTGGAAGATAAGACAGAGTATCAAGAAAAAAAAACTCACACAAAGATGTCTGTTAACTGACATTTCCAAATTGGTACTGGGTATGTTTTGAAAGTGAGCCCTTTATCCAGAATTGACTCCTACTGTATATTGAATTAAGCAGTTTTTAGAATGCAATGCTCTGTTTACTGTAACTATTCTATGATTTATGCAGATGATGTCTTAATCCACCAAATCTGTATTATGTCTCCAAACCACAAAATCACGTGTTCATTGTCTCTGTCTCTTTCTTTTTAATTTTCTTTTGTATTTTACTTTAGAGGCTTACTACAGACATGCCTTTCACCTTTGTTATATTCTTCTGAGTATCAGGTTTCTGTTAATATAGACTAAAACATCTATCGTGAATACAGCTTCCCATTCTTTTGCAACTGTAGAGTTTCATTGTGATATTTTTTAATAAAAAGTTTTAAATGTCTTGAATGTCTGAGAAATTAATGGATCATTGAGTGCTTACTGGCAGATCAATGTATATATTGCACTTTTAATGTTGATTTTCTTGTCCCACTACTGTTATGAATTGTTCATATACTATATGCATTAATACTTAGACCTGTCTTTGACACGTCTACACCCTAACATTTTAAATGAATAATAATTAAACTGTTATTAGCAATTTAATTATAAAATCTGGTAACTTCCTACAAACTCAGAATCTATGTAATGCACAAATTTCTTGGCTTCATTGTGATTACATTGCAATCTAGAAAGTTAATTATTAAAGCAGCAAGTGATAATTAAGCATTTTCTAAAAATCAATGCAAGTTTGAAAGACCCTTTCAACCTTGTCTTGTATTTAACTAAATAGTAACATATTGGATTTGGCCAATTGACTTTTTTCATTTTGAGTTTATACAAAAACAAATGACAGTATTTGACTAGTTTTAAGCCTATTGTACATTTGTGCATTTTATGGAAGATATTTGAATATGGAGATGGGGGGGGGGGGAACTCTAATCTTATTAATGCAAAAGACTGAATCATACAGACTTTAAAGCAGAGTTATGCATGATCACAATGTAATTTGACTCCCTACCACAGTAGGTGACCTAGTGGTATGTATTTACGTGTTCTGTATTGTATGTAATTTTCAGAGCTCACCAGACTGAGATCAGCTTCAGTGTTGCACAATCTAGAATATATAGTAAATCAGAATCATCAGTACTTAATATGGTGGGGTTATGGACAATACCAGACTAGCATAGAAATCGAGTAACAATTTACCACTCTGCTTCAGTTCAGCAAACTATTCCTTGCAATTGCATAGTTCTGTGACAGTCTTACTTGCCAAATATATTTTTAGCTAACCATGAGTGTGTTGCCTGAAAAATGTTACTCAAGATAAAGTGACATCTTTGCAGACAAGACCTGCCTGAAAAGACTTTTTTTTTTTTTACTTGTGTGTTTACAGGCTGACCTTTTGCCTTCTCTGAAAGGTCACGCTCCAGCAACCTTTAATATTTACCTGGAGGTGAACCTTTATTTAATCAGCAGAAGCTACAACTTCTCTTAAAACTAGGTTTACATTTCTTTATCACTCTGTTCATTGGACTCAACATCAGAAGGATTCAATCTTTCTAGATTTGCTCAAATCCTTTTTTCAGGCTTTGGCTGTGTGGCTACAGAATTTGCGTAAAGAAGTGTCGCCAGAGGCCAGAAGCATTTCTTGCACTTACACTAGTTGCTTTATTGCTGTATTTTTCCCATCAAGTTGTAGAGAAGTGTGAAAGAGCCCACTATCCAAAGTGTGCAGAAGAAGACCACATCCTCTGGGCATGAAGACTGGACCACATGTTAAAGACAAATCAGTGCACTCCTCAACTTATAGTGTTTATTACTTGAACCAAATTAAAGATTACTACTTCAAAGACTTAGTGTTAATAATAAATTGCTGTACCAAGATAAACTGAAACACCTAACAAAAGGGTTTCTATTTTCCGGATTAACAGATGTTATCAAGTTCATGTGTACCTGACAAGTAAACAAATAGCAAGACAACCTTCTCACTGCCTTGTGCTTATGTCTGAGCTTGCTGTTGGATTGTGCATTAGAACAAAAAAAAACTAAATGTGATATCACACAACTTTGAAAACAGAAAACAGTGGAAATGCTTGCCACACCTTGGAAACTAAGCTCCTGCACATAACAGAAAACCTTTTAAAATAACGGCTATATCAATACATTTACCGCATGTGTATTTTTATTCCATCTTTTGTGATTGTTTATAATTACTTTATTTTTTTTTTAAGTCTAATGGGAATCTTTACCAAAAGTCTAATTAGTTCTGAGGCTAGGGATTTGTACCGGATGGTTGCCGGTTTGAATCCCGTAAACGCCAAAAAGTGACTCTACGCCTTTGGGTCCTTAAGCAAGGCTCTTAACCTGAAATTGCTTTGTCCTGGGTATGATGTTAACCTGCATCCAGCCCTGTAAGCAAGTCTACAAACTTGCAGGAAAAATTTGAGGGGAAGGGGAGAGATTGCTACTCCAACCACTTTTTTTTAAATAAAAAAAACTTGCCTCACACTTTTCCAGTGTGGTGCTGAAGTGTCACCCGTTGCATGGCTGCACTCTAGTCCCAATTTGGTTGGTTACTTAAGGCAAAAAAAAATAAACTCACCTCTCTCCTGTTTGCTGCTGATTTGCATTTTGGGCCTTGTGTGCAGTTGGTGCTCAGTCATTTGCTGAAGATTTAAGTTCTGAAAGAGAAACATGTAAAAACTGAACTATCAGGTCTTACAGAGCATTCTTGGAAGAGAGACTGTTACCTTTTTCCACACCAAAGAGCATTGTAGCTGTGGTGATAGTTTGTGTTCTTGTTGCCTTGTACCTGTTTTGTGCATTCACTACTAGAGGAGTGGTGTGATGCATTATCCTTCACATTAGCTAAGTACATCTACCAAATGTAAATAAACCATATGTTACTACCAAAATAGTGAGTAAATGGAGCCTGGAGTCTGAAATTGCTCTGAATGACTGCTTCCAAATGACAGATTTGGAAGTGATGTGCGAGTCACACGGAGATGATGATATTGAGACAATCGGTCACTGCACCACAGACTATATTGACTTCTGCAGCCACCCAGTGGTACCCACAAAGATAGTGTGATGCTTTCCAAACGATAAGCCCTGAATTACTAAGGAGTCAATGCTGCTATAATATGCCCTGATGACTGTAAACTGGAATATGCTGTTTCATGTGTTGCCAACTCTTGTTCAGTTGATCTGTTAACCACAATCCAGCCTTCCATTGCTTAGCTATTTTTCATTATAAAGAACTAGACATTTATGAGAAATGCTGAGTCTCCTGTCTTCTAGTGTTCTGGAGGAACATAACTTGGTTTTGATCAGCTGTATCTCACTCTGTATCACGTGGATGCCCTTATCCTTAGTACTTCCAAGGCATACCACCACTTAGTAGTGCACTTCACTGGCACGGTGAAATGTGTCACTTGTGGAAGAAACCCCTGAGGAAGACAGGAATAGTTCAATCAATCAGTCTTTATTCAGGCATCAGTGAGTAGATGAATTCATGTGTTGAAAAGCAGAAGAGTGAAGTTCTGCTTTTCAGTCAGCTTTTTATTTTCCTTCCTCCCTACCTTACCCCTTACTTATCAAAAAGTATAATATTGTTTACCCAAGTATTTCATCTTGTATTCGGCCAACCGTTTCTGTTTTGTGTAGGTGTCAGATGGGGCACTAAAGAAGGAAAGATCATCTTTCCTATGTCTAACAGACGCGTTCCTAAAAAAGGAAGTTGTCCTAGGTCAGCTTACTGCACCCTGTCTTATGACAGATGGCTGTAAGAATAAAGTGCCGTTATAGGAAAACAGCTTTGTCAGCTTTTATCCCTTAGTAGCTCACAATCAGTTACATTTTCTTTCACACACTTCTGCCTTTGTATGCTATTCTCTCGTTTCTGAAGCCTTGCATGTCACCATTTCTTGCCTAAAATTCCATTGTGAGCTATGCTATCTATCATAAGACATTATCTGTGAAAACACAAAGTGGCCTTGAAAAAGCAAAACACTAATGTGAAAGAAAATACTTTGTTTCCAATAATCTATTATGACAGCATGCATTGGCTTTTTATCGTTTTAAACCACAAAAGTAAAAAAGATTTCAAATGTTAAATACAAAACTAAAGTTACCTTTTTTGAATGTATAGAGGTGGGTCAAAAAATAACACATCACTATATTAGCATTATTTTATAGTTATGTAAACTAGAGATGCATTGTGTGAATCGCAAGGGTTTTTTTTTTTCTTCATTCATGATCAGTCATCTCATAAGTGACCAATATATTTTTCCTATTTTTTTAATGAATAATGATGATCTATAACGCAGGCCTTGGCTTTTTGGATTTGGTTTTCTCTCTTTAAAGAGAATGGTGGATTGTGGGAAAGCTTCGAGTTTCACTGATTTTTGCAGCTATCCTGAAATTACTTCAGACAAATTTGGACAAGTAGCTGGCTTTTCTTGTGGTCCCATCATAAGTAAAGGAAAAGTGTGAATAAAAGTAAATGTTCTCTCTGTCAACATGATCAAGTATATAAATAAGCATAGAAAGTTAATGATACAGATGTCTTGCCTGGACTTGCTGAATTGCTATAATTTAAGCAAAGCTGATGGCTTGAGAAGAGACAAGGGCCATGGATTTGGGCTTTTGAGGATTTTCATATAAGCAGTTTATTTTTATTTAATGGTGCATAGTATATTTGTATAAGTAGATAACTGTTCAGGATCTCTTTCTCTACAGCCTTTTTGTTAAAAGTAATTATATTTTGGAAATAATCACTTAGGTTAAGATTAAAACTAATGTTTTGCTAATTTTGTGATAGCTCAATGGTTGAACAGTGACAGAGCATCAGCACATTGTGGCAAAACAGATTTTAATTCAGCGATGCCTTCCTACTGTGTTTTTCTCCGAAACAATCATCGGAGTATATATCAAATGATGTAGTTAATCTTCGCAATTTCTTGTTCTGGCATATGCCAAAGAGTGACAGGTATAACTACCAATGAACACAAGCAAGACACTTTATGTAATACAATGTGTTAACAGTTTAAATAGTCAACCATTAATTTGGGGAACCTGATAAAGGCAGTATAGGCTCGTCAATTAAGGTTTTCAAAAGCTTAAAAATAAAAAATATATTTTACCAAGCCATCTTATCATAGCTACTTGCAACTTTTTTTTTTAAGATTTTTTTTTTCTTTAAATTTGACTTGGTGTTCTGTGGAAATATATTTATACATATGAACTCATTGGCTGCTTTTGAAAGTACTGTATACACAATACAGGCAAAATGTCGCACTTTTTAAATACAGTAAATTAGGAATTGTTAATAAAAACACTTGAATTGGTAGTTTTCCTACCTCGTATGAAAACATGCTTATTTGTTAAATTCTAGATTCCCAGTTATACATCCATAAATGTAATGGGTGCTCAGTTTAATTTATTCTTTAGGTCCCTTTTCAGGGAGGATTTTCTAAGTTTAAATCATTGGTGGAGAAATTAAAACCATTAATAAAAGCTCAAACACTTTATTAAATCTCTCTTTCTCTCGCTTGAAATAGATAGAATTTATGAATAACTGTAGACCAGGAGCTGATTAATCCCCATTCTTAAAGAAATTCAGTATACCAAAAAGTGATTTACTTCAAAGGTATTTAGATTTTTTTCTATTGGTTTTGTGAAAATAAATTGAATTTTCAAATCAAATTAAGCAAAACAACATGGAGAAATGGGTTGAAGTGTTCAATTTTTATTTGATTATGAAGGTTTTGTAGGCTACTTTATCTTGATCATTAAATGACAAACTTGAACAACAGGAAAAAGCAATTTTATTATATGTATTAGATATCTTGTAATTTCCCATTTGTAAAAATGGTGGAAGACCTGCACATTCCTAAGCCAGAAGTATTTGCATTATAGACATAAAGAGTTTTAAGGTAAATCAACAAGTCAGACACAATCCCAAAGAGAAACAAACTGGCAATACAAAGGAGCACTGGCTTTCATTGCTGCATACAATCAATTGAAGACTAATGTCCACACATTACTTTACTGTTCAGTGGAAGCAAGATTGTATACCAGAATCAACTCTCATGACAACACCTCATTTGATGTATGTAAACTTCTAGAGACGGGGTATTGATAATACATTTAACTTCTTATGTTGTAAACTAAAGTTGTGCAGTTAAAGATTATAGAAGGTGAAGTTACTCCAAAATTGGGCTAAACTATTGCTGCTCATTCAAAACATCACAGTAAATGTTTGGAAATGGACTGTAAACTGAAGCTTGGTGGGGCCATATTTTAATGTCTTGGCATTTAACCCTAAGTTCATACTTTTGGAATAGGATTCCAATGTTGGATTTTCAATGTTATTATCTTGCTCCTTAGCCTGTACCATATTGAGTATTTCTTTCTCTGAAATTAATTTTTTTCCCTTCTGTTTAATTTTTTCTCTAGCTTTTGATAGTCATATAGGTATGTCATAAAACTTTACGCACATTGATAGATAGATAGATGATAATTGTTTTATATAATTAATGAAGTCAGTGAGATTTATTTTCCAGTGCTTGATAAATTTTGGTTAAATTTTGTGTCACCAGTTAGAAATCACTAAAGGATTCCCTTTTTCATATCTAGTATGTATAAGGCTCAACACCTGTTACGTAATTTTTTTATCACACAGCTCTCAAAATCTATGTTAGATACTAGTGCCTCTCTACTGATCAGGGGCCTCATGTATAAACAGTCACACTCACATCGTGATGTATAAAAACTAAATTTGGCTTAAAGCCACGTACATTCTCACGCCAGCTCAATCCATTGCATACGAAAGTTTTTGGCTTGGTTTTGCAAACTGGCGGCACCCAGCGTCAAAGCAGTGCTGCTGTTCATGTGTGGTTTCCCTTAATTTTTTAGATTCACATCCCTGACCAGGCTTTATCAAATACACTGAAAATAACTGCATATTGTTTATAAATGTAAGGCATCTGATTGTAATCATCCTGTAACAATATAATGGTCCATGGAATAGCCAAACTGTTCCAAATACCACAGCTGCTTTAGCGCTGTTACTTTCAGTACATCACTTGCTGCCTCAGCCATGCGCACAGTCTATTTGTATTTCACCCATTCGGCAAACGCTTCTGAGCCTTTCCTGCATGAACCTCACAGTTCAGAAACAGTTTCATCCCAAGACCTATAAACGCACTCAATTAGTCCATCAAGTTCTCCTGGAAGAACTATTTGTACTTATAAATACATGAACTATTTGCACTATCTGAACTATATATGTACAAGTATATGGTACATATGCTTTCATATTGTGTATTTTTAATTGTTTTTATCATATTATTATTATTATTGTTATTTTATCATTTTATAGGAAAATAAGTTTGTGGAGGATTTGTATATTGAATTTCATTGTACCATACAATAACAATAAAGGAATTCAATTCAATTTAAGAGAGGGCGTATTTACTGTACAGATGATAATGACTGGCTCATAAATCAATTTAGATTTCCAAGAGCCATCTTCTTGGAGCTCTTGATATAATTTTTAACATGAAATGCATTAAAGTATCACATCTATCTGTATTATCTATAGTATATGTATATTACATTACACAGATACATTTTAACTTCATTTAAATAATGAATACTGTTAGTAATTAAACATGTGGGCACAGTGGTGCAGCGGTAGCGATGAGCTGGTGCCCCGTCCAGGTATTGTTCCTGCCTCGCGTTATATGTCAATGTCAATTTATTTATATAGCACATTTAAAACAACATAGGAATGCTGTGGCCAAAGTGCTTTACAATAAAAGAAGAAAAAAAAACATAAAATTAACATAAATAACATAAATAGAAATAAAGTAAAAAAACATAAATAAAATACTGTAAATAAAAAATAGAAGTAAGATTACATAATCACAATGAGGAAACCATCAGTATTACTGAAGGTCACGGAAAGCAAGTGAATAGAAATGAGTCTTTAATCTTGCTTTTAACAGTTCAATTGTAGACGATTCCTTTATGTAATGAGGTAAAGAGTTCCACAGGCGAGCAGCAGCAGCTGTAAAAGATCTGTCCCCCTTAGTTTTATACATTGGTATGAAGGACAAGTGACAACTGACCAGAAGATCTAAGCACTCTAGATGGCTGGTATAAAGCACACAATTCAGATAAATAGGCACGAGCAAGCCCATGTAAAGATTTAAAAACTAGCAATAAGATTTTAAAATCAATTTGAAAACTGACAGGCAGCCAGTGTAAACAAGCTAATATTGGAGAAACAGAATCAGACTTTCTTGCCCCAACCAGAAAGCGAGCGGCAGCATTCTGGACCAACTGTAACCTGCGTATCAGGGATTTACTAATCCCAAAATTCAGCGAGTTGCAGTAATCAAGGCGAGAAAAGATAAAAGAATGTGTAGCTTTCTCAAGATCCCTAGAAGATAAAAAAGGCTTGGTCTTACCTAAAAGATGAAGCTGGAAAAAGCAACCCTTAACTACAGAATTAATCTGTTTCTCAAAAGAGAGGATACTGTCAAAAATAACACCAAGATTGCGAACTTGAAGTTTGCAAAAGACAAAGAATGAGTCGAGAAGTCCAAGACCAATTTGGGCTTTAGCTGATGGACCTTCTATAAGCACCTCCGTTTTATTTTGATTCAGATCAAGAAAATTATTAGCCATCCAGGATCTTAGTTCAAAAAGACAGTTGTGCAGTTGATTCATTGCAGAGTTGCAGACGAGAATATAAACCTGTGTATCATCAGCACAGCAATGAAAAGAAAAGTTAAATTTCCTAAAAAATAGCTCCAATAGGGTGAAGGTATATAGAGAATAAAATAGGACCCAAATGGATCCCTGAGAAACACCATATTTAAGAGGAGCAGTAGGGGAAAAAGAGGAATTTAAAGTTACTGAAAAGTGTCTACCAATTAGATATGACCTGAACCAGTTAAGAGCAGCTCCTTTAAGCCCAACAAGATTTCAAGCCACAACAGCAATATCTCATGGTCAACAGTGTTAAAGGTAGCGAACAGGTCAAGGAGGACAAGGACTGCAGTGCCACCTGAGTCAGTAATAATAGAGATGTCATTGAATACTTTCAGGAGGGCCGTTTCAACACCATGATAACGCCTAAAGCCAGATTGGTAGATCTCAAATAAATTATTGGAGTTAAGGTGATCAATCAATTGATTATAAATAATTCTTTCTAAAATTTTAGCCAAAAATGGTAATTGGGAAATCGGGCAAAAATTGGCTAAAACTCCAGGATCTAATTCTGCCTTTTTTAGACAGGGACGCACCGCAGCATGTTTAAAAAATGAGGGCACAAAACCCTCACTAATAGAACCATTAATAATGGCTAGTAAAGGTGGACCCAAAACATCAAAGGCTTCCAATAAAAGGCGTGGTGGTACAATATCAAGAGGACTGAGAGTAGGTTTAAGGGTGTCAATGGTACTTTTTAACTGTGAAAGTGAGACAAGATCAGATGATTCCAAGATAATGCCATGATTAACAGTAGGAAGTTCATAGCCAGTTGGAACAATACCACAGCGGATTGTATCAATTTTACTGACAAAGAATGAAAGAAACTGCTCACATAAGAGAACAGTACATTTTTTTAAATTTTATTAATTTTATTGCAATCATTCCATACAAATTGATCAATTTTTACAAAAAATAGGATTGAAAACAAGTTGACCCCCACCCTTGAGAGAGAGAGCATGGCCAACAGGGTAAAACATAAGGCTTGTAAACATACCTAAATTGATGAGTTTAATAGGCCAATTGAGATGAATGGAGAAGAAAAAGAAATGTAGAGATAATTGCTTTCTCTGTGCTTTAAGAGCCTATTCTAAAATATTATTGATTAGATCCTGCCAGGTTTTGAAAAAATTCTGTACAGATCCTCTAACTGAATATTTGATGTTTTCCAGTTTTAAATAGTATAAAACATCTGTTTCCCACTGACTTAAAAGAGGAGAGTTAGGATTCTTCCAGTTTAGCAAAATAAGTCTGCATGCCAAAAGTGTAGTGAATGCAATCACAGTTTGTTTGTCCTTCTCCACTTTAAACCCATCTGGAAAAACACCAAACACAGCTGTTAATGGGTTAGAAGGGATTGTGACACCAAGGCTGCCTTTTTGGTCCGAAATGATGTTAATTTGGTGCAGGACCAAAACATGTGACCCAGTGAGGCTGGGACTTGATTGCAGCGTTCACAGGTAGGATCTTGCCCTGGAAACATTTTGGATAGTTTTAGGCGAGACAGATGTGCTCGATATATAATTTTGAGTTGAATAATTGTATGCTTTGTGCATATGGCGCTCGAGTGAAGTCTCTGCATTGCTACTTTCCACTCCTTTTCTGATATATTGATTAAGAGATCTTTTTCCCATTGTCCTCTTGGATCTTTGAAAGGGAGGCACTGTAAAATAATTTTATATATTGCAGAGATGGTGTCTAAGTCTTTGAAATTGAGCAACATTTTTCCCAGCATGGACGAGGGTGGAAGATGAGGAAAATCGAGCAGGTTCTGATTAACAAAGTTCCTAATTTGAAGATAGTGAAAGAATTGTGTAGCTGGAAAGTAAAATTTGGAATGTAATTGTTCATAGGATGAAAAGATGTTGTCTTTATAAAGATCTCTAAGCAATTTAATGCCAAATTTTTTCCAGATATTAAAAACTGCATATGTTTGCAAGGGTTGAAAGAGGTGGTTCTCTTGCAGACGTGCCACAGATTAAAGCTCCTCCATCTTAAAATGCTTTCTACATTGGTTCCATATTCTGAGTGAGTGAAGCACAATTGGGTTATTAGTATATTGCCGATAACTTGCATTTATTGGGGCACAAAGCAGGGAATATAAACAAATATTGCAGGATTTTACTTCTATTGCGGAACGGCCTGTGTATGTTCATCTATTTGTGTCCAGGTTTTTAAGGCTTGTATGTTTGCTGCCCAGAAATAAAACTGAAAGTTGGGTAGAACCATGCCACCTTCTGCCTTAGGTCTTTGTAGGGTCGCTCTTTGGATATGTGGATGTTTTGAGTTCCAAATAAATGAGGTTATTGTTGAATCTAACTGCTTAAAAATGATTTACTGATGTATATTAAAATGTTTTGAAATAAAAAAGCTTAGGAAGAATATTCATCTTAACAATGTTAATTCTTCCAGCTAGAGTGAGATGAAGGGTTGACTATCTAGCATCAAGTGACATTATAGCATCTAGTAAAATTTGATAGTGCCAGATGTTTATACAGTTCCTCCGCACTAAAAGTATCTATTTGTGGTATCTGTAATGTATCCAGAAATGTATTAGATTGTGTGTTGTCTTCTTTAAACTCAGTAGAATATAAGAATTTATAGTGGTCTAAATGTGTGCATTATATTTTATGGTCAGTGATTTCGTCTCCGTTCGTGTTGGTGATTACTGGGATTGCATTGCGAATTTCTTGCTTGTGGATTTGTTGAGCTAAAAGCTTTCTCTCTGTGTTCATAGTAATGATGTCTGGATTTATAAATTAGTTGTTCAGTTTCTTTAGTTGTCAAGAGGTTGAGTTCAGAATGCAGAGCCTGCCTTTTCCTATGTAGAGCCTCGCTTGGAAGCCTGGCATGTACTTCATCTATTCCAGTAATTTCGCTTTTTAGCTCTGATACTTTCTTGGTTTCTAATTTATTCCTGTGGGAAAGATATGAAATAATCTGTCCTTTTAAGAAGGCCTTTAGAGTTTCCCAGAGTATTCCTGCAGAAACCTCTGAGGATGTATTTGTCTCTAGGAAGAAACTGATTTGTTTGGATATAAATTCTGTACAGTTCTCGTCTGCTAATAGAAGTGGGCTAAGATGCCATCTGCGAGGTGAGTGTGTGGGGCATAGTAACTTCAGCTCCAAGATCAGAGGTGCATGGTCGGAAATAACAATAGCATCGTACTTGCAAAATTTAATCGTAGGCAAGAAATTATTATCTATAAAGAAATAATCAATTCTTGAGTAGCAATGATGTACTGGTGAGTAGAAAGAATATGTTCTTGAGTTTGGGTTTAGAAACCTCCAGGGGTCTGATAAGTTGTGGTCAGTTACAAACTGTGTAATTGTCTTTGCAGTGTTAGATGTCATCCCCCCTGTGACAGGAGTCCTATCTAAGAGTGGATTTAAAACACAATTAAAGTCCCCAGCCATTATAATTTTATGAGTGTTCACATTGGGAATGAATGCACATACGTTTTGTATGAATTCCTTATCATCGACATTAGGTGCATAAACATTTATCAAAATTATTTTACAGTTAAATAAGTTGCCCATGACCATCACATATCTCCCTTCAGGATCAGATACTACATCTGATGCTACAAATGAGACTGTTCTATGTATAAGAATTCCTACACCTTTAGTTTTCTTTGTAAAGCTAGAATGAAACATTTGGCCAGTCCAGTGCTTTTGCAGCCAGAACTGATCCTTGCTTAGTAAGTGGGCCTCCTGTAAAAATACTGTTTTAGCGTTTAAACCTGTTAGGTGAGAGAATACTTTCTTTCTATTTAATTCGTGATTCAGGCCTTTAACATTCCAGCTCACAAAGTTACCTGTCCCATCATGGAGACATTGATTCTGAATTTTTGATGTCATTTTATAGTCTTAACTGGAAGTGAGACAGCTTTAACCTTAATTTCCTATTTCCTCAAGAGTTATTGCCATGCAGCCTATTGTTACATTGGTAGTTATAATTATAAGGATTAAAAGGATAGATTAGATATAGCCTGCTCTCTTTCTCCCCCCCCCTTATCCCCCCACCCCCCCATTTTGCCTCCCCACGTGAGGCTGGACCCTACTTCACAAAGTCCCGGTCCTCTGACATACCTAGAGACACAGCACGTCCAAAGCAAAAAAAGCCCCCACGCAGCTGCGTTTTAGGATTAAAAAGTAGAGATATCTATTGCCAATATAGTCTAAATACTATATGCCTAAAATATAATCATTAACAAGCTATAAGCATAAAATATAATCTTCAGCAATCGTAAAGTATTAAGATAATAAACCCAGGGAATGGTGTTAGAAAGTGTTCCAGGATAAGCATAGTAAGTCTTAATGCAATAATAACAATAACAATAAACCAAGGATATGATGTTAAACGGTCTCCTTTAGGGTAGTAAAAAAAAAAAGTTAATTTCTTCCACACACACATCTATAACGGTAATTAAAACATAAACAGAAAGTATCCGAGTAATGAAACGGATGTATAGTTATAATACCCGTATCATTACAAGTGGATCATTCAGCAGGTGATATCTCCTTGCCATGCCATGACAGGATGCAACTCATTATTGTGTTTCAGAATAGTGTTGGGATAAGCTTTCTTAATTCCTTTTCTGCTTCCTCCTTGCTGGAGAAGACGTAGTATTGGCCTTGAACATCCACTTTCAGTTTGGCAGAATACAAGATGCTGTATTTGATATTGGCTTACCGTAACTGCTGTTTAATGTTGTAGAAGGCTGTACGTTTAGCAACTGTTGCGGGAGAGAAATCAGGGAAAATACGAATGTGGTTATTTTCAAATATAATCTCTTGCTTGTGTCTGAGGAGTGCCATCACATCTAGCTTACATACTGTAATAATATCTCGAAGTGGATAATACAAGACCTAGGTTTAAAGGTATTTGATCCGCGTATGCGATAAGCTGCTGCTATCTCGATATCTGATTTGAAGTCCTCTCCAATTATTTTAGAGAATAGTTCATCTGCGAATTTCACTGGGTTTGGACTTTCACGATATCCCGGGTAGACCTTCGATTCTAATATTATTCCTTCTGCTTCCATCTTCCAGAGCAGCAAGTCTGACTCCGAGTTTTTTGCATTTGGATTTGCCAGCTGTTGCTTTTCCATCAGCGGTGGATGCTAGATTTTCTGCTGTTTCAATTCGAGTCGTGAATGTCTGCTTAACATCCTCCAGCTGATCGGCAAGTGTGCTCAGTTTAGATGTGTTTTCCTGAATGTGCTCCTCAATTTTATTCAGCATACATTTAAAGGCCACCTCAAAGCGAATATATACGTGTTTCTCCGAGTCTTTATTATCCTGCTGCAGCTCTTGCAGCTCTCATCACAGCTTCTCACTTGCCTTCTCGCTTTTCTTTATATCATTGTTTATCCCTTGCTTGAGCTCAGCAATCATGACCTTCAGTTCGGACAGATCATTTCTGATTTCGTGCACTGTAGGTGAAGCGGCAGGCTCTATTATAGCCGATGTTCCCGGTTCGCGTGAAGTAGGTGAAAGCGCAGACTGCAAGGCTTTTTCCAGTTTCAAATGATCTTCTCCAATTGGCGAGCTAGCGTCACCTACGTCACTCGCACATTCGCTCCCCATTTCGCTCTCAACTGGAGACGATGCAGCGGAACGTGGTACCGAGGAGTCTGGGCTTTCGCCCATCTGTTCCAGGTCAGTCTCTGAAAGGCCATACCTTGAGCTTGAACTTGAACTTGTCGGTCTGGGCTTGGATATAGCTTTAGTTTTCTTTTCCATTTCCTTCTGAGCCCCTTTCTTGCATATACTGTAGTAGAACCCTCGGGTTGGATAAATAAAGGATATCCCAGGATAATAAGGAAATAATATAAAAAATAACACCGCTGCTAACAGAGCTCCGCTTCAGATGTCCATCTCTCACAACGGATGAGACCATACTATTTAATCCCGTCACAGAATGAGGGTGAATGGCCGCATTAATTGAATTAAATAAGACCCTAGGATTCTTACAACGATAGGATACTAAATCAGCGAAGAAATCATGCTTAGCTTTCTTAAAAATGTTGCGTACGAACGTTTCCACCCTCAAATCGCGATGAATAAAACCTAAACTTGGCGTATAGCCATGTACATTTCCACGGTACCTCATACCCTGGCGTACGCAAGTTGTCCACTCGGTTTTGCAGACTGGCGGCACCCAGTGTCAAAGCAGTGCTACTGTTCCTGTGTGGTTTATCTTTCTTTTTCAGATCCACATCCCTGAAGCGGCTTTATAAATACACTGAAATTAACCGCATATTGTTTTTTAGTTTAATGCATCTGATTGTAATTAACCAGTAACAATATAATGGTTCATGGAATGGTCAAAATATTCCAAATAGTTACTCTCACTGCACCTTCTTTTACTTCTTTCAGCTGCTCCAGTTAGCTCCACTCGGAGCACCTGATCAAAAAGAGAATTATTGGTATACAGCATCAAGCACACGCTGCCTCAGCCATGCTACCTATCTGAACTGCTTCTCACACGGCAAATGCTTCAAAACCTTTCCTGTACAGACCTTGTGGTTCAGAAAGAGTTTCATCCCAAGAGCTCTAAACGTGATCAATCAGTCCATCAATTGCTCCTTGTAGAACTGTTTGTAGTTATAAGTACAATCGCCTCACTGTAAACTTGCACTACAGTCATAATATTGCACAACCTGAGACACTTTATAAAGCGCGTATTTACATATGTAAATGCAGCAAAATATGTTTATTATATTATACAGATAAAACTTTAACTTCGTTTAAATAATCTTTATTGTTAATAATTAAAGGACACGGTGTCGCTACGGTAGCAAGGATCTGGTGCTCCGTTCACGGATTGTTCCTGCCTCACACTGTATGCTTCACTGGGACTGGCGTGAAGGATAGAAAAATTAAACATGTGCTATGAAGATATTTCAATGTTCCTTAAAAGTTTTGAAGAATCAGAGTTATAAGCTTACAGATGGCTTAACGTCTATTGGAGTGCTGATTGTGTGGAGATTGGGTATTTGGAGAAAGAAAAGGAAGGACAGGAATTGAGGGTTAGTACATTTGAAAGAGACAGGGATGCTGCAGTAAATTATTTCATCGAAGGTCATGCACAATCACTGCGCCACCGTGTTCCCATGTTTAATAACATGCTTTAACTCCTATCATCATGAAAATTATATCAAGTATACATCTCAGTATTTTAATTATTCAGAGAGCTGTAATATTCCGAATGTAATGGATTCTGTGTCCTGTTGGAGGAAGAGAAAGCCGGTTAGCACGTAGTGATTCAGACACATTAAGCACATAAAAGATCAAATACAAAATAAAGCATTTAACGTGCTACTTTAGTTACGATGGGATTTGAGAAACTTGTAAATTAAATGATTTTAAGATGAAGTTTATGATGTTCTACTTTAATGACAAAAGAAACTACATGATTAAAGTGGAAATTTTGAGATTAAAGTTGACATTTTGTGCTTTTTCCTACTGTGTGCCTATTTCTTTTTCTCTGTACCCTAATAAGGTTTTATATGAAACTAAGACGGTGGGCTATGACTCGGCTTTTCACGGCGACTTTGATATCTGACAACTTCTTTTTTATTTCGGGCACTGTGCGACTTTGTGAACTTGAGCTTTCGAGTTTCTCCGACACGCTGTGTCATTGGATCAACTTCCTTTTCTTGTTTATACCACTGTTTAAACCACTTGGTATTCGCTGAAATTCTTGTATATTCCCCCCGTGCTTTTCCCTTTGTCTTTTCACAGAACGCTGAGCTTAAGTGCTATTTATATTGATTTGTATATTCAAAGAGGCGTAATTCTGGGAGGAGTTGGGGCGGGACAGCAGGCGCGTGCACATGCGTTTATGTAGCGGAAGAATGTGGAAGTTTCCGTACGCACAGATTCCTGCATCTGGATTTTTCTGTGGGTATGCACATTCCTGCTTTTGTGCTTACGCTACGTTATAGTGTGAGTTCTACGCACGGCGTTATACATGAGGCCCCAGGTCTTCTCTTATTATAGCGTATCTTGAGCGGAGCAATTGAGTCTAAAACCGTTTTACAAGAAGAATTAAATTCTAAAACAGAATCATCGATACAATCATATTGATCATGTACTGTACATCAAGACTAGAGAATATGGTTTTAAAATCGGATATAATAGAAGAATTTAAAAAGCGAGAACAGCATGGAGCACAACTAGTAGTAGGAACATCAACTATAATATTCAAATCAATCATTATAGAAAAGTGACCAGTAAAAGAAACATCACATAAATCAATATTATTAACTGAAATATCACGTGTAAGAACGAGATCAAGGGTGTGACCGAGAGAGCAAGTTGGCGTATTAATATGCTGGATAAAATCAAATAAGTCCAATAGTGATAAAAAATCATTAACCAAAGATTTTGATTGACAACAAACGTGTACAGTACAGGCCAAAAGTTTGGACACACCTCCTCATTCAATGTGTTTTCTTTATTTTCATGACCATTTACAGCACTCCATCACTCTCCTTCTTGGTCAAATAGCCCTTACACAGCCTGGAGGTGTGTTTGGTGTCATTGTCCTATTGAAAAATAAATGATCGTCCAACTAACCTGACTTCTGCACAACACAACTGCTGGTCCCAACCCCATTGATAAAGCAATAAATTCCACTAAATAACCCTGATAAGGCACACCTGTGAAGTGAAAACCATTTCAGGTGACTACATGTTGAAGCTCATCGAGAGAATGCCAAGAGTGTGCAAAGCAGTAATCAGAGCAAAGGGTGGCTATTTTGAAGAAACTAGAATATAAAACTTGTTTTCAGTTATTTCACCTTTTTTTGTTAAGTACATAACTCCACATGTGTTCATTCATAGTTTTGATGCCTTCAGTCATGAAAATAAAGAAAACACATTGAATGAGGAGGTGTGTCCAAACTTTTGGCCTGTACTGTATGTTAAAATCACCAACAATAAATACTTTGTCATAGGAGAGGGTAATATCAGCCAGGAGATCAGAGAATTGAAAAATGAAGATATCATTAATTACAGGAGGACTATAAACCACAGCAAACAACAAAGAAGGGGAGCTGCACACTTCAAAAAGTTGCAGTTTGAAGCTACTAAACGGACCCCTTGTAAGGCTCCAACCCAAGAACATACTTTTAAAAACAGTGGCAATGTCCCCACCACGATGAGTCAGCCGAGGAGAGTTTAAAAATTAATAACCTGATGGTACCAAGTCAGTAAAACATGAAGAGTCACCATTTACAATCCCGGTCTCAATGATGAAAAAGAAATAGTTTATCTGAGATAATACAGTCTTGCAGAATAAAAGTTTTATTAGACACTGATCTCATGTTCAAAAGAGCAGCCTTGATAGAAGTAGAAGCGCTTGCTGCGGGACGAGCACGGGTGATCGTGTGAAGATTAGCAGCGTTTACTCCCCAAGAGCATACAGAGGAAGGGTAATGCCACATTGAGATGGAGAAATTAAATCCGGTATCCAGCACCCATGGACCAGGGATAGACTCCTGTGCAGGAGAAGATGGGTCATAGACAACTTGCAGGCATCAGGAATCCAAGCTCTGCGACTTGAGCCGGTGTTGTTCAACAGCAATACTGGCTCTTCTTCCACGGCGGCGGGTGCATTTGTGTCTCTGAGAGGCATTCGGCTCACTGATACAAGTGAAAACCGGCATCCAGGTGAAACAGTCAGGAGATGAATAAAACAAAGGTGGAGGTTCACATAATAGCCCATCAGGAGATGAAAATTGAGAGGAAAGCAAGCAAGAAAATATGTTAAGTAAAGAATCAAGATCATAGGACAGTGGCCGCTGAGATAAACTAATACATAAAAACGAAGTTAAAACATAGATTAGCGAGACGAGCAGATGGACAGCCACGCCAGTCGCTGCCATCATATGTTTGCTGGGACTGACGGGACTGTGGATGGACAGCTAGATGGATGGAATAATTAAACATGTACTACAAAGATATTTCAATGTTCCTGAAAAGTTTTGAAGAATCAGTGTTATAGGCTTACAGGTGGCTTGACATTTATTACTGAACTTATTGTGTGGCGGCTAGTAACTTGGAGAAAGAAAAGTAAGGACAGGAATTGGGGGTTGGTAAGTTTGAAAGAGACAGCACTGCTTCAATAAATTATTTCATTGAGGGTCGTGCATGTCCCAGCAAGCATCTTTCGGGAGCCAGGAACAATCTTTGGATGGAGAGCCGCGTTATGGTGCATGATAGTGAAAATACAGTACAGGCAAGATCAAAAAAAAAAAAATGTTCAAATGACAACTTATGTTCAAATGGCATAGCGTTTTCAAATAGTGACATTTTCATGTATGAATTTGTGTGTTCGTGCATGAGAGAGGTAGAGACAGATTCAATCTCATTCAAGTGGTTATCTATACTAATAAAAGGCAAAGCCCTCACTGACTCACTCACTCACTCACTCACTCACTCACTGACTCATCACTAATTCTCCAACTTCCCGTGTGGGTAGAAGGCTGAAATTTGGCAGGCTAATTCCTTAGAGCTTACTTACAAAAGTTGGGCAGGTTTCATTTCGAAATTCTACGCATAATGGTCATAACTAGAAGCTATTTTTCTCCATTTACTGTAATGGAGTTCAGCTCGAGGGGCAGAGTTTCGTGTGACATCATCACGCCTCTCACGTAATCACGCATTACGTAGAAAACCAGGAAGAGCTACAAAACGCGCTGAAGAAAACACGCATTATATAATTAAGAAGGCAGCGAAACAATTAGAAGCGAGCGAGTGACATATAAAACCATATTCAGCGGCTCACTTGAACTGACGCAGTACGCAGACAAAAAGCAACAGTTCCAAAGAGTGCTGAACAAAAACCGAATTACACTGCTATGCTCAAATAGACAAACCACACGCCGTGGCGCAATAGTAGAGCATTCGCCTGTAGCGCCCACGTCCGAGGTTCGATTCCCGAGAGGGGATGCACTAAGTATGTACGCGCGCTTCCCCCATCCCAACACCTCCCACGTTGTTGGCTGCCTGCCTATATAAGGCCGTCCGTCGCTCCAGTCTCTTCATTTCCTTCCTTGCTTCGCCACGGGATTCACGTCTCCCTGCTGATAACTACAGCCTTTTTATTTAATCCACGGCTTCTCCGCTGTTTTATTGTTCATTTATTACGATTATAGTTATTGTGTAGGTATTTTAGACTTACTTTACATTGTTCAGGTACCCATTTCCTTTATCATTCCAACCGTACCCGCATTAACATGTCTATCGAGGTGATCACCATCGATCAAAGAACTGTCACTTACTGAGTGGTTTCCATGCCCGGAGATGGCACCTATCTTTTCCATTCTCTGTGTTACATATTGCACGGCCATATCAGGCTCACTCTTGATATCTGGAGAAACATTGTGTCTTATGTATTGAATGACTGGGACAGGTTCAAGGTGTGGACTGCTGACGGTACAGGAGATAATTATACTACACAGGAGCACTATAAGAGTGAAATGCTTAAGCCCTTCACCTATGGTTCTGCATGTGAGTTGATGGCTGCCGCTGAATTGTTCGGTTGTCGCTTTCAAGTGTATCGAAATGGCCAAATATTTTACACCTTTGGACAACCGCCAATGCCTCTTAAACATCTTAGATTCACAGGTGACGATTTCAGTAGTGGACACTTTGATGTTTATGAATGCTTAAACTCTCAAAAGCTGGATGTGAAGTTATCGATGAAACTGGTTGTATACTTACAACGCTTGACAGATTCCAAATGTCACTTCAACACAAGTCCTACAAATACTGTCGTAATTGAAACAAACCATGAAACTCAAACCGATTATGACAGCAGCAATCCAAGCTGTGAGATTTGAAACAAGATTACTGTTCACATGGCCAACTGTACGTTGCATGCTTAAGAGTAAGCTCAGCGCACAGCTTGGTCATATTACAATCGGATGGCCTAACTCACAATGTGGTATACAAAGAGATCCTTAACAAATAATTATTGGTATATTTTCCCTCAGTTTAAAAAGGTTTAATTTTCTTCTTAATAAAACTTTTAAGGCAGTACTTCGCTGCTGCGAAGCGCGGGTATTTTGCTATATATATATATATATATAGATATAGATATAGATATAGATATAATGTGTGTGTGTATATGTGTGTGTGTGTATGTATGTACAGTATGTATGTGTGTATATATATAGAGAGAGATATAGATATAGATATATATACAGTATAGACATTAGATATATTTATATAGATATACTGTATATATGATGTGTGTGTATGTATGTATGTATGTGTATATATATATATATATATATATATATATATATGACAGCAACACTCATGACAGTGACAAAACAATTACATTGACAATCATGTTACGTTATTTTGAAAATGTTTCCTTTAATTTTTCATTACTTCTTTAACACACTACTTCTCCGCTGCGAAGCGCGGGTATTTTGCTAGTAGGAATATAAAATAAACACTTTTGCAAAGATATAACGAAATAAGTATGCTTTTAATCAAGAATAAAACTGAATAACAAAAAATTCAAGTAACAACAAGTTACCAAGAAGAAATGATTCATCAGTGTATGTGTGTCTGCTTCTATCCCTTCAGCAATATCTTTTACAGGTAGCAGAACTTTACATTGGCTGTTAACAGACTGAAATCAAAGGCTTCTTCTTTTTGGGTAGGCCTACCATCAACATGGCACTGCAGATCTAAACACTAGCGTGGCAAGTTGCTCATGTACTAAAGTGACTTTATTTGCAGGTGGAAGTCCCATTTTACTCATGGTGCCAAGCAGAATTGTGTTGTGGTGCAGCAGTCTATTAGCCAGCAAAATCACTGTGAAGAAACTGTCTGTTGTTACAGTTCTGCCTTTGTCAAGAAACGGCTCCATAAGCTTTATGACCACAAACTCGGAAAGTCTTTGCCCTGAATTGTAACTCAAAACATAGTTGTCAACAAAACGTTGCCAGATTCCAAGATCACAGCAAATCTGTTATTTGTCACACGTTCTGCATGGGTGTCTTTGTTGTCTAAGCGCAAATACCGCATTGTAATCTGATAATGGTCACGGGACAATGAATCTCTGATTGCATGAAATAGTTCTGAGCAGGCATCAACCACAGCACCAACTGTGGTCATTGCTGCTCTTGTGAAAAGAATGGAGATAAATGCCATCAACTCAGAGAGGGAGAGGCAAGTTCGTTGTACCACGTGAACGTCACTGGCAGAATAAACCTGAATAATAAGAAAACAAGAGCTAACTTTTACAAGTAGCCAACATTTACACTGGGTGTTACAGACTCGAATCAAAACTTGACCTTTGTTGACCTTACAGTATAAGTACCAAATTTCAGGTCAGCCTGTCGTAAATGCTGAGTGCACTCTTCATAGTTTTTATACTCTTTCTCTGTAAGTTTAGCATTCGTTTGGTCAGAGGTTGATGTGCTTCCTGCTTCCTGAGTATCTCTTCTTTTCTCCAGCCTAGAGGCCCCCTTTTCTCTTCTTTTGTCGGCATATTTTCTCGTTAAACTGATTAAGTTAGTTTTTGTGTTGCAATTACTTAGTACTTTTTCCTTAATTTTTCACTTAAGCTGGCACTTAAGTCTTCAATCTGCCTCAAAATGATTTAAGATATGAAGAGGTAGGGGAAGTGATGGAGAAGGTGGTAGCGATGATGCACTCTAGCTATCTGCCTCAAGAATGATTTGAGACATGGAGAGGTAGGGGAAATGACGGAGGTGAAGGTGGCCAGAGTTGATTCTACAATAGACTAAAAATAAAAAGAGCAATAATTCCAAAACTCTTCACTTTTAATATAAAGCTGTAGTGCAGAGTTTCAGCGTAGTATATGTGTACCAAATTTCAGGCTACAGGTTATTTGATTTTTGACCTTGACCTTCATGGGTTGATCTTTGACATTGGAAGTCAATCATCACCCCAAAAGCAGACAACAGACATCACATAGTATATGTGTACCAAATTTCAGGTCAATAGGTCAAACGGTTTGCAAGCTACAGGTGATTTAAAATCCTGGACAGACAAATGGACAGCCACGGTAGTGTATTATATAAGAAGATATTAGCAGCGCACTACTCAAAACGCGGAGCACCCAGCCTTGACCCCAGAACTTTTGGGTTATAAGGTAGACGTTCTTACCTCTACACCATTCAAGAATACATATAATTTTTTTTTTCTTTGGTTATATTCTTGAATAAAAGTGCACATATTTATTTGATATTTGGACTAAAATTTTCTTACATTATACACTTCACGTCATTATTAACATAACATGGAAGAAATTTCTGTGTTAGGTATGTGTTCAGTAATTCCTGTCATCCTACAGTTACACAGATCGTTGTAGACATGGAACACACATGAAATGTATGTATTCCAAAAAAGATATATTATTTATCTTATACAACTCCAAGCACCTCACACCCGGGTAACAAGACATGAGCTCAGAGACTTTTGCGATGGACTCAGCTCCGGCAGTAGGGGGATGGGATAGCAAGCTGCTTACTGCTTGTGCTGATCAACACATTTGCAAAACAAAAGATGCTGATGGAGAGGTGCGAAGGAATTAAAGGTGGCCCGGGATTACAAGTATTTTCGTAGGCTTCAGGGATTCTAATGTTAATGATAGACAACAAGTATAGTTCATAATTAAATGGGAAAGGAATGTCTAACTAGAACTGCCACAAGGAGAAATCTGGAAAGATAAGTAAAAAATGCGTGAAGCAGAAGTCCATATTTTTCTTAGGGTAAAGTTTATAAATTTGGGAACCATTTGGGCAAGAAAATTGTAAAGAGTTGTCTGTGCCACATATAGACCCACAATTTTTCCAGGTTGCCCTCATCTGTAAACTACAGTGTGTGAAGTGTTTGACTTGTGAGGTTTTCTATGTATAGGGGTAAAGAGCCACATAGCCACTTTTATTTGTTCTATTGTGTTGGGGGTTTAACAGAGTGCTCGACTGTTTTAGAGAGTAACTCATGCATGCTCACTTTAATAAACACAAAATACAGTTTATTAATAATTAAAATGTGTTAACTTTTTGAGACACAAAATAATAACCAGCAAAAACATAAATGGAATGAATTGCTATTTTCTCACTTACTTTGAGATGTATTTAAAATAAAATTTGTCGTAAGGC
This sequence comes from Polypterus bichir lapradei, assembly GCA_026402145.1. Taxonomy (NCBI): domain Eukaryota; kingdom Metazoa; phylum Chordata; class Cladistia; order Polypteriformes; family Polypteridae; genus Polypterus; species Polypterus bichir. The sequence continues at coordinate 24,133,465 of JANRMT010062793.1, read as the reverse complement.
CACTCAGTTCTCATGCCGGCCTTACCCTGTGCGTACGCAAGTTTTCACTTGGTTTTGCAAACTGGTGGAAACCGGTAGGCTTTATCAAATACATTGAAATTATCTGCATATCGTTTATAAATTTAAGGCATCTGATTGTAATCAACCTGTAACAATATAATCGTCCACACAATGGTCAAAGTATTTCAAATACCATAGCTGCTTTAGCGTTGTTACTCTCAGTGCACCAGTCAGAGTATTTTAATCCACTGTATCTGAGTGTGGAATCACCACTGCACAGCAGCTGATTGAAAAGCTCTATGGCGGGGTGTGTCGAGAGCGCAAAGGATTATTGGAATACAGCATCTAGCCCTGGAGAACAAATTATAGTACCTGATGCCTCAGCCATGAGCACAGTCTATTTAGACTTCTCCCATCGGCAAACACTTTAGAGCCTTTCCTGCACGAACCTGGAGGTTCAGAAACAGTTTCATCCCAAGAGCTATAAACGCATTCAATCGGTCCATCAAGTGCTCCTGGTAGAACTGTTTGTTCTTAGAATTACAATTACCTCAATGTAAACTTGCACTACAGTTGTAGTATTGCATAACCTGAGCCATTTTATGAACCATCTGCACTATATGTATATGTATATTTTACTTATACTTTCATATTGTGTATTTTTCATTGTTTATCGTATTATCATTGTTATTTTTATTATTTTATAGGAAAATAAGTTTATGGAGGATTTGCATATCGAAATTCACTTTACCATACAACCACAATAAAGGAATTCAATTTAAATCAATTCAATAGAAGACAGTACGTATTAACAGATGATGACGACTGGCTTCTAAGTTAATTTAGATTACCAAGAACTATCTTCTTTGAGCTCTTGATATAATTTTTAAGATGAAATGCATTAAAGTATATATATTACATTATACAGATACATTTTTAATATAAACTGTTAATAATTAAACAGGTGGGCACGGTAGTGCAGCGGTAGCGATGAGCTGGCACCCTGTCCAGGGATTGGTCTTGCCTCACACTGTATGCTTGCTGGGACTGTATGGTTAGATGGATGAAATAATTAAACATGTACTACAAAGATATTTCAATGTTCCTTAAAAGTTTTGAAGAATCGGCATTCTAAGTTTACAGATTGTCTGACATTTATTAAAGAGCTTATTGTGTAGCAAGTGGTTATGTGGAGAAATAAAAGGAAGTACTGTAATTGGAGGTTGGTACGTTTGAAAGAGACAGTACTGCTGCATTAAATTATTTCATCAAGGGTCATGCACATCCCAGCAAGCATCATGTGGGAGGAAAGAACAATCTTTGGATGGGGCCTCAGATCATCACTACCACTGCACCACCGTGTCCCTATGTTTAATGCATGCTTTAATTCATTTCATCATGAAAATGATATCAAGTATACATCTTAGTATTTAAATTGTTCAGAGAGCTGTAATATAATAAATGTAATGTATTCTGTGATTCACACACATAGAGCACATAGAAGAACACATCCAATACGAAGCATTTAACATGCTACTTTAGTTACAATGGGATCAGAGAAACTCTAGTAACTTTAACATTGATTTTAAGATTAAGTTTATGATGTTCTACTTTAATGACAAAATAAACTACAAGATTAAAGTGGAAATTGACCTTTTCTCCACGGTGTCCCTATTTTTCTTTCTTTTTCTATCCCCTAATATGCTTCTGTAAGACACTCAGATGGTGGGCTACAAGTCGCCTTTTCACAGTGATTCTGATATCTGACCACTCCTTTTTTATTTCAAGCACTGTGCAACTTTCTGAACATGAACTTGAGTGTCTCCACCACTTTGTATCACTCGATCAACTTCCTTTTGTTGTTTATACAACTGCTTAAGCTAACAAATAGTAAGTTTTTCCTTTCCTCCACTTCACATTCGCTGAAATTCTGTTTTTTCACGTGCTTTTGTCATTGTCTTTTAACCAAACACTGAACAGGGAAGATGATTTATATTGATTTGAATATTAAAATATGCAAAATTTTGGGAGGGGTCAGGGTGGAGTGGCAGGTGCGTGCATGTGTGTTACTTTAAACACTGACTGGGATTTATGGAGCTGAAATGCATGGAAGTTGGCTTATGCACAGTTTTGTGCATATGAATTTTTTTGTGCGTATGCACACTTCCACTTTTGTCCGTACGCCATGTTTTAGTGTAAGTTCTATGCACAGCATTATGCATGAGGCCCCTGGAATTCAATACAAATCGATGACTATACGCAAAAATCAAATATTGCAGTACATCTTTATATTCCCTGCTCTGTGCAAATTAATAAAAATTACCATCAATACGCAAATAATCCAATTTCCCCTCATTCTCTCAGAATGTGGAACCAATATAGGAAGCGCTTTAAGACAAGGAAGCTTTTACCTGTTGCATCTCTATATAACAACCATCTTTTTCCACCTTCTCAAACTTATACACTATTTAATGTCTGGAAAATGTCCGGGATTAAACAATTGAGAGACTTATGCATAGATAATGTCTTCACATCCTCTGAACAATTACACTTCAAATTCAACCTCTCATTAACACAATTCTTCCACTACTTTTAAGCTAGAAACCACGATAAACAGAACCTGTCCAATTTCCCTTACCTCCCATCTTGTTCTATTCCAGAAGAAATATTGATCAGTCTTGAAGTCTCAGATAGTATCTCTACAATTTATAAAAATATTTTAAAGTCTTTTCCTTTCAAAGACCCCAGAGTACATTAGGGGAAAGGATCTGTCATTTAATATTTCAGAAAGGAGTGGAAGGCAGCTATGCACAGAATACACTCTAGCTCCATATGTGCAAAGCATTCAATCATTCAACTTAAAATCTTTTTATCAATCATATTTTTCTCATTTAAAATTGTCAAAAATGTATCCAGGACAAGATTCAACCTGTGAACATTGAAATCTAGCTCCAGCCTCACTAAGTGTGCACCAAATAAACATCAATCCATCCATCCATTATCCAACCCGCTATATCCTAACTACAGGGTCACGGGGGTCTGCTGGAGCCAATCCCAACCAACACAGGACGCAAAGCAGGAAACAAACCCCGGGCAGGGCGCCAGCCCACTGCAGCAAATAAACAACATTTTGGACAAAAATCTTTGCATGCCTATCAGACAGTCTTGGTGTCACAGTCACTTCTAACCCATTAACAGCTGTGTTTTGTGTACTCCCAGACGGGCTTAAAGTGGGGACAAACAAACTGTAATTGCCTTTGCTACACTACTAGCACACAGACTTATCTTTCTCAACTGTAAGAATCCCGCCCCACCACTTTTAAGTCAGTGGGTAGCTGATGTTCTGTACTGCTTGAAATTGGAAAAAAAAATCAAATTCTCACTTAGAGGATCCATTCAAAACTTTAAAATATGGCAGGATCTAATCAATATTTTTTGAATAAGCTTCCATTTTTGGAAAAAGGATACTCTTCCTTTTTTGTTCCTTTTATAGTGTAGCTCTGGGTGCTGGTTCTCCTCTTTCTCTTGGGTGGGGATTCAATTTTGCTTGGTTTACTTTGTTAAGATTGACTTGACTGTATGGAATCATATCTGCTTCTAACTGAAATCAATAAAAAAAAAAATTAAAGGATGTTAAAGTTATTAAAAGTAATGATGACCATGGCTGGGATGGATGCAACGGCCTCATATCACCACAACTTTAAAGCTAACAATTTATTAGGAGCAGCACAATATATATAGTCCTAGTGTACTGAGTTTTTAATTCAGATGTTGTATTAGATACCATTAACTTCATATTTTGGGTTTACCAAATAAGAATGTGCTTCTTTAAAGGATGTGAAGGGGAATTCTAGATCCTGTATTTTTTCTGTGAATTTATGGGCTATGCCCATTTTATTTCCAGTAGTAAAAAAAAGAAAGAGAAATCACACATGGATCTTTTTATAGGCATCCATACATATGCAGGACCCCCATTGGATTCTGAATTTATTTATCTTCAAACATAGATTGAAATCTTCATACAGAGCTCTGGATTCTGAATAAAGAAGAATTAAATCAAAAGCACACAAAGGCAGCAGTGACATGTTAAAGTTAGATCACCACTCTGCCATATTTAACAGTGAAGCCTGTCCTAAAATACCAGTAGAAAAAATGTTTTTTGTAATTAAGAAATAAAAATATATCTTGTTCTGGTGGCAAAAGAACCTCACACTGTCCCAACGGTGGTTCAACGTGTAGTGGGTGCGGCAATGCACTATCAGCACATGCTCCCAATCCCTCACTCTAGAATAAGTATGATTACAAGGAGAAAAGAACAGCAATTCAAGTGGAAGAGTGAAGTAAACAAATGGAATCAAAACAAACTCAGATTTTGGGGGATGGAGATAGTATGCACAGCATGATAGTTGAAAAAGGAATGTCTGTAGAGGAAGGTGGGACAAAGAAATAAGTGCAATTATTAAAGTCTAAAATAAATTAACAAATCCATAGAGGGCAGAAACAGCATTTGTACTTATCACCATGAATGAAATGAAGGACAAAGCACACTAAACAAAGACCACTTCACCCTTGGTGTCAACACATGTAACAGTACATACAATACAATACAATACCATACAATGTATTTTTGTATAGCCAAAAATCACACAAGTGCCGCAATGGGCTTTAACAGGCCCTGCCTTTTGACAGCCCCCCTAGCCTTTCCAGGTATGTTGGGCGTGCAGTGGGTGTCAAAACAAAATGGGTAAATATAATACAATACCCAGAACAGAACAGAACACAAGTAATCCACAATACAATATAACAGTTGTAATGGATGGCAGGCTTTATATTCCGGCCCTCACCTCCAGGCCACCAGGAGGAGCTCTCCCGAGAGCATGTACGGGCCCCGAATTCCAGCAGGGCCTCATGGACTATGTAGTTTTTATGCACAGCCCTGCTGGATACCTTGGGGGCCACTGGGAGTCGCTGTCGGGAGGCCAGTGGACTCTTTTGCGCACTATGACCCGGAAGTTCCTCATGAGAAGAGCGACGGGCTTCCGGGGTGAAGAAAAGCATTGTTTACCCTGACCCGGAAAGAATAAGGACTTGTGGACTGTTGGATTGGGAACACTTCCGGGTCGGGGAATATAAAAGGACTGAGAGAGCTCCCAGACGGCGAGCTGAGCTGGGTGGTAGGAGGGCAACGCGTCTTGGAGTGGAGGATTGTGATTTATTAGATTGGTTATTGTTTATTGAGAATAGTGGAGTGGTGGTGCTTTGTGCACTTAATTATTATAATAATTAATAATTATTGGACTTTTACCTGGTGTTTGGCGTGGTACCTGAGAGTTCAAGGGAGCATTAGCGCCCCCAACTGCGACACAGTGCAATAGAAATATTGCAAGTACAGAGCAGAATTCAACAGTTGATGATATTACATAATACGATTTGGAAATACACAAAACAACCCACTTAAAACTATAATGAGGGCTGAGAAAGAAGAGCATTTCATGTACAAAACAAATACTTATGCGTACAATACAGCGTCTATAAAAGTACTATAAGTTTATCATATAATAGTGTCACCTTTATCAGCCATGACAGCCTTTAGTCAGATTTGCAAAGAAAACTGCAATTTTTCCTAATTCTTCTTCCTCATAAATCTGATCAACCTATATGAAGATTGCATGAAGTGAAGGCAAGGAAAAACCATACTATTTGGTGGATTTAATCTCAATTTCCACTTTAATCTCGTAATTTGTTAAAGTAGACCATTGTAAAGTTAATCTTAAAATCGAATTTCAATATGCTATATTTTCACAAACCTCAGCATAACTAAAGTAGCATCTTAAATTATTCTTAGTGTTCCCCAATCTTAAACGGGCTTTCTCTTACGCCAACAGGAGTGCACAGGCAGTGATTGCCACACAGAATACATTCATATTCATATTTGCTACCGCTGTGCCACTGTACCGTTCATGTTTAATACATGCTTAAAAGCATTTCATCATGAAAATGATGTTAAGTATGCATCTCAGTATTCTAAAATGTTCAGAAAGCTGTAATATCATGAATGCAATGTATACTGTTGGGCGATCACTGTCTGCCTGTTCTGGTAGGTGTGTTGCAGTATGGATTCACCATGTCCCCACATTTAAGTAACAGCATACATTTTTTAATTACATTTAACAATTTCTGTAAAATGTAATTTACATACTTTAATGCATTTGATCATAAAAATGATGATGAAGCATACATCCTAGTAATTTGTAAATACATGCTATCTTCCACTGAATTGAATTTTTGTCATAGTATGGTTCAATGAGATTCAATATGCAACTCTTCCATAATTGAATTGTCCTATAAAATAATAAAATACAATAAAAACAATGAAAAATATACAGTATGAAAGCATAAGTACAATACATACATATATTTTCACAATCTGTACTAATTCATAAAGTGTCTCATGTTGTGCAATATTACAGTTGTAGCACAAGTTCACAGTGAGATAAATGTAATTACAAGTACAAACAGTTCTATCATGACCAACTGATGAACTGATTGAGTGTGTTTATAGTTTTTAGGATGAAACTGTGCTCTTGCACACTCAGTTGTAGATTGCAGCATAGGATTCCTTACATGCATGGAGTGGTGTCTGGATGCATCAGAAGGGAGGCTGCTCTAACAGCCAATTGAATTTCACAGCAATGAGACTGGATATGTATGAGGTTGTTTGGTACAGTCCATATGGTTGTTTTAGGGTGACAAGTGGGTGAAGTTTTAGGCGTGTTCACATACACACATTTACAACAGGATCGTGATTTATGCAGGGTAAATTGCATAGAAATGTGTGTGCGCCAAATTTTATGAAGCAGATTTTTTTTGTGTGTGCACAAACTTTCACATTCTATTCCACACAAAATGTTATAAATGAGACCCCAGGACATAAAAATGTTTTGGTTTTAACCTATGACTATGTAGTTTTGGCTTTATTCTTTGGGGTAAACATATCTTCCAAGGCAGTGGTTTCTCACAGACTGTATCAAATTTTCCTCCAGGATTCTGTGTATTTTTTTTGCATTTATCTACCTACACAAGCCTTTCAGGGCCTGCTACGAGGAATTATTTCAACAGTATCACACTGCCACCACCATGCTTCATGTAGGGTTGGGGTGTTTTTGATAATGGAGTGTTTTTGGTCTTCCTTTAGCCCAAAAATCCCATATCCATCTTTTGTGGGGTTTTCTTATGCAAAAAAACAATTTCTAACATTTTTTGTTTATAGAGATTTAGTTTAAAAGCCGTTTATTTTTCGCTTTTTTTGACTGAATTTTGCTTTGCTGATGGGAGATTTGTCTGATTGCCAAAAAAATCACAATTTTGGTCTCATCATACCACAGAACGAACTTTCACCTGATTTCATAGTCCCATGTACCTTTTGGCAAACTCTAGCTGAGATAGCATTTTTTTTTATAAATAGTGTCTTTTCTGACACTCTTCCAAAAAGTTGCTACTGGTGAAGCATCCCAACAACATATTTTGTATGCAATTTCTCTTCAATCTCAGGTCTCCACTAGTCTTCTTGCACAATTACTCTGTTTTTGTGAATGACATGCTCTAGGCAATTTTATAACAGTGTCATACTTTTTCAATTTCTTGGCGATTGATTTTACTTTAAACCAAAGGATATTTAGTGACTTGAATATTTTCTTTTGTCCATCTCCTGAATGGTAATTTTCAATTAACTTTTCGCAGAGTGGCTTGGAGTGTTTTTTGTCTTCATTGTTTAGATAAGACCATGGCTCACACCCCCACCAAGATGGACCTTCCAAGATACAGGTATATTTATACTACAGTCAATTGAAAGCCCTTGACTACAGATAGAAGATCTCCATTGACTAATTAAGTGATTTTCAAAACCAATTGTTTGCACCAGTGATGATTTAGGATATGAATGGTTATAGAATCAATTGTGTGTTTTATATTTGTAAATAATTTAAACCACTCAACAGTGATGGCTTTCCCTTTGGCATTAAATAGTCTTTTTCTTCTGACCAATCTCAAAAAGCCAAACTAAATTAAATCCACGGTGATTTAATGTTGTATAACAACTATGAAAACTTCCATTGTATAATGGAGGGGAAGAGAAAAAAAAAGCCTTACTGCATACAGGTGCTAAAGACTAACCAAGGATCGTATCTGAGAAAGCACTGGCACTGGGGCATATTTCAGGCACAAAACGTGTTTCTTCTGGTAAAATACATGACAAGGGTTACCAAGATCAAGTTTCAAAGATTCTACCTAAAATGGCCATAAACATTTTTTGTTTTCCTAACAACCAGATTAATTATCTTACTTTCCTGGGATGTCACCACAGAGAAGTTCAGAAAGACCTTAATATGGACTCATATGTGGGATACCTCAGGGTGTCTGGACAGAGGTAAACTGAAAGAAAGAGCAGAATGTCAGGTTAACTAAAAGCCTTCCTGAACAGATGAGTTTTAGGTTTTTTTTTTTGAAGAATGAATGGAGTTAGCTGATCTAAATTTGGGAAGTCATTCCAAAGTCTGGGTGCTATACAGCTAAAGGTCGTGTTACCCATAGAGTGCAGGGTGTTCTGGGGCACAACAAGATTGCCAGAATCAGTGGACCTTAGTGGGCAAACACTAGTATAGTAATAGAGGTCACTGATGTAGTCCGGAGCAAAGCCATTTAAAGCCTTGTAGATTAAAAGAATTTTATACTCTATCCTGTAAGACAGAACAAGTGAAGGTGAAGTGGGATGGGTCTGATGTGCTTGCTGGTTCATGTAACGACTCTTGCAGCAGAGTTTTAAATTTTTCTGTAGATGAAATAAGATTTGAACTACTAATAGGGAATTACAATAATCTATGTGTGATATGATAAAAGTATGGTCAGGTTTCTCAGCATTAGAAAAGGAGGGCATGTTAGTTATGTTAGCTGAATTATTTAGATCCTTATTACAGCATAAGTGTAGGAATTTTTCACAGGCTTCAGTAACTGGGCTAGATGCAGGATTAAGTAGATTAACTACAGAAAATAAAACCCTAGGGTTATCATGGCACTTTCTATTATTCTGCCATAATGTGTGTTTTTGATTGCAGTTAGTGCATTCCAATAAGCCTTTTGATGGTCAGAGAAAGCGTGGATATGCACACCAAGGCAAACCTTGCATGACATTCTCTCAAGGTGCTGGCCAGCTGTTTTTGTAGACCATAAGTCTGAACTATATACCATGGAGATGAACACTTAAAGGAAACTTTGTTATGTTTTAATGGAACTGTTTTATCTAGTGTTGAATGAAGGGATGAGTTATAGTAGTCAACAAGACTATCTAGCGTTGATGGAACAGGGGAAGACAGAAAAAAAAATCAGAAATGGATCCAGAAAGGATAGAGGTTCAGATAATTAAGGTTTCTAAAAGAAATGACATTTACAGGTAAGAGGAGGGAGAGGTAATGAGACAGTGAAACGTACTGCTTTATGATAAGTCCCAAATCACTGCTATAAGTGTTCAGACAGATAAACCAGATGTGCAGATCAGATCCAATATATGGCCATCAGAGTGGATAGGATAGTTAACATGTCGCACCAAGTCAAAACAGTCCGTTAAGCACAGGAGTTCATTCCTTAATTAACACGTAGGAATTTCAATATGGATGTTGAAATCGGCAAGAAGAATGGCTCTCTGGAAGAGAGAATTGAAGTGGATTAAAAGATCAGTCAGGTCAGATAAGAAAGACCCATTGCATCTTGGAGGATGATTAACAATAAGTAAGATAGGACCAGATTGTTATTAATTAGTTTAAGAGACAGACACTTGAAAGACCATGGACAGTTTATTGGGATTCTTTTCAATTTTAACTCTAATCTAGCAATTACTACGACTCTGCCACCTTGCCTTGAGCTGCAAGGCTCTGTGAAGTAAATGTATCCAGATGGTGTTGCCTCTGTGAGAGACATAAAGTCATTCAGTTTTTGCCAGGTTTCTGTTATGCATATCACATCAAGGTTAGAGTTTATTTTTAACATATTGAGAGTATGGCACACTGACACTCTTATTTCCAAAGACATGAGTAAGTCAGTGTATTCCTGAGCAAAAGCTGCCGGAAAACTTTTCTTTGCCAGCCCAGTGGTGATGACAACCTGACCTATGATGTAAATATTTCAGGCTCTGCACTATGCCAGATTCTTTAAGTACATTCCAGTCTGACCACTTTCTCAGAACTTCTTCTTCTTTTGGCTGCTCCCCTTAGGGGTTGCCACAGTGGATCATCTTCTTCCATATCTTTCTGTCCTCTGCATCTTGTTCTGTTACACCCATCACCTGCATGTCCTCTCTCACCACATCCATAAGCCTTCACTTAGGCCTTCCTCTTTTCCTCTTACCTGGCAGCTCTATCTTTAGCATCCTTCTCCCAATATACCTAGCATCTCTCCTCTGCACATGTCCAAACCAACGCAACCTCGCCTCTCTGACTTTGTCTCCCAACCGTCCAACTTGAGCTGAGCCTCTAATGTACTCATTTCTAATCCTATCCATCCTCGTCACACCCAGTGCAAATCTTTGCATCTTTAACTCTGCTACCTCCAGCTCTGTCTTCTTTAAACAAACTGTTTAATATGAAGAAGTTTGTCACAAGAATATTTCAGCATAGCACAGAACATTACTTATCTGATAATAGCAGTGATGTGCAGCTGCACAGCAGAGAAGGTGAGATGGGCGGGGTGGGATGGCACAGATAATTGATGATATCAAAGTAGCAAAAACTCCAAAAGCGTAGTAGGAGATTTTCAAGACACACACACAAAAGACCACTTACAGAATATGGCGGTTCCAGCATACAACCACATACATATAGCATGTAGGTATTAATGGAACGATTGCCCCAAAGCCACAAGCCAGTTGGCTGCAAACATAAGATCACTTCTTAAGTCATTCTAGGCCAAAACACGTACCGAAGGAATCCAACATATCCATTGTAATCAAGGACACAGAATATCTCCAGCTCCTAGATCTCTAAGGTGATCTCTAAGGTGCAGAGAAAAAATGTTCTTAGATCAAGCATTCATGTAGGAGCATCAGGCTGGAGTGGGCAATCAAAAGAAAGTCTCATCCAGTGAACTACAGAAAGATTCAGTTTTCCCCAAGGGTGCGAACCCAGTCATGGCAGAGCCAATAAAAATTTATAAATCAATGCTACTCGAGGCAATTGAACTATACATACAATAAAAGAAAATGAAAGAAGTGCAAGGTTAAAGAATAATTTTAAGAGGGAGGAGAGGCAGCAACTTGCATGCACTAGCTTCCCTAACCAGTATACTTGCATATTGCCTCCACTGGCAATATTTCCTTATACTATCATTTTTTTCAATGGGCTTTCATATTTTGTATTTTTCATTGTTTTTATCATATCATTATTATTATTGTTATTTTATAGGAAAATAAGTTTATGGAGGATTTGCATATTGAATCTCATTGTAGCTCATTAACAGTGAAATGCCATGTTGTCCCAGCCAATACAGAACTCTTAGCAAGAGACCAGTAATAAACAACAATCCATTAAGCCAACTATTTATGGAGACTCCTATATATGTAAATAATAAATACTGTATGTTGCAATGAGTTCACAAATCTGGACAATTGAAATTAAGATTTTTGAGGTAATTCAGATTTTTTAAAAGATTTCATCATTCTGTTGTCAGTAACAGCATGAAAATAGTCCTTTGCTTGTAAGGAAAAGAAGAAACATGGAAAACCTGAACAGTTTAATGAAATCCAGGAATTTTGATATAAAAATCAAAATATTTAAAGTAACTACTTTCACAGTAATAAAGAACCATCAAATGTAAAGTGAAAGAACGAAAATCAGGGAGAGTGACATTAAACCAGAGTGGATATAATGACGAAAGGTGTAAGATTTCATTTTCTCTAGACTTGAAAGAATTGATAATTGTTGAAAAAAAGTCAAACTATTGTTATGTAAAACTAAATAAAATACACAAAAAAGACTATAAATGACACTGATCTGTCTTTGAACAGTTGTGCAACAATATTACATTATGTTATAAAACTCTTTGCTCTAAATTCTAGCTGTTGCCATCAGGTTGTAGATTTAGGTTTCTAAAGATAAATGGTAACAGACTTAAAAAGTCTTTTATTCCTAGAGCTATAAGCATTGTATATTTTGTTACTTGTAGGGATGCTGCTAATTGTCAAATTCTGCATTTTGAATTGATCGTGAGTGTGTATTTATGCAATAACTGGTTGTCAAATTTTGTTGTCTTTATCTCCTGGATCTCTGTAATAATGTCTTCTGTTTATTTCCTTTCCTGCTGCAAACAAATTTCCCTCTGGGATAATATAGTCTACCTAAGCCTAAGAATAATCTACATACCTACATCTGCCACCACTTATGGCTTTTAACAGAATAGCAAAACTAACAAAACAATAAGTAAACATGTAAAGATCTGAAGATATTTGCTGAAGGCATAGAAGATGACAAGATTCAAGTAATTCATTGGTTTTTAATTATTCAAGCTGCTGGTTTTCAAAGCAATAATACAAATTAAGCAAAAGCTCATGTGGGCAATTTTATTTTAATGTCCTTTTTTTCTCAGTTAGTTTAGTGTCCTAACTAATACCACAGTCTGAGCTGAATATTGATAGATGGACTGTACCCCCATTAGCTGTCATTATGAGTTTATTGTATTTTCATTTTTTTTTTCTTTTCATCGTCCCTTTAAAAATGCTCGATTGATGCCACTATGACATTAATTAACCTTAAAGCATAACATTTCTTTCCAGAAATGAAGTGCATGAAGAACATAGTATACCTTCAAGATAAATGTTTGAATTAAATAGTTATTTCTCCATTTAATATAATAATTATGTGTATATTTCTTAATAGATAGTGTCCCCAATTCTGTTACGGTGGCTATGAAAATTTTACTACAGGAGAAAAAATCAAACACACATTCTATTTCAAGTTGTAGACCTTTTCCGTTATTTTAAAAAGAATTACAAAATGGTACTCTTGCCCAACTGTTGCTTTACCATCATAAAGTCTCTATTTTCTGATCCAGTCCTTTTTGTTATACATTTTTAGGTCTTCTTCCAGCAGACTTTGTCTAGGGGTTTTTTTTTTTTTTTTTTTTATGCAGTCCAATAGCATGGCTGGAGCTTTATGCTTACATATAAATATATAAATACACCTCTCACTTCAAAAGTCCAAAAACAGGTAAAACACATAAAAAGCAGAAGTAGCAACCCTAGAAGCCTACCCTCTCAAGTATTTTCACTAAGATCCTTTCCAATGGCTGTTCATAAGCCTACTTCATATATCTTAGTTTTGGTAAACTCCCATCACCCTTTAAATGCAGTTTCTTCACAATGACAAACAGTTGATAAGTTATTAACACCCCACAAGAGAAATGTGCATTGCTTCTTCTTGATCTGAGGTTCAGCAGCAGACTAGAATCTCTGATCCAATACCAAAGCACAGGCGTACTCAAAGAGCCTGAGGTATATGATTCCTCAATAAGTGGAACACAAATTTTGTCCTATTTTTGAGCAATGGAGACAATATTCCTAGTCTGCTAATTCTATGTCAGTTTTCTGCCCTTTCAATGTAGTATTAAGAGAGTGTTAAAACAGTATCTGAAATCTTGCCTTTTTTCTATATCTTATCCATACCTACAGCCTTGCCACTGAGCATGTTTTCATTTCCTCTAGTGACTTTTTCTGGTGTGGAACCAAACCCACACTAGATGCTTCCTTCACTGTTACCTCCTCTAGGCAGGACATGCTCATCAGATTTATTCATTTCGGTTTGTCAGGTCTGATATGCAGATGAAAACCAAATGCTGATTGACAGTTTTACTGTTTTTTTTTTCCATTTTAAGAAATTATCTTGCACCAAACATGCCCTTAAAATTGTTAACTGTCATATTTACAATCTCACTAACTGATTATCTCCTTCATTGCCCACATTAGCTTTTAATTCTCCCCAAAGAATTATACCATCAATACCTTAACGTTTTCAGTATTGCTTCTGTAGTCTAATTTTTAAACTACTAAAATAAAATGAAATGGGTAAATAAGGTTCAATTTAAAAAGGGCTAGATGGAAGAAGTTTAATTTTTAAAATCAAAAGCTATAGAGTTGAACAAAGAATGACTGACAGCATCCAAGATGGATTGTCTTTTTACATTGTTGCAAACAATCACATTTTCATTCTGAATCCCGGTATTATGATCATTTAGAAGCTGTCTCGTAAACAACATAATAAATGAACCATACATAGACATCTTCCATTGTACTAACATAAGTAATTTTGACAATTTTGTTATTTGAATTCTAGATTTTCATTTAACCCAAAGTCTTATGACTTATACTATGCTTGTGGTTATCTTTGAATTTTGTTCCCAAAGTTACTTCATAATTTTGTGTTTTGAAATAATTAAAATGTTGCCTGTTTTAATTTGCTTTTGTAAGATGCCTTGGGTAAAGGCATTTACTAATTAGAGAACAGTTATAACTTAAAATAAAATTAACATTTTTCTTCTATTTGAAAAGACTCCAAAATTTTTCTTACTGAAAAGTAGATAGACTTCTTTATCAGTTTCACAGTAGTTTGCTTTGGAAATGTATTGTCATTTCAAGTGACTCAATGTAAACTGTACACATTTCTTTTTATCTACTTCTTCTCCTTTTCTGGTAGGTTAACAGGCCATGTCCTTAAAAAAAAGCATGTGACCCCAACAATTCTTCCCTTTCTACAAATTACTCTTTATATTGAACTAGCCATGTGCGACAACTACATTGCGCGTGTTAAAGTTGTCTGTGAAGGGCTCCCTGTTTAAACGCGACTGCCAGTCGTGAACTGGGCCCTTCGCCGCACAGTATTATGATTTTTTATAAGGGAAACAAAATTACAAAAGAAAACCCTTGGACATTGATTCGATAGGAACGGCCTACTCGGAATCACTGTCCGAATAGTAATTATGTGGTGGTGTAGGAGCATTTCTGCTTCTGTCCCTTCACAGTCCGTCTCGTTTTCATGACGCTATCGTTTCCTCTCACGATGTCTTCTCAACCTTTCTCCATTCTCGCAGGTTGCTTTGTGGCAATCCAAGGGGTAAGGTAACATACACGGAGCAATGGTTATAAAAGGGGGACACATAGGTATCCAGGCTCATTAAAGCATAAATAGGGATCACTTCACTGACATGTGAGCAACGCACGGTACAACTGTGAGACCCGCAGCACTCGCTGGCTACAACGTAACAATAATAATTTCCGGAATGTGCTGTTACGTTGTCATTCATTTTACCTACTGTCTTTCATTCATATGTTACGTAGGCACGTACCTTTTATCTTCGGCAATCTCATTCTCTAACCAGGCCTCAGGAGCTAACCAGCATAACACTGTCCATCACCCCTTTCGTTATTCAGGCACATTGTTGACATCTGTGAGTAACAACAATGTACTAAACTGGAAGGTGGTCTACGCATGCGTGGAATTCGCGGACAAACAAAGATGAAGATCTAAATGAAGATCTCTTTAGTTAATTTAAAGCACAACAATGTGTTTAGTTTGAATGTCTGTGTTTTGAGGTGTGACTGGAGTACTACAGTCTTCAGTAGTATAAGCCTGCAATGCAATGCCTATGTTGTAGCTGTCTCTCTACTGCCATCTAGTGCTTCTTCTTCTAATTCATTCGTGGACAAACAAAGATCAAGATCCAAATGAAGATTATATATAGAGATAGCATTCCATAAGCCTGTACTACATAAATAAAATGTATGATTGATACTAGTACAATAAGCCAACCACTAATTTTGGGTTATAAAATACCTGCTATCTCCATAACTAAATATATTCACTTAAAGTATTTAAATATGTTTCACCTCAATTTATAGCATTTCTTCTTTATTTTTGTCACATTTCCATTTGCTTCCTTTTTCTTCTGGTTTTACATCTAAAACAGTTTGTTTACACATTTTGTGGCTCGCATAATGTTTTAGTGTCATGTGTAGAATCAATGTTCAGAACCTTGAAATTATCAGAATTGGTTGCCATCCTTCGTACCTGTATATGCTACACATATGTTAAGTTTGTTAACACTAGAAATCCTGAAGCCTGCAAAAAAAAACTCTTAATCCCGGCCCACCTTAAATCCTTTCACATCTCTACCATCAGCGTCTTTTGTTTTGAAAATGTGTCGATTAGCATAAGCAGCAAGCAGACTGCTGTCCCATCCCCTGACTTGACGGGGCTCAGCTTGCGGGCAAAAAGGTCTCCCAGCTTAAGTCAAGGCTCCTTATATGCATGTGATGTTCCCAGAGTTGTACAGGGTGCATAATACACTATATCGTTTATTTGGAATACATGCATTTCATGTGTGTTCCATGTCTACAAAGATCTGGGTAAGTGTAGGATGAAAGGAAATGCAAGAAATGCTGAACACATACCTAACTTTTTCCATGTTATACTAATAATGATGAGAAGTGTATAATGTGTAAAGACTTAAGTCCAAATATCAAATAAACACATACACTTTTATTCAAGAATATAAAGGAAAAAAAAAGCATTTGATTTACATGTGGCTGTCATTGAGTTAAAAACTCAAGCTCAAATGTTAATCAACAGGGAGTTCTGCCTGCTCAGAACTATTCTTGTTGTACCAGCAATCAATGATATGATATCCCGTGACCACTATGAGACTGGACAAAGGCAGGACCCTAGGAGCAGACAGCTTCTTCACAGCGCTTTCGCCAGCTAATATACTGCTGTAACACAACGCAACTCTGCTTGGCACCATAAGTAAAATGGGTCTTCAACTTGCAGCTAGAGTCACTTCAGTACACGAGCAATTCACCACACTAGTGTTTAGATCTGACAGCGCTGTGCTGACAGTGTATGTGCCCAAAAAGAAGAAGCCTTTGATTTCAGTCTGTAACAGCTGGTGTAAAGTTTTGCAACATGTAAAAGATATCCCTGAAGGGGTAGAACCAGACACACAAATGCTGGTGAATCATGTCTTCTTAGTATCTTGTTGTCACTTGAATTTTTTGTTATTCAGCTATATTCTTTAATAAAATCACAATTGTTTCGATATACCTTTGCAAAAGTGTTTATTTTATATTCCAGTTACCACTTGAATGAGATCAAATCCGTTTGTGCCTCTCTCGCACACTCACATCATAATTTGAAAATACTATGCCAGATCTTGCCTGTACTCCACGTTATGGGTCATGATACTGAAAATGCAGACAGAGCAGAGTACAGGCACGAATAAAAAAAAACATGTTCAAATGACAACTCATGTTCAAATGGCATAGCATATTGCCTGTACTCTACTCTGTCTGCATTTTCAGTATCATGCACAATAACGTGGAGTACAGGCAAGATCGAAAAAAAATGTTCAAATGGCGTAGAGTTTTTTCTTGAATAAAAGCACACTTGTTTATTTTAGGTATGTGTTCAGCATTTCATGCATGTATTCCAAATAACGATATACTGTATTATTTACCCTATACAACTCCAGTCACCCCACACACAGATAAGGAGCCTTAGCTTGAGTTGGGAGAACTTTTTTCCCATGAGCTGAGCTCCGTCATGGTGGGGGATGGGATAGAAGGCTGCTTGCTGCTTGAGCTAATTGATGCATTTACAAAACAAAAGACACTGATTGTATAGGTGTGAAAGGATTTAAGGTGAGCCGGGATTACAAGTTTTTTTGTAGGCTTCAGGAATTCTAGTGTTAAAGCTTAAGTAACATAGCACAGTAGCTAATATCTGTTTTATCTTTTTCAATAAGAAAACCTGGTGACTAGCTCATTAAAGAATATTTATTTTGAGTAGTAAACTTGCATTGCATAATATTGGGCTATGGTTGGTAAGGTGTGTTTCCTTGATACTTGCTTTTAGGAGTCAACTTTTAGGGGGCATGTGTGTGCTGCTGAAGCAATGTGCATGGCACTTTTTTTCTTTTTGCTTTTCTGCATCCTTTATTTTAGGCTATTGCTAATTTGACTATAAACTCATGGAATATTAGAGATTAATTGAGGTTCATTTATTGAAGAGAGATAACATGGGGGCTGCTTCTAAATGCTACCTCATAGTTTCTACTTTGCAGAAAAGGGAGCTGCTATGCTTGTCCAGAGCTCCCTTTAGTTCACACTGGGCTCTGAATGTGATTCTGATGATAGTTTTGTACTATCTCTTTGAGGGAAAAATCAAGGATTCATTTTTGTGCTTGCCCTACGTCAACCAACCCTCTCACAAACTATGTAAAGTAGTTGATCATCCAGTTGAATAATTTTATCTAATACCTCTTTTAGGAAATGCTCCTTTTTTCCCTCCTCACTTTAAGGGCATAGATTACATTTTTGTTTCTCACTTCCTAGTTGAAGCTGTTATTGATGCCATCCTCCTTCCTTCTTCCTTCCACTCTGTCCATGAGTGTTTTGTTACACGTGTTTGTATCCTCACTGGTTCCATAAGTATCGACGTCTTTTATCGATGTCTCAAAATGTGTCACTTAGTTATAGTAGCATCTCTGATTGAGCAATTTATTTCTACTAATGCCGGGCCAGGGCAAGATGTTGCATTCTGCATTTTTATGCATTACTTTTTCTAGTGGTTTGTCCTGTGAATCTTGTCTAACTATTTCTCATTTTCATTATTGTTTGCACCCTCACCCCATGTTGGGGAACAGAGTCAGAAAACTCTCATTAGAAGCATCTAGGCTGAATTAAATTATCTGTATTTACATTGTGCCAATTTTATGGTCTATCACACTAGGTCATCAGCTATGTTTCCAGTTCCATAATCTGTAAATTACTGGCCCCTGGCCTTTGTGAGAGTGATTTATTAGTATAATTTGGCTGTTAAAACCAATGAGGGGTTTCCTACTATTAACGTAGATTTTTTTTCCAGTTCTATTCCAATTTTTTTTTTTGTCATCCACCTTTCCTCACACTGACTACTTTCTTATATCTTTCACTCCCTCCTTCACTGCAAGTCTAGATTGACAATTATTAAATTAACTTGCTTCTCCTTCTAATTAATGGCCACAGTTAGGTTTATGATTTGTTTATTCCTCTAGAATCATAACAACCCATCCATCAAACATCCTACTCTGATCTGGAACAGGTCAGTCAA
Source organism: Polypterus bichir lapradei (assembly GCA_026402145.1). Lineage (NCBI taxonomy): Eukaryota > Metazoa > Chordata > Cladistia > Polypteriformes > Polypteridae > Polypterus > Polypterus bichir. The sequence continues at coordinate 24,114,287 of JANRMT010062793.1, read as the reverse complement.
AGAGGTGCCCTCCCTGATTTTGAAAGAAAGCATCATGTCTTTACCTTTGGGCCAAGGTGGAGCTCCCCAACATCAATTGACCTGTCTATTTCTTTCTAAAAAATTTAATTTCTTCTCTCCTATCATTTTCTGTGTTATTTCTTGTACCCTTCAGAACGTGAAGACAAGTTGAATTTTGGAGGCAAGTATATCTCCTTCTCCCCATGGTTTAAGTCGGGCATCTCCACACTTGAAAGTACATTTAATGAGTTTAATGCTTAAAATATTCCCCTCTCTCGTTGGTGTATGTACTCTCTCTCTTCCACACCTTCCTTCTGTTAGCTCCTGAGGTGTCTGTCCATCGCATTTACAGCCTCCATTTTTTTCCCACTTTTGCTGTCTCCCTTGTACTTGATTGCTTTTACATTTTCTTCTATGTGCAAACATTATATCTGGTATGTACCCCTTCCTCTACAAAGATTTCCTTATATCCCTCCTATTATATCTAACTGATGGTGCTTTCCCCAAAGTCCTGCTATTTACTACATACTATCTTTTTTCCCCTAATTTTCTATCTTATGCTCAATGTAATTATCTACAACAATATTGCTTCTTGTTTTTCAATTTTTGAAATTGTTTTGGTGGGTTCTGTCAGCCTGTTTCTGGCTCAGGATCTGGACTAATTGGCCCTTTAGTATTCACTATACAGTGTCTTTGGTGGGCATATGGATATGCAACTGGATCTTTTCAGCTTAGCGAAGGGCCTTGTAGGTCATTGTCTGTATTAAAATGTGAAACACATTTACTTGTGTATTTCTTCATACAGTTTCAGCTATTTCTGTTGAGGCCAAACCATTCTTTATGATGTTTGCTAGTTCCTCCCTCTAACCATCAAACACCTGGCTGTACATTAGTTAATGCTGTTACTAAACATACTGTGTGCAACTGGGTGTCATGCAGTGTACACAGTCTTCATGTTCTGTCGTTGTTATTGCAAATTATTTTTCTCCCCTTCAATTCTAAACTTGAGGTGTTGTCATTTCAATTTAGACAGTTCATAGTCAATAGCTTTTCCTGAGCAGTAGATGGTTGCAAGGCTCACTTTCTTTAATAGTATTTAATTCTATATGGCTGTACTTTGATGGATGATGACAATATTGTAGAGTATCAAAATTATTTGCTGTCAAGTGAGATCTACCAAACACTAACATTGGGGTGTGTTTTTTTTCTTTGTGAAAGTTGCCCGCAAGTTTTGTTAGTCACTATACAGGTAGATATTATTAGTTAGTTAAGTTCATGTTTACTTTAGACAATTCTTTTTAAAAATAGTACAATTCTGGTAGCCCCACTAGAATTTTCATGACACTTGCCAGTTCATTGGAAGAATAATAACTGGATCACCTAAATGAAGCCATAAAATATTGCTTGATAGTCTGTGAATTAAACTACAAAATAAAAATAAACATTTGTGAAGACAATACCAAGGTGTGAACTGAGTAGGAAAAATAACAGAAAATGTCTATATGCTCATCTTATGATTTAAAATATATAGATGGGTATTCATTTTAATGTCTCTTTAGTGTGCCTCATCAGAATTAAATACTATTTAAGTTTCCTCTAGTAGTGAAAGACAATCCTGTAGCAGTCACAGAGATGCTAAGATTCACACGTTCTGGAGAATGTGGTTTGTTTATTTCATTGTGGGGACTCCAGGTAGGTGTCGAAGTCAGAAGTTGTTGCTGGAGAGAAGGTTAATCATGCAGACTCCATTAAAAAGGAGCCAGAAAGTCACAGAGAAGACAGTGATCCTCTGTCAGTTTTTGTTTCTACGCATCACAATCACCATTGGATTACAACTGCCACTACCTTGGGTTACAGTTTTGTCTGAATGTATGTGCTTTCCTCCACTTGTTTGTCAGTGTGGATTCGTCTATGGAGGACTCCCAATCACCTTAAATCCTCACACTGCAATGGGGACCTGGTAGGACAAACTTTTACATTTCTTTCAGAGGGCTGTTTGCAAGGATTTTCATATCATACATTCATAGTCATCTGCCCTGGGTATATTGGCCTATATAGGACTTTGGTGTTACTGTTTATTGTTTACTGTGTATTGTGTATAAACATTTATCACCGATGGGGAACTCGTTAGGGCATTTGCGTACGCATTTTTTATGTAATATAGTTTGTTCTTTTCATTATTTGAGATATTTAGTATTTATCTATTCATTCTGCTGCTTATCAGTGTCTCTGTGTGAGTCTGTGCATGCTGGGTCAAGGCTGGGTGTGTTCTCCAAACAGTGTGAATCTTAGTGTCACCATGACCACTACAATTGTATTAGCTGAATTTACTGCTTCCAACTCATAGTTGCCTCCTTATTGACAAAACTACAATGATTTTCCAGGGGGGAAGAAAAGAAGCCAACAAGTAAAATATCAAACCTAATGCAACTGTTTACTTTCTAAAATGTCTTGTAATAATAGCTCTATTTCCTTTTTTATTACCATACACTATATTATACATTTAATTTTGAATAATTAAGATTTGTGGTTCAAGATTAGATTGAAATGGTTACTCTAAAAAGATATGTCAAGGATGGCAGTGTTAATTACAGCTTTTCGCAGTGCTGTGACTAGTGGATTTGTTTTCAATGCTGCATAATACAATGTTTACATTTCCAGTTTTGCATATTAGACAATTTACTGCATTCACTCACTTGATAATTAATGTATGAGAATTACTCACAGAAGCTACATGTTAGAATGGTTTGTTGGCCAGTCTGATATATTCTTATTGCTATCAATAAATTAATCTAGTATTAACACCAATATAATGATATACTTTAACGAAAAAAATGTCAGGAAATGAAACTAAATGAAACCTCAAATTCATTATGCTCAAAACATGCATTTGCTGCTTGCAGATTAATTTTCTAGTAGCTGGCAAATAGTATGGCTGCTTCTTCCAGTTCTTTAAATGAAGTATGTGATTTGTGGTTCATGTTGGCATGTCCTTAGAACAAATTATCAAACATGTTGTTTTTCCAGTTGTGCCCCTCATCTCAATTTTGTAAAATATTTAAATATCTTTAAGTCATCCAAATATTTTGTTAGCATAATGCAAATATTATAGAACCTTCATCAAATATTACTATGTATTCATCTTTGGCTAGCTCTTGCTTGTTCTTGGCAAAGCTAATTCTGTTCATACCAAAACAGTATTTTTCCCCCATGCCCAATCAGTCATTAAGTCACTGGCAAAAACAGCGGACAGAATTGAAAATGTATTTGATAAACCACTTAGGGATACTCTGTTTATAAACAACCCTTTTGGTACTTTTGAAAGTTTTAAAGTTACTTTTCTGAAAAATTTAATTGTTACATTCACTGTTAATTCTGTCATATAGCTATCAAACTCTCATTGTAGGAAAACCTGTTTTAGCAATTCCATCTAATTTTCTTTTCATGTTGAACAATTGTGACCTTTTAAGAGTTTGAGACAACTTCAGTTTGTGTGCATGTTGATTAGTACTTTCAAGTAAGAATTACTCTATACACATTACAATAATTAATTTCTTAATCTATAATTATCTCTATTTTATAACAGAAAAATTTAGTTGCTCTTGCAACACAGTTAAAGTAATATGAGGTATTGACTTGAAAAATGAAGATTATCTGCACAGGATGTCATGTTTTGCAGCTCTTCTTAAGCTATTTTTGTATACTGAATATTTAAATTTGGCCAACTACACTTCAAGTTTTTACACTAGATAGATAGATAGAGAGAGAGAGACAGACAGACAGACAGCATGGAGTAAGAGTGGTGTCCAAAATAGCTTTGGTCGTCGGTTCAATTGCCACCTTGGTGTTGCGTGTTTGTGATATAACTTTAGGATCTGGGGATGGGAGATTTCTCTAGCAGCATTTAGTGAACATCTGTGGGCAATCTGCTCTGGCTGTGACTCTAATCCATCATAGGGGTGCACCATTGCACCCTCTTATTTACTTCACCTGCAAGTCTTCGGGAGGTGTGGCGTAAAGCCAACAGAGATATAGGGAGAACATGACCATTTCACGTGAGCCTGAATTTATTTGCTTCCATCCAGTTTCTTAATTACACTACTTGTGCAAAGCAGTCACTTATTCAATGTTAAGAGCCAGTCAATATTCTGCAGCATAAAAAAATATTAACGTGCATACAGTAACTAAAATGGGCCCTTTAATTTAAAAAAAAATGAGTTTTCCACATTTTCACCTGATCGGATACAAAGGAGCTGCAACAAATTGGACCAACTTAAATTTTCAAAGGTTTACGATAAGACAGGTGCCTTTGTTAAATGGCAGGTCAGTTTTGCCCAGCTCAATGACAAACTTGGCACTCTGTCATATTTAATGAGTAACATTTACTCTGATGTTTAATGGGTACTGTAAAGCATTAGGTGATGTTGGGCAGCTCTCATTTTCATGGCTTTGTGACATGACAGATGCCTTTGTTATATTTGAGTTGGGAATATGGTTCATACTGACTGGCAAAGTTGGGACATTGTAATCTATTGAATGAGATTTGTGTGATATTTTAATTAGCTGAGACAAAAGAAAAGAAAGAAAAGAGCTTTATGCTTCTTGGGATAGGCTCCAGCTTCTAGCTTGTGCTTCTGTCTCTGCTCAGGATAAAGTGGGTTTAAAATTTAGAAGCATGCAGGATAAATACACAAATAAATAAAATGAAAATAAAGTACTGTGAAATGTGACACTAAATAAATAACATGAAATGCAAGTATAAATAATTAAATGGGTCAAAAAAATGCCTTTTGTTCCTTATTCTTTTGTTAGTCAGTCATTTTGAAACCCGTGTTCCCAAGGAGCTGTTTCAGCCCTGCAGGACCTTTTAGATCACATGGACTGTGCCATGTTTAAAGCAGCTGCCACCTATTGCTGTCAGATCTACTTAGAGAAGTATGCATCATCTGTCACTGGCTTCATTAAAAAGTGCATAGATGAAATCACTGTCTCAAAGACCATCAGAACATGTACAAATCAGAAATTGTTGGTGACACTGGAGGTATGTGCACTGTTAAAAGCTTGTAATGCTGCCTTTAAATCAGGTGATAAGGACAGCAAAGGCAAACATACTTTCGGCAATCAAAGCAGCTAAGTGAGAGTGGGGCAAGAAAATACAAAGGCACTTTGAGGATACCAGACACATGTAGCAGAGAATAGGTCATCACAGAGTATTAGACAACAGCACCTTTCTGCAGTGTTGATGCCTCCACAATAGATGTTCTAAATAAATTCTGCGTGTAGTCTGATAACTTGAACGACAAAAACTGTGAGGAAGTCCATTCTTCCTCAGGAAGAACAAGTACTGTGCTTGTCCACTGCTGACATGAAAAGGACTTTGAATGTAATCCCACACAAAACTGCTGGACCGGACAACATATCTGACTAACTGCTCATGAAATGTGCAAACCAGCTGACAGATAGCTTTATATTTTCTCCGAGGCAGGCAGGCAGGCATCCCCAACTGCATCAAAACCACCACAAGCAATCACCACCCGTGCCAAAGAAATGCTCTGTCTCTTGCATCAATGATTATCACCCAATATCACTCACACCTGTCGTAATGAAGTGCTTCAAGAGGCTAGTCTTGGACAACTTGAAAGCCGGACGTCCCACTTCAGATGACCTTCTTCAGTTTACTTATCACTCAGACCGTTTCACTGAAGATGCCATATCATCTGTTCTTCATCTGGCCCTGTCCCATCTAGACAAAAGAGTCACTTGTGCTCAAATGCCTTTTATTGTCTTCAGTTTAGATTTCCACACCATTATGCCTCATGAGCTTGTAGTGAAGTCTGTACTGTTAGCCTACAATAATTCCATATTCCATATCCTGAATCCTGAACTTCCTGAAAGAGAGACCCCAGAGAGTCTACGTTGAGCATGTCAGCTCCAGTATCTTCACACTGGTACCTCCGAGGGCTGTGTACTCAGCCCACTTCTGTTTACTCTGCTGATTCACAATTATACAACTTGTATAGAGACATATAGACATACTGAATATTTGAAACTGTAAGAGTGAAACATTCTGCAGTAAAAGAAAAGAATCATGTTAAATACTTTCTCTGAAAAAAAGAATTAACTTATATATAGGAAAAGTGAAATTTTGAATTCATTTCCTGAGTTCTATATTCTATTCTATATGGGTCATGAAGAGTAATAGATTTATAAGATTCATCTTGAGTGCATTTAGTACTGTAATGTCTTTTTAGTGTTCATTGATAGTATATTTTATTGGTAATATTATAATCATGCAGTACAAGTTTAATTCACCCACGTACTTGGGGTAATCACCTAGGTTTTTAGCTTAATGTTTAACCTAATATTAGTCATAAGTCAACAATTCTGGAGTGGCAGAATTTGTTTCACTTCACAAACAAAATCATGAAACAATGCCATTAAGCAAGCAGTTAAATTTGCACCACTGAACCATAATGAATGGTGTTAAATATATAGAAAAATGTATTCCCTCCCTATATTTTCATCAAATAAATGCAACCTTATAGTTGTGTCAAAAAGGGGACTACAATTCTCATCTGGCAGTAGAAGTATGCTGATCAGCTGGGCTTAAGTTACACCCTGCTGGATAAGCGTGCTGCATAAAAAGCTTGAATTGGAAGACTGGTAAAGTTTTTTCTCTTCTCAACTTTGTACAACAATTTGTTTTATAGCTTTTGTCTAGCAGTATACTTTTTTGTCATACTGTGGGTTGCTTTGAGTCATGCGATTATTTTCATCTGGAACATTTTCTGAAAAATTAGAGTACGGCATTGCTAAACCCTTTTAAGGGTAAGTTTGGAATTTTTCAAGTCAAATTTGTTTCTTCACAAACATGGTACATATACATTTACTATGCAAAATTGTAATAATCTATCTAAAGATACGAGTTCTCTATAAATTTAAAAAAACAATATGTACAGTAGTCTGTACTGCATTTAATAATGCAACAGAATATGCATTGATCTGTGAACTGAGATTACACACAAATCATCAATTTTATGTGATTCAGCCATTTTAAAAGAATTCTAGCTGTGTGGAGTAAATCAGCATTTATCTTTCACCGCCCCAGTGACACAAAATTATAGAAAACTATTAATGCCATGAGCTTGGTGTCATGTTGATTTACTTCCATAGTCATGTGAGAACTCCTCCCGGGAAGACTACTTCTATTACATAAGCAAACAGAAAACATATCCTTAACTTGAGAAAAGTAGTACCAGGAATATGTGATAAAATTATTTCCAGATCCCTCTTGTTGTCTCAAACCTGCATCAGAAACAAGGAAGGCATGTTTTCTGATACTGAAACTTTTGCCGCTTCAAAGAGGACATGTTCTGTAAGTTTTAGACTTTTATTTTCCTTAGAGCTTAGTGTCCCATAGTTATGTTACGTTATTACAGGACTATGTATTTTTATAAATGTATAAAGACTGCTTAACATTAGAACACAACTTTGCATGGAAAATGCATGTATATGCCATGTTTGTGAGGAAATGACTTTGACTTGCAAAATGCTGAACTTATCCTTTAAGGAGCAGTGTTTCTTTTTTTCCACTCCATCAAAAGCCGTTATTTAGTGAATTTTTTCAGAATTGAACGTGAAACTAATTTTAGGATTACAAATATATATGAAGGGTAACTTGGCTATTTTGCTCATCCCTTCCAGTTATCTTTTGTGTTGCTATATTTTGCATACACCATGACCCTAACCAGGAAAAGTTGTTTCAGAAAATGAGATTTCACATAACCAAGCAAGATTACTCCATTGAAAAAGAATGGTGACGGCATAATGCTTGCTGGTCTTGGCAAATAGGAATGTCATTGTACAGTGTACAAGATAATTTCAATTAGACATATTTGTATCAAAGCAATGCTTCACATTTTTTTTTAAAAAGCTAGGTCCATTATACACCTGTATTACAAGTTTACAATACCAATAAACACTCAGTGTTACGGGCTTTCTGTGCCATGTTGCTTGGCACACATTATAAGAACATTACTGAAGAAATGAAGGAAAAAAGACATTATGCAATATAGCAAAGCTAAGAAAAAAATGGAATGATGCACACATTTTTCTATAAGATATACCGAGTCACTTTTTTCCAGAGGATGTTAGAAGGACATGGGTATATGATGGTGTGTGTGTTAAAGTGAGTAAAAACAATTAGTAACCTTTACTGTTTCTTGTTGTTATACATTTATTCATATCCATTTTATGAAGACCGGCCTAATTTTAGAGTCTGATGCTATCACAGCATCTTGATTTGTAGCAAATTTAAATTAACTTTGAATTAATCAACCTTTGACTCATCTTAACATTACTGAATACCGCTGTGTGTGCTGGCCTGCAGTAATCTATGTGAGACACCACCAGCCCACTATGGGCAGCCCCATTTCACGGTCCATGGATTCAACATCAAGCTTGACTAATTTCAAAATAGTAATATAGTATATTAATAGTCTGTGCCTAATTAAGTCATTTGCAATCAAGCAGTTATTCTAATCGTAATGCGTCCCTTTTTCGTCATTTCTAAAACTATTCATTAAGAAAAACAAACATTACACAGTTTCCTTTCCTGTTATTTTTTCCAATGTAGAGAAACAAATATTACCTGCCTATTCTGTTCTACCTTGACATACCATTTAACAGAAATAGCATGCAATACAAGGTTAAGTTAAAAATGTCACAATGTTAGATGACTTTTCTTAGAGTCCAACAGTGAATATGACACAGAAAGTGAACTGTCATTCATGTCATTTAAAGCAAAATATAGAGTACAATATATTGCCTTATCGAAAGGTCTGGTATAAACAAAAAGAAATACACCATATATCAATAAGTTGTTTTTTTTAATATTCTTCTGTTGGACAGTATAGTGATAACAACTATTGCTTTACAGCACAAGGATTTCCAGTTACTGTCAATGTTGATGTTATACGATATTGTGTGTGTGTGTGTATTTTCCCCCAAATTCCAAAATGAAAATGTTGGATGGATTAAATATTTAAATTAGTCGACAGTATTATTAAATATGAATATTTACATTAGTGTGTCCTAATGATTTTTATTTTCCAACATTGATTTCTTGTCATCTAGTAAAGGCAGTATAAACCAGTCATTTTTGAGGCTTTCTTTTCTGAACCCTCATTCTTAAATGGATGAATAGTCTGATTTTACTCTGTTTGACAATAGATGATAAATCACCACTTTTCTTTTAGGTGAATCAAAGACAGCCCACAGTTCCTAAAGGACAGCTGCTAACATACTGATCTAAATATGTCTGTGATTCTAAACAACTGAGGCAAATCACAAGGGCTTTTACACATTAACAAGGAAATTACATTGTCAGACTGCATGTGCAGCATTGCTTAGTGACTACTTCATTACTTTAAATTCAAAACTGTCAGGTTAGTCCCTTCTCCAACTTCTGGTGGGACCCATAAGCAAGTTGTGGATTATTTATTTATTTATTTATTTATTTATTTATTTATTTATTCATTCATTCATTCATTCATGTATATTATTATATACAGAGAGTAAGAGAGAGAGCACATACATACACACATCTTTATATATAATACGCTACTATGGCTGTTCGTTTGACTGTCCAGGATTTTAAATCACCTGTAGCTCTCAAACCGTTTCACCTATTGAGCTGAAATTTGGTACACATATACTATGTGACATCTATTATCTGCTTTCGGGGTAATGATTGACCTCCAAGGTTATTCCTCTTTTTATTTTTTTTTATTGTAGAATCAACTCCTGGCAGCGGCCAGCAGGGTGGCCGTGCGGCCCATGTTTACGGGCGCCGTTCTCATCCCTACCACCTTCGCCGTCACTTCCCCTACCTCTTCATATCTTAAATCATTCTTGATGCAGATAGAAGACTTAAGTGCCAGCTTAAGTGAAAAATTAAGGAAAACGTACTAAGCAATTACAACACAAACAGTGACTTAATTAATTTTAACGCGAAAAGATGCCGACGAAAGAAGAGAAGAAGTGGGCTGCTATGGTGGAGATAAGAAGAGCTGCTCAGGAAGCAGCAAGCACATCAACCTCTATGCAAACAAATGCTAAACGTACAGAGAAAGACTATGAAAACTATGAATGCTCAAGTCAAGTATATTCATTGCATGTTATTGTGCAGTGCGCTGTTACTGGTACACACATAAAGAAGATGTGCAAAATATAAACTAAAGGCCAAGGAACAAGCAGGATGCAGTTTAATTATAGAGCCATGTGTCAAAAATCATTAATAGGGTTTGGGAGTACATTTCTGTTGTTCCTTAAGAGGCATTTAGGACTGTCTTGAAACTACTGTTTTTAATCAGCTATGATCAGCATGAGAGCTGCTTCTGAACCAAAATTAATTTAAGACCTTTACAGCTATAGCTGTATAGCAATGTTTTTTTGTCACAGAGGAATCTGCTTCTCTAATAAATTTGTGCTTAGATACTCTTCCCAAAAAAGGGTAATCTACATTGTTCGCCTGAAATTCTATTGTTGATATCACTTTTTCGTTTATACTGCTTGTTTAAGTACAAGATTAATTTCTTTATTACATGGGCATGGTGTATTTCAAGCTTAAGAGAACAGTAATCAAGGGAGACCCAAAATGTTAAGATCTAGGGAGCAAGAAAAGTGAGGAAACTGGCTAACTGTTTTGAGGTTTTCTGTGCACTTTTTGCTATGTTTAAGAAAAATAGACAATTCTTGTCTTAAAGGACCTACAGTATGCCAATGGCATTAATAGGCTTACTTTTTTTTTTTTTGTAATGTTGGAATGTTTAACTATTTTGGTAGAGTTTTTACTACTGTCATTGCCTGAATGTTAGAAATTGCTTAAATTGCACCATTGCTGAAATGTATTTATTTTACTTTTAATTTATTGCTGTATCTATAAGTGTCAGATTTCACTATATTCAACTTGTTACATTTTCTGCATAAAAATGTATATTTTCATGTATTGTGCTGACATAGTTGATTCCTCAAAGCTGGGAAATTCATACAAGCTAACTAAGCCTCTAAAATATGTTTTCCTGAACTCCAATTCTCACCTGATAATAGTACCAACAGTTTAAGACATGGTGCAGTACAGAGCATTGAAACTTCATTTCCATTCTGCCAATTATATGAGTAGACATGACAATACCTTAAAATCATGGCTAGCGTTTTCTCTGCATGCTTCTTTCCTTTTAAGGATCAAAAGGATTGTCTGAAAAAGACATTTTTCAGCACATGTAAGGGATTTGAAGACACTTTTTGTAAAGCTAAGAAGCAATTAGGTAGAGGAAGAAAAATTCAGCAATTGATAAATCTGTAGTAGTAGATATGTAGAGTAGTAGAAAACAATACTTCATATAACACAATAAATAATGCAAATTTTGAAGATCCCATGGTTTGCAAGTAATTGACCTGCTTTGATATAGCTTATGATATAGCAAGCTGTAATTTTATCAGTGCTGTTTTGATGAGAGCAGTTTTTGCTACTGTGTAAGAAAACATGAAGAAAATGGTTTTTAATTAGTTTCTGCAAGTTGCTCTTGTAGAACCTTCTAATTGATCTGGTTTGTTTGCTTACTTTAGTTCTAGCAATGTCTAAATTGACCATATTACAGGATGGTACCCTAGAGGTATCAGTTTTAATTTCTGCTAATCTCACAGGGCAGGGATTAATTACAGCACATTGTGGCAATTTTAAATCGTCATTGGCCAAATAGCATGTCAAAGTTATAGTGGTACAGCACTTTCAGGAACACTTTATTTGTGTGTGTGTGTGTGTATGTACGTATGTATGTGTATATATGTATTTGTACATGTATTTACATAATATGCAAATGATATATAAATGGATATTTTGTGTGTATATTGTATATATAAATATAGAGAGACATGTAAATACTAAGAAAGGCAAGAAGATGCAAGAAGTGAGGCTGATTTTTGTTTGGCTAGCACTTTGGTTTAATGTTATACGTTGTATTAAAATTTATGACAAGTCTTAGTTTCAGCTATGTCCCAAAAACAACGGTGTCCTCTTTTCTGCCTTTCTCTGTGTCTCACTGTTGCCTATGAAGTCGCCATTCTCCAGAAAACAGCATTATTTAAGGATTTTTTCTGATCAGAATAGCAATTTCTATGGTCCTTGATTGTTTTCCTATCCTGTCAGCATAGAGGGTTAAAGTCCCAGAACGTATTATAATGTTTCCCTTTTTGTATCCCATTGAACCCTTCCTTAAAAGCAGTAGAAAAGGATAATAATAAAATAGATCTTGTTTTTTAATAATGCTTCTGTAGTTCATTCTCCCTCTAGGATTCAAACTCACAGCTTCATACTACATGAATTTCCTGCAGAAACCATAAAACACTTATCCAGTTAAGATATAGTAAAATATGCATAACTCAAGTGAGCTAGCACGTTTAAATATGAGGGTTTATATTTTTTTCATTATTTAATGATTTTTATAAGAATACCTTATAATAATAATCTTGGTGCAGAAAAATAGCATACAATAAGTAAAACAATATTTAATGATAAATTCAAACTTGGCACTATTTCCAACTCATCTCGAGAGGTATGAGATCACAGTACTCATTTTTTTCAGTTGTCATTTAAAGGTTTAACAGAGGCCCAGTCTGTTTGCTTAAGGACAACACTGATAAATCCTTGCCAAATTATAACATTTGTGATAAACCCATTATATTGGGTGAAGACTGTATTTAGTTCTACATCAATTGGTGTTTTCATAGAGACTGGCAAATCTCTTACGATCTACAGGAATGCACTGGGAAACACTCTTAATATCTGAGGGGACAAATATTTTGTATGTCTCACAAAAATAAATTGCATACAAGAACATCAGAACAAGTTCTTTTAGCGCTGGTAGTGCAGTGTTGTGTAGTGGTCAAGGTTTTGGACTTCAAACCCTGATGTTTTGAGTTCAAATTCAGCTATTGACATTGTGACCATGAGATAGTCACTTGACTTTAATATGTTCTAAATGGAAACATATTGGGGCCAATATTTTGGAGTGTGGAGCAGCATAAAAGCTGCTGTGCTGAACAGTGCTATACGTTGGACTGGAAAAGAATTGTAAGACTGACAACACGGTAAAGGAAGCTCATAAAGAAGGCCATTCCCCTGAGGAGGTTTAAATACTTCACTGGTCAACTTCTGAAGCAAAAAACAGGCTTTGCCTCCATCAAAAAAACTAAATCCGTTCAATGGTTATATATGGTTGCTGTGCATGTCAATACTTCAGCACATTAGATTGTTCCCTATGAACTGAATCAGTTATAAAGGGTATCTATTGAAGGAAATGAAAGATATAATCATATTCAATTTAGCTTGAGTTGAGCTTATTAATAGAATGAAAATCAGTTAATAACAAAGAGAGTTACACTGATTTTACAACACTAAAGTTAGGGATGGTATGGAATATTTGTTGTTGCTGTACTCTTTACTGGGACTAAAAGTAAAGTTTAATATGGGTATTTACAATGGCTCTATTTCAACAAACATATCACTGCACCCTCAGAATTTTGAATGTTACTCCCTGCCTAATATTTCAAATTATAATAACACCAGAATAATTCAGTGCAACATATGCTTGATGATTTCTTATCTTGCAAAGATGTCATTTTGACATGTATGAATTGAGTGAATTAGTGGGTGTCCAGGAGTAAACAAGGTAGTGAGTCTTTAAAAGTGTGCGTGTATTTGTTTTGGTGCCAAGCCTTGAGCATTTGATTTTCAGGGTCAATCTACTTGATGAACCTTGCTCTTTATCATAAATTGCAATAGATGCATGCAGTCACCTGCAGTGGATCGAGACTGTTATTTTAAACTGAGTTCATCAAGAACATGGGGGTGGGTAAACAGTTGGAAATTTAAGGGTAAATTTCACACAAACATTAGGAAGTTTTTCAATACACAGAGAACCATAGACAGTTGGAGTAAGCTATCAAGTAGTGTAGTACACAGTAGGACTTTAGGATATTTCAAATCTAGACTTACTGTCTTTTTAGTAGAATTAAGTGGCTAGGAAAGGCAAGCTTTATTGGGCTGAATGACCTGCTCTCATCTTGATTGTTCTAATATTCAGTCCTGTTGCATTTTCCACAATGACGAGATAACCATAGATCTTTTTTTCGTTTACAGCATTTATTTTGAATTATGCCCAAAGTTACATCTAAATTATGTGCCCTGTAGAACATGTAAAGAAAGTTTTCACCCAATTAGAACATTAGAACTTTAGGAAAAAGTGTTGCAAGTACTGGCCATGTAGCTGAACAAGCTTGTTCATCCTTTTCACGTAGATTGTCCGGCATAACCTCAAACTGAGATCAGAAGGTTCAAAAAGTCTTATTCTCCACCGCTTAGTAATTTATTCCATGTATGGTTCTTTGTATTAAGAAGTTTTCTAAAATTTACCAAAATCTGTCCTTAGCTTTCCAACTGTATCCCTGTGTTGTTAATAACAATACATTTTATTTATATAGCGCCTTTCCATTGCTTGTGTTGCAGACTTTTCTGTTAAAGTAATAACTGAGCTTTATTGTACTAAATTGTTTTGTAATTTTAAACACTTTACTCATGTCCCTTCTCAATTTCTGCTTGCTTAAACAAACTGAAAAGATTCCACTAGTTAGTGTTCTCTGAACTTTATCTAGCACTGCTATGTCTCTGTCTTGCAATAGGCAAACCAAAGCTGAACACAGTACTCCAGGTGAGACCTCATTAATGCATTAAGTAACTTAAGCATAATCTCCCATGATGTATACTCAACACCTTGTGATACTGCATAATCTTATACCATATTAGCTTTCTTCATCACTTCTGGATGTACTGTAGATAGTCACTATGACTCCTACACTGTGTTCATACAGTGTACTTTAAAGTTTCTGACCTTCTAACATTTAAGGTAAATGAGCATTAGTTTTGCTTAAGAGGCTTCTAATTTATTAGAATGCAAGTGTTATGACATTATGTCTAACAGGGTGTCACTGAAGCCCACTAAAATCAGTTGCATTTATCTGTAATATAATTCTGGGAATTGTACCAAAACATAAGCTTGAAGATTGCATGATGATAAGCATCCTTGTATTTGGAGAGTAAAATCCTACAAAAAACAAAATCCCAACAGTAGCAAAAGACTAAATAAAAGCCTAATACAGTTTACTTAGATATTTAAATAACATTTTAAACAGGTATGCACTGATCAGTAATCCTGGGGATAAAAGCATCAGCAATAAGAATAATACATAGCATTTTAGAATATGCATTAATTCAAAATGTAAGTTAGGATTTGAAATTGTCAAATGACACTAATATTAAGAAGGCAGGAAAAACAATTCTGAGTGAACTAGACAATCTTCAAGGTGGAAGCCACTTTAAAAACACAATTTAATATATGTAATAAGTACAGAATGCCAGGTGTTGTGGCTTATGGTAATGCAACATTGTCATACTAGTGTATAAGTCAATTCACAAAAGCTATAGTTTATAAGTAAAAGAACGTAAGGGTTAGTGTAGTTACTACATTAGTGAGCATCTTGCACAAAAAAGCAGTAAAGTGAATCCCTGGATAAGGATGAACATCCTACTCAAAAAGAAAAATCAAACTGAATCTTGAACAAAAAAGAGCACTGTATATGGGGGCATATTTTATGTCAGAAACCAGGAAGCACTTCTTTACACAACAAACAATGCTTTTAATTGATTGTCTGGATTAAACAATTGAGTCATTTTGTTATCCTTTTATGTGACTGAAAGATTGAAGCACCTCTTTTTGTTTTAATATACGGTATACAGGTACTTCAACCACTTTTTGTCCATACAAAATATCAGAAGGAAAATTTCTGAAAATAAGTGCTCAAACTGTTTTTCACATAAAACTCATTATCAACAAAAATTAAACAATTCAATTGGAATTCAAAGGCACCAGTGAACAATGAATAAACTAATTATGGAATTAACAGGCTCTTTACAATTAATTATTCATATTATGCATGCAGCCGTAAAGCTGTCAATCAGTAAACCAGCTTTTTAATTTTTTATTGGTTTTATTTCAAGCAAATAATAATCTATACAATCAGTTCCAGCATAACAAGCCAAAATTCAACCCTGATCCAAGAGAAAGAGGAGAGCCAACAATCAGAGCAAATTTTAAAATTGGCAAGAAAGGAAGAGTATCCTTTTACCCGATATAGATGCTTATTCTAAAATGTCATTGATTAGATCCTGCATTATTTTAGAAAAATGTTGAAAAGATCATTTCAGTGAAAATCTGACTTAAAAGAGGTGGAGGGGGATTCTGTAATTGCCTTTACCTCATTACTTGCACGTAGACTTATCTTGTTCATTTGGAAGTTTGCTCTCCAGTTTAAGCTCATCTGGGAGTACACCAAGCGTAGCTGGTAATGGGCTAGAAGTGATTGTGGCACCAAGGCTGTCTGAGAGGTATTCAAAGGTTTTTTCCAAATTGATGTTAAAAGTGTGGCCAGTGAGGCTGGAGCTACACTGCAATGTTCAAAGGTTCAATCTTGCCCTAGATACATTTTGGGCAATTTTAAATGATATAAATATGCTTGATAAAAATATATGAAGTTGAATGATTTGCACTTATGACTCTAGAGTGTATTTTCTGCATGGCTGCCTTCCACTCCTTTTCTGAAATATTAAGTGAAAAATCTTTTCCCCACTGTACCCTGGAATCTTTGAAAGGAAGGGACTTTAAAATGTTTTTATATATTATTAGAGATGCTATCTGAGTCTTCAAGACTAATCAATATTTCCTCTGGAATAGGAATGGGTTTAGGGGTATAAAAATTGGTCAAGTTCTGTTTAGCAAAGTTTCTAATTTGAAAGTAGTGGAATTGTGTTGATGAGACGTTAAATTTGAAGCGTAATTGTTTGCAGGATGCAAAGACATTATCTACAGTATGTACAATTCTCAGGTGTTTTAATTCTGGATATTTTCCAAACATTAAATACTGTGTATATTTGATAGGGTGGAAAAGAGTGGTTATCATGTAAAGGTGCAACAGATAAAAGCTTCTCTGTCTTAAAGTGCTTCCTGCATTATTTCCATATTCTAAGTGAGTGAAGGGCAATTGGAATATTAGTTTATTGACGGTAATTAGTATTTACTTAAGTACAAAGCAGGGAATATCCATCCATCCATCAATTTTCCAACCCGCTGAATCCGAACACAGGGTCACGGGGGTCTGCTGGAGCCAATCCCAGCCAACACAGGGCACAAGGCAGGAACCAATCCTGGGCAGGGTGCCAACCCACCGCAGGCAGGGAATATCAAGAATTTTAATTCTGTTGCACACCAGGGTTGTGTGTGTTCATCGATTTGTGTCAATATCCATGTCTTTATGATTTGCATATTTGCCGACCAGTCATAAAATTAAAAGTTGGGAAGTGCCATGCACCCTTCTGCTTTTAGATAGTTGTAGAGTTGCCCCTTGGATACTTGGATATTTTGAATTTCAAATAAATGAGGTTATGATTAAATATAATTGCTTAAATGATTTGTTAATATACAGTATATGGAGATGCTTGAGTACCATGTTCTAGTTTGAAGTAGTCTGAAATAATATTGTTAATACAAACTGAGCCTTCTGAAGTGGTATAGAGTAGTTTGATCCATGCCCATATATTACTGTAGTTAATAGGTAGTCTCATTCAGCCATATTGAATACTTTTTTGTATCCAAAGATAATAAGATCTCTGTGGTGTTAGATTTAATGGGTGAATATATTACATTCGATGAGCCTGGAAGATTAGAAACTAATTGTCTTGCCTTTTATTAAATCCAGTTTGATCTTGTGATATTACCAAAGGAAGCACTTTCTCAATCCTTCTAGCTATAACTTTGGAGAGTATCTTAACATCATTATACAGAAGTGAGATTAGTCTGAATGATGCAAATTGTAGCAAGTCCTTATTTTTCTTAAAGACAGTATTTAATGTCTTCGGTTAAAGGTTTGAGGTAGAATGTTATTGTCTCTAGCTTCTAGGAATGTTGCTAATAATAGTGGAGCTAACTTATTTTAAAGTTTTTTTTTATATAAAATTCAACTGGGTAGCCATTAGGGCCGGTTGCTTTCCCACTTTGAAGTAGGTTTATAGCATCTAATAATTCTGAAAGTTTGAGAGGTTTTCCAGTTCCTCTGCACTAAGTGTGTCAAGCTGTGGTAAAAAAAAAAAAAACTCATTAGATTGTGTTTTATCTTTATTCTGAGTACAATATAACAACTTGTAGTACTCTCTAAATATGTGTGTTATATTTTTTATGGTCAATGATTTTGTCTACTGTCTACTGTTATTTCATTGTGGACTTTCTGCTTGTGGATTTGTTGAGTTAAGATCTTATTAGCCTTCTAGCTATGTTCATAGTAATGTCATGATTTAAAGATGAGTTGTTCCATTTTTTTAATTGTGAAGAGGTTAAATACTGATCGTAAACCCTGTCTTTTCCTATAAAGTGCCTCATTTGGAGACCTGGCATATACTTAATCTATACTGGTAATTTCACTGATTAACTCTGATGTCTTCTTTGTTTCCAATTTATTTTTGTGAGAAAGCTATTGAAATAATCTGTCCTCTTAGAAAAGCCTTCAGAGTATTCCTGCTGAGACCTCTGAGGGTGCATTTGTCGCAAGAAAATTAGTGTGCTTGGAATTAAATTTTGTACAGTTCTTATCAACTAATGACAGGGGGTTAAGACACCAGCTACAATATGAGTGTGTAGTGCATAGTGATTTAAGCTCCAAGAGCATAGTGGCATGGTCAGAAATAACAATAGAGTTGTATTTACAAGATTTGATGGTTATCTATGAAGAAATCAATTATTGAGTAACAATGATGTAATGGTGAGAAGAAGGAATATGCTCTTAAATTTGGATTTGAATATCTCCATAGGCCATTACAAACTGTGTAGTTATTTTTGCAGTATTAGATGTCATCACCACTGTAGCTGAAGACCTATTCAGGTCTGGATGTAAAACACAATTAAAGTCTCCGACTCAAGGTTATTATAGTTAACGAAAACTCAAATCAAAACTGAAACTATTATTAAAAAACATTTTCATAAACTGAAGTAAAATAATGAACAAAACTGGAATTAAAAACTAAAACTAAACAAAACTATTAAAGTAGCTGGAAAAACTAACTGAAATAAAATAATAATTTACTAAAATTATTTTTAGATTTAATTTTTTAATGAATATTCTTGCTGTTAGTCTTTAACCCTTGTAACTTTTAACTCTAACAGAGAAAGTCATCCACCACAAGCCGCCCACGTATATATTCATCCAGTGAATGGCGGCTGGTGACGGAGGGTGGGTGTTCACACAGCATTTGCGGTGACAGAGCAAGCTGAATATGAGCAGGTAAACTGGGTGAAATAGAAAGTGATTTATGTGCCGCCTTTCTTTGTGCTTGCTGTATATCAAGATATAATTCAAACGGCTGAAATCGGAATGTGCTGGTCAACAAAACCTTTAATGTATGGACAGAAAAATCATGAGTGAGTAACGTTTCAGTTTATTTCTCAGGTGACTGCTTTTTGTTGACAGTAATTCACTTACCACTTCACACAAGGAGAAATTGTTTTTACTTTCTCGTATACGAATCATGAAAAAAATTGACATTGAGATTTTGATGAATCTTGATGTTTTAGACATTTAGAATTGGAATTATCTCTGTGTGTGCATGATAACTCAAAAACATGAGAGAGATGCATGAAATCCAGCATATGGTTGTTACACCAAAATTGTTTATCTGTATTAACTTTTGGGCCAAATCCATCAACCGGAAATGGTACTTTACCTGAACACATACTTGATTTTTTTTTTTTATTCATGCAGCTGTAGAGTCTGATTTATTCAACTTTACTTTTATAATAATTGTTCAATATATTATTAATTTGATTTGACTTCTTGTTGATGGTTCTTTAATGTAATTAATATAAAAATATAATCATTGTCTTGCGGTTTACTCCTCAAATATCCATCCTCATATATGAGTATACGAGAAAGTCTAGGGGAGACCTCTCATGATTTTTGTAAATAAAATGACACTGATTGAGAGACTGATTAGGTCATCATACAAGATCATCATACTGTTAATGACCAATCATTTCTGATTTGAAAATGACATCTAACAACAAAGTGATACAAACTTTGTAAATTCCTGAGTTGGCAATGTCTCTACTGAACTACAGGAAGGTAGGCGAAGGGAGTCTGCCAAGTGATAAAAAACTAAACATACTAAAGTGTTTTTCTATTTATTCTATATTAATTAATTTATCTATTTTAGTTCATATTCACAGCTTAAAACACCTGATTTTGTGAAAATAATCCAGTAGCAGAATTATATTTTAAAATGTGTGTCCCCTTTTTTTAATGTTTTTCTCTCTCTCAAAATAGATAGTTGAAATATCATTCTTTTTGTTCTTAACATCAGCCATGTCTTATATATTGCATACCAGTGATTTTTCCTGCCTTGCGTCCAAACCTGCTGGGGTAGGCTTCAGGTTTCCTGTGATCCTGCTCTGGATAAACAGGTTTAGATAATGTATATATTGTTCTTAATCTCAGATGCTGTCTCTGTCATTTTGTGGCTGTCCGTACACCTATTACCTGCTCTTACTCTACTTATTAAGGGTTTACTGTTCATATGCATGGACTATTCAAGTCTCACTACCCCTAACCTTGACATTACATGCTTGTTTTTCTTTGTTTCCCTCAATACAGCTAGGTGGGGTCTGCATACTGATGCAAGCCTAAGAGTCATGTTCTTCCTAAGCCCCCATGATTTTCATGATCACACCTGCCAGTAGAACGTTTTCTGATTTTTGATATCTTTTCAGGCTTGCCGGTGGCAAAATGCTGTCTATAAATTGTATGTGCCCGAGATGGAATTAGAGGTCAATATGGCTGGAAGAAAATAGAGATTTTTGAATGCAATATTGAAGGCACATTATCCTGGAGCAGAATATGTTGTGTGCTGTAAACATTTCAAGTTAAAAAACCCTCAAACCTTAAAATCCACCTATATTTCATTACAAACTGGCACATTCTGAGCAATAAATGGAAAAGATAAAAATTGCCAACAGTCAGCATAGATTTGTTCAGAACAAATGACATAGAAAATATTTTAAAGATTATAAAATTGTGTAAAATTGTTCACATTCAGTATCTGGTTTGGATTATGCTTGTTTTTATCAGACAAAAACAAACCAGATAGTGTAGTAAGCTTTCACTAACATTAAACTCATATCCAAATCCGTTAAGTGTACAGTTCTGTCAGACTGTGACACAACACTAAAAACTCAAACTCTCCAGAGCTCCATGCCATAAGTGCTATAACTAAAACTGAAACTAAGAGATAGAAGAGTATTTGAGAAATAAAAACTAAATTAAAACTAAAAATACACAATGAAGGAAAACTAAAACTAAACTGAATTTCAAAGTAAGGTAAGAAAAAATATAGAAATAAAAACTAATATAAAAAGGCAAAACTATGATAACCTTGCTCCGACCTTAATGATTTTATGAATCTTCACATTGGAATTTGATGCAAATACGTTTTGTAATAAATCTCTGTTATCTACATCTGGTGCATAGATATTTATCAAAGTCACTTTAGTATTAAATAAATTACCCATCACCATGACACCTTGCCTTTCAGAATCAAATACTATGTCTGATACTATAAATGGAATTGCTCTGTGTATCAAGATTCCCACACCCCTAGTTTTCTTTGTATAGTTGGATTGAAAAATTCAGCCAATCCAATCCCTTAGCAACCGAAATTAGTCTTTGCTTAGTAGGAGAGTCTCCTGTAAAAATACTATCTTGGCATTTAGACCTGTTGGGTGAGAAAATACTTTTTTTCCTCCATCTTGAATTCATGACTGAGACCTTTGACATTCCATATTGCAAAGTTCACTATTTGATCAAAGAGACATTGCTTCTGAAAATTTGTTGATATTGTGTGGTCTTAATGTAGGATACTGTTACATATGATAGCTTTGACCTAGATTTCATATTGCCAGGCGTTATGGCTATGTTACCGGGGTAGAAAGGATAAATAAGAAATAGCATTGCTCTCTTTCTCTTCTAATCGCCCAAAATCTATTTTGCCTCCCCAAAGTGAGGCTAGACCCCACTTCATATAATCCTAGTCTTCTGCCAGAGCATGTCCAAAACAAAATTAACCTCCCAGCAGCAGTGTAGAAAAGATTAAAACTGAGGTCTTATGATAGTACAGTCCCATTACAATAAACCTAGGGAATGATTTTAAACAGTTCCCATGGAGACTGAGATAACGTATGATAGTACATTCCTGATACAATAAGCCAATGGTACGATGTTTTTTAAATTACAGTATAATTACTATTGAAAATACAATATAATAATTGTAGTTTAACCAAAAAAGGGTCCAAAAAGTAAATAGAATGTATAGTTATGGCAAATTTTGCATTACAAATGGACCAAGTTGCTAGCAGACTCTTCTTTGCATTGCCAGGACATGATATGCCTCATGATCATGTTTCAAAAGGATGTTTGGATCAATCTTCTTAGCACTTTTTCTGCTTTATCCAGAGAACTAAAAATGTAAAAATTACCTTCAAAAACCACTTTCAGTTTGGCAGGAAATTAGAGGCTGCATCTGATTTCGGCTTTGTATAAGTGTTGTTTAATGCTGTAGAATGCAGTGTGTTTAGCAACTGTTGAAGGAGAGAAATCTGGGAAAATACAAATATGGTTATTTTTCATATATAATGTCTTCTTTCAGACTGAGAAGCAATATCAAGTTTTCTTTAACCTGTAGCTGAAACAGGCTTCTCTGTTTTGAGGCATTCCATCCACTTATATGGTAAGCTGCTGAGATCACTGTGTCCGATTAGAAGTTCAGCTATGAGTTTCACTAGGGTTGGACTTTCACATTTTTCACAGAAACCTTCAATTCTGATGTTCATTTTTCTTGCATGCAGATTTTAGATTTTACCTCCTCTGATTTTTAAAAATGAATACATACAGAACCAACAGTATATGCAAATATTGTGTTGTTTCACCCAGTAATTAGGTTACCAGCTGCTGGCATTAAGAATGAAAATATGAAGCCTCTCCTAAGATTGAGAGGAAAACCAGGACATAGTGTGCCCTGCTGTTGCAAAGGGTTTTGTAGAAACCTACATTACAAGGTCTTTTGTTTCAGAGAGAATGAACTGCTGTCTAGTAGCAATATATTCCTTTGTTTCTACAGGCCAGGTCAATGAACATATAGACAGAGCTTTGTGTCCCCAGGGAATTTTTTTTTTTTTTTTACAGAAACTCTTTAAACAGATACATCTAGATAAATAAATGCATATACACCCACACTATGGTTCGAACACACACCAGAATGACTATAGTCACAGTGAGTCATTATGCAGTAACATTACTTGATACACTTCTGTTGAATAATTTGTTTCCTGAAAGTATTCAGTGTTAGTGTGTCAGAGAGAGGATGTGCAGTATTCTTGATAATGGCACACTGCTTTGCTACAACCTTCAGGGGGTCCAGAGTGTGTCCCATAACTAAGCCTGCCCTTTTAATTAGCTAGTTAATTTGCTAGGCCACTCTTGAAGTAATGTTACCAGCCCAGCACACCACAGCATAAAAAATTGCACTGGCCATCAAAAAGTTGTAGAGGAACAATGTAGGAATAGTTAAATGCCAGCTTGAAGTTTCCAGGCTGGTTTAAAGAAGTAGAGATATCCCTCCTGGAACAGTGCTACTGTACAAAAGATAAAGCAGATAGCATAAAAGTTGCCTTGAAGACCTTGCCTATTAAGGGTTACATAAGGATTGGGATGTCAGGACACCAGTAACCACTGTGGGCTCTCCTGGCATGTCTTTATCCACAGACAGAAATTCTGATCCCCAAAAATAATTCTAGAGATTAACTGGAAGTGACCACAGGATGGGCAAGACGCAGTATGTCAAGACAGTGAGAGGCATAAACCCTCTATGCTTAATTTAGATAAATAAGCAAACCCATTTGTATTTTTAATGCATTGGTTATTGTTACATAAGAACACTTACAAAGTAACAAACACACAAACATTGTGAGCTGATAAAAGTTTCTTTGGACAGATTTTGTGTTGTATATAACTTGCAAGAAATACTCAGCATTGCCTAGTTTACATTTACAGTATTTATTTGGCTGATGCCTTTATCCAATGCGACTTACCGCATTTAAGGTGCAATAGGGTACATTTGTTTTTGGTTTTCCATTTGGAGCACAGGCAGATCAAGGGACTTGCTCATGGTCACACAATGTCAGAAGTGGGATTTTAACCCACGTCCTCAAGGTTTGAAGTCCAACACCTTAACCACTACACCACAGTGCTGTGCTAATGTAACACTGCATACAATTCTTTCTGCACCAATAGACAGTTCTCCACCTGACTCCTGTACTCTGTCTCATTCCCCTTATCAATATACCCCATTAGTGCAGAATAATCTGAGAATTTCTGCCAGTGACTTGATCTGCTGTTATATTTATAGTCAAATGTGTACAGGATGAAGAGAATAGGAGACAGGACTGTTCCTTGTGGTGCTTCAGTGTTGTTCACATCTATATTAGAAACATAGTCCTTGAGCTTCACAGCTTCTTCCTGACTGTCCATTATCCAGGACACTATAGGCTCGTCTATCTGCATATTAACAGGGATGCCTGGGTTGTATTAAAGGAACTGGAGAAATCAAAAACACATAATCCTCACAAAGCTGCTAGATTTTTCCTAGATGAAAGAGTAGCCTTGTGGAACAGATAATTGCATATTTAACTCTAGTCTTTGTCTGATAGACAAACTGCAGTGGGTCTAAGTGATATTTCAAAAGAGAACCCATATAGTACAGGAACAGCCTTTTGAAGATCTTCGAGACATGTGGCTTATGGGTCACTTTTCTGTATTCCTTGGGTGAAGAGGCAATGCCGTTTTTTGGAACTGGAACAATGGATGTTTTCCACAATAGCAGCACTTTCTGGAGCACTAGTAATAGATAAACACCACAAAGTTGTACAACTCAGGCCTTAAGAACTAGAACTGACTCCATCTGGTTCTGTGGCTTTTCTTGTGTGTAGCCTCCTCAGTTGTCTTGGTCATCTAGTTATTTACAGCCCAGAGTGATGATGATAGGTAGGAGTTCTTGATGCAGTAGAGAAGGAGAGAGGGAACTGGTAATTGGAAGAAGGTGGTGGTGGTGGAAGGACAGAAAATCTATTACAAAGTCCATTTATTGTGTTAGCCTTGTCCATATTCCCTTCCAGCAACATGTCCTTGCTTGAGGATAGTAATAATACCCAATCCAATCCAAACATCTTCCGTGTTATTCTATTTTAGCTCTGTAAGATTTCTTCCCTTCACTCCGCATTCTCTATATTAACTTTTAATGCCTGTTTATCACCATATTTGAATTCTCTCTTCCTCTCATTCAGGAGACGTTTTTCTTTTTAGTAATCCAGGGTTTGTTGTTTGGAAAGCTGCACACTGCTTGTAAGGATAGAATACTGTAGATGCAGAAGTTAATACAGTTTGTGATGCAGTCCATCTATCATCCCCATGTGACTCTAAGATCACCTTCTAGTTTGTCCTTTGGGAGTAGTCATTAAGAAACGTGTCAGCTTCCAGGGTCCATCTTTTTCGCTTTTCTGGTGGAAACAGTTTTCTGTCTAATAAAAGGCTAGTAGGTCAAAGTAAGATTGGTTAGATCTACCAAAGGTTTCACAGGTTGGCATTTAATGTCATCTTTAAGATATGAGTAGAGCAGGTCCAGCTTTTTATTACCTCAAGTGAATTGTGACACAAACTGATGAAATTTTGAAATTGTTCTGTGTAATGGTTGAAGTCACCACATATTATAACTATGTCATCTGAATGATCGTTAGATTGTTGGTAACAGAGTGAATCACTTCTGTTGCCGAGTTCCCATTTAAAAAGGGAGAAATATAAACATTAATAAGGATCATGTAACTAGCCTCCCTGGGCAAAAAACATAGACAAATTTCAACAGCCAGAATTTCAATATCTGGTTTATAAACTTTAGTTTTAACTGTGATATGCTCACTTTTACATCATTCCTTATTTGAGCAGAACTCCTCCTGTCTTTTTTCTACATTGCATTGGGTCTTTGTATGCTCCAGTAAGATGAAATTTGTCCAGCATTAAAATTGTGCCCCGTATTTCAGATTTCAGCAAACTCCCCATAATTCACAAAATGTCACAGTACTCGCACATGCCGTGACCCACTATAAAAGTAGATGGTTAATCCAAACCTTTTTGAGAGCGATTGAACATTGCCAATTGAAATGGATGGCAAACCAGTTCTGTATCCTTTCCGCGTTGCTTTTATTCTTTTTGCAGCTCTCTTCCCTCTCCTTGTTTGGGCAGGCAACTCCTGTGGGTATAGTGAAATGAATCTTCCTAGGAGCTTGATATCACATTGCTAGCAGCTGATTATGGAATATTTAATACAATGTACTTTTAGTTTCTTAGTGTGTCTTATATTTCAGGGGTTGCAGGTGTAAGGTAGCCTTCAGTTGCTGTTTCCTCTCCTTCTGACTTCTCCAGAGTTCACTGCTTGTCAGAAGAGTAGTTAAAATGAGCCGGCAATTGGGTTTGCAAATACAGCAGCAGGTCATTGGTAAATTTTAAATCCATTTATAATTTAGCAGCTATTATCAGTGACAAGACAGAAGATTGATCAAATCTAATCTTAAAATTGATCAAAACTAGTAAAACAAGTTTTAAAAAAACACGAACATACACTGTGGAGCATCTATGAAGGGCTGCTGTTTTTCAGAAAAATAGAATTTAAAATTATTTTTACCCCCAAGGGGAGTAGGATATTAGCATGGCATGATCAGTATATCTCTGAAGCTTTGAGGAAATTAAAATAAATCAGTAATTTTCTTACACATTTTACCTCTTATTAGAGTAATGTAATGTCAGTTTTCAAAGAATTTGCCTATGGGTTTTTCATGTCATGTTTAAGTAATCGAACTGTGTGGTGTTGCCCCATGTTTTATGAATTTTCATTGGATTGTGTGGTGAAATTTAAAGTTGTGCATTCCTGCTAATCCAGCAGCACAAAGGAACATTTGTCAAAATTAGACGGCTTTTAATTGGTTTATTTAAATTAAAAAAAAACAAAACATGGTTCTATCCATGTTAAGTTGATTTCAGAATATGCAATTTTAATTTCAGTTTTCATTTTTCTCTCAGGTTCTAGTTTAGGTTCTATTTTGTTTGGTGAAATGCTTTTCCAGTTGTTTTGAGTATAGTTTTCATTAATGATAATGACCTACTCCACACAAACAGATTTGCATTTGAACTGAATGAATGATGTTGGAGGCAAAAAAAAAAAAAAACAGTATTGCTTTTTGCTTCTTTCTTGGTTGCTGCTCCTAATACGAGAGGTTTTTGTTTCAAGAGACAGATTAAGCAAGAAACTACAGAGAAGAGCCTTTGAATCTGTTGAACCTAGCATATGGGTTCATGTACTTGCTTGTCATTTTAGATTAGTTAAAGAAAAGTGAAGGCTTAGAGGATGTGAGGTATGGGGGCACAATGCTTGGGGACACACAATGTTTAATCAAAAGTCTTGTAAAGTTTTCTCTGGATTCTATGACAGCTATTCAAGTAACCAGGGAGTATTGATGAATGAAGCATATAATGGTTTATGATCTTTAGATTAAATGAAAATCTACAGTGGCTTGTTTTGCTCTGTACAAGGATACAGTGTTTAGTTCTGCACAGTATCTAGGGTCGAGGTGTTTTGACCAGCATGGAATTAGCACATTATCCAAGCTCCTTTATGTAAAACATGACATGTGTTTCATCTTTTTGAATGGCAAGAAAATCCAATAAAGGTCAGCAATTATAGACTCAAACAAAGACATTTTGAAGGAACTAAATAATGTGAAAACAAAATTTGCTTTGAAACAAGAAACTGGAACACGAAGCTGTATTTTCTTTCCCTCCAGAATTGTCCCAGGCTTTGATTTAACCTTTTCCCTGATGCTTCCAGTATAGGACCTGCAACCATGTGTAAACCACTTTAAACTTGATTGCTAAATATATATATATGTATAAAACACATGTATATGAATATCATTAATTGTATCTAGTTTAATAATTTAGTTATTTTAGAAAAATAACAAAATGGGGAGAGGAAGTGTGTTATGTGTAGTTTAATAAGGCAAGAGTTTTAATCTGTCTATGTAAGCCATTATTGGTAACAGGACATTTAATTTTGAATTGTCAGGAGAGTGGAGGGGTATCTTGGGAGGTGAAAGGTTAAAAAGATTTCTTGTATAGCAGTCGCTAGAGAAGGAAACTCTGTAAAGAAATAAAAAGAGTTTGATTTTTTTTTTGCAAGTTAGAATTGAATATAATAAGTGAGGATATAGTTAGAGTTTATATGTTAGAATTTCAGCTCCATGATAATTAATAGTTTCTGCTTTCTTTGATTTTTTTTCTCAAAAACTCCGGTGAGTTAATAAAAAAAACAAACTGCTTAAAGCAAGGCACATGGCGCCTGGTGTTTGTGTTATGTTATATGTAATTTATTGTGTAAGTGTATTAATATCTTACTAAAAAAAAAAACAGTTGGAGTAAATAGCATTTGGTGGTTTTGAATATTTTATACTGTATTTTCCAACTTGAGAGGATAGTTAATTCTGTTGTTCTCCTTTGTGGAAAAGAGACTGTATTATATTTGAAATTAATTTTTTTTCTCACTTCATTAAGACATTTTTTCATATTTTCATGACGAGTGTATATAGTACAACTATTTTAATTGTGCATATAAGTTTATGCATTATCTGTGTATTTATTAGAAATTAGAATGGAAATACAGTATATATTTTGTAATTATACTGCAGATTGTTTTTTTCCTGCCCCTGGATTTGAATTGGATGGCAGGCCAGCCCACTGGAATCAAATGCTTCTTTCATTGCGCACATTGATTTCATGTCTTTGTCCTAGAACTTTCACGACAGCGAATTATGCATCTTATCTGAGAACAGATAAGAGAGAACATTGAATTCTTTAACTGGTTAATCGTTGTTAAATGGTTTTGAATTCTTGTTTAATGGGTGTATATATAGATACCTATATATATTTTTCTCATTTTTTAAAAAGATCACTATCTTTGTTTTTTTCTTTTGTTATTGGTTTAATAAATCTGACAATTATTTTTTTATACATATTTGTTGCTCCGTCTTTCATGCCTCCTTTAACCGAACCTAGAGTAAAATTATAAAGTGCTGCGCGGTGAGTGGTGGTTGTTGTGGTGGCAAGAAAGTGTTGTTTTGCCCTCACCCACTAAGCACCTGCTACACATGTATTTGAATGAGTAAACAAAATCAATTCAGTAATTCTAAGTGCAGTATATTCTGAATGAAGCACAGACATTAAGGGGGGATATTGGGACTAGTGCCAGTGTTTAACAAGTCTATTAGAATTACTCTTAGTAACTGCAATAAAAGTCTGACATGGATAAGAAGTTGTCTTAGCCCACAGTAGGACATGAGAAGTATTCATAAAGTTTCCTACACTTAGTCCCAGCTTGCAGTAGAAGTTCATATTTCAGATTGAATGGCATTATGATTCTACAGCACCCCAAGAAGCAAAATGGTGTTCATGAAGGAGATTTGTAGTTTACTTAGAAATCATGATGACATTTTGTAGTGTTCTGATACTAATGCTAAAGCTTTACCACAAAACTGAATATTAATGTAATTATGTTCAAATTAAAGGTTTATACCACTCTTATAAAGTACTCTAGAGTCTGGCATTGAACCAGGCCATTTGCAACAACACAAACCACTGAAACAGAAAGACCAAGACACACACCAAATGAGAGTAAAGCCTGATAACGGGCATGTTTAACAATTAATGATCCATATCCATACTTTTAGAAGAATCATTTTTCCAATTTTATGGCAGTGGGAAAAAAGTAATAGTTATACTGAAACTTTCCATGTCTATTCCTGCACTGTCACTGAAGTTGCATTCTCTTCCATGTCACATCTCTGTCCATGATCTCTCCTTCTCCTCTATGAGGCTGTATTTATCCAGTGCCCTGTGAATCTTCGCTTGCCTTCTTAAACTTTCCGAGGCTTGTAAAGTGTAATGAACATGTTCAAGGGTTTCCTGGAATACAAATATCAGCATACCTATATGACATTCTCCTTTACCCATCCATGTGAGAGCCGTCAGTCACAACATCAGCTTCAGGAAAACCAGTGATATGCATGAATGCAGCCTGCTTTAACATTACTCATGTGGAGTGGTTGGGAAATGTAGAAATCTGTGTATTACCTCACACAGTGTAAGGGTGTTCAATGCATGATCCAAAGATTGAAAAATTGTTGTGACATAGCCAAATCATAGTTAGCTATTGTAAAGTTGTATTTTACCTGTAGCAAAGATTAATAATGTACACTTTCATTTTGGCAAGCTGCTTAAAACAAGCAAGCTGATGTGTTTGAATTTAATTTAATTTTTTAAGTTTCTTTTTATCTATATTTTTTTTTTATTTTTACTGTAACAGCAGAAAGTACACAACATTGTTAAAATAATTGGTGTCTGAATGTTTTTAACTTTGGTTCTGTATTTTCAAAATGTAAATAAACATCAGGGTATGTAACTACAACTATGTAACAGATGTTTGATGGTCTGGGCAATTGTAATGGAGAATTGCAGTGATAACTGCATAGGTTTTCGATGATATTTCAAGATCTGTTTTAAATGGTGAAAACACCTTTGCAAAATGGTTAACGCTTTTGCCTCACAGATCCATAATCCTGAGATGGAATTCTTTCTCTAGATATGTGCGTAAAATTTGTACGTTCTACCCATGTCTCCCTATGTCTTCTTCATGGGTTTTACTGCCACATCCCAGGGACATGTAGGATGGGTTACGTGGCCATATGTGTGAGAGCATGACTGCTGGTATGTTTGTCAGTGGGCCTTGCAATGGGATGGCTCCCCATCCTGGGCTGTTTCCTGCCTTGTGCCCAGTGATGCTTGGAATGGCTCTGCGGCCCTGTGTACCTTCATTGAATGATGCAAGTTTAGCAGTATTATATTAGGGATGGGTATAATAATAGCCCAAAAAATTCAACAATAAATAGTGTAACACAACTACAAGAATATGACAAATGCTTGTTTAAGCAAAACATGTCAAGGAGGTGCCCCTCTAGATTTTCAGAAAAAGCGTTAACAATTTTGCAAAGGTGTTTTCACCATTTAAAAATAAATCTTGAAATATCATCGAAAACCTATGCAGTTATCACTCCAATTCTCCATTACAAGTGCCCAGACCATCGAACATCTGTTACATAGTTGTAGTTACATGCCCTAATGTTTTTATTACATTTTGAAAATACAGATACAATGTAAGTATGTAAGAACACTTGTTTTTAGATCAGTGGTAAAGTGTTACATTGTAATTATATCAACTGTGGAATAACAATGACAACTGAGTAATTAACTATAATGTTACTTTGTATTACACAGTAAGTACGGAGTAATAACTCATTAGTTACACTGTACTTATACAGTTAATTACATAGTAGTTACTGCGTAATTATGAACGCTTAATGTAAAGTGTCACCCATAAATGAACTAAATTATTATGACATCCAACAAAATTATGTTAATTTTATTTTAAACAGATGGATACACCCCATAGACGTACTCATTTTAATTTGAGTCAACTTTAAAGTCACTGCATAATGGTAAATGTTACCATGTCAACTTTGAGTAGGGTCAATATAAGGCAAATGGATATCCTAGAAATTATTTATGTAAAGGGTATCTGTATTTTAAGTAATGAAATCCATTTATATTGTGTTTCCACATAAATTATATACACGTGATGCCCAAGAAATTCAGTTCTACTTGAAAAGGATATTTAAAGCCTTAAAATATGCTAATCTGAATGAAGTGTGCAGTTTCTGGTCCTCTTCTGCAAGATTTAACTTCATTACAATTTCAAAGGGAATTGTATATGTAAACTCAAATGGTCTCATATGATAAAGGATTGGAAAAAGCATCTTACTTTCACCTCTTCAACCTACTGAGTACTGAAACCAAATTCACATTTAAAAAAAACAAAAAAACAAAAAAAAAAAAACAAATGATGAAGAAATCAATAAATTGTGACTGCTAAACTTATCTATTTTGTAAAAATGAAGTTATGAGATTTAACCCCCATGGACTAAAGAAATGAATTACTATAACAAAGGAATCTTTAAGCAAAGAAGAAAATTTAAAGATACACATGTGCTTTTTTATAATGAATTAGTTTTAGAGTTTTTAATAAGAAGCAGGGAAAATATATTTTTCAGAGTACCAATTAAAATTATTCAGCAGTAAATTTAAATATTAAATAGAGGCAGATGATGAGGTGTTGTTTCTGAACTTAGGTAAACAATACTATTAAAACTGTATATATCAAGGTCAAAAGTGGTGACTGCACCAAAGATCTTGTGGAGAGTGTATAGGCCTATAATAAAACAGCTGTTAAGTGCTGATTAGACTGCCTTTTCAGATTATTGGAAGCAGCTAAGCACCCAAAATATTAAAGTATTTTAATAATAAGGTACATTTGAACAGATGATCAATGTTCAATAGGCCTAGGTCATCTAGACTTTAACTTCTAATGGCACTTGAAAAGACAAAGGTTATTTTTTTTTTTCTTAGTATATACCAGAGTGTTTTTCCCTCTTCTCTGTTGCCCTGTGTTGGATGAAATAACCCTCTTTTTCTTTGGCATGGCAAATAAGGCCTGAGTGAGACAGTACATTCGCCAAAGTTAAATTCCGTAGATAGCATCTGGGTCTCTCCTGGGTCAATCATGGTTGAATGGTGGTTCACCCCAGACACTGGCAAGGAAGGAGAGTGTCCAGAACTCACCTTTGCAAGCTTTACTTGACAAACTTGCACTCCACGTATTACCCACAAAATGCTGGATGTACACACACCCAAGAAGCCAACATCTCCATTTTTATGATTCAGAGTATACACAAGAAACGTACTTCTTGCATTTGGTCAGCTTCTGCTATCTGTATTTCATTGTTTTGTGTTATATTTTTTTTTCATTAAACCAATCATACATGTTTTTTTTTGTCTTCCTGTCCCCCAAAACAAGAAAGTTTTATGTTATATTTTTTTTTCATTAAACCAATCATACATGTTTTTTTTTTGTCTCCCTGTCCCCCAAAACAAGAAATAAAGGTGGTTTGTCTGACCAACTATGAATTTATGAACAAATTCCAGATCAAAATCTATTTCTTACCACAGAACTTCTTTTGGTTTTATTTTTATCAATTATCTATATTTGACATTTATTTATACCATTGGATATAAAAATATATTATTGGATATAAAAATATATTATGTAAAGACATTTGAGACAGCCAGATCAACATGCAGACAACAATACAGATTTCCATACCGGATCACTCGAGTCCCGGGTTAACAATGATTGCCACCAGTACTGTTAGCCAACAGGGTGCTGGCAGAAATTGGGCTACTGCTGGCAGAAGAAGGGGAAGAAGAGGGAGGAGACATGTCTGGAGGAAAGAGGAGAGGAGTAAGTTAGAGAGATTGGAACTAAGGATAGGAACTTTGAATGTTAGTATGACTGGTAAGGGGAGAGAGTTAGCCGATATGATGATGAGAAAGAAGGCTGATATATTGTGTGTGCAAGAGACAAAATGGAAGGGGAGTAAGGCCAGATGGATCGGAGGTGGATTCAAATTGTTATATCATGGTGTGGATGGGAGGAAAAATGGGGTAGGAGTTATTCTGAAGGAACAGTATGTCAAGAGTGTTTTGAAAGTGAAAAAGAGACAGAGTAAAGATTATGAATCTGGAAATTGGAGGTGTAATGATGAGTTTTGTTAGTGATATGCCCTGCAAGTTGGCTGTACAATAGACTGGATGGACTTGTTGGTGAAGGGAACAGAGGAGACAAGGAGGTGTTGGGTAGGTATGGTGTCAAGGAGAGGAATGAATAAGGTCAGATGATAGTGGATTTTGTGAAATGAATGGGCATGGTTGTGGTGAATATTTATTTTAAGAAGAGGTAGGAACATAGAGTGACATACAAGAGTGGAGAAAGATGCACACAGGTAGATTATATCCTATGCAGAAGAGTCAATCTAATGGAGATTAAAGACTGCAAAGTTATGGCAGGGTAAAGTGTAGTTAGACAGCATAGGATGGTGGTCTGTAGGATGATGTTGGAGATCAAGAAGAGGAGAGTGAGGGCAGAGTCAAAGATCAAATGCTGGAAGTTGAAAAGGGAAGACTGCAAGGTTGAGTTTAAGGAGGAGGCAAGACAGGCACTGGGTGGCAGTGAAGAGTTACCAGACAGCTGGGCAACTACAGAAGAAGTATTAAGGGTGACAGCAAGAAGGGTGCATGGTGTGACATCTGGACAGAGAAAGGAGGAATAGGAAACCTGGTGGTGGAATGGGGAAGTACAGGAGAGTATACAGAGGAAGAGGATGGTGAAAAAGAAATGGGATAGTCAGAGAGGTGCAGAAAGTAGACAAGAGTACAAGAAGATAAGGCACAAGGTGAAGGGAGAGGTGGTGAAAGCAAAAGAAAAGGCATATACACTGTCAGCACAGCGCTGTCAGATCTGAACACTAGTGTGGCGAATTGCTAGCATACTAAAGTGACTTTCACTGCAGGTGGAAGTCCCATTTTACTTATGTTTGTATGTGTTGTGGTGCAGAGCAGCCTATTAGCCAGCGAAAGTGCTGTGAAGAAGCAGTCTGTTGCTACGGTCCTGTCTTTGTCCAGTCTGATAGCTGCTACAACAAACAGTTCTGAGCAGGCATCAGCCACAGCGCTGCTCTTGTGAAAAGAATGGAGACAAATGCCATTAACTCAAAGAGAATAAAAGCGCACATGTTTATTTGATATTTGGACTAAAGTCTTCACACATTCTACACTTCTCGTCATTATTAGTATAACATGGAAAAAGTTTCTGCTTTAGGTATGTGTTCAGCATTTCTTGCATCTCTCACATTTCTTTTAATCCTACACTCACCCAGATCTTTGTAGACCACACATAAAATGCATGTATTCCAAATAACGATATAATGATATACTGTATTATTTACCCAATACAACTCCAGGTACCCCACACGCAGATAAGGAGCCTTAGCTTGAGCTGGTAGACCTTTTTGCCCGCGAGCTGAGTGCCGTCAAGGTGGGGGATGGGACAGCAGGTTACTTGCTGCTTGTGCTGATCAACGTATTTACTAAACAAAAGATGCTGATGGTGGAGGTGTGAAGGGATTTAAGGTGGGCCGGGATTATGAGTTTTTTTGTAGGCTTCAGGATTTCTATTGTTAAACTATGAACTTAGTATGCTTTTTGCTTATATAGTGAATCCTATCTAGCATTAAGGTATAGAAGAAAAAAATAATTTGTGTTACATTTTAGACACTTAGAAACAGACCAGTGGTAAAAGCCAAAGCAAAAAATAATACTGTGTGTGAATTTATGAGAAGGTAAGCTAGTGAAAAGATACAACAGCACTTAGTTGCCAAACATTAAACAAAACAAAAACAAAATCTGACAAAGTAGTAAACAGTAGCCATTGACCAGAGAATCTTATTTCTCACCATCTCAGAGTCCTTCAAGATAGAACTTTTTGGCCTTAATTCTAAGCGGTATGTGTGGAGACAACCAGGCACTGCTCATCACTTGTCCAATACAGTCCCCACAGTGAAGCATGGTGGTGGCAGCATCATGCTGTGGGGGTTTTTTTCAGCTGCAGGGACAGGACGACTGGTTGCAATCGAGGGAAAGATGAATGCAGCCAAGTACAGGGATATCCTGGACAAAAACTTTCTCCAGAGTGCTAAGGACCTCAGACTGGGCCGAAGGTTTACCTTCCAACAAGACAATGACCCTAGGCACACAGCTAAAATAACAAAGGAGTGGCTCCACAACAACTCTGTGACTGTTCTTGAATGGCCCAGCCCGAGCCCTGACTTAAACCCAATTGAGCATCTCTGGAGAGACCTAAAAATGGCTGTCCACCAACGTTTACCATCCAACCTGACAGAACTGGAGAGGATCTGTAAGGAGGAATGGCAGAGGATCCCCAAATCCAGGTGTGAAAAACTTGTTGCATCTTTCCCAAGAAGACTCATGGCTGTATTAGCTCAAAAGGGTGCTTCTACTAAATACTGAGCAAAGGGTCTGAATACTTAGGACCATGTGATATTTCAGTTTTTCTTTTTTAATAAATCTGCAACAATTTCAAAAATTCTTTTTTTGTCTGTCAATATGGGGTGCTGTGTGTACATTAATGAGGGAAAAAATTAATTTAAATGATTTTAGCAAATGGCTGCAATATAACAAAGAGTGAAAAATTGAAGGGGGTCTGAATACTTTCTGTACCCACTGTATATATATATATATATATATATATATATATATATATATATAT